>OX381705.1:10482261-11082261 GCA_947462335.1 Harmothoe impar | reverse complement strand
TCCATCTGGGGGCTCCCTTGATGTTACATAGCGATCAAGGGAGAGAATTTGAGTCCAAACTTTGGGCAGCTATGTGTCATCAGTTGGCTATATGCAAAACTCGGACCAATCCGTACCGACCACAGTCCGACGGGCAGGTGGAGCGGTTCAATCGGACCTTGATCCAGGTTTTGAAGCCATTAGTGAACTCCCATATGGACGATTGGGATGATCAGTGCGAATTTGTGGTACATGCGTATAACAATACGGTCCACACTTCGACGAATTGCACACCGAACCTCTTGGTGTTCGGAGAGGACTTGATCATGCCGGCGGATTTGGTATTCGGGGTGGTAGGGATCAGTCCAGAAGCACCATGTACGGTGCTATTTGTGGAATCTCTACGAGAGAGGTTCAAATTTGCCTACGAAACAGTTAGGGCTCATTTGCTCAAAGCTGCGAATTGGCAAAAGGTAGGTTATGACACCGGATTGAAGTTGCGACGTTTCGTAGTGGGGGATAGAGTAATCCGCCTACACGAACCGCTCTGCAACATCAAGCTGGCAAATAACTGGGATGGACCACACACCGTGGTTAAATGTATCAGTCAGACGACTGTGTTGATTCAGTCCGAAGCAGGGCGCATCCGGACGAGCCATGTGGCTCGGTTGCGTGCTTGGGCTGGAAGGGAGCTCACCCCGGAAACGGAGGTGGAAAAGGGAACTTCGGAGGCTAAATTTGTACCTTTGGAAGGGGTGTCAGATGATACCCCTAAGAGAGTGGTACGAAAGAAGCTCCAGAAGACCGTGAAAAAGAAAGTCTCGGCAGGCGAAGGAAGAAGGGCCCGGAAAACTAAAATCAAGGCTGGAATTTTAGTTAAGAACGAGGGTCCTTCGGCCAGGTTACGAGAGGTGAACGGGAAACCCGTTCGGCGAAGCCCAAGGCTGGTGGCCAGAGGGGCGGTAACCTAGCTTGTTTACACAACGAGTGTGGTGTCCTGTGTTGTTTTATATGTTATATGTGTGCTACCAACAGGGGCGCTCAGAGTTGAATAGAAAAGAATGTTGGAGTGCTCCCCGAGGGTGGTGGACGGATAATCCGGTGGGGTAATCTTCGATTTCCCATATTAATCCACTAATACTCCTGACGAACTCTTTATTCGAAGTATATTTTGACTTTTGCGAGCCGCCTACGTGGCAGTGTGATCCCCCGAGCCCGAGCTGCGGGCGGGAAAGGTCGTGACCTGATTAATCTATAATTGGGTCACACCGGGTAACGGGATCGCGTCCAATCACGCGAGACGCTGCGCATGCGCTTTGTTTTAAAAACAAAAGCGAGGGAACGCCATATTGATTTTGGGGCTCACCCGGATCAATCGTGCGTGCGGCAGCAGCGGAGAAGTCGGCGTTTTTGGGCAACTAGAAGAGTAGAAGAGTTATAAAAAGAGTAGGAACTGTGAGTACTCTTTCCTGGTCCGTCTAAGACAAAGAGGGAGACGGGGAACTAAGTGTTTCCCCGTCAAACTCCCGTCGTAAGACACTTGAAAGAAGTGAGGATGGCCGAGCAGCAGCTCCGCCAGTCCGAACTCTCCGGTCACTCCGAGGTGGCGTCCGCCACCGAGGAGCACATGGACGCTCAGAGCCCCAGTGGTGATGAGCTCAGTCAGACTCTGTCGGAACTACGTGTGGATCCGATCGTGTCACCGATTCGGAAGTCTCCGTCACCCGAGGGTAGCGAGGACTCCGGAATGTTGCGAGGGATCGCCTACAGTGCAGTAGAATCGAACCCCTCCGAGTCGACTGGACATCTCTCTCGGATGTGCAGTCTGAGCATTTCGCCAAGCCTCAAGAAGACAGTTACCAGGAAACTGTCTATGGGAGGCGACAGCGACTCCGACACTGCACGTCCGAGGACGCGCGGTGGCAAGGGTGCTACCAGAGATCGGTCCCGGTCGGCCGATGGCAAGGTTAGTACCAAGGCTCTCAAACACGTAGGTGTTGGAAAGAAGCCTCTGGGGAAGGACGAGCCTAAAAAGCCCGATCCGAAGAAGCCTAGTACCCAGGGTACTAAGAAAGCGGATCCGAAGGTTGCCACTGCCACAGTAACCAAAGATCCGAAGACGGTCACTCCCAAGGCTCCGACTCCAAAGGTGCCAAAGGAACAAAAGAAAGCTGATCCGAAGCCAGCGGCTAAGGATCAGAAGAAGAAGGGACAGACGTCCGGCAGCAGTCAGGCTGTCAAGACTCCGGGCCCTACTAAGTCAAACATCCCGATCCCTAGCAAGGAGAAGGATACTGGAAAAGCAGTTGGAACGTCAGCTGCTCCGACGTCAGCCGTGGATGTGTTGTCCTTCTCGCGAGGGTTGGACAACAGCTCTGCAGTGGCCGCTACGGCCGCAGCCATGGCTGGTACGTCCGGGCACGGGGGAGCTCGTCCGAAAACGACAACTCACCCATCCGACACTAGGACCGAGGAGGCTATGGATGCATCATCCGCAGCTCATACGGTCCAAGTTGTGCAGGAGGTGCTGTCCGGCATCACCTTCCAGCTACCTGCTCCAGTGGGGCAAAGAAAAGAAGTCCCCGTTCGGGTGGAGATGCCTCCTCAAGGAGCAGCCCCCGTCCGAGTGGAGACTCCTCAACAGCAATCCGAGCCCCGTCTGGAGCCATCCACTATGGATACTTCTGATGAGGCCGGCAAGCTGGACCAAGCCGCAGGCGGTGGTCCAGGTGGATCGGGGGTACCAATAATCCCCCCAGTCCAACATGAAGTATGGGATAAAGCGGACGCCGACGTCCCATCCCTGCTACGAGGAGCCATCATCGCACAGATGAGCAAGGATGAGATCAGGTCATTTGACTTGGTCCAGATGAGAACCTTCCGGGGGCTGGACATTCTGTCCGACCGGTTTCCGACCTGGTTCCCGGCCCACGTGACGGCTGCAATGGAAGGCCTCAAAGACCAAGCGGCTAACGCTCGCTTGGTTGCTGAGACTGAAGGGCGCCCCGAACTTCTCGCGGCCCTTGAATACGACCTGCTAATCGCAGACGAATTCAAGGTCTTGCATAATCGGAAGGAGAAAAGGCGACATCTGACGCCAGCCATGAGGCTGGCCCGGAACATGGAGAAAAAGACTAACGAGTCTATTCTTAATGATACTCTGGAGGACGAGATTGTCCAACAGAGCACAGCTGCGACTAGAACTGCTGACACTAGTAAGATGGAGAAGGCCAGTCGTAGGCATCAATACCTACGAGAGACCATCCGGTTGACATCTCTGAATGCGGGTCAGTCCCCTGAAGAGGTGGATGAAGTTCTGAAGGGATTGGACAAGAACACAATCCCGGACAACGAACTGCAGGAATTGGTCCGGACTGCCCTCCGAGCCAATGCCGCTAGTGGGTTTCATTTCTTTAAACCCATGTGTATAAATGACTGTGTTAAAGATAAGCGGTCATCAAAGCTTCCGGAGGAGGTGGGGCCCGACGGTCTCTCCGACGACGAAGAATGGATCAAACCTGATCCTTTAGACAAGTCGGTACAGCTGTACCACTTCGAATTGCTGGAGAAGGTCCGAACTGGTAGCACCAAATACCATTCGCTCCTTCAGAAGGCAAAGTTGGCATGGGCAATGTCTAGATGGCATTCATTTAGTAAGTGCCCATTCAAAGCTTGTCGGGACATCGACGAGACCCTGGAGAAACCCCGAACTTGGCCTACCAAGGTTCGGTATGCAAGACATCTTACCCGCTATCATGTACGTCATTTCATGCGATATGACTGCCTGAGTGTGGGTTCGAAGGGCAGCAAGGGTTGTCCGAATGGGGGTCTGTTCTACACCAGAGCAGATATCATTCGACACCTTGCCAAGTTCCATGGCTTGGCTCTGGAGACCGCAGCGGAACGCATTCAGGCCGCTCACGCAGAAGTCTACTCCCATTTTGGGACCACGGTAGACAAGAATGACAACCTCGAGGTGGATTTTGGCACCAACGAGAAAGGGAAGGTGCGGGTATTCTACAAGGTAAACCCGGACCGCACGTATCTCCATGTACCGGAGGGCGAACTCTTCGATGAATTCGAAGAGTATCAGCAGCGTACCAGTACGCGGAAGCGGCGAGCTCCGAGAAAATCCGACGGATCCTCGGAGCCCACCGACCCAAAGAATCAGAAAACGGACGAAAGGCAGTCCGTTATGGAGAAGGCAGATCCGGGGTACAAAGGACCGGCATTTACCTCTCGCACGACTGACTGGAAGTCGGGCCCCCAGGGCAGGCCACCTCGGCCAAGTCCGGAGGATCCGAACTCCAGTACGGGAGGGGCGTTCGTTGACGAATTCCCCAATATGGATTTGGTTCCGGGAGCGGAGTCACAGACTCTCACCCAGACGGGGAAGACCAAGGCTTCGGTGAAGCAAAAGCCGAAGCCAACACAGACTCCGGATCCCCCACAGGAGGCTCCGGAGGGGCACCATGTCTTACGACTAAGGGGCCCTCCCTCGTTTCCTCCCGCCGACTTCAAGTCCTACGAAGCCGGACAGGAGGCCTTGGATCGGTGGCAGGATAACTTCCACCGATTGCTAGCTGGCTTAAGTCAGGAGGTGGCGATGTTGTCACTGGACACAGTGCATCATCTCCACCGGAGTGAAGTCGCTACTCAGAAAGCAGCGGCCATGGAGTCGGTTCAGGAGGAGCGTGAAAATGCTCGGACTGAACGAGTTGCTGCTAAATCCGAAAGGAAGAAGCAGAGGCTGGCAGTCAAGAACGCCGAGGAGAAACTGGACCACGAACGTCGGAGGTTCAGAGACTGTTTCGCGCACGAGATGCACGAATGGGATGGGACTCGGGCTCAGATTGAGCTCTGGCTCCAGGAGTTAACGCTGGCGGAAGCTGCGTCAGACTCTGAGGACGAGGAGGCTGCGGCCAAGTCGAGTCCTAAAGACGACTCGGAGTCCGGATAGGATTATCCTATCTTAGGACCCGATCAAGAAGAAGGGGGGCTATTTTAAGTATACCAACCCTACATGTGAAAAACACTCTATTATAGGGTGTACAAGGATCCGGACGAGAAGAAGCGGCAGGCTGGCTACGCAAGGAGGCAGTCTGCCAGGCAGAACGGACGGAGGAGGACGAGGAGATCCGGAGAGAAACCCAAAGCTCGGGACAGGAGTACACTAACACCATGGATCTGATACGAGATGTTTTTTTATATAAACTATATATATCAGGACCGAGTGCTCCTAATTATAAGTCCGAAGATCGCCTGGAGGCAGGACTTGGAATTTTTTTTTATATATACTACTATAAGCTCCCGAGCATGAGCTATGAACTTTCTCGTTCCGGTTAGTAGGAGCTGAATGAAGTAGGTTCTGAAAGCCGGGCGGAATGCATCATCATCAACAGAGGATCCGGATCTTCGCTATAAAATCACGTATGATATCTTTTGTAATAATACTTTAATATGTTTCTAAAAACCTTAAGAGAAGTGATAGTGTTTATCACTTATAAAGTATTATTCATTACGAGTGTAATTAGCTCGGGGTCCTGAAGGGACGAAATTTTTTTACTGTGATATTGTACTTTTTCAAGTGTTGTGTATACTATATGTATAGATTAACTCCATCTATCCTAGGGAATGGGGCGTAATTTTAATTACGATCTATATATGTAGATATGTGTGTAATTAATACCTTTTTGTGTTCAACAGTAACGTCATATTGTTTGTAAGGTATAACTTTAATAAACCCCTAAGGTGGTATTTATAAGATAATGCCAGTCCGAAGTGTTTTCGGACTATAACCTTAATTATTTACCTCCCGGTTATTATCTGGTAGGGGGTAGTGTAGGGGCTAGGGTTATACGGGGTTGTTATATGACGAGTGCTGTTGGATGCTGTGTTGCGAGCTCAGTCCGAACCCTTCAGTCCGACGGTAGGTGGCGACACCTACTCCGGGCTTGGGGTATGGACAGAGGTCGCTATAGGCTTCCGGTCTGCGTGTGCGCACGCAGGCTGGCTGCCTATATATACCCGGCATCTGACGGTACTCGTCGGTTACTCTGAGCCACGCTGGTGAAGAGACCCCGTGATCATATCGGCTGCTTAGCCTACTGACCCGTTCCGAACTCTATAGGGAGTTCGCACACTTAGTGACTGCTTGTTTAGGTTTACCTGAATAAACCTGATATTGCAACCTGTAACACTTGATCCGAACTGTGTCGACTTTGTTCTTTAATTGATACTCTACCAATATCATAAAGATACAAAAGATCGTTTATTACACTAGGATAAGTCAGGGCAGGGGACAGGCTAGGATGAGGCAGGGCAGGGGACAGGCTAGGATGAGGCAGGGCAGGGGTCAGGCTAGGATGAGGCAGGGCAGGGGTCAGGCTAGGATGAGGCAGAGCAGGTGACAGGCTAGGATAAGTCAGGGCAGGGGTCAGGCTAGGATGAGGCAGGGCAGGGACAGGCTAGGATGAGGCAGGGCAGGGGTCAGGCTAGGATAAGTCAGGGCAGGGGACAGGCTAGGATGAGGCAGGGCAGGGACCAAGCTAGGATGAGGCAGGGCAGGGGACAGGCTAGGATGAGGCAGGGCAGGGGACAGGCTAGGATGAGGCAGGGCAGGGGACAGGCTAGGATGAGGCAGGGCAGGGGTCAGGCTAGGATAAGTCAGGGCAGGGGACAGGCTAGGATGAGGCAGGGCAGGGACCAAGCTAGGATGAGGCAGGGCAGGGACCAAGCTAGGATGAGGCAGGGCAGGGGTCAGGCTAGGATGAGGCAGGGCAGGGGACAGGCTAGGATGAGGCAGGGCAGGGGTCAGGCTAGGATAAGTCAGGGCAGGGGACAGGCTAGGATGAGGCAGGGCAGGGGACAGGCTAGGATGAGGCAGGGCAGGGGTCAGGCTAGGATGAGGCAGGGCAGGGGTCAGGCTAGGATGAGGCAGGGCAGGGACAGGCTAGGATAAGTCAGGGCAGGGGACAGGCTAGGATGAGGCAGGGCAGGGGACAGGCTAGGATGAGGCAGGGCAGGGGTCAGGCTAGGATGAGGCAGGGCAGGGGTCAGGCTAGGATGAGGCAGGGGACAGGCGAAGTTAAGGCAGGGCAGGGAACATGCTGGATAAAGCAGAGCAGGTGACAGGCTAGGATAAAGCAGGGCAGGGTAGAGCAACATGGAAAGCATGATGTGGCTAGATAAGGTAGGACATTTAAGCCTACCACAAAATCCTTTCCTATACTCAGCTCCTGTGTAGGTCTATTGTGCTGTGTCAGTCTAGAACTACACTGTTCATGTATTTCTATGTTATCACAATTATAACAAAATACCATGATTATTCTATCAAAAATGAGAACTCATGCACCCTATAACATCTTAAGTAGTCATAGTCAACCACAACATAACATATAACAAGCACGGAAATCCATAGAACAGTGGTTTAGGAGAGGATATGCCTACCTTAATTCCTGTGACACCATCAATTTGTGTAATTTACATATAGTCACTCCTGACTATCTTTATGGCTAATAAGTGACTAAGTTGTATAGTCTCCTGACTACGGGAGCCAAAATGTGGTGGTATAGTCACTAAAGACTATAGGTATTATTACGAGTGATTGATAATTCTCCTTCAGACGGCTGTGGATACTGGACAGGCTGGGCCTATTGGATTGGTCACCCCTCCAACTCGGGCATGTGTTTCGCCGTCTCCAGCTCTAAGCAGTGGGGAATTGCTAACGATAAATGCTACGACTATTCTGATGAGGACGGACGCCTAATACGGATACAGAACCTGGCTGAGAATAACGCTGTTCACGCCTACATGTAGGTTATTCACTCTGAATCCTTTTAACGATGGGTTGTCACCTAAAATACGTCAATTTTCTATTGATGCCATAATACTATTGTATATCCAATGCTATAAATACTCCCTTACTTTTAAAAGGATGGGATATATCTAAATCTATCAAATAAGCATATTTAGTGCAATCATTTTTACTGTAGGTCGACACTAAAATTCCCCATTTGGTGGTACTGCATGGCTCAGTGCATTCTCTACCAGGCTAGTTTACCCTGTACTCACCTGGGGGAGTGACTGAGTCAGTGAGGTGAATAGGCTATATTGTTAACTATCTATTATCTGGTATTTATAGACAAATATCTTGCAACTATTGGGTACTGTGTATTAGCTCAAATGATAATGGAACCCATGGCATCGCTTTTAAGGAAGAGGTTTGGGAAGTGTATTAGCTGATATAACATCTTTAACGATGGCATGTTGCTAAAAGATGACATTTGTCGTTATGATGCACTGATGTAGCCCTGGCAAGTAACATGCTGGGGCTGCATTGGTGCATCATGCCAACCCTTCTACACTGAAAAAGTAAACCTGCGTCCAGACTAGTCTAATTAACAGTCATAAGATAAAAGAGTCAAAAGTTGTCTACCCTATCAGCTTACCATCCCACAAATGGAATCTGGCAAATGTCGGGTTTTGGGCTGGCACATGCCAAGTGGGTCTTCTATCTCCAGCTAGAAGACCCCCTTTCTTGTCACTTAGACAAGTATTTAACTCGTTTAATTTATGACAGTCACTTGGAAGAGTCTGGAGACAAGTTTACTTTTTCAGTGTAGAGTGTCCCAACACCAAAGCGTCGACATGATGCTTGAATATAGCACTGGCGAGTTACTCACCAGGGCTGTAATCATGGATCATCATCAAGGAGGTTCATACCTATCCAAGACCATACCCCCCTTCCTTCCATCGCTTCCCATACCATATCATTCTTTCTCAAATGCGATCTCAATGCATAAGGTATGGTCAATGGATTAAGAGAATAAAAAGATGCATGAGTGTATTCTGCCCATTCAAAATAATTGTAAAATCCCTTGACAGGGCCATATCCGACCCCTTTTTTGCATTCTTAATTTTGCATGCAATACCCTTATGATAATATCTGAGGCCACTCAAAAATATGACGAGGGAGGCTTTTTTTCTTTTTTTTTAAATTTGCGGGCTAAAATGTATAGGATGATATACTTTTTTGGTGACCGACATTCACATTTAAGTAGTTAAGAATTTACTGACCTTTGAAAGTGGAGAAATGTGAGTTATTTCTATTCCACTGCATTACTGTCAGTATGAGCTTTAATCTCATATCAAATATGCCAATATTTGCCCATTTTCTTCTTTTTTTTCTTTTTTTTTTAAAGTAAAAAAAAAAAAAATCCTAAAAACGCGCGGTGATGAGAAACCAATAAAAAAATTTATGAGTGGCCTAACTGATCATATTTTGAATTCACATGTAGGCAAGCTAATGCAGCAGGAATCAATGCCTGGATAGGAGTCAAGTACATCCGCAGCTCGTCCAGCAGCACATATCCCGATGGTTCTCCGGCCACCTTCGTCAACTGGAACCCGGATGAGCCGATCACCCAGGGCTGTGCTTCCTTCCGAGCGGTTGACGGGAAATGGGGAGTAACTTCTTGTACCATCACAAATAAGTACACATGTGTGGCAACTCCACGTAAGTGAATTCATCCCTCATGTGAATAGTGAATAATTATTTATTGTGATACCTTGATGCATCATACCCTTGATCGTCATGAATGCAGCCCAGGCGAGTAACTCGCCAGGGCTGCATTCATGCATGATGCCAACCCTATGGGGTTCAGACACTCTTAAAGGGCCGGCATGATCGCCTTGTAGTACCGGCTAGTTACTTGCCAGGGATCCATCGGTGCATCGGTGCATGACGACAGATGTCATCTTTAAGCGGCATGGCATCCTCAAAGGGTTAAAATGCTATGCCAGTTGTTGTTGTTCATGTAGCTCTGACTATGCAGCACCTTCTGAGTCATTGTCTCTACTTTATTTACTGAAGTTATAACAACCTCGTAGGGTTTGCATGATGCTTGGATGCAGCACTGGTGAGTAACTCGCCAGTGCTGCATTCATGGATCATGAAAAAAGGCGTTATGGATTAAAGTACTATCCATTCTGTAAAGGGCTAAATAATGGTATTCTGGAGCTTTGGTAATACACACATTGAGTTCTAGTGTCTCCATAGTGCGAGGGTCTGTCATATTCTGCTGAAATCTGCAACCATATATATTCACATTGAAAACAAAAACTAAACGGAACTTTCTGCCATCCCATGCCATCTGATACTTTGCTAAATATTTAGTTTTCTTAAAACATGTGTTTATCGAATCGGTTGCATCTTGTCTGTAATGGAGAAAATAACTTTCATCATTATGAGTTGAGAGTGACTAAGCTTCTAGAAGATATTTATAAATATGACATTCAAGGTTGAGCTCCGACTGGCCTGCGTCACTATGGATACACCACCATAGCGCCGCTTCACTATCCCCTTTGGTGATTCTACAGCTGAAGAAATGATAAAGGGCTCGTTATCTTGTCTTTATTCAAAATAAAAGCGTATTTATAATAAAGACTTGAGCAAGTCTATGATGTACCAAGTAGTGTGACACTAGTACTGTGAGCACACTTCCGTGGTGAGGCACTAGGTGGCAGCACTGCTTAAAGGGGTCAGCCACACTCATTTTGAGCTATGAATTAGATTTATACATTTTGTCAGCATGATGTATGAATGTAACCCTGGCGAGTCTATATGCTGAGCTTGCATTCATTCATCATGCTAGTCCTTTGGAAAGGGTTCATGTAGTACGAGGTCTAGAGCTGGAAAATATCGGGTTTGGGCTGGCACATGCCAAGTGGGTCTTCTATCTGACAACTCCAGCTAGAAGACTTGCTTCCATGTCATTTGTCTGCAGACGAGTTCACCTTTAGAGTGCATATATGTCTGTAATGAGCATGCTAAATTGTGCATGTGCATGACCATTCGTTGTGCATTTACTAAAGTACAGCTTTGACCCGCTGCATGTCAATCATAATATGATATCATAACCAAAATAAATGTATCACCCACCAGTCGGTATAGCAGAAGCAATAGTAGCAACAATAACATGTACAATAGCAGCAGCAGCAACAATTAATGACTACAACAGTGAAAGTAACAGCAACAACAACAGCAGCAGCAGCAGTAACAACAGCAGCAAGAACAACAGCAGCAAGAACAACAGCAGCAACAACAGCAGCAGCAGCAACAAAAGCAGCAACAACAGCAACAACAGCAGCAACAGTAACAACAACAGCAGCAACAACAGCAGCAACAGTAGCAGCAACAACAGCAGCAACAACAGCAGCTACAGTAGCAGCAACAGCAGCAGCAGCAACAACAACAGCAGCAACAGCAGCAACAGTAACAACAGCAGTAACAGTAGCAACAACAGCAGCGACAGTACAACAGCAGCAACAGTAGCAGCAACAACAAAAGCAGCAGTAACAACAGCAGCAACAGTAGCAGCAACAGTAGCAGCGACAAAAGCAGCAACAGTACAACAGCAGCAACAGTAGAAGCAACAACAAAAGCAGCAACAACAGCAGCAACAGTAGCAACAACAGCAGCAACAGTAGCAGCAACAACAGTAGCAACAGTAACAACAACAGCAGCAACAACAGCAGCAAGAGCAACAACAGCAGCAACAACAGCAGCAACAACAAAAACAGCAACAACAGCAGCAACAGCAGCAACAGCAGCAACAGCAGCAACAACAGTAGCAACAGTAACAACAGCAACTACAGTATCAGCAACAACAGCAGCAGCAACAAAAACAGCAACAACAGCAGCAACAGCAGCAACAGCAGCAACAACAGCAGCAACAACAGCAACAACAGTAGCAACAGTAGCAACAACAGCAGCAACAGTAACAACAGCAACAAAAGCAGCAACAGCAGCAACAGCAGCAACAACAGCAGCAACAACAGCAACAACAGTAGCAACAGTAGCAACAACAGCAGCAACAGTAACAACAGCAGCAACAACAGCAACAACAGCAGCAGCAACAAAAGCAGCTGCAGTAGCAGCAACAACAGCAGCAACAGCAACAGCAGCAACAAAAGCAGCAACAACAGCAGCAACAGCAGCAACAACAGCAGCGAAATGTCAGCAGCAACAGTTGCATTCTCAGCGGCAGTGCCACCAAATGCAGCCGACCAAATGTAGGGTGAGTGCAGTTTTTAATTTCACACACTGTTAGAAGTAAGTAGTGTTCCTGTACAGCAACTATTGGGGGCAACTTTGGTTCCAGTAAATTCTGCTGTAGACCTACAGTAGAATCTACTGTAGACGCAGACCTGAGTTCTAAAAAGGCTCACATATTCAACATCTTGGAGATTTGAACCCCCAGGTTCCAATGCATAGTCCTGAACCATGACCACTACACCAGTGAATCCTGCATGTCAGGTGCATTGAAACACCTCCTTCTTATGTGTGAATGGTAACAAGGTCAACACAGGATCCCTGGGGGCAATTTTAGAACTAGACTGTTCATGTCTTAATAGTACAAGCAATATGTGCATGATTTTCAAGGCAGTGTGAATTTTTTCATAAAAGCTAGAGACTTGGCATGTCTCAAGTCCATATCCACACCAAAGAAATCAGAGGTGGGGCCACCGCAAAATATCGTTATTTTGCCTGCAGCGGCTATTTTAAGTCGGCCATTACCAAAAAATCTGTTTTCTTCGCTCAAACAGAAACTAAATACAGTACTGCAACAAAAAAGGTGTCTAGACCTATGTTTTCAGGGTCACAGAATATATTTATGCAATGAGAAATGATGTAGTATGGCTAGTTTGAATATGGCGGCCATTTTGGTTCTGCCATAACCAAAAATTGTGTGGTCTTTGATAACTTCACAACCAAATGGAATATTAAAGCAAGTAAGGTGTCTATACCCACATTTCCAGGGTCAAGGAATAATGTGATGCCATCAGAGAATGTCTTATTATGCATAGTTTCAGCAGGAAGCTGTTTCACCTCAAATGACAATAATTTGTGGACTCAACAAATGCTAAATGGACTATGGCAAAACATATTTTTCTTAATTACTTCAAAACTAGATGTAGTACTGCCATAAATAAAATATCTATACCCATGTTTTCAGAGGCAGAGAATATTATTATGTTAGAAGAAAAGGTAATTTATGCCTAGTTTGACAGTGGCGGCCATTTTCTTCGGCCATTACCCAAAAACATAAATTCTTGAATTACATCACAAAGACTCAGACCACTGCAACAAACAAGGTATTTATACCCATATTTCCATGGTCATAGAACAACATCGTGCCATCATTTTTGCATGTCCATTAGGGGCTTACTAAGAATCACATTTTCTCAATTGGTTCCTAACCAATGATAGCACTGCAATAAAGAAGGTGTGGTAGCAAGCCCCATATTACCATGGTTATTAACCCTTTAAGGGCCGCTGCTGCCCCTGGGCAGCATCTAAAATACCCTTGGAAAACCGCTGCTGCCATAGGGCAGCAAAAATGCTACCCTAGGGAAGCAATACTACTAAATTACAGCTCCTGCTATGAAACAAAGAATAAGAATTTTTGAATGAATCCAAAAATATTCAACACGAATACTATGTCCCCTTGTCAAAAAGGTGAAAATCATGTCTCCAATACAACTTATCTTACTCCTTAGCTACTGTCCCAGGGAGCACATACTTGCAAAGTTGCATATTCCCATGGCATAGGGCCGGTGGTTAAGTCCCAAATGACATTTTTCAAGGCCAGCAGGGAAAGGGTTAAAGGAATAATGCATAAACAAGCAAGCACGAGGGTTGGTTATCCAGGGCTAACACATGAGGTGCAGCCGAGTGCCTTAGCCATGGATAACCAGCCTGAGTGCTTGATTATTCATGTTTTATTATGTTTACACCACAGTTTTAACATTTGAGAAAAAAATCTGATTTATTCTGCCCTGTAAACTCGTGTTTACCATGTAAACTTACTGCGTGTCATAGCAGTGCGGTTATCTACTGAACACTAATTCACGCTGGTTATCCAGTTTAGTGCCTGAATTGGATAACCATGGTATAAAGAATGATATTATGCTGGTAATGTGTATGTTATAAGGCAGCAATATTTTGTATGCCATTTAAGGGATCCCTCCATTCTCCCTGTAACCCTACACCATAACTCCTCCTGGATCTCCTCTACCGTCTCTGACCCCATCTTCAGGATTGTTAATTCTAATCCTGGCCATCACACCATTACTTCCTAAGGTCTAATGCCTCCTTCAGGATACCCCCTCCTCAAGGGTCACCATGTTTGAAATGTAAAATCTATTGAGACAATGTTAATCACTAACAACCATCCTCTCATTATGCAACCCCTCCTGCCAAGATACCCTCCCACTATCAATATCCCACCCTTCATCTCAAGGTACCCTTCATCTCAAGGTACTTCCTGCCAATATCCCGCCCTCCCTCTCAAAGTACCTCCTCCCAGTCAATAACCCTGCTTGCCTCTCGGGGGGACCCTCCCTGTCAGAAAGGGGCACACACTGCAAATAAAGAAGGAGGAGGGCATTGAGGAGCAGGGAGGCATCAGTAATCAGGGAGATATTTAACAATAGATAGAAGAGGACAGTATGTATACCTCAGAGGAATGTTGTTAGACTTGCAATGAGATTTAACAAGAATTGCGGTTGTTGCCGCGTAAAAAAATGCCTCAGGCATTTTTATACGCGGCAACAACCGCAATTCTTGCATTCGAAGAAACCTAATGTCTACATGGTTGGTATGTTTGAAGGGAACCCAAAAAAGCAGGGCCAGGAAGGGGTTATCAGGGGGAGGGATGATATTACTTCAAATATGGAATTTCCTATGAATTCCTTGGGTGCATGTTAGGGGGTAAGGAAATGTGTGTTGCTAGGCAGATAAACAATAACAATAGATGTTGCTAGGCAACCAGCTGTATTAGCAACAAACAGATAGAACCATTGAATTCCTTGGGTCCATATTAGGGGGGATAGGTATGATTATAATCAACTTCAGGACCATGGAAATGTGTGTTGCTAGGCAGATAAACAATTAGAATAGCCGTTGCTAGGCAACCAGCTGTATTAGCAACAAACAGATAGAACCATTGAATTCCTTGGGTCCATATTAGGGGGGGTAGGTATGATCATAATCAACCTCAGGACCATGGAAATGTGTGTTGCTAGGCAGATAAACAATTAGAATAGCCATTGCTAGGCAACCAGCTGTATTAGCAACAAACAGATAGAACCATTGAATTCCTTGGGTCCATATTAAGATGGCGGCGCCCGTTCTGACTTCTGGCAAAGTGCAAACATCATATACCTTGTTCTGGTGGTGCCTGGCGGCACCACCAGGTGGCTACGCCACCACTTCGGCATAAAAAAATCCTGGTAAAGTGGTAGATGTTCAGGGATGCTAGAGGGTGCTAGAGGTGAGATAGGGGAGGCTGGAAGAGAGCAGGAGATGCTGGAGCAGGATAGTAAGGGTGGCTTCATGAGGATAGTGACTACTGTGGGAGGCTATGGAGATATCCGAGCAGAAGGGATAAGGGAGGGAAGGTGGTGTGAGAATAAAAGAGTGAGAAGGGGAATTAGATGGAGGTAAGGGGATGTGGATATGAAGGGAATATGGTAAATGTAGGTAACATGCAAATTCAGTGGACTTGCGAGGGGATAGGATAGGACACAATAATAGGGTAGGACAAAGGAGGAAAGAGTGTTTGGCATAGGGACATGGACATTTTGGTGTGAATCTATGGATGCCCTTGGGACTTGAGTGTAAGTGCCTAGGTTGATACATGGAAGCAGGTCTTGAGAATATAGACTCTCAAAGAGTGTGCATGGGCAATGCTTGGCTACTATACCAAGGTTATTCATTTCCGGCCACTGGCTGACCACTGTTTCTCTATAGAAATCCTTTTTGTGGGGATCTCTGGCAACGAGGCTTATCTCCAAAATTCATTGAACAAGCAATACAACCAAAGGGACATCAAGGTTATCAAATCCTATCTGCCACAGTGTCGTATTGGGTGGTATTCTGTGTTAAAATCTGCTAGTAGTATCTAAAAGGCTGATTAGATGGTGCCCTACATATACCACCTATGCCTTAGCACTGTGGGGAATCCGGGAGGAAACACACCTCATTCTGGGTGCTCATTGCATACACATCAGTGGGCAATATTAAGTGTCCCCTATGAGATTGTGGAAGGATAGGAACCTCTCGCCATACTTCCCACCTTGCTCTCACCATATATGTAGCATCTCCAAGAACTATCTTGAACCTGTCCCCATACTTTTCCCCTGACCCATCCCCTGTTCCCACCACATCAATCTGGGTTGGGCAGGATCAAACTGTTTAAGACAGAGGTACCCTTCCAGTCATAATATCATGCATTATAGCTCCTTATCTCATACTCAAATGTTGATGGGATGGGGCTTTCAGTCCTCCCCCACTAGGAGCACTTCGCCAATAGTCAAAAATTGATCTATACTATACTGAAAAGGGCTACTATGTGTTATGATATTGTTCCCCTTTCTCTCTTTCTTTCCCTCTTTTCTTCCTTTTTTTCCCGTCATCCTTTCTTTTTCTAAGCAGGGGGGGGGGACAAGACCTGTCGGCTCCCCCTGGATGAGCCAATGTAGAGATAGTGAACGATCATGGATGACACTGGTTAAGGCAACGAATCATGAGATAAAATGCCATGCTGTGAATGTATAAAATGCTAAAATGAGCACACTGGTGTGGAAAACCTGGGATAAAACCAGCTTTATGACACTGTGGGGGATATCATCAGCATATAATTTCCTAAACTGAGTCTAAACTAGCATATATTTTGCTTGGTGTCATGTACTGTTTTTAGCATCCTAACATAATGGAGCATAATTATATTATGTGTGTTGATTTACATCAGCTTCATGCCCCGGTTCTCCACCAAATGTCAAGTCTTTGACATGGGTAAAAGAATCAACAAAACACTGAGACATAGTTCTTCATCTTTTATATACTTTGGCACATAGTAATGACATGTCTATATGTGAGAGTGGTGACAGTATAGATGGGAGCTATTTGGAGGTGTTATCTCTAGGCTGGAGGGCCGCACTCTGACAGTCGGTCCTGCATGCATGATGTGTATATCTACATGGATCATAGGACATGCGCATGGAGGGCATGGATACATGTCCATGGAGATATGTTAATTAGCTGATGGGAGCTGCGTTCCCATGGATTCCAATAGTCTGGTTCTATGCGTGGGACAACTATTTGTATAGACTACGGATAGGGGTTAAATGAGTGTTCTGAGCTGCTCGGTGGGAAAGTATGGTCACAGGAAGGTGTTAGTTCCGGTCACATGATGAGAATGGTATTTAGTCCATAATCTAGGTCCTGAAGGATTTGGGATGTCTTATATTATTATAAACTATACTATTGACATAAGCCTTATAGTCTGATACCATACAAGTGATAGCATGGTATTGTTATATGACCATGATAATATTAATTTTGACACCTTAATATACATATTCATATGCCGAAAACCTTAACTTTCTTAGGAGGCCGTTTTGCCTCAAATGAAAACAGTTTATTGAGGCCTGCAAATTATATATGGACTCCCTCAAATGCTTTATGGGTGCCACATATGCTTAATCACAGGGTACCCAACCATCATATAAAGCATTTGCCACACCCATAAAGCATTTGCTGTAGTCCATATAGCATTTGTGGGGTCCACAAATCATTGTCATTTGAGGTGAAACAGCTTCCTGCTGAAACTATGCATAATAAGACATTCTCTGATGGAATCACATTATTCCTTGACCCTGGAAATGTGGGTATAGACACCTTACTTGCTTCAATACTCCATTTGGTTGTGAAGTTATCAAAGACCACACACTTTTTGGTAATGGCGGAATCAAAATGGCCGCCAAAGTCAAACTAGCCATACTACACCATTTCTCATTGCATAATTATATTCTGTGACCCTGAAAACATAGGTCTAGACACCTTTTTTGTTGCAGTACTGTATTTAGTTGCTGCTTGATCGAAGAAAGCAGATTTTTTGGTAATGGCCGACTTAAAATGGCCGCCGCAGCCATAATAATGGGTTTTCTCAGTGGCCCCACCTCTGAAATTCATCGCATGGATACGGAGTACAAGCGTGAGAAGTTTCATGCTTTTATGAAAAAATTCACACCTATTTCACATATTGCCTGGACTATAAGGGTTAATATGAAAATTACCCTATTGCAGTAATATATGTACTAATAAGTACTGAACTACCATTAGTTGGAGTGTAATCTTGATGGCCTATAGATGTTTTTCATAGTAAATTTTACTATCTTTCATGCAGATTGTAGAGATACATTGGTTTTATCCTCTGCATATTTTCAATAGTAACATTTCAGTGTACCAAAATATATTATACTTTAGAATTGCATCAGGAGAAATGTAGTTTGTATGAGAGTTTCCTGCCGGGACTAGAACTGCTGACCCTCAGATTACATCTCCCACTGCTCTACCAACTGAGCTAGAGGGGCAATCACTTATGTGTAGCCTGCATCAATAGGCTTTTGAAAAGATCAGGTCAAATTTGAGCTGTGGAGTATGGTACTCCCTCCAACCTCTCTGCTCTCTCTCCCTCTGGTTGCTGGTTATGGGATTCGAACCTGCATCTACAGTAACAGAATTGTATGTGTACAGCAAAAGTTGCTGTATTATCTTTTACAGCTAAAGTACTGTAGAGTTACAGCACATATTGCTGTTCACGAACAACAACTTTTTACAGTGCATGCTCTGAACCGATTATAATGAATGAAGAATAAACCGCCAGCTGGGCCGGATCATTAATAAATAATGCAGGTATTGTTGTACCTTACCATGATTGTTGTTTCCACATGCATGCACTGTAGACGTAGTTTCAACTGACGTTAGGACTGTAATGGCTTGGACATTAAAGTGATATGGTCCATAGCTTTAATCTTACTTAGCATACAACTTAATGTGTCCCAAATGTTAGTACAATGTCATATCTGGATGATAGGGCACAATACAGTATTATCCATGGGCAAAATAAAAGTCCACTTACAGGTATTGTATTTTGCTGTGTATTTTCAATGCGGAAATGATAGCATTCGCTCCAAAAGTAGTAAATTGAGTCATCAAAGGATAGTCAGTTGAATTCTAAGCTGAATTCTAGGGAATGACATAAATTAGGTAGCACATGAATGTGGCGCGAGTGAATATGGGACCATGTCACCTTCTTCTTACCATGTTACCTGAAACACACCTTTTTCTTGGTCCAAGTCTTCAGTACTGGAGGTACAGAAGACTCTAACCACCGTGTTCAATGTCTTAAAGCCCCAGGGCCCCCTATATAAAGGGCTGAGTACCTGCCCCGACTGCACTCCGACTGCCGCTGGAGGGGTACCGAGACCTGCGCCTCTAAGGACCAGTAAAAAGACGTCATTTACTGCGGTCCACACGTGGGAATCCCACGTACCGGGGGCTGTATACAGGTATAGCCGATCCCCATGTCACGCTACGAGCCCCGGGGGGGGGGCACTTGCTTTTTTTTGACAGGAGTGTGCGGCTGGACGTCTGACAACCCTTACCCTTGTTAGGGCGATTTTGGTGCCAGAAATTTACCCTTGTTAGGGCATTTTCGGTCAAAAATGCCTAGGTTTCGGTAAAAAAGCGATAAATAGCTAAGAAGTTACCCTTGTTAGGGCATTTTCGGCAAAAAGTGCCTAGGTTTCAGAAAAAAACGAAAAACACAGACCATGTTTGTGTATATCTGCTAAAAAGAATTACCCTCCAGCGGAGGATTTTTGTCGAAAACCTAGACATTTTTGGCAAATATTGGTGAAAACCTGGACATTTTTGTGAAAAATAGACCCTTGTTAGGGCGATTTTTATAAAAGTGGACCCTTGTTTGGGAGATTTTTCCCTGCAAAGTAGACCTTGTTAGACTGATTTTGTAGAAAAAGTAGCCTTCCCAGCCGCACACATGTGTATACAAAATTTAGTAAGTGCCCCCCCCGGGCTAGGAGCTCCACCACCAACACTCCCACTCCCCCTGCACCCCCTGCTCCCCGCCACCCCAGTTCCCACCTAGCCATTTAAGGTGTGCTCATTTATTAGTGGGGGTGGGGGGACATTCAACATTTCAACATTTCAACTCCTGGGGGGGGGGCATAAAATTTCTTACGTCTTCGGGCGGGGGGGGGGGGGCGCGTGAATAGTGATGCCCATTTTTAGCAAAAAAGAAAAGCCCACTCAAGGGGGGAGGCGAAGACTTTTTCACCTTATGGGTGGGAGGGGAAACGTTTTCATCACCTTCGCACAATATTCCATGCGCTTTAGAAGGGGAGGGGCGTAATAAAAAATGTCACACCTCCGCACAATATTTCACCATTGAGTATGTACGCATGTAGGTTTTTGTTTTTTTCAGAAAAGAAATTTGCGTACCAAAACCCTTTATTTGAAGGTGTACAAGAACTTTAGGGGTGTTTGGGGGTTCAATTTCTGAATAAAATGTGCGTACATACTTTATGGAATACCCCCCCCCCTCCCTCCCCCCTCCCAACCCACTATAATTGCTTGATGGCCGCTCCCCTACCTGGCTGCGCATGGCCTGGCGCGTGGCCTGGTCGGGACATGCGGAGGTAGGAGGCAGGAGGCAGGTAGACAGTAGGTGGTGGTGGGGACAGCTCAGTGTGAGGGGAGCAGCCGTCAAGTGAACTTGTATATACCACATCCCCAGTAGTCTGTGACACATACAGGTGGAGCTATATACTACAGCAGGAGGAGGAGGACGTGTATAGAGGGCTACAGGTGGGGACCTTATAAGGTAGGTTATAACAGGGTGTTATAGGTAGGGGGTTATGTATCAGGGAACCCATGAGGAACTGCAGAGCAACTGGTGCTATGTAGTAGTACTAGTAGTACTAGTAGTAGATACCCTACACCTGTACACTCAACATCATACCATACTGTATACATAGCATCATCGACGTGCCCAAGAAGACGTGACAACTTACACTGTTTATAGAAGTTAATGTAGCTGGGCACTAGGATCTACTGTAGCTTGTTAAATCCTTACCTTTACACATAGCATCATAGACGTGCCCATGGTAACGTGACAACTTACACTGCTAGAAGTTAATGTAGCTGAGCAGTATTACTGTAGATTTACAGTATATACCATGGTATAGATGACATAGGTGTACAGGTGTACTTGGACAGTAGAATACATGGTTGGTTTACAGTATAAAGAGTGTCATTATTTACAGTGTACCCTGTGGGATACAACACCCTTACCATGCATGAGTGGATGGTGAGAACGACCTCCTACCCAGACCATTAGTAGGGTAACATGTATCTAGCATTACATGATGTAAAACACATAAAGTCCTCAAACCCAGGGGTGGAGGGGAAATAAAAGCATTTCACATGTACCTTGCATATTTCACATAACAGAAGGAGTACTAAGGCAGATAGCCCACACCGGTACAGGGATATACCATATTCTTGGGGGTTGGACCCCTAAAATCGACATGGCTTCATGGGCATTTTGAGCCTTAGTGACATGGGACATGAGAAATATCAGAGTTAGTGACATGGGAGATGGGCATTTCTTAAAATCGACATGGGCATCTAGACCCCCATATTTACCGCTAACCCACAAGGTTGAGACGAGGTGTGATAACTGCTGACCAGAGCCATAGTGGCTACCGTTATGTGCCGTAACTCTGTACAGGTGCAGAGTAACTTCCTTAAAGGGGCATTCTCACCACTCGCACTTACCACATAGCAAACTAGAACAGTACTAGAATTCTGAGTGGGAAACGCTCGTTGAGAATTTTTTTTTTTTTGAAATCGGTTTTTATTTCTGACAAAAAAGGAAAGCGCTTAGCACTTGTTACACTCTAAGTGTCAGGTATCATGACATGATTTTCGTTATCTTTCATCTCATTTTTGAAAACATATTATACAGTGTACATGAAGGTAATGATTTTACATTCGTAGAACATCTAATTCTTTTAAAGGATTAAATTGTAGGTTACATAGATTACAAATCCAATACTATTGAATCTCATACATGAATTTGTCAGTTTTAATTTTTAACTGCCATTATATAATGTTAGGAGTTGTTGAGAAGGCCGAATAAAACCCATTAAGTCAAGAAATTTATCAATATGCCTTGTCAAGTTTACATCATTATTCTAATAATTTATCTATCGATTACAAATCGTGATGTTAATCTCACGGGTTAATCCCTAATTATATATCACAGTAAGAACCATATTTCTAGAGAAATAACAAATTTCCTTTCCAGTGTTCAACATTAATACATGAAATTATGAAGTTTCAGACTACTATAAAGTCGATACATTAATTACATTAAATGTAATTTGTACTACACATCCATTTCTTTTGCTGCAATTTGAACGCCTGATAATCAGGTATATTTTTCATGTTTACCGGTAGTTTGTTCCACTCAACTGCACCCCTGTAGAGGACACTGTTCCTATATTTTTCATTTTTTGGTCGGAGGGTGGTAAATACTACAGCGTCGTGAGCCCTAGTATGTACATTTCTAGCATTAACAATTTCTGAGTTACCTTGTTGTTTATACATGAAATTCCTTAGATGTGCTATTCTCCTTACATTTAAATTACTTATTTTTGCAATTTGGTGGACCAATATTACCGGAGTTCTTATTTCTATCTTAAGTACTAATCTTAAGCATCTATTTTGCAGCTTTTGTAACTTATCAAGCGAGGAAGCATGAGCTCCATCGTACAAAATATCCCCGTAGTCTACATACGGTAGTACATACATTTTATACATGAGTAACATAGGACCAACGTCAAGATAAATCTGAATCTTTGCAAATAAATACAATTTAAATACATAAATATTTGTTATGTTTTCAATATGTTTGGCAAAACTCAGAGTTGCGTCCATGATAACTCCAAGGTACTTGAATGAGTGCACTCTTTCAATTTCAACATTACTAATTCTTAATCTATGATAGTTAATTTTCTTTAGGCTCGCCCTCATACCGTAAACCATATACTTAGTTTTTTTGACATTAAGGGTTAATTTATTTCTCTCTAGCCATTCTGCTACCCTTATTAAATCTTCTTCCATTTTAATAGTCGCTGTTGATAAATCGTCCCCTCCTACATAAAGTACTGTGTCGTCCGCATATAAATAACAATTTGTGTTTTTTAGAATTTTTCCTATGTCGTTAATATAAATAATAAAGAGTAAAGGACCCATTATTGACCCCTGCGGAATCCCACACCGTATATTCCCTTTTTCAGATTTAAAGTTATTGGCTATTGTAATTTGAGTGCGATTTTCTAAGTAATTTTTCAACCAATTTAGAATATTTCCTTTAAGTCCCAAATATTTTAGTTTTTCTATTAATAGTATATGGTTTACGGTATCAAAAGCCTTTTTTAGATCGAGATATGTAACTAACATGTACCCTCTAGAGTTTAATTCTCTAGCTATTTTATCAGTCAATAAAGCTACGGTACCAATTGTGGAATGACCAGCGCGAAAACCATGTTGATTTACATCAAGTAATCCATTATCGTTTAAATAATCATAAATATTATCATGAACAATCTTTTCTAGTAGTTTTACTATCATAGATAGCAATGAAACAGGCCTTAAATTACTAACTTGCGATTTATCCCCATCTTTTTGAAGAGGAATAACTGTGGCCTGCTTCCACTCTACCGGTAATATACCTTTTACAAGCGACAAATTGAACAGATTAATCAATCTTTCATTTAATACCAGTAAAGCATCTTTTATGACCAAACTTTTCATGTTTTCTACGCTAGACGCTTTGTTAACATCAATGTCTTGAATTAACTTCTTTAATTTGTCTGGTGGTACCTCACAATCCCTTAGCTCCGATTGAGCCACAGTACCATCATATATCCATTCTTTATCCATATTTTCAGCCAAATTGGGCCCTATATTAATAAAGTAATCATTAATATGATCTGCAGTTTTTTCTGTATCAATCTTCACATTCTCATCATTTTTGAGATTAAATCTCGATATCAACGAGCCCTGACCATCAATCACCTGTCTCACATTTTGCCAATATTTTTTGGGGTCTTTTTTATTTAAAATCATCTGATTTCTTATGTAGTTTTTCTTTGCATTTCTAGAAATCATAGTGAAATTATTTCTACATTTTCTGGAGTATTCAATGTCTACCGGTAAATTGGTTTTCTTTGCTTTTCTCCATGCTTTGTTTTTTTCAATCATCAAATCGAACATTTGGTCATCAAACCAGGGCTCCCTGACTCTTCTTATTACTACGTCCTTAATTGGACACATTTTATCCAGTTCAGTTTCAAATATTAGTTTCATAATATTCCATTTGGTTTCAATATTATCCGATTCAATGAATTCATTCCAATTTGCATCAACAACATTTTTTTGAAATTCCTCCTTTATATAGTTTTTATACGATCTTCCTCGAAATTCTTTAGCCACTTTTAAGCCTTGAATCTTTCTATGTACGATATAGACCAGGTCGTGATCTGATACATTTATGTCAAAGGTGCCTGCAGACGCAATCAGGTTGTCGTTCGTCATAATTAAATCTATACAAGATTTGGCATTGCCTACTTCACGTGTTGGTTCATTTATACATTGACGTAGACCTAGAGTCAAAATGGTGTTTTTGAAATACTTAATATCAGCTTTTTCTACACCTTCTACCTTAATGTTAATATTACAGTCTCCCATCACGTATAAATTTTTTCTTCTTAAATCTAGGTTACTTATTTGTTCTTTCAATTTATCAGTGAATACCTTTACATTTCCTTTATGAGGTCTATAGATATTAGCAATTATACAGTCTCTTTGAAAGGGTATCGACACAATCAACCACTGAATTTCTATATCCTTATTGTTTAAATTAAGATGGGAGTATTCCATATCATTGTACATGAGTGACTCGTGAACAGCAAGCATTACACCTCCACCCGTCTTAATAACAGGTGCTTTTCCTTCTTCAGACCAGGCTCTATCATTTCTACATAAGTTATAGCCTTTGAAGTTTATCAGACCATTGGGAATAGCTTCTGTTAACCACGTTTCTGAGAATCCCAGCACATCAAAATTTAAAAGATCTACATATGTTCGTATGGTATCTATTTTAAATTGTATACTTCTAACATTCCAATGGCCCACTTTTAACCCTTTAACATCACCAAATTGTTTTAATTCACCCATTGTCTATAGACTCAAATTGGGTCTTCGCCCCCCCCCCCTCCAAACACATTTTCCAGTCCATCTCCTTTCCGGGTATAGGCAATTTCTGCCACCCCACATTCTAGGGAACATTCCCTGCTGACTCATGTAGAAGCTGGTTCAGTTGGCATGTAGTTGACGGCTCCTCACATGATCCAGCGTCAGCCTTACGAGTTCACTTCGGTTGGTTTTCATAATTCAGTTCAGAGCATAGCAGGTCTATTTATAACAAAATTAATCACAGGAGTTTCAGGCATTTCAGGGTTTAGTTCCAGTCTCTCACAAGGGGGTATTTGTATAGGATTTCTCTCCTTTATAATAACTTAAAAGTCAGTTCTTTGATTTAACCGCCCCTTAAATATTATTAATTAAAAAGTACATAAATAAAATATGATTTTTCAGATTTTTAAAAATGTTTAAGTGAGAGAGTTGGTACCCATGGTATCGTCACTGATTTTGCCTTCAGCCTTCTACTCAACTACTGCATCTGTCCAATCCTCAGGACGAGTGTTCAAGACCTTGTCTCTATACCTCATGATGATTTCACCCATCTTGTTACTTTTAACATTGTTCTTGTTGATTTCTGACGTCTGCGCTAGGGTGTATCCACACCCCCAGCCTTTTTCTGTTGTGGCTTCCCAGATCTCACCCTGGAGCTGGAGTAGACGGTCTCTGATAGCTTGATTCTGGTTGAACTTTTTTTCAGTGGCAACGGCCATTACCTTGTATCTGAGTTCATTGTCCCAGTTTTCAACTGTGATTTTGATCTTTTTTCCCATCTTTTTGGCTTGGTAGGCATTGTAGCAGCGTTTGAGCTTTCTAGCTATCACTTCATCGTCATTTTTCACTGCTGTCATATATTGAAATAGCTGCTCACTTGATGAGAAAACCCAGTCGTCATGACGTATGTGACATTCGTACATATTGGATATGTAGGCGTGGTGAGACTGATAGCAAGTGCCTTCGTCCAATTGGACGATTTTAGCTCCCTCAAGGGTCAGACCCTGTGGCAAGTCTTCAATTTCGTCATAGGCATACTCAATCTCATCTACCAGAATTTTCGAACCTTTGACTTTGGCTTCCATATCCATTGTACGCGCAAACGCTACCAAGCACCTCAAGTCTTTTCTTTTTTCTTGAACTTCAGGTGTCAGATCATCACTAACATATACACCGTTCCACTTAGCCTGACCATTTAGCTTAGCAATATTGTTGAACACTTTGAGCTTGTCTCCAAATTCAGCGAACTTAAAAACCACATTCCTCGGTTTACCTGCGTGTGTCCATTTCGGGCCGATCCTGAAGGCTGCTTTGATGTTTACATTTTGCCCGGGTGGAATAGCACCAATGTCCAGCATTAATTCTGTCATTTTGCGTTTGAGATTTTCACCTGCCACCTCGGTTAAGCCTTCCATAACAATATTGCATTTTCGTCTATCCTCCTCATGATACTCCGCCTTGGTTTCAAGCACTGAGACACGACGTAGCAGCGCTCTGTTTACTTTTCGTAAGTCCTCATTCTCGTCCGATGTTAGTGACAGCGCCTCGGAATGCCACTTTAACCTTCTGTTATGTGAAATAACCAAGTTGTGAAACGTCTTAACCCTCGGTGGAGGGCTAAGGCAAATCGATTCAAATATTTAAAGGAATGTATGAAGAGCAGGTGTCTAAAATTATAGAAATATTGCAGATGTTTTTATGGTGAAACTTGTAGACAATCCTCAGAACTATATTTTGTGTGGGACATTGTCACTGTGGGATGGGCATAGGAGAACAGACAAGTAGTACTAGTAGTAACCCTTTCCTCCCTTGTTCCACATAAGAGTTCTGTACGTTTTGGCAGAGTCTTATTTGAGACTGTGCTGGGGGAGTGACAGGGTCACGTTATCATAATGGGTATGTCTATGATGCTGGACAGGTGAGGGTTATGCGTACACTCAAAAAGTAAACTTGTCTCCAGACCCTTCCAAGTGACGGTCATAAAATAAACGAGTCAAAAACTTGTCTAAGTGACAAGGAAGCGGGTCTTTTAGCTGGAGATAGAAGATGCACTTGGCATGTGCCAGCCCCAAACCCAACATTTGCCAGCTCCAGATTCTATTTGTGGGATGGTAACCTGATAGGTTAGACAACTTTTGACTCGTTTATTTTATGATAGTCATTTCAAAGAGTTTGGAGACAAGTTTACTTTTTCAGTGTATATAGTGGTTTCTATGTATAGTGGTAGGACCCACGGGTGTTATAATATTGATAACCGTAGCCTCCTATGGCGCACTACTCTGTGTCGACCACCAGTCTCCCACAATGAAGGTATTGTATCACAGAGGATATTTGGTTGGCATGTTATATTGCATGCGTCTATGCTAGAGGTAGGGATGAATCGTAATCATCACAGGTATGGCCATACAATGCATGTGCTATAATTGATAAGGCTGGATATATACGACGTGTGAGCCCATCGTCCACCCCTCTACTGCAGATTGAGGAGATGCCCACTATTCTAGTACGCCTTAAATGAGCTGTACCTGTGCTCACCAGTTAGGAGTGATAAGGTACTGGGGGAGTGGCATGTTTTCATTTTGAAGAAATTTCTGTATTTTTACCATTTTTTGGTCAATTTTAGGGTCTTCAGAAAGGCTAGCTGGTACTTTCATGTTTAAAAAAAAAGAAGTTAAAAAATATAATCCGACCTACTGACCCTACATTTTCTTTCCATGTTAGCTGAAACATACCTTCTTTTTTGGCCTAGGTATGCAGTATAGGCTTTGGGTGTATACTATAGGAGTGACTGCGGCCTACAGCCCCCCTATGGGGGTGGATGGCAAAATCAGACACGGCGACATGGCCATTTCTTAAAATCGACATGCGCTATGAGGCCTAGTGACATGCGACATGAGGCTTAAAAAGATAATGACATGTCACATGAACATTTCTTAAAATCGACACGGGACATGGGCATTATATTAAACGACACAGACATGTGACATGGCCATTTCTTAAAATCGGCATGCAACATTGGGACCCTCCCCCCCCCCCCATCTATACCCCCAGGTTGATACTCTCCCGAGGGCGGCATTCATGATAACCAAAGGCATACTGCATTAATACACTATGCGGCCCTTTAACAGTGAAAGGGATAGGTATAGAGTACATATACATAGGCTTTGGGTGTATACTATATAGGTGTAACTGCAGCCTACAGCCCCCTCTGGCAGTTCTCCAGGGGCT
This sequence comes from Harmothoe impar, assembly GCA_947462335.1. Lineage (NCBI taxonomy): Eukaryota > Metazoa > Annelida > Polychaeta > Phyllodocida > Polynoidae > Harmothoe > Harmothoe impar. The sequence goes on along the minus strand of OX381705.1, from coordinate 11,053,859 downwards.
GGTGGCTCTCTATGGGTGCCTTATGTAGGTGTGGAGACACACATGTGCCCGGTCCTGTACATGTATGCATGACATGGTTGGAGCTTGGATGAATAAGGTATAGGGCTACAGGTAGAGATATACACAGAGAAAAGTAAAGGTGTCAACACTCTAAGAACAGTGTGTTGTGGGAACATGCATAAGGAGTTACACATGCATATTTGCAACACACCTTTGAGATCAACACACTTTTGGCCAAGAGTGTATAGTGTGTAGTGTGTTACACCAACATGTGTGTTAAATGTGGCTGCAGAAAAGTGTGTAAACGTAACACACTGTTCTTAGAGGGAACTGTTTGTCCCATGTGGCTCTGTTAAGATAGAGAGTCGAACAGCTAATGACTCTGCTTATATGAAGAGTCAACTCGTGTTGACTCTCTACTATCAGTGTCAATGAAAAGGAGCAATATCACCACTCGCACAGCTACCACATAGTAGACTAGAACAGTACTAGATTTGTGAGTGGGATACGCTCTGTGATTATGCTGTTTTAATATAGCTGAGCAGTAGAGCCAATGGTGGATGTACAGTACAACATACTGTATTGGTGTACATGCCAGCAGAACCCACTGTTGATTTGTGCATATATATAGCACTGTATTTTCAGTGCATGTCTGTAAACTCTCTCCATTGTGCACCAAAAATGTAAACTTGTCTCCAGACTCGTCGAAGTGACTATCATAAAATAAACAAGACAAAATTTGTCTAACCTGTCAGGTTACCATCTCACAAATAGAATCTGGAGCTGGCAAATGTCGGGTTTTGGGCTGGCACATGCCAAGTGGGTCTTCTATCTCCAGCTAGAAGACCCGCTTCCTTGTCACTTAGACAAGTTTTTGACTCGTTTATTTTATGACCGTCACTTGGAAGAGTCTGGAGACAAGTTTACTTTTTGAGTGCGGAAAAGGAGGGATGTGAAGTCAATAGGTGATGGGCCTTGAATAGTAGCCGAGTGAACACTCGATGTCAAGTGTGAGGCATCAAAGGCTATGGTTGAGGGAGGGCGCGTAGGCCATTGGTCAGCTTTTATATACTACTCCCACTAGCCCTAGTAATGTCACCAATAGAGGGCATCTATTATATCTATGTAGAACGTTAGGCCTAGCTAACACTGTATACTATACTGTAGTATAGTGAACATGTCCGCTTATACAATGCACACCTTACATACAGAAGTAGACAACATTTGTAATCCAAAAACGAGGTTCACTGATCCAAATCCAGAAGCTGATGTCTAATATATAAACTGGGCCATTCAGAACCAATGTTAACCAGCCGTGAAATAGTCGTGCAGCAGGTGCATTCTGATCTTGTGATGTCTATGAATTGATCCTCAGGGGGATTATCTGGTCATTATCCAATTATAGATGATATCATTCAAATACATTATCATAAAGATCTCTCTCTCAGCTCTCTATCTGTGTCATGTGCTGTTATTACACAATGCACTGAAAAAGTAAACTTGTCCCCAGACTCGTTGAAGTGACTATCATAAAATAAACGAGTCAAAAGTGGTCTAACCTATCAGGTTACCATCTCACAAATAGACTCTGGAGCTGGCAAATGTCTGGTTTCGGGCTGGCACATACCAAGTGGGTCTTCTATCTCTAGCTAGAAGACCTGTTTCCTTGTCACTTAGACGAGTTCTTGACTCGTTTATTTTATGACCGTCACTTTGAAGAGTCTGGAGACAAGTTTATTTTTTGAGTGTTGGGTATCACTTTCATGGTGAAAATTTCTCAATCTTATCCAGCCCGAATTTTGACTGTGTCTAACATGGTGGCTTGGGCAGAGAGGCATTCATGCAACAAGCCCAATGTGAGGGGCATGTGGCTTTTCACAAATGTTTTTCTATGGTTCATGTTTGGGAGCATACTTAGCACGAGAGATGAATACAGAGACATGGAAAGATGTAGACAGAGACAGATGTATAGAAGGAGGAAGGAGAGGTAGCGAGAAAAGGGGGTGAGAGGAAAGAGAGAGAGGATAGATGTATCTTAGGGAGATATCTTAGGGACAAATATAGGGAGAGGGTAGGAGGGAGACGTAGAGAGACAGGGGAATAGAGAGACAGGGAGACAGGGAAACAGAGAGGGTGGGGGAGGGGGGGGGGGGTGGGAAGATGTACAGTTCATTGTAGGTAAACAGCAGAATCTACTGTAAATCTAAAGTAGAATTTGCTCTAAGTCTATTCTGCAATAGATTCTACTGTAGATCTGCAGTAGGTTCTATTGTGTACCTACACTAGCTATTTACAGTGCGTTGGCTGTTCATCCATTAAGCGATAGTCACAATGAAGACAGAGAGGAGAAACAGCTATAACGCATAAGAACTAGAGCTCCTTACACAGCTGTACTGACCAGCTGGTGTACATGATGAGGGATGGAGGACAACCTCAACATCAGGTCAGTGTCATCTGAGTTGCAATGAGTTTGAGTATTGGATATCTTATTGCAGAACATCTCCTGTAAGGGAGTATTAATAGATACACGAAGTTGCACTACAATTCTCTGCAGATTATTACCTACAAAAGGATCAATAAAAACATATGGCATGGATTCAAAGTTCATATCCAAGTAGGCTGAATGGATGAGTGACTTCACTCATGATGTTTAACTTGGGTCGATAAGCATCTGCATTTCATCTAAGTTTCAATATATACAAGTTATTTTGGGGTGTCCTTTTATGGGTACGATATGGCACAGGATTTGACTTGATTGTAGACTGGATGGGGTTTACCGCTGATACCATATCCAATAAGATTGTGCCATTGAGGATGAGAGAATCATGATGTCCATCTACCAGGATGCACACACTGGAAAATGTGAGGATCAGTCTGCCCCCTCCCCCCCCCCCCCCAATTGTCTTCAAAACAATATTTTATTATCCAGCGTCAGACACTTACAATCTGAGAATACTGGGAACGGAACTGGAAATTAGACTCCAATTTCTGTTGCTCTTAGGGAGTGGTCATTTTTTAATTCAATTTCAACCCCTCTTGCAGGAGGGACCAAAATTTTTTTCGACATCACGCAAAAATCCACCGACTCATTCTGTTGCTGCTAAATGACCATTTCCTAACCATACATATTCATATATACTGCCAACAGGAGCTTCCTTTCGTCCCTTATGGGCTATTATAGTACAAAGGTATGTGGCTGAGTCAGACATGCACTTTTACATAACAAACTGCAAGTCATGCTGAATAGGGTCGTGTTATACACTGCATAGTTATGGGGAGTTTTCAAGGGTCTAACTTTAGAGAGACTTTCATACTTCCTGGGTGCCTCACCTATATGTAGTATACACACACAGAAAAGTGAGAGTCATTGTCGCTAAAACTACCCTCACCTGAGGGTGTACACCTCCCCCTTGATAACCCTGTATGGGCAGCATGGCGGCTCAATGTTCATGTTCGCATGTCCCCATGATGCTTGCCAGCACTGCATTGGTGCATGAATGCAGCACTGTCGATTTATTCACCAGGGCTGCATGCAGGAATGCATCATAAAGACAAACAGCTTGCACGGTAGCAGATCCAGGATTTGTAAAAGGAGGAGGGGCATAGCCTAAAACTTGGCCAGCACGTTTTTAACACGACCATAGCATAGTGCATTAACAGCATACATATACATATCCCATGATGACAAAAGCACATATTGCATTAAAGGGGCATTCTCACCACTTGCACTTAACCACATAGCAAACTAGAACAGTACTAGAATTATGAGTGGGAAACGCTCAGTGAGAATGCCACTTTAAAGTACTTTGCTGCCCTTACGAGGGTCAGACACCTTAGACGTGACGGAGGCAATTACGTCCTGCTGTCGTCATGGTTACTGGGTAACCATGTCAACACGCCCCCCGCACCCAGCCCCGCCTGGTACACCGCAGTGACACAGCAAAAATGGTACTTACATAAAAAAACACTGTTTCTAGTCTAAGTGTTAACCCAACCTTCCGTAATTATGTAATTGGTTGTGTTGATCAGCGGAAGTTTGGTTCAACAAGGAGTGCAGAAACGTCAAAAATGAACTCAAAAAAGGTTGAGACCTTTTACCACCCCCTATACGTCACTAAAGCATTAGGCTATGGGGGCCGCCATCTTAACACAGAGCAATGCATTGTGGTTAGGCGGCCCCCGATTCCAGAGCAGTGCATTATGTGCAAATTTCTTATCAGCCCCTTTGTCCCAGGTGTGAAAGAAGAGGATTAACCTGATAAGGAGATGGGGGTGTAGCCCCCCACTACCTGAAGTACCAGGATATGCTAGTCCTGTATACTCTTAGCCCTTCGTGAGAAATGTTCTACACCCATGTACAGCCTCGGGAGCTGTACAAACACAAGTCCCCCCCCCCCACACACACACACACTCCCTCATCCGTGCACAAGCCGACAACGTCATTTGTGAACGTGCTCTGGTTTGCAGGTCTTTATCGGATAACTATATGGTAACTTTGTCGTCACTGTTTGTGTGTGTATAACTGTTTCTACCGAAAGTGTTAACCCAACTTCCCTATATATGTTCGATATCCATGCACAACCCATGGAACTGGACAACCACAAGCCACATAGACCTCTCCCCTTGCACGAGCCGATGTCATCATCTATGGACGTTTTCCAATAGAATGACTTAATGGGATAACTGTCTCGTCACTGTTCATGATTTTGTATGTATTTAAAGTACAGTCTCCTATTCACTCGGCTGCATCACTGTTTCCAAACTAGATTAGTTACACCCAAGCGGAATCACAAAACTAATCCAATAACCAGCAGATGGCTGCAAATAATTCTATACATAGCTATCCAATCCTATCTACAAACCCGCTTGAAATGCAAAAGATATATAAAGCAATCTCAGTTCTTTTCTTATTTAGAAAAAAATAGTTATTTGATTCAATCCCTGTGCTTCGTGTTCAGGCCCATATCTATTGACTAAATGCGTGAGACATGATCATGGATACTACTTCAGAGAAACGTGAGTAAACACGCACATAATACAGATATAGATAGAGGGCTCTATGCTACCTTTAGCCTTATTAATTACGTATGACCACTCCATAGGAGCAACATAAGAAGACATATTCATGACCCCCCACCCTCCTTCTCTCACCCAGACTATATCCAAGCTTTGTCTCACCAAATCGATACAGGTTATAATTCTATGATTGGTGCACCTCTACGACTTGCACATCTCTATTACATTTCTATGTACATCTGCTCTAAATAAGCCGTTTCCATTCATGCCGGTCGTAGAGGTGTGCCAGTCATAGAGATGCACCATTCATAGAGGAGCGCCGGCCATAGATTTTCAACCTGTATCGCTTTGGTGATACAGGTTGAATCTCCCTCCTCCCACGTCCCTATACCCAGATACCAACTGGAACCTACAGGTACGCTACCTTCCCACCAGCCTCCCCAGCACATCAATAGGCACCGATCATTCTGCAACGAGAAATGGCAACGGGCGCCGATTGGACAAGAAACCTGTCTATATGGATATGACCATATTCAACCACCACTCAAATGGTATGACAATATCTGCGACTGGGTTCGAGTCTAAACCTAGAATGTGTTATGAGAGTGATGTCTCTAAAACAGGGTTGGACTGCACAGAGAGGGAATTCCTCAGTATGGAGTGGCTGGAGGTAGGTGTAAGGGGTTTGGGGGGGGGCAGGGACAGGTAGAACCATCTAGAGGTGTGTCAGGTGAGATGTAGAAGGAGGTGCATAAGGGTGCTACGTAAGACATTGGAGGATTGTGGTGATGAGGAACTGAGGGTGAGTGGGTTCAGTACAGCCTGGGTATAGCTCTCTAACTGGTGCGGACTTGTTCCCGCGGCCACTCTGTGTACACTGACATCAGCAATCTCGTGAGACCTTGGTTCCGCTCTCGTATTGTAGCCTGTTCCCCGGAAGCTATGATGTGTGAGTGTCTGGTCATTGCCTAAGTCTCACGATAAATGGCCAGGACAAAACTAAGATGGCTGCCCATACGGAGAAACCCGAGTCATCGCTATAAAGGATCGACACCGGATGAGGGGAGGATGATAAGGGTAAGGAAACGGGGGTGAGCCTGGGTATAAAGGACACTTGATGAGTAGTGGAGGCTGGCGAACCAAGGTGTCTGTGACATTGTGCTTGAGGAGACACTAGTGGACTAGCAGACTCATCTGTGGGCAAGTATGCAGCCTAACTCTAGCTATTCCGCACTAGCGAGTTGTAGTGGTTCTACCTTGTGAGACCTATAACTGTAGCTAGTTCCTTGCATGTCAAAAATAGGCGGATTTAGGGGTCAGCACTTTTTGAATGGGTAATAGTTGAGAGGTTCTCATGTCAACTGTTCAGATTGGGGGATTGGCACTAGCAATTCAATACTTGTAAAGGTCCTGACTTCAAATCCATACCAAGGTAGCATGGTTAGTTTTTTCCCAGTTGGTGAAGAATAATAATAGTATCCACATTGAAAAACTAAAGATGCATACAAAATCATTTTAGATTACCCTATAAATGTGTATATTGTGTAAAGGAAATTTACAACTGAATTGTTCAATATCATGATTTTTGACCTAACAAAAAAGCATTTTAAAATTGTGTGTGAACCAAATGACCTAGGTATGGATTCGAAGTCAGGACCTGAATTGCCAGTATCCTAACTACTCCCCGAATCTGAAACTCATGACATACGGACCCACTATAGAGGGCTATAACTAAAAGGTTTATGGCCCCTAAAACTCCAGAATTTGGACATGACAGGAATCAGCTTTAGCTACCCAGCTGGCTGCTATAATTAGCAGAGGAAAGAGCACTGGTACCAGACAAAATGGCGCTGTACAGTGATAATCTTGCTCATGTGGAATACTCTGCCTCTGCAGGTATAGGCTCTGTAAACTACCACTTTGACCCGACCTTGAACTTTGTTGGGTTTGGTTGATGCCTCCTGTCCTAGAGGGAACAGGGAACAGGAACCAGAAAGTATGATGCCAGAGGTCATTCAGAATTCCAACCATACTTCAATATCCCTTGTAAAATCTCAAATTGTCTTAAGATATATCCCTTCCACTCCAAAAGGGAGTGCCAAAAAAGCACCTCTTATCAAGGGCCCTTGTGAGTCAGTACCAGGGGCACAAAAGTGGACCTTTTTGCTTGGAATTTTGTTCTAACATACAAATCTGGGGAAGTGGACCTCCGGGGCGTTCGTTCTCTCTGTCCTGCACTATATGCGGCCCTATACTGACCCTATACTTTCTTCCCATGTAAACTTTCTTTTTTAGCTTAATCAAACTCAATTCACTGTAAGTCCTTTACACTACTAAATACCCCATTTTCCCCTCTTCAGGCACCTGGAGTGATGCGGCGGTATTTACAATGATTCATCTTTGTGAGTAGTGATAGTACCTGGGGCACAAACGTGAAGCCTTCCCTATAGAAATTGTGTTCACACAAATCTGGCGAAGTGGTCCCCTGGGGCTTATGTTCTCTCCGTCTTGCACTGTATGCGTCTCTTAAAGTGCTAACCAACATTTAAATCTCTCATTAAAACTGTACATCTCTCAAACTACTAAATTTCCTTTTGTTTTTTCTTACATCTTGTTGCTGCCATACTCACATTCAAATGCCAGACATCTCCATATGGGCCCAGGTGGCAGAACGGCCAGCCGAACCTGGTGGACTACGTGTAACTTGTACATTTTGCCCAAATAAAACCTTCTCAACATATTTTTTTTAATTCCCCATTTTCCCCATCTTCAGGTACCTGCAGTGATGCGGCGGAGTACGTCCCGCACGGCGGGGGCCCAGCTGCTGTTACTACTGGTGGTCCTGGATACGGCTACGGCCCACGTACGGCTCACCTACCCCCTCGGACGCTACATAGACCTCGACTTCCTGGACAATGCTCGCACCAGGGGCCCCTGTGGGGTGCCAAAAAAAGGTAGGTGTAGCAGTTATTTATTTCATGTGGAGAAACGAAGTTACTGTGCTTAAGTACTAGAATGGCCATTCTCCACACCCCAGTGGAGAAACTGATGCTCATTCTCCACGAGCTGTTTCTCCACGATGATGTCACCAAAATAGCTATGGAACCAATCTTAAATTGTATATTTTGATAAAATCAATCAAGAATTACATGAAATAAATACAGAGATCCATTCTAATTAGTCTGAACTCCTGGTTTCTCCACTCGTGGTGCATTGGATCGCATCACGCTCGGCTCCACCTCGTGTGATCCAATGCACCACTTGTGGAGAAACCTGTAGTTCAGACAGATTATTGTGGACCTCTGTCTATGTATTAAGCTAACCGTGGGATCTATTCGTAGAATGCACCCTTTATACATCGGCATTTGGGAAAGAATACCATAAGACCACGCGTATAAGCTGTGGCTTATAAGCTAGTCAGATCGCAGGTGCGGCATATATTTATATATACTTAGGGCGGCCACTACTTTTTGGAGGCGCACTGCCATAGTGTATTGTTTCCAATGCAAACGCAAAATCAGGATTGGTCCAGAGTTGGGGTGCGGCTTATACGGAAGTTTTAGCTACTATAGTACAGTACTAAAATCACCATACTCAGATCGCAAGTGTGGCTTATATGATCGGCCTAAAGTCTAGGTGCGGCTTATACGCGAGTTGGGCTTATAAGCAAGGTTTTGCCGGTACAACAGCAAGCAGTGGGGGTGACTTCACAAAAAAGGTGTTGGTAAAGTTATAGGACTTTTCACAGACTTCTAAAAAGAACCTAGAAATCTTTGACATGACATAAAAATTACCCAAGTCCTTGTTACTGTCTGTGTTTGTAAAGATAACCGCAATAGGGTGTGGAAGTTCACCCGTTGCATCGAGAGAGAAAAAACGAATCCGGACAGAAAGTAATTCAACGCTATGGGTTATTGGGGGAAAATATTATTTCTCATCAAAGAAAGATCTCTACTGGGAATTCCTTCATATCAGTGTGTGTGAGGAATGTACATCATATGGTTTACATAAGAGATCCACCTGAATGAAGAAATCAGGAAGTTTTCCCGAGCCCACATTCTTAAAGCATACCGCGTTGTGGTTGCCTGTCCAGAATCGAGGCTATTTGTGTCAGGATTTTCCCGATGCAATATGTTAGCTTCCACCCCGTATTGCGCATGCCCATTCAAGAGCAATTAATCCTGATCTGCTTTAGGTACATGTAAATTAGCCATTTGGAACATAAATGTTTCTTCTTGTGTCAATTGGGCTGTAGTGCAATGTAGTCTGAAGAGAACAGTTTTCAAGTAAGGTCTGCATTTAGATGCGAGAGTTGAACACAATGCCATGCTGCATGACGGAGGAGAAAACACATTATCTAAACCATTGCAACAAGACAACATATCTATTTTCAAGTCATGGTGGTTAACATATATATCAGATCAGACTAAAGGATCTTACTCATGGTAATAACCGATTCGTGACATCTCCATACAGACTTAGGTCACACATGCTTAGACATGCTCTGACTGTGTTCAGCCAATAAAAGGTGAAACGAAAACACATTGTAGGCCGAGGTAATTCCATACTTTAATACAAAGCAGTCGTGCAATTACCTCAGAAAAATGCCATTTCCAGCTGCGATGTCCTAGAACCGAGGCCTAGATTCTCGGTAGATGCATAGATCTGTCAGTCACACAGCTCTTTAGCCTCAGGCTCAGATAGTAATCTGACAATACAAGTAACGTGAATACCGACACGTATTAACATATGGATGAATGTGTCAAGTCATTCATGACCCCCTCCCCCCCCCCCCCCACATCTTACTTCTGAATAGTTTTCTGCAGATGATCCTTAGTTCAAAGTCCTTTACCAGTTGTTTACGGTAACCATAAGTATTGGAAAAGGGAAAATTGAGTTTGAGGGACCGACATGTTTCGGCTTTTTGCAAGCCTTTGTCAAGGTCTAATGAAAGTGCAATTTTGAGTAATCTGGTATTTTCGTTAATGATAATTCTGATGCAATGGAGAATTTGGAAGCTCTCAGGTACAGTAGCCATGGACTGTGCCCAAAGAAGGCATTGTCTGTTACAGCACTATGCCTTACTTGAAGGGCTATGTAAATTATTTTTTGGAAATACAAGATCTCCTATGCTTTAGCACTGAAGGGCCGTATTCAATGACCCACATTGAATACAATGTGGCCATGGGCTAGGAAAAGATTGTTTTTCTCCATAATATGGCCTCAAATAAAAAATAAACACAAATGCCAACTACATTGATACCATATCTGATGTATTTCCCTCGTGGGGGCTGGGGCATATCCCTATCAGCCTGCGGCTTCATGGGATATGGCCCCAGCCCCCACTCGTGAAATACAACAGAGATGGTATAAATGGGCGTTGGCATTTGTCTATTTATTGGTTCGACCCTCTAACCAAGGTGTCAGACTGCCAGGACTGGAAAGCTATTTATACAAAGCCTTGAAGGAGACCCTTAGAAGATGTATAACAGCAATATCATCTACATAGTCCCGGAGGGACACTCTTACGAGTTCCCCCGCGGCACAGTTAGCGAACCTTGGGTGGCCCTCTGGCAGGACGTAGGAACTCTTCCCAGAAGCCTCTATAATAGCCTGGTGCAAGGTGTGTGTGGTGAATGGATCCACTTCCGGCTGAACCTTCTGACCCCCTGGCGGCAGGATTATGAACCATGGAAGGTCATCTACCTCAGGTGTCGTGTCTGTACTGTGTTAGACATAGTGTGTTAATACCTCAGAACTAGGTAGTTACTCCAAGATGAGCATCACCATACTTACACACCAAAAACATGTATTCTGACGCACTGATGACCTAGGATGGACAGACACCAGACACATCCTAGCTATCATGTCAAGCACTCTGCTCAGTTCACAAAAAATATTTTATCATCCTTAGAGAATATCAAAAGTATCGTTAGTGATGAGTTACTACCCGTAAAACCTTGCGTATAAGCCGCGGCTAGTACGCGAGTCAGATCGCTGGTGCGGCTTATAGGATCGGCCCAGATTCGGGGTGCGGCTTATACGAGAGTTTTTGCTACTATGGTACAGTACTAAAGTCGCCATATTCACACTCCTTGTGTGGCTTATAGGATCGCCCCAAACTCGGGGTGCGGCTTATACGCGAGTTAGGCTTATACGCGAGGTTTTACGGTAATAGCTAACCAAATCAGTGAATTATCTCTATATAAGTCATGTACGACGTGACTATATATTATGTTTATATCTTCATCTTCCCTTGTGTGCCAGCAGCATATCAGGTGTTCTGGTCAAAGATGTGATTAAACATCGATCTAAAGGAAATTTCATAATCCCCCCTCCTCCCATCATCAAGGGGCATGTGAAAGCACTTTATTGTCCTCATCATAGGCTCAATAAGTTTGATGTGTGTATAAGGCCAAAAAAAAAAAGGTGTGTTTCAGGCAACATGGTCAGAATTTCTAGGGTAGGTAGGTCGGATTTTTTTTTTTTTTTTTACATAGAGAGAGTACCAGGAATGAGTCGCGAATCAACAAATCGACTCGCGAATCACCAGAATGATTCAATAATTCCTCTAATGACTAGGAATATCAAGAAGTTATTGCATATTCCTCTTAGAAAAACATTTTCTGAAGATAATCAATTATTCAGGCCTCTGAGGTCACTGAGGTTGTTTTTCTTGAAAGAATTTGTAAAAATTGAGAAAAAAAAAAAAAAAAATTCTCCAAAATTGGGAAAAAAATGCTAGGGTCGGCCAATTTTTGAATCTAGGGTCGGGTTGCCTGAAACACACCTTTTTTTTTTGTTGGCCTAACTAATAACGGCCACTGCTCACACTTGTGCCTATGGTTTCATAGACAAATGAGGTGTCTCTGCTTACAAGTAGCTCTTTCTTCGATGATTTAGCCATGATTTTCTTCCAAATTCCAAATTCCAAATACTCCTCATAACATCCAATTTATAAATACCTATAATCAATATTACAGACATGAATCAGTAGACCACATGCACTGAAAATCCATAGGTTCAAACGGTAAGTCAGTACTATCCTAGGTTGGGCATAGGTGTGTTAGTCACAATGGCAAAGTTATATTCAAAAATGACTGAGGGGTCAGTCAATAGTGGCTAACCTAGGTTCATCATTGGTGTGTTGTATTTGTATACCACTAGTTGGTGCCACTTGTGATGACCACTCAGTGGCTCCCCCTGATAATTAAAAGACTAAGGTGGATTGGTCAGTACTGACCAACCTGACAATAATAACTAACCTAGGTTGGTCGTATAGGGAGCCAAGAAATGACTAACTAGGTTAGGCACTAGTGACTGAGAGATTGGCCGTATAGGGAGCCTGGGAATATCAGTGTGGAGTAGGTGCTGTATATTGCATTTTTGTACAATAGGGCCCCCTAGTGGCAAAATGATGTCCTCATAATGATCACCTTGGGTCATCACAATGACCACCCCAGGTGCAATCTGTGGAGAGTCGTCTCCCGAGTGCTGGCGTCCCTCTCCAGCAGAGGTTTGGACCTGACTCGATTAGAGTGGCGGCCATTATCCACCGGTGGATATTGGAGAGTGAACGCCATAGCTTGGTGAATTGAAGCACACAGAATTCATGGCCATAGGTGAAGGCCTATTGTCTATATTTCCCAATGAATTGCCCCAGGTAATGAACTTTGTATGAATACCCAAAGTCATTAGGAGTGAACACCTTTATCCAGGTCTAAATCTTCAGTGCACATACACTGAAAATCCATATGTTGAAAGGGTTAGTCAATACAGACTATCCTAGGTTGGTCATATAAGTGTTAGTCACAATGGCAAAGTTATATTCAAAAATGACTGAGGGGCCAGTCAGTAGTGGCTAACCTAGGTTCATTATTGGTGTGTTGTAATTATATACCACTAGTTAGTGCCACCTGTAAGATACCTTGATCACCACTCAGTGGCTCCCCCTGGGAATTAAAAGACCAAGGGGGGTTGGTCAGTACTGACCAACCTGACAATAATAATTTACCTAAGTTGGTCGCATAGGGAGCCAAAAAATGACCAACTAGGTTAGGCACTAGTGACTGAGAGATTGGGTGTATAGGGAGCCTAGGAATATCAGTGTAGGCCACACAGTTCCAACTGTCCCCTTACCTGGTTCTTGAATACAACGCAGATCTATTTTGAAGATTTAGGCAATGCTATTTTGTACCATGAATAACTGCATGATTTTAGCGGCTACATTGCCTTCACAATATAACATAGTTATATAACATAAAATACTGTTCCGTATGGTTGAATATAATCGAAGCATGCAATCATCTGTCTTTATTGCGAGGCATAGACAGTTTTAGACTAAAAATAATCATGTTAAAGAATTGTTTATAATTATGTTGACATGCGGTCACTGGATCTGAACAATCAGATACCAATGATAACTTTGTACCTCTGTAAGTTGAATCAATGGCGGTATATCCCGTGTGCTGCCTTACAATGACTTAGGTCGGTACTACTAACTTATTTAGTAGAAGAACGTCCTACTGTACTGATGCTCATATTCCAAAAACAGGCCTGTACCAAAGTGAAAGTGGTCCCCATGTGAAATAACCATAAGGATATGCTGTCATTCTCACAAGAAACCTTCGTAGTCTGAGGTGCATACCCGGGGGTGCATATAAGTGAAATTATCGTGTCCCAGATATAGTCACCCCTAGACTGTTTTTCAGAACGCTGGGATGTGCGTTGTGTTATGAAAGTGTTCTAGATGTGTAAAAACCGTGACCGTTCTTTAACCCAAATAAAACAGTGTACAGCTAAAGGTGGTATAGGGACACCTCTCAGTAGCCTCATTAGCTCTTACACCATTAGGGGTGGCATGATGCATTAATGCATCAAGCCCTTGGTCGTCATGATGCATGAATGCGCAAGTGCTACATTGAAGCATTATGCCTAACCTATGGGTTGAGGCACTTCTGAAGGGTCGGTATGATGCACTGAATCGCCAATACACCAACATGATGTGCCGTTGCAGCACCTGCGAGTTACTCGCCGGGGCTGCATTGGTGCATCATGACGACAAATGTATTTTTCTAGCAACAAGCCATCCTTAAAGGGTAAAGGATGACAGTGTGCTCCAATGTAGTATATACCCCCTAATGGTACATTGATGCAGCCCTGATGATTAAAACGCCAGTGATGCATTCATGCATCATGCCGACCTTACAGGCTTTAAAAGACCTGTACGCCATCATATATGCAGATACAAAACGCATGGTGAAGTGGTGACCCGGTGGGTAAGTGCATTGGTAATTACAGTGTGGTGCTTTTTGCTGAAAACTGCTGGTAAAATCTGTTTGGCACATGAACAATATTACTCGCATCTATGAACAGAGTAATGCGACAGAATCGAAAAAAAGATGTGTCAAATGTTAATATGACTACGATATATCTTTTATATAAACCATGACTGGTCCTGTCCAATAAGCTAGGCTTGGGTGACCGTGGTACACATGACCATAGTGCAGTAAAGTAGGTGTACAGGTGTGGTACACTATGTCAGTAACATGTTACACTTACAGGGCCACGTGCGTGAATAGTACAGACCTACCTGTTAGACGGTGTGGAACCAGACCAAATAAGGGCAAGACTGGACCAGGCTTATTTCTTCATTTACATATATCAATAATTCAACCCTGTAAAATGGGGTATGAATATTGTATAATGCTCTATTTTTATCATAGCATTGCACCTGTCAACTGCATGTATGTTTCCGATCTCTCCCTCTCCCTCCTCCGCCTCTCTTCCCTTGATATCCCCCGTCCTCCTTCCCTCCCTCCCTCCCGTCCACCCTCTCTCCATCCCTCCCTCCGTTCTTTTCTCCCTCCTGCCTCGTTACTTCCTCTCTCCCTCCTGCCATCTCCTTCACTTTCCTCTATCTTCCTGTCCCCTCCTCTGCATCCTGCCTCCTCCCCTCTTTCTCCTCTCTCCTCCTGGCCCCTCCCTCCCTTCCTTCATTCCTTCCTTCCTTCCTTACCCTCCCTTCATTCCCTATCCCCCCTTCCGCCCCTCTTCATATCCCTTTATATCCCCGATCCCTTCGCTCCCCTCTCCCCTCCCTCCCCTCATTCCCTCTCTCCCCTCCCTCCCCTCCCTTCCCTCCTTCCCTCCCTCCCTCCCCTCCCTGCCTCCCCTTCCTCCCCTTCCTCCCCTCCCTCCCCTCCCTTCCCTCCTTCCCTCCCTCCCTCCCCTCCCCTCCCTCCCTTCCCCTCCCTTCCCCTCCCTCCCCTCCCTTCCCCTCCCTTCCCCTCATTCCCCTCCCTTCCCCTCCCTTCCCCTCCCTCCCTTCCCCTCCCTCCCCTCCCTCCCCTCCTCTCCCCTCCCCTCCCCTCCCTCCCCTCCCTCCCTTCCCTCCATCCATCCCTCCCTCCCTCCCTCCCTCCCTCCCTCCCTCCCTCCCTCCCTCCCTCCCTCCCTCCCTCCCTCCCTCCCTCCCTCCCTCCCTCCCTCCCTCCCTCCCTCCCTCCTTCCCCCTGTCCTCCCCCACGTGTTGATGCAGGTAGCCGGCAGCACACACAAACAACAATACACACCCGTCCAATCGGCACGTGGTGTAAAAAGGGCAGTTCTCGGCAGATTCTACACAATGCTGTTTTGTACTCGACCTCTATAGAACGGATGAATGTGGTGCCTAGTGGATAGGATGAGTCAGAATTCGTGAATATCATGGCATTGACACCAGATTTAATGCTGTGCTCTAGTCAATACAAGTACTTACATGCTAAACATCCTGCCCGATGCTGCGACGATGTGTATGTACATATCGGTTAAGCACGAAGTTTTTAAAATCTAACATATTTGATTAAAAACTAAAGCCTGATGGCTATTGAGTGTAGAAATGGATTATTTATTATATTCAGCCCTAAACTGTACAACACCCCTCCTCTGTAGGTAGGTCATCGTATATCACAACACAATGGTGAATCCACATATTTTATGGCATATTGAGGATTCATATATATGTATGAGATTTACAAAAGCCGTATATGATTATAGAGTGTGATATTATACAGGCATGAAAGGCAGAAGGTAAACAAATATAAGTGTTTATGACGAGCTTGTATTTAGATGAGGAGGGGCACACTACGAGAGAGGAGGATCCAGACTACATCCAGACAAAGATGTATAGAATGATGAAGACAGGAAGGAGTGGAGGCAGAAAAACACCCCTCCCTCCTCCTCTCCCTTCCCCCTTCCCTTCCCTCTTGCCCCTTCCCCCTTCCCTTCCCTCTTGCCCCTTCCCTTCCCTCTTGCCCCTTGCCCATCCCCCTTCCCCCCCCCTTGGCCCTTGGCCCTTGGCCCTTCCCCCTTCCCCCTTCCCCCTTCTCCCTTCCCCCTTCCCTTGCCCCTTGCCCCTTCCCCCTTACCTTCCCCCTTCCCTCTTACCCCTTCCCCCTTCCCTTCCCTCTTCCTTCCCCCTTCCCCCTTCCCTACCACTCCCCGTCCCGCTGGGGTTTCTGTTTCCCTCCTATTCCCCTCTCCTTGCTCCCGCGCCCTTCTCTCCCTCCCACCTCCCCTACCCCCGTCCCTTTTCCTACAACTCCCCCTCCCTCTTCCCCTCTATTCGCCCTTCTCCCTCCCTCCTTCTCCCATACCCTCCTCCCTCTTCCCTCCCCCTCCCCATTCCCTATCACTTCCCATCCCTCTCCGTTCTCTGCCCCCTCCTGCTCCCTGCTCCCACTCTACCACCCCTTCCCCCCTCCTCCCTCCTCCCTCCACATCTCCTCCAAGCTCCCCTTTTCCCCTTGTCTCTACTAATCATACCAAACTACGCCATAACACAGAATAGCATGTCTCTAATGGTCTCTGTACAATGCCTACCTTCAGTCGCGCTTGGCTGAGCAGGGCGGGGGTTCCCCAGAACCACAGGCTTAAACTGAGTGGCATGCTTTTTCTAGGAGTATATGACTGTATATAGCAGAAGGTATGACAGAGCTAGACGCCCATCATCTTTTTATTCTAGATGGCCCTATGCATTTGGACATAGACAGTAGCGTCGTCTGGTTGGCAGCAGACAAAATGCTTAGGCCACCATCATCTTTGTCTTTCAGATGGAGCTACACATCTCTGACCAAATACATAGTCCAGTAGGGCCATCTAGGGTTAAAAAATATAATGGGCGTCTAGCTCTGTCATACCTTTCGCTATATACAGACATCTGCTATAAGTATGGGCATGCTACTCAATTTAAACCTGTGCCGAGAACCTGCATCATGTCAGCTACCAACTGTTTCAGCAGCCGTCATTCTCCTTGCACCGAACCATATTTTCATTGCGTTTAGAAAGTGAAGTTACAAAATAGACAGCATAGAGAACACAGAGAGAAGGTAACAGCGTCAAAAGGGAGTCCAGGTTGCCTCCAGATTGACTCCCCTGTTTAGGGGAGCCCAGGTCGCCTAAGGGAGCCTAGGTGACTCTCTGGCTGATCTAGTGGAGTCACCTGGGGGAGTCATAAAGCTCTCTGGGTCATATGACTCCCTTGGCCTTAAGTCAGCCAGAGTGTCACCTAGGCTCCAGTAGGCGACCTGGACTCCCCTAGAGAGGGGAGTCAATCTGGAGGCAACCTGGACTCCCTTTTGACGCTGTTTCTTTTCTCTGTGAACAAGATGGGGTAATATTGACTATAGGGTTGGCGGCATACCTGACTCTCCAAAGACCAAGAGGTACTGCACAAATGTCTTGAATCAGTGCCTGCCTTGTACGTATACAGCTGGTAATGATGTGCCTCTACATGGGTCCCCAGAATTTTGACCGTGTCGCCATATCGATCTTTAGCAAAAGGGCCGTGTCATTGTGTCGAATTTTAGGTATACATGTATAAGAACTTATAGAAAAATCCCTGTGTGTCGATTTTAATCTCTAAATTTCCTATGTCCGTCGATTTTTAAAATGGCCTAAAAGGGCTGTGTCGCCGTGTCGCCCGTGTCGATTTTTACCCATGTAGAAGCACAATGATGGCCCCGCTTTATTGTGACGGTATGATATAAAAATTTAAAAATTAAAAAAAACAACTCCAGTACTTGTTCCTGTCATATATATATGACAGGAACAAGTACTGGAGTTGTTTTTAAAATTTTTCTCTCATTGGGTTAAAAGGAAAATAAAAGTACTTGGAGAACACAATAACCCCATCAGACAGCCTCTGTTGTTAGCCATCAGTTACAGGGTACTGTATGCGTGCTGAGAAGTTCAATCACCCTCTAGGCACCCACTTCCACACACCTACACACACAGCCAATCTACCGTAAAACCTCATGCGAAAAACTTGCATATGAGCTGTTCCTAGACTTTGGGAATATCATATAAGCCTC
Organism: Harmothoe impar; assembly: GCA_947462335.1. NCBI lineage: Eukaryota > Metazoa > Annelida > Polychaeta > Phyllodocida > Polynoidae > Harmothoe > Harmothoe impar. The sequence continues at coordinate 11,035,491 of OX381705.1, read as the reverse complement.
ACAGGGGGTCTGATTATGGCGGCTTTAGTACTGAAGTATACTCCTTAAATTTGTGTATAAACCGCACCCTGACTTTGTCCTTATCCTATAAGCCACACTGGCGATCTGGCCCCGTACTAGCCGCCGCGGCTTATTCACACGGTTTTACGGTTCCGTTCACATGAGATCAATACTTTATGACCACCATGAGTTGAGCCTGATCAGGCAGTTCTGTCTCGGCTGTGTCTGGCCTACTAAACACGCTGGTGTTTTGAAACTAACCTAGCTGCTGTAAATAAGAAATCATTAGATGTTTACACATCCTTAATCAATGTTAACCCTAGACTTGAAAAAATACAATTGGGTTAGGGCAAGCTAGGATTGGGCTACATTCAAATTAATTACATTCCCAAAACTTCCTTATCTTCTTGGGTCACTGTGTGCATACACAGGCAGACAGTATGCGATAACTGGTGATATGGTTGTGTTGAAAACGCTGAAACTCAGGACTTTCAACTCTCGATTATTGACACAGTTATGAATATAAGGGACTATTGTTGAATACATAAACAGCCGTTTCTAGCTGCAGGTTTATTCACCCAGCCATACAAAGTAGCGATTCTAGATTATTACGATGGGATTGTCATCGTATAGGGGGTCACATATAGAGTTGAAAACGATCTAGACTAGAATATAGCCAAATATCCAGTGAGCGCACCATACCCTTCCTGTTAAGGGCAGTGTAGTACATTGATGCATTATGTCTCTTTGTCATCAAGATGCATGAAGGCAGTCCTGACAAGTAACTCTGTAGTGTCGTATCCATACATGTATCATTCCCATCCTGTGGGGTTGATACTATACCATGCACTCCAAAAGGGTCGGCATGATGCATTATGGCAGTGCTAGCGAGTTACTCGCCGGTGCAGTGTTGGCCCATGAGGTGTCCTTCGAGGGTTAAGGAAAAGAATACCTTTGCAGATTTCCATAATTTATCTCATGGCTGGGAACAGTCCTATGTCAGTAATCTTGTACATAATCTACATAGTTAGCGTTCACAAAGACACCTGAATGACTGTCATTTAGATCTAATCTAAGTAAATAAATGACCCTAATATAGAATTACCAAGACCTCTTTCTCTAACTGGCAGCTAATTCTTTAGCAAGTGATGCTACAATGCGCCAAGGTTTCTTGTTGATTTTTGCTCATGATACACTTGTGCACTGATAGTAAGTAAGTTGGTGCATCATGCCATCACTTTGGGAGTGTATCAACGCTGTATAGGGCCAGCATGATGCATTTATGCAGCACCGGCGATGAGAAGAGAACATTGTATTGAAGAATCATGCTGCTTGTGAAGGGTTAAAAGTGTACGCCCATTGCCTGAGACATATGTACACCCCTGCCCTCAGGTGTTCAATTACTTCAAGTTTTAGATTTCAACTTTGAGTGTTTTTCCTGAAGTAACCAGCAGCTTATTTCTGGCTGTACTTCCTCAATGCTGAGCACGACCTGCTGTTGTAACCCCGTGTGTCTGTGTGTGTTTAAACTTCCTGGACGTCCACATATGGGGGTCGGGGCATGTAAACTACCGGAGTGAAACTCAGTATTGCGTGCTCTGTCTAGACTATATCTAAACCTGGGGAGGTGCCGGCCAAAATATAGCTGGAATGGGAGCTAATTAGTATTTGGCAGGGTGCTCTTTAAACGGCATGTTTCCGTAGAGCAACATTTATCATCATGATGCACCGATTCAAAGCTGGTGAATAACAGCACTGCATTGGTGCATCATGCCGATTCTTCTCAAGTGCATCAACCTCATAGGGTCTATATGATGCAATGACACATCATTTGTGATTTAGTGACCAGTGGTGCATGCATGCATCATAACATCAGAGCGACAAGGGACTTAGCACTACACCCTCAGAAAGGTGAGCGTCATTGTCGCCGAAAGCATTCTCACCTGAACGCCAGGCAGTGCCTGACCTTGAGGGTGCTTTTGGCGATAGTGACGCTCACTTTTCTGAGGGTGTATGCTGGCCTTAAACTGTGAGATGTATAGCTACCTTATACAAGTGGGCTCTTACTGGTACAAAAGAAGACTTAATAGAGAATTCCAAAGAATGTGGGCCTAAGGCAGAGCTGAAGGGGCAAGGCATTCTGTGTATATTCCGCATCAAATGACACCTGTTCTACTGCATGGTCTTCGATTCTGATAGAAATAACATATTAACATAATACTAGGAACATTAACGACCTAGGCAATGTTATTCTAGAATCCCAGGACGATACCATTCTTCTATGTTTCCATTTATTTGTTTCCGAGAAATTGGCAGCTACTACATGTATAATGAATTCTTTGTAATGGTATCAGTAGGGGGTACAACATTCACTGATGGGGCCCTTGATGAGGGGGTCCCCATGTCGCATGTCGGATTTAAGAAATTACCATGTCGCATGTCTATGTAGCTTAAAATGCTCATGTCCCATGTCAATTTAAGAAATGTCCATGTCCCCTGTCACTAAGCCTCATGTCGCATGTCACTAGGCCTCATGTCGCATGTCGATTTTAAGAAATGCCCATGTCGCCATATCGAATTTAGGGGTCTAGAGCCATACTGATGTCGTCTATCATGCTTCTATTTTTGAATTTACATCAAATATCATTAGGATATGGGGTCCAAGGTTTTCAGGAATTTCAACTTGGATCTCATATAATATCATACGCAATTCTCTGACCTGACCTGCATACAGGCTTTGTGTATACCTAAGAACATCGATATCTCCATTCGGCTTGATACTCTAAAAATCCAAGTCTCATTTAATTGAGTCACAGAAAAATGAAGCCAAAGGCAGCATGCGGTCATTAAAGGGTTAATCTAAAACGGACCAAAATGTCCAACCGACTGTTGTTATATGAATAATATCAAGGTTTGACTTGAGACATCAATGCAACAATCAAGCAGTAGTCTCATCAAGGGCCGACATACAGTTATTCTACATCTAGTAGTATCCTAGTCAAATAACGAGAAGAAAGTTAATGGTGAGACGTGAAAGGGTTACTCAGAATGGGCCGTGTGTACATGTCAAACTGGCTGTAGGTCAAGGTCAAGGTCAAGGTCAAGCACCAGGTGGTGAGCCTGGCACAGGGTCAAGGACTGACCAGCACTCAACATTTCCTCGTTGTTGTTATTGTTGTTGTTGCGCAGATGTTAATCTACGCTCTATTTTAGAACCCTTTAGGATTGCTAGATCCCATAGTCTAAAAGTGATTAGATTTTGTCACGATTTTTTTTGCCATGGAGTCTATATTATGAAAAGTACTTTCAATCAGTGTAAACAAAATAGGGGTGTCCCAAGCTAGTTTCTGAGATGTATAACTGGCCTTGAGTTTGGAGCGATCTGTAATAGGATCATATAGTAATTGGTCACATGAAATAACATGTTAAAGTGATTAACTTTCTCTTTAATTATGTCGAAATATAGTTTCTATTGTTCTGGATATAGAAAAGATATTTTGATATGGTACCCTGCATATCTTATCAAAGGTTTTATGCTTTATTACATTTAAAGAGTATATATAAATGGGGCACACAGTATCACTTTGCTAGAAGTATAGCTTTCAGCAGGTCCACCATCCTAAACGCAGCAGGTATAGAGCATTAGACTGACATGTAGAAGTCATGGTCAAAGTAGATGAATTAAGCATGGTTAGACCTGGGGAAAGAAAAACTGTAATTACGTAGGCTAAGCATTCCATGCCCAGGTAAGGTCTATTTACCACTTTAAAGGTGCCCCTCCAGTAGCAGTCGGAGCTCAGCGAGAACCGATAATCTGGGATTTTATAGAGGAGGCGTGGGCTTAATATAAGCTAGCAGTGAAAAGCCCACCAGTGTGTCAATACTAGTAAGACATGTTGAACAGTCGTCTTAATCAATCAGTAGCTTCCCCTGAAAGTAAACATTGACATGGACCATGCGGAGAGGTGTAGCAGTATATCACTCAATTATTTATTGCAGAAACCAACCTCCCTTGAAAGGCTTTAAGCTCAAAATGAACCTAGCTATTCTATCAATAAATAACTAGTTTGAAACGCAGTAGGCTGTGTCCCACGACCTTGGGACAATGTTTTTGTCTCTGATCGGGTGCCGTCTCTGACTGGGTGCCGTCTCTGACCAGGTGTCAGAAAAAGGTGTTTTAAAAAGAATTATACTCATATATATAAGGATTTGGAAAAACGTTATGGCGGTTGTTATATAATCATAGTTATAATTGTAATTAGCCTCCTGCTGTTAGTATTTTGACCTTATCAAGCCAAGCCGGTCAAGATTGGTCGTATAGGCGGCATAGGAATATCAGTGTAGGGCAGACGTGAGATTTTACGGTATGTACACACTCAGAAAAGTTAAGGTCATTGTCGCCGAAAGCACTCTCACCTGAAAGCCAGGCAGTGCCTGACTTTCAGGTGCGAGTGCTTTTGGCGACAATGACGCTCACTTTTCTAAGTGTGTAGAGTAGCTACATGTGTACCCTGAGGGCCTGGCGGTGCTCCCTTTGTGGCACCTGTGTATGTCTGTGTGGTCTTTGCCCGGGGGGGTACTTGAATTTTTTCTGATATGGGTGTGCGGCTGGACCTATGACAACCCTTACCCTTGCTAGGGAGCTTTTGTGTCCAATACATACCCATGCTAGGGCACGTTTGGCCCAAAAATCCTTGTTTTGACAAGAAATATCACGAAATATGTACTGAATGGGTCACTTTACAGAGAAATTTATCTCATGTCCGGGAAAAATTCGGGCAAAATGGGAAAAGTGGTACATTTTGGTGAAAAACATGTCATTTTTGCAAAAAAGTGACCCTTTCTAGGGCGATTTTGTTGAAAGTAGACCCTTGCTAGGGACATTTCCCCTACAAAACAGGACCCTTGCTAGGGAGATTTTGCTGAAAAAGTACCCTTGCCAGCCGCACACATGTGTATACAAAATATATGAAGTGCCCCCCAGGGGTCTGTGTATGGGAATACAGACACCTGTGTGGGTTCTGTCTACCTTACACAAATAGGCACCTTGGTATGGTGTGTACTGGGTTTACATATGGGGCACATACACTGATATTCCTAGGCTCCCTATACGCCCAACCTCTCAGTCACTAGTGCCTAGCCTAGTTAGTCATTTTTTGGCTCCCTATACAACCAACCTAGGTTAGTTATTATTGTCAGGTTGGTCAGTACTGATCAACCCACCTTAGTCTTTTTATTTCCAGGGGGAGCCACTGAGTGGTCATCACAGGTGGCCCCAACTAGTGGTATACAAATAAAACACACCAATGATGAAACTAGGCTAGCCACTACTGACTGACCCCTCGGTCATTTTTGAATATAACTTTGCCATTATGACTAACACTCATATGACCAACCTAGGATAGTCTGTACTGACTAACCCTTTCAATCTATGGATTTTCAGTGTACCCCACACACATTCTGGTGTTATAATTATACAATACACTGTAAATAGTTAGTGTAGGTACACAGTAAAATCTACTGTAGATCTAAAGAAGAATCTACTGTGGAATGGATTTACAGTGGAATCTACTGTACATCTACAGTAGATTCTATGGTTTACCTACAATGAACTGTACACCTAGAGTAGAATCTACTGTAAACCTACAAAAATGGCAACCAACATTTTACAGTGTAAAGTCTCGCGTATATATGTGCAAGTCAGACTCAGCTTTAATTAAATACCAAACGGCTACTAAATTAGTCATTTTTGGAACCCTTGTGTGATAAGTATGATTTTCCAAAAGTTAGGGGTGTGGCTTTAACCGTGAGTGAGGGAGTGATCATTTTTTAACAACAGGGGCATGGAGGGTTTCCGCACGGAGCAAGCAAAATCTTTCACACACCCCCCCCCCCCTGGGCAAGGGGGGGGGGGGTGTCAAAAATCGGCGCGGGCGGGGGCCCTTTGAGGCATAGTAATGCGCAGGCTTTTTGGCTCAAAACAGGTTAAATTTTCTTGACCCCCCAAGAGGGGTCCAATTACCACCCCCCCTCCCCCGACCTGTTGATAATAAATGAGCACTCCCTTAAGCTTATAAACACGTGAGAATTTACGGTACCTCAGGTTGTGATGGACAAGGTGCATGGAGGACGCAGCTAATTGTGACCATTACAGTTATATTAGATCCATCCTTTCCTTCCAGACCCTTTTCTCAGAGACATTACATCAATATGCATCCATAACAGTGTTACTTTACACTATCTCTGATTTACCCTACCTCTCATAGGACCCAATACTGGGGGAAAATGCTTTTACAGGTTTTGTCGCTTGTCCCCAACACCCAGAATTTCCTTTGCCAATGGGTAAAAAATTATATATGGTGTTGTCTGGCCTTGCCTATTTTAGGTATCTGGGGTCCCTTTCCCCTCGTTGCGCGCCAGTTGCTTTCAAGTTGATATACTTCCTGTTTCGAGAGACACTCCCCACACCCACACACCCCTCCATGCCTAACTCAAATACAAACGTACTACATATCTACAGGCACTCCACTATGACCTGGAGGCTGTGTCTCATGAGATGGGGCCAATGTGATAGTTTTGACCGGGTTCTATCTTTCACCAGGTGCCATCTTTGACTGGGTGCCATCTTTGACCGGCTTGATAGAAAACAGTTTGTTTAGGGCAGATGAAGATATAAATTGACTGAAAAGGTTTATAGATGCTATAGCACTTTAAATTAGTAGGTAGTAGCCCATTCATATCTTCATCTGCCCTAAATAAACCCTTTTCTATCAGCTGGTCAAAGATGGCACCCAGTTAAAGATGGCACCTGGTCAAAGATGGCACACATCCTATCAAATGGATACATTATTAAATTGAAACCACTTTACCAAACGCACATTGTGGTCCGTAGTCATTGGTATGCATGGGTGGCTAGAAGTTGTAGTGGAAAAAGGCCGAACATACTCATGAATTATTATCTTTACCTGTTTGTTTGGAAAAAACAGTAAAGTAAAACAACTTTTGACTCGTTTATTTTATGATTGTCACTTCGACGAGTCTGGAGACGAGTTTACTTTTTCAGTGTCGGCCTAAGGCAACCAGCTCACTTCTGCCTACACAGATGATCTAAATCCCCGGCCCTTAGTCTGTTGTGGCTATCCCAGGTTGGTCATAGGGAGATTGGTCAGGCATGGCTCAGTGCTATTCGAGAATGACTGAGGCAAAAAAAACATATGACTAATGCCTTACTCAAAGTACTGACCAACCGGATAATATTAACTAACCTACACACTCAAAAAAGTCAGCGTCATTGTCACTAAAACCACTTTCACATGAAAGTCAGGCAGTGTCTGACTTTCATATGAGAGTGGTTTTAACGACAATGACGCTGACTTTTTTGAGTGTGTAGGCTGGCCGTAAAGGGAGCCAAAAACGACTATTTTGGTTAGGCACTATGAGAGATTGGTTGTGTAGGGAGTCAAGGAATATCAGTGTAGTATATATACCGTAAATTCCCGCATACACTGTAGACCAGTACTAAAATATCATTTTTCAAATAAAAAAAACGGGCTATAGGATTCTCCTGAGTTGGGGGTACGGGTTATACGCGAGATGCAGGTAGTACGCGGGAATTTACGGTAGTGTTAAATAATGTTAATAGTTGGCCTACTGGACATGCCATAGGTGTCTCACCCTACAACATACCGAGGCTACTAGCACGTAGCAGCTATAGATGTATTATTGATTCCCTGCTGTTTGATCCCATGTGTGGGTCGATAAGCACCCTGCGCTACTTCTGTGAGATATGGGACCGTTTTATTGATCATTCCCGGAACCGTTTCCCTGGAGATTGTTATGTTTATTACGGTATGGCAGATCAGGGGGATGACTTAGCATTTTCTATGAATGGATATTTTAGTTGCCTATAATTTTATATTTCACATAATGAATTAAATTTTCCTTTATGTGTTTTTAATTTGACAGAGTACTTGTCCATGTATAATAAGTCGTGTATTATAAATTTAATTGATACCCAACTAAATGTTCAAAGACAATCTTTTAACAAATAAACACGTGTGTTAGGAGGGGGGAGGAGGTCAATATGACATATATGAACAGCTGATATAGAGCATAACAAATCCCAACAAACAGTGTACAGCATTGAAGGGTGGGGTGTATACAATGGTTTGGTGTATTTTTGGGGAAAGTATACTCATACCAGAGAGATGTACTTTATTTTGCGCTGTACATATTTTCACTGACTTCACGGATGCAAATATATATGTATGGTGCGAGAATTCGTCCAGTGGAGTTAAACAACTGCATGTACTATATTCCAAAATGTGTGAATTTGAATGCAGCAAAATTTCATACATGCAGAAATATCTACGTTTACGGTAGTGCGGGGGGTTAGGGGGTAGAAGGAGGAGGGCTCTCTTCCTAATCCTCACCCACACTCTGGGTCTATCCAAGGTAAATCCCCCCTACACCCTACCACTCCCCCCCTTCCTACACCCCCCCCCCCCCCCCGCTCTTCCCAGCTGGATCTCTCCCAGGTACCGCCCAGGTGGTGAGGTAAAAAAGTGCCCCTTTATGTTTTTTTAACAGGACATTTTTTACTCTCACAGTCAGAGTTTTTCATCCTCTTCTCTAAGCGGTTTGCCCACGTGTGTGTATGTGTAGGTAGGGCCCTATGTTAAACCCCTATAAATAGGACTGAGTACCTGACCAGCTCCACTCCGACTGTCATTGGAGGGGTACCAACATCTGCACATTTAAATGGGCATTCTCACCACTCGCACTTACCACATAGCAGACTAGAACAGTACTAGAATTGTGAGTGGGAAACGCTCGGTGAGAACCACTAAAAGGTAGCACTCCCTATCGCACATTGATGCCCGTCCAATGGCTCAAAGCAACATTTGCTCTCATGATGCACCAATGCAGCGCTGGCGAGTTATATTAAAGGGGCATTCTCACCACTCGCACTTAACCACATAGCAGACTAGAACAGTACTAGAATTGTGAGTGGGAAACGCTCAATGAGAATGCAACTAAAAGGTAGCACTCCCTCTCACATTGATGCCTGTTCAATGGCTCAAAGCAACATTTGCTCTCATGATGCACCAATGCGGTGCTGGCAAGTAATATTAATGTGCCGGCACTGCTTAGTGTATCAGGCTGCCCCTTTGGCAGTGTATCTAGATCTATGCCATAGGGTGCTGATATCTCTGTTCCTATTCACCCGTTCACAAATGAACAGACCCTGCCCCCTACCACTAACCCCCCCCCCCCTCCCCTACTGGTTTCGTCCCACTCAAAATGAAATTTATGTCCAGGTTGGGACATTGGTATGTGGTGACACTGGGGAGTTGCCTGAGGGAGTTTTGCCATCTCAGGTACAAGGAAGTGATTATTTCTTAACAATAAGCGGCAGCGGCAGCGTCAGCCTGACGCTGGCGGCAGTGTCTCATGAGTTTGTAACAATTGAAACGTCGGAAAGTTTGTAGTATATAGTGTTAACATATCCATTAACCTTTTCCCCCATTTCTGTGTAGATAGCCCCAATTTCAGCCCTTTTGAAACTTGCTGGTCAAAGACTTACACCGGTCAAAAACTACACCGGTCAAAGACTACACCCGGTCAAAGACGTTTCAATTGTTGCAAACTCATGAGACACAGCCTGGCCTTGTCTACAAAAGCACTCATATATATAGTAAAGTCAAACACTGCTGGATGGGTCAAGGGTCATTCTAGTTAGGGTCAGGCTATGCTGGGCCTTCATCTAGGGCCTCTACTCACCAAGAATTGCTTGAGACTCTGGCCATGCTGGACTCTAGGGAGAGTCTATTTCAGCCTGCAAGAGTCTAGCATTGTCAGACTCTGGCATGAGGATCTAGCATGGCCAGACTCTCAAGCAATTCTGTTATAGTCCAGAATGTTGTTGAAGGTCCAGCATAGTCTGATCCTCACTAAAATGGCCCTTGTCCCATCTATGCTAGCAATGCCTGACCCTTGTATGAGAGTGATATTGGTGACATTGGTTGATGCTTTGCCTGTGTGTGGTGGGGTCCTCATGGTGATGGGGCGGGGGTTGGGAGGGGTTTGTAAACAGATTTAGACCCCTGGGGGTAAGGGGTGTGGGCATGGGGTTAAGATATTTCACATTGGTACTGGAAATGCCAAGGCATTTTGTGCACAAAACTGATTTCCAAAAAAGCTAAATCTCCATTATTTCTTGAGAATGATCACTCTCTCAGAACAGTTTTATTGGCTTTGGGACCTTGCCAAGATGGCTGTCCAAAACTCAAGGTTGTCTGATTTCCTTGTGTGATACATGGATAATAGGGTTTTCTAGGATGTAGAATCCATTTTCAGGCTTAGATTTTCAGTCCGGGAAATTTCCAAGATGGCTGCCAAGATGGCCACCAAATTCTCAAAATTGTCTGATTTCCTTGTGTGATACATGGATAGTAGGGTTTTCTGGGATGCAGAATCCATTTTCATGTTCAGATTTTCAATCCGGGAAATTTCCAAGATGGTTGCCAAGATGGCCGCCAAAAACTCAAGATTGTCTGATTTCCTTGTGTGATACATGGATAATAGGGTTTTCTAGGATGTAGAATCCATTTTCAGGCTTAGATTTTCAATCCGGGAAATTTCCAAGATGGCTGCCAAGATGGCCTCCAAAAACTATACCAGCAGCAGTAAAACCAATAAAAATCAAAAAGATTTAGCTAAGTGCATGTAAGTTAACTGACCATGCAGTATTGCTGCAAACCATCAGATATGAATTGCATTAGAACCCTAGACACACCAAAAAGCATAAATCTATGCCCCTTCGTTTTCTCACCTGTAGTTCATAACAATCCTATAAAAACCCAAAGCCACTACAGCTTTGCCGTAAAATCCTTGAATTTGTCCCCTTGTTTAAATAGAGCAGACACCACTGTGACGTCATTGTGAAGACCTGTAGGCCTTTATCCTGCTTGGTAACTAGACCGTAGAACGTAAATCTGTAAGAAAAACACTACACGGTTTGCTTTGTGTTTCTGTGTTTGCGGTTACCTGAGCCTTTCTATTTAGCTGGTTCAGGATACCAGAGCATAACGCATTATTCCATCTAAGTCAACTATTCCCACACCACCCCACCCTCATCCTGTCGAGCTCAGCCTCTGGGCCAGACTGGCCAAGGGAGTGGACCAGACGACAGGGGGACGCGGACGGGAGAAAAAAGATCCAGTGAGATGTGACTGAGCCTGCTTTTCAGATAATGAGTCTGAGACGGCAGACTTCCTGCCCCAACTACTCCCGGCAACTACCCCTCTACATCCCTCCTCCCTTCTCCAGTCACTCCAGTCACTCCTTATATATATATATATACATATAAACGACTCTACAGACAATTGTCTCCTTCTCCTGAATGGCTGAGGTTACCCTGCACATTCTTGGTCTGCATCCAACCCTGCTGCTGTCTGGTTTTGTATTCTGGGGTATACGCCATACATGTAGTACACATGCTACACACAGAGGCATAACATGCCATGAGTCCGCCTGGTATGTAGTAGTTGTAGGACGAGTACCAAGCTGTACGCGAAGTACAGTGAAGGGAGCCTTATATAGTAGCCTTATATATGTTCCATCCACTGAATACCCCTACAGTTTGGTACAAGGCCTATAACATATTTATACACTATCTGTATGGAGTATACAAGAGGTGTGAATTGCTTTGATCTCCGTGCCCGCTGTGGTATAAGTATTCACAGGTAGCATTCATTATAGTATACAAACAGGAGGGAACTTCCTGTGACAATGATGGCATAAATTGCATAAATTGTACTATGGATGAAACAGAGAATCGATCCCAGGTAACTCACTGTTGGCTAAGAGTCAGATGTAAAAGAGCCCTCTTTATCTAATCATAGATAGTAGAAAATTGATCGCGATTTTCTTTCTTTTCACCTCTCCCAGGTACCTCACAGCCTGCCAAAAGTCAGGTTTATTTCAACAGGATGTTTTTAGATGTAATTTCCATTATTCTGATCCTCCTCTCTTAGTGGCTTACATGTGTGTGTATAGGTAGAGCCCTCTGTCAGGGTACTACTCTCTCATACATTTATATTAATCTTTTTTTTAAAGAGCAGGATGCCTCTAGACTACATCTGTCTTCTTGATGCACCAATGCAGCCCGCAATGGGAAGTAATGCGCTGACACTGATTTGTGTATCCTACAGACCCTTTGGCAGATTAGGCAAAAAAAAGGTGCGTTTCAGGTGACCCGACCGCACCTAGGAAAATAGGGCCGACCCTAGAAATTTGTATCCAATTTTGGAAAAAGATTAAATGTTCAAGTAATATTTGGGCTATTTCAGAGTTGATTTGATGCTCCATGAGTCAACACTGTTGTCTGTGAGTCGGCGCTAAAGTTTACCAGTCAATTTTTTACCATACCTAGCAAAAGTGGACAGACCCTAGGCCAAAATAAACCAAAAATTTAAAAACCTATCCTCCTTAGATTTCTGGACTATGTAACCTGAAACACACCTTTTTTTTGGCCTTATCAACGTCATAGGGTACTGGTACATAATGTTCCTGTTCACTAGTTAATAAATGGACAGATCCTGCCTACTGTCCTGCCTCAAGCACCCCACCCCCCAAAACACACACCTAGTTTCTCCCAACTCAGAGTATTACTATGTTGGGACAGAGTCGTGGTATGCTGTATCACTGGGGAGTTTCCCAAAGGAGTTTGGGGCATATCAGGTATAAGGAAGTGATCATTTATCAACACCATGTGGGCTGGTTGGTTGACCGTATAGAGCGGAGGACAAAGAAATGTACAGTGCATTGGTATTACTGCAATAATTCACGGTTGCATGCAAAGCACCATCATCCCCTTATTGTGCCTCTACATGGGTAAAAATCGATACGGGCGACACAGCGACACGGCCCTTTTAGGCCATTTTAAAAATCGACGGACAAAGGAAAATCAGGGATAAAAATCGACCCACAGGCATCCTTCTCTTAGTTCATATATACCTAAAATTCGACACGATTCCATGGCCCTTTTGCTAAAAATCGACACGGTGACATGGTCAAAATTGTGAGGACCCATGTAGAGGCACCTTATTTCTTGAAAATGATCACTCCCTTACCACTGTTTTCTATAAATAGAACAGATACCATAATGACGTCATTTGTAAAACTTTTAGGACTTTTTCGTCCTACATCGTAACTAGACCGTGGAATAAGAATCTGTATGAAAAACACATCACGGATGAAACGCCGAGAAGTGCTAAAAAAGAAGAGCAACAAGCGTACATGGACTAAAGTTCTACTTAAAATTGATACATTTAAAACATGTCTTGATGGATCAAAACCCACTTTGTTTGACTTTCAAAAGTACATGATTATACATATACATAGGTGCACGAGTTTTAGCCTTTTGACAGGGTTATTTCACGAGTTGAATGTCAGGCCTTATTTAACGACATAGTAGGGATTTTGCAATATAGATAAAGCCGAGAATAATTCTACTTTTTTATTTTAGAACTGCTAGACATTCCACTGGTTCAACACTATATCTATGCCCTTTTATCCTTCATGAAGCCTCCCTATGTGTGGAGTGCTACTAGGACCGATCCTAACTGAACAGGGCTGACCCTACGTTTTTATTCAATTTGAAGAAATTCTCGTATTTTTCCCCTTTTTCTGGTCGATTTCAGGGTACGCGGAGGAGCTGGCTAGTACATTCATGTTTTAAAATATAAGATTGAAAAAAAAAATCCAACCTACCAACCCTACATTTTCCTCCTATGTTACCTGAAACAAACTTTTTTGGGGCCTGGGTCTTATATTAGGTGTGACCCCTAGTCCTTTAAGGTCAGCATCACGGTCAAGACTCAAGTTTCATGCTCAAATACAGTACCTGTGACAAATCTATCCATACATTAGTACCTCCTTAGGTCAGTATGCCACTGGAATATCTGCGGGCCGGTATGCCTTCTGCACTCAACGGCTACTTGTAACCACTGCTGCATTCAAGCATCGTGACAAAAAATAAGAACATAGCACATTAACCCTTGAAACAGGCATAGTGCATGAATCTATCATGCCCATGGTCGTCATGATGCATGAATACAGCTCTGGCGAGTAATGCATCAGGGCTGCATTCAAGCATCATGCCGACCCTTACGGGGTTGATACACTCCTGAAGGGTCAGCATGATGCATCAATGCAACCCGGCGAGTTACTCGCCAGGGCTGCATTGGTGCATCATGGCAACAAATGTTTCCCTTAAGCGACATGCCGTCCTAAAAGGGGGCTTCCATAAAGTATATACGCATGAAAGGGGGGGTGAATGGTCTATTTTCTGAAAATTTCTGAAAATTTTCTGAAAGTCTTTGCGTACATAAACCCTTTTTGATGTGTACAAGAACTTTAAGGTGGGGGGGGGGGTTGGGGGTCAATTTTCGGAGAGAATATGCGTACATACTTTATGGAAGCTTTCAAAGGGTTAAAGCACCATGCTGCCCTTTAAGGGCTGGGTATGCATACAGGTGTGACCTGGAGGGGGGAGGTCCTACCGGTGAGCTGTGTGTGTGGGCGGTGCACATAGATGCTGGTGTGACCTGGCCACTGTCCACAATATAATCCCAAATATCTATTTATACTTCTAACTATGGCAGGCAGATGGGGGAATTCCCAAGGTGTGATATCAGCCTATATAATCCTATGGGCATGTGTCCTATGGTGGTCTACAGGGAAACCGTGCAGGGAAAGGGAAGAAATGGCATTTCACCAAACAGTTAGTAGGCTAGTGAAATATGTAGGGCCAAGGTCTCGTTTGGTCATTTAGCCCTGGAAGAGGATTGTCCGCGCTTTCTAACTGACGAAATTCTACCAATAGTCTAGTTATTAGTGAAGCCATCAAGGTTCGACTTCAGAGTATATCAAGCTGTCAGAAAATGAAATCAACATAGAAACAGTAACGTCAAAAAATGATAAACTCATCCTCAGTTTGAACTGCAACATCCCATATTTGGAGCAATAAAATGACCCATTCTAGTTGGTTGTTTCCATCATATTTGGAATGAAAGTAATTGTTAAGTCATATTTTACTCAAACTCATGATATTTCTTTGATATTTTTGATGGTTCTGACCTTGAATACTGCTTTAATGACCTAATTACTTATCTTTTCATATTAGCATGGTCACATCATTATTTGATTATGCTGGCATGGTTAGGGGCAATTCACTGTAATATGAATGTCACTTCTCACTTTAATAACTCTGTTGGTGAAGAATTTGTGATTTAGGGACTAGGAAAAGGAATTTGCAATTTAAGGGCCTGGCCTATGCCCTATCTGACAAATGATTTTGTAAGACAGGAGCTTTTTATCGCATAGGGGCCTGATGTGGTCCCTATCTGGCAAAAAGGATCAGTTTGTAAGACAGGGGCCTCACACCCCTCCCCCCTCTTTCGCCCCCCCCCCCCAATCCACCAAGCCCCTGCCCCTGGATGTTGTTAAAAAATGACCACTCATATATATCCACGAATACTGAATACTGTAAAACTGCCGATCTGATTCACATACTAGCTGCGGCTTACACGCGAGGTTTTACAGTATACGTCATGCAGGACACGGTGGCACAGAGTCGTGATGTGAACCACCCAGGCACTAACCTGCTGCAGCTATTATTACTCATTGATTTACCATTCCACTTGGCCTCGCTACCATGACTTGCAGAATGTCAAATGTGGAACCACTTACAGGCATTCACAGGGTTCTAAGGCGAACAATGTGGGCGTGGTTTTAAAATATTGATTTGAAAATTGAGTTGGCAGCCTGTACCTTGAAGTCCTATAACCATATGCTATATAAGCATTATCACATTATCACATTATCTCTCTCTCTCTCTCTCTCTCTCTCTCTCTCTCTCTCTCTCTCTCTCTCTCTCTCTCTCTCTCTCTCTCTCTCTCTAAATATATATATATATATATATATATATATATATATATATATATATAAATAAATAAATATATATATATATATATATATGACTAAATGAATACTCTTTATAATGATAACCTTTCTTCTTCATGCAGGTGTATTTTTGTAATGATGTCCCAAGGCGCTTAACTGCAAAGGCACAGTACCATAAAACCTTGTGTAGAAGCCTGACTTGCCCCACCCCTGATTTGACAAATCGTATAAGCCACAGAGGGGTTCCGATTATGGTGACTTAAGTACTGCAGTGTACATATGAAAACTGGCGTATAAGCCGCACCTTGACTTTGTCCTGATCCTATGAGCCGCACTAACCATCTCGCGTACTAGCCGTGACCTGTATGCGAGGTTTTATGGTAGATGAAATCAATACCGAGCTAATTAAGGAGGGAGGTGTCTTCCCACAAGGCCTTGTTTTGTACCTGTACAAGGATACATCTATACTTATCACACCTGGGTAACGAGTAACCTGTAGGCCTACAAGGATACACCTATACTTATCACACCTGGGTAATGAGAAACCTCTAGAAGGATACATTTAGACCTATCACACCTGGGTAGGGTAGACCGCCCATGAGATGACTAGCTGGTATCTTGGTACCATGAGTAGACTGATATGTCAGGGTGCCATTATTCATGGGGCTTATCTTTAACATGGCTATTATAGACATGGGGCTAATGATCCCTAGGGCCAATAGTCATAGGACCTATGTTGCACAGCGCTTCTGATCTGTGTACCAGTCAACTTGTAACCTCCTCACCTGGGCTCCTACCCCCTCCCTACCGCTCCGTACCCTTCTACCTGTCCATGCCACGCCCAGCTCATAACAAAGTGTAGATTCTGCACGAATTCACTCACAAAGCAGGCATTGCACTCTCCAGTTAGGAGGTCATGATATTAAGGCAGCACTGTATTGTTACTATTATGGTTTTGAGATTCAAATATCATTGATTGCTCTATAGATTCATGAATCCATTGATGAAAATAGAATCAATGTGCTTTATAAACTATCAGTAATTTGTGATGATACACCTTAGTAATCACACTATGTTAGGGAGCAAGGTTTTTCCAACTAAATCACTACTACCGTAAATTCCCGCGTTCCACCCGCGGGTTGTACGCGAACCAAACTCAGCTTTCATTTGATACCAAAGCTGCCTATATAGGGTGCGGGTTATACAAGGGTTTTTAGTACTATAGAACAGTACTAAAATTGAAATTTTCAAATTCAAAAACGGGTTATACGATTCCCCTGAGTTGGGGGTGCGGGTTGTAAGCGAGATGCGGGTAATACGCGGGAATTTACGGTATATACAATTACATTGGGACTTTATATTGCAAAGGGTAGGGTGTGGGAGTTCCACACCAGACTTGACACAGAATCAGCACCCCACTCGCTAGTTTCCTATTAAGATACACCGTGAGAAAATAGGAAAATGTATTTTGACAAATATTTCAGAATATGATAATTAATCTGACTTTCATTTGTATATTTACAGATACAGACACGGTGACAAAACTGACGCCGGGGCAGACCTTTAACGTCACGTGGCACTTGTCGTATTCACACAGGGTAGGTTCCTTTATTTCATGTGGAAAAACAAAGTTATTATGCTCAAGTACTAAAATAGCCGTTCTCCACACCCCCGGGGAGAAACTGATGCTCATTCTCAATGGGGTGTTTCTCTATGATGTCGACCCCAAAATAGCTATGAAACAAATCTTTAAATGTATTTTTTCATGAAATTAATCAAGAATTACATAAAATGAATACAGAGATCTACTCCAACCAGTCTGAACTCCTGGTTTCTCCACTCATGGTGCATTGCATCGCATCACACTAGGCTCCGCCTTATGTGATACTATATAATACACCACTCGTGGAGAAACCTATTGTTCAGACAGATCATCGTGGACCCCTGTCTATGTCTATTTGGGTAGAGTATTATCATTAACATCATTTTCTTAATTGAGTAGGTAATGTACATGCAAACAATGCTAAAAATATAACTTTGAACATTAGATGTTGCTATATGATATAGATTTGGAGTTGTATATTGCAAGCTATACCAGTCCATATACACCAGTGCTGCATCTACCGTAAAACCTCGCGTATAAGCCTAACTCGCGTATAAGCCGCACCCCAAGTTTGGGGCGATCCTATAAGCCGCACCAGAGATCTGATTATGGTGACTTTTAGTACTGTACCATAGTAGCAAAAACTCGCGTATAAGCCGCACCCTGAACATGGGCTGATGCTACAAGCCGCACCGCTGATCTGACTCGCGTACTAGCCGCGGCTTATACGCGAGGTTTTAAGGTAAGCATCATGCCGACCCTACAGGTCTGACACACTCCTGAAGGGTCAACATGATGCACCAATGCATCCGCGAGTTACCTTTTGGGACTGCATTGGTGCACCATGCGACAAATGTTGCATTTTAACAACATACCATCCTTAACCCTTTAAGGATGGATTTCGCTAAAAGATTACATTTGTCAGCATGATACCCCAATGCAGCCCCGGCAAGTAACTCACCAGTGCTGCATTGGTGCATCATGCCTGGAGGGTCTCAACCCCGTAGGGTCGGCAGAATGCTTGAATCCCGCACTGGTGAGTCATCCTTTGGGGCTGCGTTGGTGCATCATGCCGATACATTTTAATAACATACCATCCTTAAAGAGTTAAATCGTTAATCATGTCCCTTGTATTTGACAGGGAGGGTTCCAGCTCCAGATACTGCAGGGCAGCGACGTCAAGCACTGGCTCACCACTCCTAACACATGGCAAGGACAAAACGATGTGTCGTAAGTTTTTTTCATTTTATAACGCCAAATAAAAAGAAACTTCATTTTAGGTAACATGGGAGGAAAATGTAGGGTCGGTAGGTCGAATTTTTCAATTTTTAAACTTGAATGTTCTAACCAGCCTCTCTGCGAACCCTAAAATTGATTTAAAAAAAAGGGTAAAAATACAGAAATCTCTTCCGTTGCATAAAAATGTCATAGGGTCAGCCCTATTCACATAGGGTCGGCAAGGTGACCGGATACAAACGATTATTTTTGGCCTAATTACAAGAATAAAACTGTTAAGTAAAGAGCCATTCAGAATATTAGGGAAAAGAGGTACCTTCATTTCAAATGGTATGATATCAAGGTTCATGTGAAGTGCATTTATGTTTAACAGATTAGAGATATACCCTGATACCTCATAAGAGGCGGCTACATGAGGTTACCAGCATATCAAGTTATAATGCTGCAAAAGTCCTTATTACTTTTACAGTTCTAACCTCACTATAACATTTCATGTATCATTTCTTGTAAGGGTTGGTCAGTCCTATTTGCAAGTAAATTGACATGGCGACATGGCAATTTCCTAAAAAATCGACATGGGACATGGCCAATTAAGTGACATGTGACATGGGCATTTCTCAAAATCGACATGCGACATGGTGCTTGGTGACATGTGAATAAAAACTTCTCATTTAGTGTAAAGAATGCTACCCAACTCTCTCTTCAAATTTTGTCCTTTTGGGAATGAGAAAGCAATTAAAAGCTTCAAAACTCAAAAATCTTAATTCTTGCAGGTCTCAGGTGCAGCAGGTGACCATGCCTGCAGACTTTGAGTGTGAGCAGTGCACGCTGCGGCTGCTGCGGCAGGCGTCAGAGTGGGGCGGTGGATACCGCTTCTGGAGCTGTGCTGAGGTATCCATCAAGAAAGGTGAGTTTATCGTTAGAGTTGTAATAAACGATACTTTGTCCTTTATGATATTGTTAGATTATTAAGTAAAGAACCAAAGTCAACACAGTTCGGATCAAGTGTACAGGTTGCGAATCACAGGTTTATTCAGGAACCTAGACAGGCAAAGCTATATCGGTGCGAACTCCCTATAGAGTTCACAGGGGGTCAGTAGGCTTGTAGCCGATACAATCGCAGGGCCTCTGTCCTAGCGTGGATCCAGAGTGACCGACGAGTCCTATCGGATGCTGGGTATATATAGGCAGCAAGCCTGCGCGCGCACACGCAGACCGGAAGCCTATAGCGACCTCTGTCTGTACCGCAAGCCCGGGGCAGATGCTGCCACCTGCCGTCGGGCTGAAGGGTTCGGACGGGGTTCGCAACACAGCATCCAACAGAACCCGTCATATAAAGCCCGTATAACCCTAGCCCCTACAGAGTTAAGCATTTGCTTTTAGATGAAAAACATGTTAAAAATGAACAAATATTGGTATTTGGTGTTTGGTATGAGGACGGCCTGATACCTTATTGCATCATGCTTGTTGTGCTGCATCATGCCCTTGGTCGTCATGATGCATCAATGCAGCCCTGGAGAGTAACTCGCCAGGGCTGCATTTAAGCATCATGCTGACCCTACAGCGTTCAGACACCTCCGAAGGGTTGGCATGATCCACCAATGCAGCAAGGGCGAGTTACTCGAGTATATTGAACCGCAAATGTCATTCCTCACTCACTGCATTACTGAAAGTCAAAACTTTAATTAAATACCAAATATATGCTAATATTTGTCAATTTTTGACAGACGTTTTTCCCAAATCATGATTTTCATGATGTGTGTGGTGATGAGAAACAACTTTTTTTTTCATTTGAGTGGCCTAATTTATAAATCGTGGACATGTTTCTAGATAATGCAATTGACTGCTCCGGGAGCCCATCGGTGAATGGTCCAAGTGGACCGACATGCCAGTGTCCACGCCTGTTTTCTGGACCCTACTGCCAATACAAAGGTATGTTAATCATGTTACCACCTTAACGCCTTTGGCCTGTTAGTTCCGGTATGGGTTGACAGTTCTCTCAGAAACTACCCTCCAATGGACCCAGGTGGCCTGCAGAAGGATATACATTTATGATTATAGTCATGTAATATAAGGTTGGAAAGAAGGGATCGCGGGGACGCGGAACACCTGGGAAGGTATTGTTAAGAGTTACGATATACCTTATCGTTTGTTAGCCAGCTAGCGCAAACTTGCAAAAATACCCCCCAGATAGGTTATTTGGGTCTAGGTAGTCACCTGCCTTCAGAATTTGGGTGATGTCTAGCGCGTATCATTGAGAATTCCTAGAAACTATTACATAAGTGCACCATGGAATGCTTACTTTTCTCTTCTAAAAGGGTAAAGATATATTTTGGTCCAACAGATATGTTGGTCCTGTGTTCACAGTCCTTTGTTTCAACATAGTGTAAATCTGCCGATTTTAATGTATATTTAGGTATTTTTCCATCCAAGTTCTACCCTACACTTACCTTACAGGGTCGCTAACAACCACATATTTGAACATTGTAGAAAACGAGGATTAGGAGTGTGTCATGGAACCACAACTACAAAAGTGCCCTACAAACCTACTGGCAAAATCCAGCTGGACTTAATTATGCATGATTTTTCCCTCCAATTGGTCTCATTGGTCAACCTGTGGTCAGCTGGTCACCTGCTGGCCAAGCTGAGGCTTCAGCCACACTGACACTTGTTTACAAGTGCACTTTTTGCTAGACACTGGCAATCTACCTGTGTTAGGCTATGTTAGTGTGTTGATACTATTATTTTGAGTTTTGTGGACTCCTATAGTATTCTACGTGTGACTCTAGCTGTACATCATGAGGTTGCTATTGAGTGTATATTTTATTACTGGACATCGATTCTCTCTCTTTGTAGCTCTATAGTGATCGATGCCCAGTTTTATACTTCAGACCAGTGGCTCATTTTGGCTGTTTTTTGCCTCACACATTGCTTCTAGCGCAAAATCCTGACTAGGTGCCAATATATTCTCTATGCCAATGTGTAATATGAGGGTAGAAAACACTGGAACCTCAGTTAGAAAAAATCCTACTGAACAGTTTTTGAGAAAATTAGGGTTTTGTTGCATATTTTTGGTGTTTTTAGTACATTTCCTACATAAACCGTGAACGCCAGCATTTCTCACTTTTCAGGTGTTTTGAATCAGAATTTGACTTTTTTTTATTCGCAGTAGGATTTCTGAGTATCGAGCCATTCTAGAAAAGCTATTCTTTGGAAAAAATACTTAGTATTTCTTGATGATTTTCGTTGCACAAATTTAGGGTTGTAATATAAAAACTGCATTGTCATCCAATCAAAGTGTTTATGCACTGTTGGTGGTCACCCCCTCCCACCCTCTTCACTCTGCATTGAAGGAGAACAGGCAGGGGAGGTACACTTGTCCGTATAAAGCTGTTGACCTGGGTGCTGGGTGCATTTTCAATTTATGGGGTGCCAACTGTTCATGAAAGAAAAATCAAATAGAATTTTTTTTTTTTAGTATCAGATTAATGCAACTACAATTCGTGATAGCACTTAAAGCATTGTGGCATGCAATGACTGGTAACCACCTTGAATGTATGGGGTGCCAACTATTCATGAAAGAAAAATCGATCAGAATTTGTTTTTTATTAGCATTAAATTGATGCAACTACAATTCGAGATTGCATTTCAAGCATCGGGGCATTCACTGAATGGTAGTCATCTTAAATATATGGGGTGCCAACTGTTCATGAATTTAAAAAAAAGAATAGAATTAGTTTTTTTATTAGTATCAGATTAATGCAACTACAATTCGTGATTTCACTTAAAGCATTGTGGCATGCAATGACTGGTAACCACCTTGAATGTATGGGGTGCCAACTGTTCATGAAAGAAAAAAAAGAAAGTTTTTTTTTTTAGAATCAAATTAATTCAACTGCAATTCAAGATTGCATTTAAGCATTATGGCATTCAATGACTGGTGGCCATCTTGAACCTATGGGGTGCCAACTCTTCATGAAAAAAACAACTAAATTGGATTTTTTTAACAGTATAAAATTAATGCTACATATCAAGATTGCATTTAAAGCATTGTGGCATTCAATGAATGGTGGCCATCCTAAACCTATGGGGTGCCAACTGTGTTTGAAAAAGGTATCAAATAGAAATTTTCTTATATTAGCTATCAAATTAATGCTACTACAATTCTTCATTGCACTGAAAGCATTGTGGCATTTAGTAAATGGTAGCCATCTTGAATGGGTTGAATGAAGGAAAAATCAAATAGGATTTGTTTTTATTATCAAATTAATGCAACTACAAGTAAAGATTGCATTTCAAGCATCGGGACATTTAATGAGTGATAGCCATCTTGAATCTATGGGATGCCAACTGTTCATGAAAGAAAAATAGAATAGATTTTTTTTATTAGTATCAAATTACTGCAACTGCAATTCGAGATCACATTGAAAGCATGGTGGCATTCAATGAATGGTTGCAATCTTGAATTTTGAAATAAACATACATACAGACATATTCATAGGCATGAACATGGTGTTCTCCTTCATATAGATATTCATGGATTTCTACTTCTACTAAATATAGATTTTTTGTTAGAAGGATTCTGTTACATGGATGTCGATGTCCAGTTTTAGATATATATCCATATAGTGCATTGGAGTGCTATAATGTTGGACTGCTGTATATTATTTATATACCCATGGTTGGGATTGGGCTTGTACTGAAGTACTTAATACCAGTAATTCTGGTAGACACTGATATAAAAACTACGGTGCTTTTGTATTTTCCATATATGATAAGTACTGAGAGTGGTCTAGCCCTCTCTCACAGCTTATGATTTATTTTATCATGCATATTGGCCTACCGCTGAATTAACGGGGGTAGGCCTATCCAACAATTTTATGTATTGCTCAGTCTATACGAAAACCTTTCCACCATGCAGGACATTCGGTCCTGCAGATATTTTCCTGGTTCAATTTTTGCAGGCCCGGATATTGGAGTACACTCTTACTTTTTTTAAATGAAATATAAAGCAAGTGTCTTTACTGGCAATGATAATAAATAGGGTTCCCCCAACACGTTATATTATTAACCATTTTAATATGTAAATTATTGAAGAACATTACAAAATATATTGACATTTTCTGTTCTATGCTGTAGAATGGTCCAATTTACAGGCCGTGAAAAATGGCATATAGGCAAGAATCTCTGGAATACAGCCAGCCACTTGGGCCTGCAGCGCCCCTTTATCTGCCGGACCGGCAGGTATTTTGCCGGCTATAGCCGGTGGCCGGCAGGTTTTCGTATAGACTGATTGCTGTAATGAACATTGTCATTTTTCCCACTAGATGACTGCATGGATGACACAGACTGCAGCAGCAAAGGGAAATGTATCGACATTGAAGCCACCAGCTACCCGAAGAAGCAGTGCTTCTGTGACATGGGGTATTTCGGACGGAACTGCCAAAAGGGTAATGTTTTCTACTGCGCTCTGTAGCTGTTAATAGTTTTGTTCATATTTCCATTTCAAAATTCCCGAATGAGGAATCACAATTATGAGGTTACATGTATGAAATCATTTGAATGGAGCTTTAGATAAGTTATTTGTTCTTTATTTGATAAGTCTTTATATAAAATATATATAATATATACATATATATCCGCAACAATAAAAATCAAGTTCTCATGTCTACAGTCAATGGCCTTCTGGTTGCCAACAACAAAGGCACCAAGGACCCTACCTCCCCCAGGTGGGCAGGTGGTGAACTAAGTTATGCATGTACGTGGGGACGTAGGTAAGGGAGACTATCAATGATAGGTTATGCATGTACTCCACCTGGGGAATATATCCCAATGTTCCCGCCTCGAACATTGGTGTCATGTACACATTATAATTATGCGTGTTTATGAATATAAATATTGCAGTCTTGTCCCGGTCAGGTGTATGTTCCTAATCATCCCCTGACCGCCACAGATTATATACATATATATATACATATATATATATATATATATATATATATATATATATATATATATATATATATACATATATATATATATATCTGTATATATATATATATATATATATATATATATATATATATATATATAAATCTAATAAATATATATATATATAAATCTGATAAATCTGAAACATGTACCCTTTTTCCTATAACAGTGTCTTCAGTAAAGACTGTGGACTTCGCACCTTCTGACTACACCAAGAAGTCACTCGTCTCTGGCTACGACATGTATTTCCGAGTCATTGAGGTAAGCACAATCTTCCTTACCATTCAGATTTTTTCCGTGAATCTTCCCCCCCATTACTTGACAACATTTATGGTGTTTCATTAGACAAGAGAAAGGTACAACATCATAGTATTCAGCAGGGCTATTTGCTGTTATTATGAAGATAAATCTACAAGCAATGTCAAATGAAACCTACAAGGGATATCTAGGGGTAGACTAACTGTGCTGTGCAGGCACTCTTTGGATGTATCTGACCTAATGGTGACGTCATAGGCTAATGGAGATAGCCTGCTCTTTAAACTCATAACAGCAAATGACACATGTTATAATCCTGAGCATTAATGTAAGGGCTACTGCATTGTGATTAATTTTCCCAAAGCTCGCACAAGTCATTGGGGTTCCATGTTGACAACCAACCGTACCTAACAATAAGCGGCAAATCAAGCAGAGAGTAAAACATGCTTGGGTTATGAAATACAATTTAATAATGTCACATCATGCTACACCAGTACACTGTCAGAAGTTAGTGTAGCTGCACAGCGAGATATACTGTAGCTGTACAGTATAAAAGGAGGTATTTTTGGTTTCCAGTATCACATACTGTACAGCTACACTCACCTACTGTAGAACACCACACACAGGAGATCATGGGTTCGAGTCTAACCGTGGCACAATGAGAAATACGTATTTCTTTTCAGTTTTCTTAATCCCAGTTGACATGCATTTCCATAGATGTTGACATAGAAATGTTAGCTAATGAATATTTGAATATGTTCATGTGTATAATTGAGATTTTCTATAGACAAACAACAGTAGTGCCTATTATGCCAAGGTGGGATTCGAACCCACGATCTCCCGTGTGTGGTGTTCTATAGTAGGTGAGTGTAGCTGTGGTACTGGAAACGAAAAATACCTCCTTTTATACTGTACAGCTACAGTACTTACTTCTAACAGTGTAACTAATCCAAGTCCTGTCTGTCTCTAACAGGAGAGCCAGGAGCTGGAAGTGGTCCTGCAAGGAGCGACCAACACCTGGCTGGGGGTCGGATGGAGGCCGCGTGGTGAGAAGCTCATTTCAATTTCCAACCATACAACAAAGAATATGATCTAACCTCTTTAGGGTCCCATGGCGTTTTGATACGAATGCAGCCAATACTTCAGTCAGCCATCACACCAACCTTTCACAGGGAGGTATCTACTGTGAAAGTACTTATATTCATGGGTGTAAATTTTCGCTGAATTAGCAAAAAAGACTAATTCGCGGGTATTTATTCTATACTGTAGCATATAAGAATTTCGCGGATTTTTCATTTCCGTGAATATAGCGAAAATATATACCCAGCGAAATAAAGTACAACCACAGTACCCGGTTTAGCTTTGGCATGATGCTTAAATGTAACTCTGGTGATTTACTCACCAGGGCAGCATTCATGTTTCATGACAACAAATTTAAGGGCGTAGCGCATTATATTACAGTGCAGGCATTACTAGGTTAAAATAATGTAAATGGTTTCATTTTGGGTGACAAATGTTACATTTATTAGAGATCTGCTTACAATGCATCCGTGGCATCATACCTACCTTTCTCTAAGTGTTGATTCCATGGAAACTTCCATAATTGCCCAAATACTTCATCATAGCCTTTTCACAGCTAGACAGACACAATTGAAAAATTATGTAAGAAGATCACATATCATGCCGTATGTTTTTCTGTACTGTAGGATTTGGCCCGAATTGCCGGCGTTTCCCAGACATCACAGGCAAGGCAGGAGCAGGAGGACATGCCGAACCGGAGGGAGAACCAGAAGGTGAAGGTTATCCAGAAGGAGAATCAGAGGGGAAACCAGAGCATAAGCCGGAGGGAGAACCAGAGGGTGAAGGCAGTGCGCACGGGGAACCAGAGCATAAACCAGAGGGTGAACCGGAAGGTGAGGGAGCACACGGGGAAGCTGAGCCAGAGGGTAGTGCTCATGGCGAACCTGAGAAGGAACCAAAGCCAGAAGGAGAAGCAGAACCAAAGGCAGAAGGGACACATGCAGAGCCTGAGCCTGGACATGCACAGGGCACCGGAGAGCCGGAGCCAGAGGCAAAGCCAGAGGGAGAGCCACATGCCGAGGGAACCGGAGAGCCAGAGCCAAAGGGAGAGCCTCATGCCGAGGGAACCGGAGAGCCAGAGCCTAAAGGAGAGCCTCATGCCGAGGGAACCGGAGAGCCAGAGCCAAAGGGAGAGCCTCATGCCGAGGGAACCGGAGAGCCAGAGCCAAAGGGAGAGCCGCATGCCGAGGGTACTGGAGAGCCAGAGCCAAAGGGAGAGCCTCATGCCGAGGGAACCGGAGAGCCAGAGCCAAAGGGAGAGCCGCATGCCGAAGGAACCGGAGAGCCAGAGCCAAAGGGAGAGCCACATGCCGAGGGAACCGGAGAGCCAGAGCCTAAGGGAGAGCCACATGCCGAGGCAGAGCCAGAAAAGCCACATGCCGAGGGAGAGCCGGAGGGAGAAGGAAAGCCGTATGCCGAGGGAGAGCCGGAGGGAGAGGGAAAGCCTCATGCCGAGGGAGAGCCAGAGGGCGAGGGAAAGCCGTATGCCGAGGGAGAGCCGGAGGGAGAGGGAAAGCCTCATGCCGAGGGAGAGCCAGAGGGCGAGGGAAAGCCGTATGCCGAGGGAGAGCCAGAGGGAGAGGGTGGTGCAGAGCCAGAGGGATCCGGAGGAACAGGTAAGATATTTTAAAAAGTGGACAAAACTGCCCAAATAATGTTTCCCTATTTAGTTCAGCAAGTTTATACATATATTGCAATCAATGATTCCTCACATGATTCAATGTTTTTTTCCCTTTCATAAAGATTTTAAAATGTGTTTTTTTTGTCTTACCCTAAACAATACGACACTAGATAAATCTAGTGCAGGTAAGAAAGTTATTTTAAGGTACACTTCAAATGCGCCGTTAACTAGACCTTTGCTGGATTTTGAGAAATGAGACAATTAATCAATTGTTGAATTGAATATTTCTTTAAATGCTTGCTTTAGGTGAGTTCCATGCGATGGACTGTACGGACATTGTGGTTGGCGCAGCACGCGGAGACCGGAGCCGAATCCTTGACTACTACACGCGTGATCGAGCCACGCCTCGGGAGGACGAGGTTTACGGAGGCACCCAGGGTCTTACCGCAGCTGTGGGACGCGAGGCAGACGGGAAGACCACGCTGCTCTTCAGACGGAAACTTGTCTGTAAGTTGTTTCCTTTGGTTCATTTTATATAATCCAGGATTATTTACACAAGTACTTGTGAGAGGAACCTTAGCACAATCTGCAATAAGGTTCCTTTTTGAAAATTGTGTTAATTTAAGGTGGAGAAGGTGTATCAATTAATCAAATGAAATAAAAAATTGTAAATTTACAATTACAACATTAAGTATTTCCCTTTTTGCTTGGGTAAAAAAATATGATGTCGTGTCGCATTGCCTTTTTTAGGTGTCTGGGGTCCCTTTCCCCTCGTTGCACGCCAGTTGCTTTCAAGTTGACGTACTCCCTTTTTCGATTCGAATTAAATTATCATATGAGGGTAGGGCCCAAATCAGCTTTTAGATATATTTTTTCCACGCCAAACAAAGCACCATTTTGATGACGTCACAGGGGTGTGAAATACGGCAATGGGTTAAGGTTCCTTTTTGACAATTTTATTAATTTTTAAGGGTGATGAGGTGTGTTATTTAGTTAAATGAAATAAGCAATGGTAAATCTAAAGTGTAATTACAATTAGTGGTAGATAAAATGGGATGGAACTCCTGAAAAATGTTTGAAAGAAGCAATTGAAACTATCTCATTGATTTGATGTCAAGTTATGGATGTTCAGGTGAACTCAATAGTTTAACCCCTTAAAACTGGTATGTTTGCGGGTACCCTCCTCAATTGCAGATATTGCACTATTGACCGAAATCTAAATATCACATGTCACAAGTTCTGAAAGACGTCCCAGCCTTTCTAGAAACTAATATTTCTAAGAATGTTTCTAAATAATGCATGGTCAGTAAATATGAATGATTTAGGGTGGGTTAGAAACCTTAAATCTAATAATAATAATTGTGCTTTGCATGTTCAGCGACAGAGCGGACTGACTACACCATCAGTTTGAAGGCGCCGATGCACTTCATCTTTGCCCAGGGGCAGCAGCAGGGACGCTACATCCACCGTCCTGCCTCCGGGTACGAACAGGGCAACTCTAAGGATGCTAACTTCTACCACACCGACGAGCTCAAGTACCACGGCCACCAGAGTCAGCGCGGGGTTGATACCATAGAGTTCATGCGTGAGTACCCATTCAGTCATCTTAGCATTGGGCTCTACAGCCGAGCTTATAGTTGTGTCTCACGAAATCAGGCCAATGTGATAGTCGTAGGTGCCATATTTGACCAGGTGCCATCTTTGACCGGTCTGAATGAAAACGGTTTATTTAAGGCAGATGTAAATAGAAATTGGCTGAAAAGGTTAGGTGATCTTATTACACTTTAAATTAGTAACTAGTAGCCCATTTATATCCTTATCTGTCCTAAATAAACCATTTTCATTCAGGCCAGTTAAAGATGGCACCCGGTCAAATTGGACTGATTTTGTGAGACACAGTCTTATACTTTCTAGGTGGGGCTGACACCATGGAGTTTATACATGAGAACTAATTTAGCCTGCACAGTGTGGGGCTGGAATGGTAAAATTTAAACCATCATACCATGGAGTCTATATTTGAGAAATTCATCAGGTCCAGAATTAGGTTTTACAAAGTTCTAGGGCTCATACAGTAGGGTTTATATGTGAGTTTATATTTAGCAGTAATGTAAGACAATTATTCAAGAGTCTGAGTTGTGAGCAATTTATCCGTCTCAAAGTTTATGCATCAGTCTCAGCAGTGTGAAATACATATGTGAAAAGAAAAATAGGGGGGGGGGGGGAAATAGAGAGAGAGACATTGATGCAAGAATGGGTGTAGGTACACAGACCTATATCAGAGCCTGCACTAAAAATCCATAGATTGAAAGGGTTAGTCAGTATAGACTATCCTAGGTTGGTCATATGAGTGTTAGTTATCATGGCAAAGTTATATTCAAAAATGACCAAGGTGTCAGTCAGTAGTGGCTAACCTAGGTTCATCATTGGTGTGTTTTATTTGTATACCACTAGTTGGGGCCACCTGTCTTGACCACTCAGTGGCTCCCCCTGGAAATAAAAAGACTAAGGTGGGTTGGTCAGTAGTGACCAACCTGACAATAATAACTGACCTAGGTTGGTCATATAGGGAGCCAAAAAATGACTAACTAGGCAAGGCACTAGTGACTGAGAGGTTGGGCGTATAGGGAGCCTAGCAATATCAGTGTGGCATGAATATACCATGAAAGAACCATCGATCAAACAACCAGTAAAATTTACAAATAATGTTTTTTCAATTTTTAGCGAAAAAGTCAAGAAACACCGACGTTTGTTTTGCGGGTTACAAGATGCCTTCCTCATGCACGGACACAGACTGTGTCTACAAGGCTACGTGGGAACTTGGGGCTGGTGATACGGTCACATTCACTATCGAGGCCAAACAGCCTATCAATACATGGACCGGCATCGGGTTCGGCAAAGGCCGAACTATGGTAAGCTTTATACAATTTCATGCACAATTTCACAAAAAGTATCTATTAAAAGTCGAAATGGGCCTAAAATCCCCAAAAAGGTTGGCTTATCAGAGAGGTTATATATATATACATATATATATATTTATATATCAGAAAAATATGGTAACCGTAGCCAAGAAGCCCATGAAACAGTTGTCTTATCAAAGTGCCAAAGTTGACATTTTGTATTTAAATTAATGTTCAAGTTATTTCCTTATTTCAGAACCAGATTGATCAAGCTTACTTCATGCCATTTTTCCTTCAGACTTGTTTAGGCCACTCAAAAAAAAAGTTGTTTCACATCACCAAGCAGTGAAAAATATGACGAGGGCGTTTTTCTTTTTTTACTGAGGGATAAAATGTATAGGAAAATTAAGACTTTTTGTGAATGATTTTCACATTTTAGTAGTTAAGAGTTTAGTGATCCACAAAAGGTGTCATATTGCAAGTTATTCATAGCTCACTGCATTTTTGACAGTCTAAGCTTTAATTTGGTACCAAATATGCCAATATTTGTCCAGTTTCTGACATATTTCTCATTGAAAATCTTTAAAAAGAAATTTAAAAAAGTTTCCCCAAATCACAATTTTCATGATGCGCGCGGTGATGAGAAACCAGTTTATTTTTTTGAGTGGCCTTAATGTAACGGTGTAATAAGTATTTTGTTTCTTCTTTGCCATCAGGAAAACCTAGATGTTGTGTTGGGCTGGATGGATGGAGGACAAGGCAGAGTTGTAGATGGGTAAGCTACAATACATCAGTACATGTACCCCAGTAAGAGAAAACATTATACAACATTTTATGATGTTTATAACATTTTCCTTAGCCTCCCTACTATGGCATTTTAGGTTATATACAATTTTAAAACGCTAATTTGACGTAAAATAACGGGTGACCTGAACTGAGATAACAGACCGTAGTGTACAATATACTAATCTCCCTTTTTGGAGATCATACCACATGTTCTGATCAAAAGGGCAAATCCAGAGGCAACTGTTTCTATATTAAAAGGCCAGTTCTCGTCGGGACACCTCCTATTCTTAGTGGAATACTATAAATGATTTGTCTGTCTTACCAAATTTTTTCAACTGACAGCAGTGGAATACCCCCTTAGCCTACTATTCCTATTATATTCACTATTATATCCAATAACTGTACTTAAACTGTACCTGTATGATGTATGTGTGTTTGTTTATATACTGTGGACCTTGGTAACACAATTGAGTCTGAAATAAAACTTGAATTGCAATTGAATTACAAATCAACCATTGTAACCTGAAGAATTAATGAAAGCTCCTAACTCCTAACTCAGATGGGTTGGAGGCCGGTATTCTCCGCCCATGCCAGACACACAACAGGACTTAACAGACGTCAGCATTTCCTATACGGGTGACCGATACAAGCTCAAATTCACTCGGAAGAGGAACACAGGTGACAGCCAGGACCATCAGTTTGGTGACAGCGATGCTGAGTGCTATACAGGTTTCTTCGTTACTAATGGCGGTCCCCTGATCAACGGAATACCACAAAAGCACTTCTCGGTGCCGAGTCGCCCGGAGAAGAAGATCTGCATCAGGAAATGTGAAGGTGAGCAGATATTTACCATGTGAATTGATGATCTTATTAACTGACAGATGGCTGTGTTCCACGAGATTGGGCCAATGTAAATGTCTTTGACCGGCTGCCATATTTGAACAGGTGCCATCTTTGACCCCATGCCATCTTTGACCGGGTGCCATCTTTGATTTAAGAAAAATTAATTTCTTCTTGGTATGTGGGAGATAAAATAAAGAAAACGGCAGTGGTGATAGTAATCTCCATATATAGCTTCACCTGCCCTAAAAAAACGTTTTCTGTCAGAAAGTCAAAGATGGCGCCCGATCAAAGATGTCACCCAGTCAAAGACGTTTAAATTGGCCAGATATCATGAGACACAGCCAGATATTGTTCTAATGATATTAACACCTGTTCTGTGACAAGTGAAATATGCATAATATTATCCACAGTTCTACAAATGCTGTTTGCAACAATCCTAGAGTAACTTTACTTTTTTTGAGTTTATAAAGTATTTCATTTCACTTGGTGATTTTCTAAAATACGACACAGTCAAAAAAGGGCTCTTAACCCTTTATTATCATAACGGATGGACATCATTAATTTAAACGCTGGCTACTACTGAAAGGAGGAGATGAGGCAGGACTTGGATATTAAAATTTATTACCCATGATAATAAGATTTGGTAGTATTTTGTACACGGGATAAAATGCACACATAATATATTAAATACACGTAAGAGACATTATTTGACAAGATAAAATTAATACATTGTTGAGTAAGACGTACAATGGAATTATAATAAATACATGATTATATTGAACGATATTTATAGAGGTTTGAGATTGATGAATGAATATTTGAGAATATTTAATATGAGGAGTGGGTGGGTGGGTTACAATATATTTAGCGGTGTGTGTGTGGGCAGGGCTGAGGAAGAAGTGGGAGAAGGGCGGCAATGCTGGTGGTAGTTTTAGGAGAGTGAGGTAGGGGGCGCTGGGGTATTTCAGATTGTACACCTGGCTAACTCAATGACCCCACCTGCCGACATACGCCGACATGAGGAACTCATTAATTTAAACGCTGGCTACTACTGAAAGGAGGAGATGAGGCAGGACTTGGATATTAAAATTTATTACCCATGATAATAAGATTTGGTAGTATTTTGTACACAGGATAAAATGCACACATAATATATTAAATACACGTAAGAGACATTATTTGACAAGATAAAATTAATACATTGTTGAGTAAGACGTACAATGGAATTATAATAAATACATGATTATATTGAATGATATTTATAGAGCCAAGCCTGCCAGAGTATGGGGAGTGGTGGGTGGGTGAGTAATGTATAGATTATATGAAGTACCGTATTTTATGTGGATGAAGGATTATTTACGATTTGCTTTTAGTGATTTGATTAATGAACGATTGACTTTCTGGGAGTTTGTCCTCCTTATATACTGTCTGTGGGCGTTGGAGCGCCACCCTCCATAATTCTGGATGTCGAGCTCTGTCATGCCTTGGTTGAAGGCTTCTGTAGCTGCCGCCGAGCGAAGGCCATGGAGAGTGTAGGCGTTCGGCTCCATGCCCATGAGTGTTAGCTGATCTCTCCATACCTTGTCTACATAAGTGAACGGCATCACGTTGCCGTCTTTGAACATGAGTAGTGGGGCCGAGTTGGGGGCTGACTGGTGTGGTGCCCGCGCTGCCTGCAGGGCCGCCACCACACAGAACTGTTTGTTGTCTGCCGCCTCCAACACTATGACCTTCCTCTGGTTGTTGTACTGCATGTTCTTTGCGGACTTGATGGTTATGCTGATGCGGCCCTGTGATGCCACTGCGTCGCCTCTTGTGAGGTGGGAGGTAGGGTTGAACTCCCTGACCGACGGGGGGCTCACCTCTGACTTCCTGAGTGCGCCATAGAACTGAATGAGCAGGGCTGCTCTGACCAGATTGTGGTTGTGAGAGTTGTTGAGGGAGTCCAGGACCTGTCTGAGTATGCCCATGGGGACCGGTTGCTTCACTTTGGGAACATATGCTTTGTCTCTTTTCAGGGCGTCGAGTGCTCGGGCCACCCTGGGGTGCTCTGCTTCCTGTGTTGGATATCCCGCTAGTGCCAGAAACACTCTGATGTGGGACACAATATTGACTATGGTGGCTGGGGCCGGGACATGGATGTTCAAATACTCGATGTACACACACAGCATTGCGTGGTGCAATGTGGCTGGGTCCCATGAGAGGTGATTGCAGAAGGCCAGGAACGTCTTGAGTGCCGATCTGTGGTTTAGCCATGTGCCCTTTGCTCTCGAGCTCCACTGCCTCCTGGTGGCCAATACCTGCAGATATGCTAAGTCCTGATCTGCAAAATATGGAAGGGGTGAGTTTGTCAAACAGGCCAGTGTCAGGGTCGACGATGCACAAGTTGTATTTTTCTACTAAGAGTTCAGCCTGATGCTTCATTGAATGTGACATGTGAGCGCGGCTTAATCTGTCTGCTAATACATTACTGACCCCAGGTATGTGGACATATGACAGCTCCACACCCAATTTAGCCTGGACCATCCAGGCCTTCCTTGCACTGTCGAGAAGGACACCATTGACACCACGGCCTGTGGTGAAGACAGAGACGGCCGCCTGATTGTCACAGTGTATCCGTACATGGGAACCACTGTCTTCCTGTGATAGGAAGGTCTCCAGGGCGATGACCACATTGGCGGCCTCTAACTCCGTGATTACATCGACAGGATCGTGGTCGGGGCACACTCTTCCGCCATAGGCTGAGCTGCCATCTGAACCACCAATGCCTGTGAGAGAGGCGTCCACATAAATGTCCTTGTTGGGGGGCACAGCGGGGATTACAGAGACACCATTCCAATCAGTGCAGAAATCGAGGAACCATGTGAGGTCGGCCCTCATTTCATAGTTCACATTGATGAATGGTTTTGTCATGCCCCTTAGTGCCTCCAGGAGTTTTGATACAAACAAGCGTGCCGGGCGGACACACTTAGCCATGTGAAGGAGCTTGCCCAGCAACGACTGGAGCATCTTCCTTGTTAGTGACCTCCTTTTTATGCACTTACTGACATGGGACAACACCTCCTTGAGTTTATCCTCGGGTATGGTGAGTGTCATGTCTTTTGCACTGATGTCTATGCCGAGCCAGCGCGCTGTCTGGGAGGGCTCCTGATTCTTCCCCTCGGCCTCTGGGAGACCCAGTTCCTCCAGGAGCGCTCGGGCTCTAGCGAAGTCCTGCTCTGCCCTCGTCCTATTAGGAGACAAAATTATCAAATCGTCAAGATACATGTAGCAGACAATTTTTTCGTCTCTTAGGATTCCTACTATGGCGTCCGCCACTCGTTGCATATGACAACTAGAACTTCTAGCTCCAAATGGGAGTGTGACGTCACAGAAGTAGTTTCCTTTCCACTCCATCCCAAGCAAAGGCCAATCAATTACATCTGATTTAAAGTTCTTGTATGCCCTGGAGACGTCTGTGCTTGAGAGGAATGCCCCAGTACCCATGGCAACCATGTCCCTGACCAACATGTCAACTGTGGGCAGAGCATGGTCTCGACAGTGACCGAGGGCGGTGTTCTTCATGATGTAGGCGTTGATCGAATGATCGGCCGGGAATGTCATATCTATGATTACCCTTCTATCTGTACTTCCCCTTTTTCTCTCTAGACATGATGGGGGAGACATGCATCCACGGCGTGAAAGGAGGGGATTGAAAAGGGCCGAGTAATGCCCCATGACCCAGTTCTTTGTTTATAAATTTGTCTATACTTTCCGGGAAGTCTAACGCACTCTTGTGGTTGGGAACATCATTTGTGCACGATGTAGGCCCCATATAACCCATTGGGAACCCATACCGTATGAAGTCGGCCAGCTCGTCCCCTTCAACACTGCCTCGTAGATAATAGTCCCATGCCTCGAGGTTCAGGTCTGTGGGCAACGTGATTCTGGCATAACAACAATTGGGGAGTCCAGTGCTTTTGACTGTTTCGTATATTTTAACCAGATGTGGGTCAGCGTTTTTACCGGTGAATTTAGGCCATGTCTTAATTCTGTGAGATTTGAAAGCTGCGGGCGATTTGTCAAAAGGGGCCTGGAAGTCGTCTGATTCACAAGCCTGTCTAATTACATTAAAGTCTGGAGAGTTACCTTGTGGCTGGGCCGTGTCGATGGTCGACAGGTCTTGACCGGGCCGGGCCGAGTCTAGCCGGACCGTGGCGTGAGTTGCTGCCGGGCTGATGCTCGAGGGAGGCCCGGCAGGGCAGGCGGGGCCGTCCGTCGCCGGGCGGGCGGCCCGGGCGTCGTCATTCGGCGGCCGTACATGAAGCAACTGCGACTTGTTTTTCCCTCGGTCCAGTGACACCTCCTCCTGCGTTATAAATGTAACTGGAGGCTGGATTGAGGACGTTGTGGGCATAAAGTCGTTGCAAATGTTCGTGCTGGACACACGATGAATACCATGACCGCCATCTTGGATCTCGTCTGAGCTCTCGCGCCGCGAGGACCATGCGCTGCGCTGATTGGCCGGCTGAAAGCACGTGACGTCATGGGCGTTGTTTACAAACACTGGCCGAGCACGTGGCGGCAAATTCTCGCCCCGGAGACCGGGCGATGGCTGTGCTGGGTTGTCGTGTGGACCTATATTGTAGCTGAGTGGCGTCAGGCGGTGCATGTGCATACTGACGCCGGCCATTAGTTTTTTGGTGCAGTATTGTGGCCCTGCTGTTGCTGGGGCACGTATACGTCGCCGTTGACGCCTCCCCGGGGGCCGGTAGATGCCGGCCAGGAAGGGGGCGGGGCATCCCGGTACTTGTTGTTACATGCCTGCACAGTATGATGAAGCCTCTTGTTTTTCGAGAGGCAGTATGCACACACATGCATCATCTTTACACTACCATCGTCATGATCATGCCTGTGCCTACACCCTTTATCACTATTGTAGTCCAGGCATGCAGTGGTGGTGCGGCTCGCGCCGGAGGAGGACGACTTGCCTCTGGTTGAAGACGGGTCAGTCCCCCCCCCGGTCATTGAGATGCGCACCCTTTCATCCTGGATGTCGGACTTGTCCTCCCACTTCAAGTCCCTGGCCTCCACCTTGTCGAACATGAGCTGTGACCACCTCAGCACATCCTCCCATGGGCGGCTGAGGCCGTCAGTACTAACATGGTGCAGGTGTGTAAACATGTGGTCATAGTCCTGTGGGTCATAAGCTGCCTTTTTTCTTAACAGTGCAAGGAAGGCCGTGAGGTACTCATCTTTGGTCATTAAGTGGCGGTGGTCAAGCTTTTGCTTCAATGTGGACAGACCGACGCGCTCCATGAACATGTATGGCTTTACAATGGCTCTGGGGGCGAGTATGTCTGATACAAACATGAGCTTACCATCTGTAGGCTTGTGTAGGAGCTCTTCCCTCCTCAGCTGTGAGTCGACGAAGTCCTGGTGCTGAGGGAGGGCCTTCAGAGCCTTCGGTGTCGGCAGCCCGAGGCCCTGGTCCGGTACAGGTGTGTTGTTTTGGACGCCATGCCCTGAGGAGCGGGCCGCACCCGCGGCATGCCCGGTGTGCAGGGGAGCGTGACCACCTGTAGGGACGGGGTCAATGAATGCCAACAACTTATCCAGTTTCGAGTTCACACCACAAATGTCTTTCTTCATGCCTGTGACGTCCTCCCTCACTATCTGCATGTCAGACTCGAGCGTGTCTAACCTGTTTGCCGTGGAGGAGGTCGTGCTGTATGCTGACCGGTTCTGACTGACCCGGCTGTCATTGCGGGAGTCGCCATGTTGACTGCCTGTCTGATCCACGGTATGGAAAGACACCTCCATGTCCGTAGAATCAGGCCGGGCAGTGGAACGAGCAGTGCTGTGGCGTGACCTGGAAGAGCGGGCCCTGGAGGATCGACGTGACCTTGTTGAGACGCCAGATGTCCTGGTGACATTCATACCCGGGACCGTGGAGGCCTGGGACGCCGGTGAGCTGCCGTCCTCCTGGGCGCCATTGGTGTTGGCCGTGGCCGCCGCAGACGACATGCTGACTGTGGACTGGCCTGAGAACTTCTTCCCGAGCACACACAATAAAATACCTGACTACCGGTGTTCACTGAGCATTAGTACTCAATATAAAATGTAGTAGGTGGTGTAAAGAGCCAAAAATTTTGTATAAATAGCTTACAATATATTTAGCGGTGTGTGTGTGGGCAGGGCTGAGGAAGAAGTGGGAGAAGGGCGGCAATGCTGGTGGTAGTTTTAGGAGAGTGAGGTAGGGGGCGCTGGGGTATTTCAGATTGTACACCTGGCTAACTCAATGACCCCACCTGCCGACATACGCCGACATGAGGAACTAATTATGTCAATTGTGCATTTTAGTATTCTATACCCAATAGTAGAGTTACTGTGAATAGGCTGATGTGGTTGTTATCAGTTGACATATACATATGTGACTTTCTCCTTGAAATAGCGTCAGAGGGGAAGGCCGTGGTGTCACTCCGTATAAACAGGCAGTGGGATAACCAGTATGCGGATGTTGAATCTGTCAAATCTAAAGACTTCATCCAGACCTGGCTACCTGAGGTACGTGGGGATGATTTTTTTCATGCTTTTCTTTGTATAACTCTTAGGATATATAATAAATACATTCTTTGTATAACTCTTATGATATATAGTAATAAATAAATTCTTTGTTTGACTCTTATGATATATAATAAAATGTATACACTCTTTGTATAACTCTTATGATATATAATAGATACATTTTTTGTATAACTCTTATGATATATAATAGATACATTCTTTGTATAACTCTCATGATATATGATGAATAGATTCTTTGTATAACTCTTATGCATTTAGGCTAATGTATATTTCATTTATTGGCCCTTCTGTCACATTGATATTATCATGTAAGGTGGCGACTTATTCCTGGGAAGTTTTTGTACCATGAAGAAGTTAACATGAAAGTGCTTATTTCTAAAAACCTGAAAATGTTAATTCTTTGAAAACCTGAATTTGTACTTCTGGTAATTCATATTTTTATCAATTTGACTTGTAGCTGACCGACCAGATGATTAAGAAGGTACCCAACATAGTGGACGTTCAGGTCAAGAGTCTAAGGTGAGGACTGTTCTCCACCATTAACCAAAGGGTTAGACAGCGAGATTCACACCATGGTTATATCCCATACTATCACATAACCAAGGTTTCAAGTCTTTTAACCTCTTCGGGCCTGAGTTATATGATAATTACAATGAGGGCACCAGCCAGTCTCTGTGGTTATTTGGACATAAACTCAGATTCCTGTAGGTTAACCTTTACATAACCACCAGGATGTGTTGGAATCACTGAAATATTAGTTTGATATGCTTAAAGTTTTACTCCAGCATTTATAGATGTGATTCTTTTCTCTAATAAGAGCAATAAATCATGTGGCCATTTACTAAATATTTCATCCAATTTGCTAAAATTAGCACTATTCTTATGAAGAAATTTTTGAAAAACATATTCTTGCATATTTCTATAGGCAAGGCAGCATAGTGGCTGATCTGGATGTTACGTACGCCACGACAGGAGGACAGAACGAGGCAGCAGACGCTGAGGCGGCCATCAGTAAAGCAGTCGAGGAGGAGGTCCAGGACATGAACCTTGGGGGACACCCGGTAGATCCCACCTACGTCAAAGTAGTCGGTAAGGGCTTTATTTTCACCCCGTAGATCCCACCTACGTCATAGACCGTAAGGGCTTTATTGTCACCCTGTAGATCCCACCTACGTCAGAGTAGTCCAGTCTTTGCGAAAACATTCAGGAATGTCCTGCTAAAATGCCACCGGTCCAGCAGATTCACAAGTGTAGCAGGACCAAATGTCCAGTCGCATTTTAGGGTTTCCTGAAGTAGAAGAATTGAGTTGGGCTTTTAAAGCTGAAATATGTGTGTCAACATACTGTGTAAAACTATATATTATCCTGATTTGGCCATAAATGATTACAAATGTAATATACTTTTGATGGACAATACTATCTTATACTTAAAATGCACAAGCCTTCAGATATGTGGCTATCCATACCTCCAAAAATGTAGCCGGTCCTGCAACTTTGAAAAGTTGCAGGACCGAATGTCCTGTGGGATGAAAATGTTTTTGCAAAGACTGGTAGTCGGTAAGGGCTTCACATTTCTTGATGAATACTGTGGTCGTAACTTATTTCACTGTATATATATATTTTCGCTATATTCACGGACGATGAAGAGCAGCAAATTCACAATACCGCAAATATAGTAAAACAAACATCCCTAAACTAGTCTGCCCTGGTTGTCCACGAATTCAAGCACCAGTGAAATTATTTTTTTTCCACCTCCGCAAAAATGTATACCTGTGAATATAACTACGTTCACAGTACCATCTATCAATGTTAAACTAATTGAAGGGCAGTTCCCGGGAGTAGTGTGTAATAACCATGAGGCTCAGTCTCACGACTTTGTAACAATTGGATAGTCTTTGACCGGGTGACGTCTTTGACCAGGAGGCTAAAAAAAAATATGTGGATGGTTATTGCATAATACTTTGGACAGTGAAGCTCTTCAAATTCCACATGATATAAAAAGTGACCTTTTTGACCGGGCAGAGGGAAAAATATAACATTATGTTATAATGCATGTAAAAGGGCCTACATATAAATATTACAAACTTAAAATAAATTTTCTATCATAAGGGTGAAAATATCCTTTGACTTTTCTTACTATATAGGTCTAATTTATGCTATAATAACGTTTCTCGGTCAAAGACGTCACCCGGTCAAAGACGTCACCCGGTCAAAGACGTCACCCGGTCAAAGACGTCACCCGGTCAAAGACGTCACCCAGTCAAAGACTATCCAATTGTTACAAAGACTGAGCCATGAGCTGTTTTGCACGCTGTTTTGCAAGCTTCGGCCATACTGCATACTCAGGTAGTTTTTAGACAAATGAGGAGGGTCTCTTAAAATTGGCCACGACAGTAATTGATAAACCCTGAAATAAATTTTGAGGGCCACCTAAATATATATATATTTGCAATTTAAATGTGTTTGTCATTTGCAGATGCAAGTAACTTTAACCCCGAAGAAACCAGAGCATTACGTGAGTATTTCTTTTTGTACACTCAAGCATTATATCACGGTGAGCATTCAAGCAGAAAGGATGTGTCGGTTTTGCTTGCCCATGGAGCATTCTTTCTGCTAAGCCTATTCGAAAAAACTATTTCATCAAGTATGTCATATTAATAAAGGGTGGTCAATATGTGGATAGTAGCCGGGTGATTAGTTTCCCTGTGGGTGAGCCAGTGCCCAGTTGCAAGTTTTCAGCCTGTTGTTGTCCACCAACTTGGATTATCAAACTTGTAATGGTATCAGAAAAGGTTTTTTTTCACTAATAATTATAAAGCTTTTATTCATTGGTAATTTTTCCTGAAATAATTAATAAAATTCACCATATGCTTTTAAAGTGCAATAAAGTGACCTGCGCCATGGACAATGGCTAATCTTGACAGCCCACTCAAACCTTCTTCTCTGGGTCGCTACCAAAAACAATAATGATAAACAAATAAATAATAATAAAGATAAATAATAGAATAAGCACAAAATAAAAAATGGCTGCATGCCTTGTTGGTATATCCATTGACATTTTTAGCCGTATTCAACCAAGTCATCACAAGAGGTAGTTATAACGTCATCATTCGTCAAGATGATGTCAACATTAATATTTCATGTTTCATATGATTAAGTAACCATTTTCTACCTCCCAAACTCTTTCTGTTAGTATTCCCGAGATGTTTTACATGTGTTAAATGTTAAGAAATGTTCCTGTTGGTTCAATATTGATCTGAATTTTTGTGTCCACTGGGAATT
This sequence comes from Harmothoe impar, assembly GCA_947462335.1. NCBI lineage: Eukaryota > Metazoa > Annelida > Polychaeta > Phyllodocida > Polynoidae > Harmothoe > Harmothoe impar. Next base: position 10,993,361 of record OX381705.1, on the reverse strand, counting down.
AAAGAAGACTTTACAGTTTTATTTAACAAATAAGTATATAGCTGACTTCTTGTAAACCTGGTTTTGTCTGAACTCTTACTAGCTTTCCATTGTATAACATTGACATGAACTTTTTAAAAATCTCTAAAGGGGTCTTCCTACAAGTTGTGCTCTATAATTAGTTAATGTTTTATCATTATTCTCAAAAATGTACTCACTAATAATGTAATAATGATATCACTCACAGGTATATTTGTATGCATTATAAATTATCTTTCATTAAATCAGTATTTTTCCTCAGTTTAGCCATGAACCTTGTCAGTAACTGCACATATCAAGCTCTTCATGTCACTATACATTGAGGAGTCCTTCTTGATGAGCTGAATGCTAAAGGGCTGGATAAAGTATAGCTATATGAAACTCGACTATTTAATTACTGTTTTCTCCTCAATTTTGAATGTGTTCTTAAGGGAGTGCTAATTTTTTAACAACAGGGGGGGGTGGTGGATTTGGGAGGGTGGTAAAGAATTTGGACCCCTTGACCGGGGTAGGGGTAAAAAATTTGACCCCTCTTGGGGGGGTCAACAAAAATTCAACCTGTTTTGAGGGAAAAAGCCCGCGCGTTACTATGCTACAAAGGGGCTCGAACGCGCACGGTTTTTGGCCTGCCGGGGGGGGGGGTAAAAAATTTTGACTCCTCTAGGGGGGGGGGGTAAAAAATTCCGCGCGCTCTGTGCGAAATCTCACCGCCCCACCCCCCTGTTATCAAAAAATGAGCACTCCCTAAGTTAAAGCCATTGACCTGTTCTTACCACCAGGTCAGAGGTCAGGTATAAATGGAGAGAAAGAGGCTACAGCTGAATAAGACATACATATAAATAGATACCTTTCTAATTATTTTCTGTATTCTGTGTTTGCAGGTAGACTGGAGGAGATAGAGATCATCCTCATTGTGATAATCTGTGTCCTGGTGTTGGTTGCGCTCATCGTCATGATGATTAAGTGTGTCGAGGCAAGCCGCAATGGGGAGGAGGTAAGTGAACTGAAAATAATTAAATCAAAATAATATATGCAATAATTTGATTCATCTTTTTTTCAATGAATCTCATCTGCAGCATCTGCAGCACATATTTTGACACAACTGTGTAAAATTCACAAATTGATTTATTCTACTATATGATCTTGATGGTTGGTCTCCAGGTTTTCCACACACCAAATATGCATGCTAAAGATTTTCTATTCAACCTGTTCTATCAAGGAAGGGTGCAGGGAAGTGATGGGGATTTGTAGTGGTGAGAATGGTAGTACATCAACTGTGAATCAGCATGGGTTTTGGTTAGAGGGATGATATGTATAATGATTTGGTTTTGTTGAGTTTGAATTTCTACATGCTGCCCAAATTTAGACAAGATGGTCTTTATTTTAAGCCTGTTTTCCCCACATATGTACCAGAACTGATATGCTGGTCTGAAACCCAACCCTTACCCTTGTAAGATTTCTATGTTTGTATTTTGTTGGGAACAAAATCCCAGATGCGTAACGTGGGAACTGTACAATGGCAAAACAGAAATGCAAATTTGATGTTATGCAGTTTATTAATTTCTTACTTAGACTAGGTTAGAAACATAAATTGTTTCTCAAAAGTGCATGGCTGATTTTACAATGTATTATAAAATGGTTTGCTGTTTTATTTCCTTCCGTCACTACACAGCTCCGACCATTGAGCAAAGTCACCCCCAGCCCACCGTCTAGCGAAGACATGAAACACTAAACACCCTTATAACGACACATCACCAGTATTCTCCAGTATTATTTCTCTACACTTTCGGTCAATTTGATATAAAAATTCCTAGTGCCTGGGCACGTTTTCCAGGTATTGATATTGCTTTGCACAGAGTCATATAGATGATTTCGTGGCTTTCACCAATGTATTGCATGTAGCGAAATTGATATTCATTTTGGTTAGTCTATCAAGTACCATTTTACGTGCACAAGCTTTTGATCTACTAGTAAAGCTTTAGGCTGTGTCTCATGAGATCGGGCTAATGTGAACTTCTTTGACCGGGAGCCATCTTTGACTGGGTGCCATCTTTGACCAGCCACCAAAAATAAAGAGATTTAAGAAAGATTTATTTCTTCTTTGATATGTAAGGGATAAAATAAAGAAAATGGTGGAGGTTATATCTCCATATATAACTTTACCTGCCCTGAATAAACCATTTTCTATCAGGATGGCACCCAATCAAAGATGTCATCTGCTCAAAGACGTTCACGTCGGCCCAATCTCATGAGCCTTTGTATCAGTAATTTGGCCATATATGACACAGCAATATGTTACTGCCTTCCACTGATAAATTTATAATCTTTACATTTTATCTTGTAAAAACGGGCCCAATGTACTCCCAGTTTTTTAATAGGTTTATTGACCAAAAAATCATGTAGAGGTTGTAACACCCTCTGCCAGATTGGTCAGAGGAAAAATTTACAACTAAATACAATAAAACAGCTTCATAAAAAAAGAAGAACGTTCAGATTTCGTAAATAGGTGTTCCTTGTACATCGGGTATTTCTGTTACTCTCAAAAACAGATACTGTTAAGTTCGCTCTAGGGAGTCAATGTTTGCCATTTTCCTTGTGATAAATTCATATCTTCACAAGGTGAGAAGTGAAAACTAGGAAAATACACATACACGCTCTCAAATGGATACAAAGACCTGGAATCACATAGGTTTGGTTTGATCGAAGCAAAGGCATAAACTATGTTCATACCTTCAACCTCCTTCAGTTTCCTTTTAAAGGGTGAAGATGTTATCAACCAATATGAAATATCACCAGAAGCCTTCATACTGTTATCATGGTACCTTGCATTTACAAAGTTTGGTAAACTAATTACTGGAGTAGATGCAGAGTATCAAAGCTAGTTCAGCTATTGCACTCTACTCTCCACATCAAAGTTAGGGAGTGGTCATTTTTTTAACAAAAAGGGGGTGGGGGTTAGTGGATTTTTCCATGAGCAAAAGTTATACCCCCCCCCCCCCCCCGCTCATTGAGAGAGGTCAGATATTTTTCGGTTTCCCCCCCAGTTATTGAACATGGCCGACCCCTTTGAGCTATAGAAAATTGTGGGCATTTTGGCCAAAAAGGGGTGATTTTTCTTTTGGTCTACCCCACTCAAAAGGTTAAAATTCTTTTGGTCCTCAATTCAAATCAACCAACCTCCCTCTGTTGTTGAAAAATGACAACTCCCTTAGAGAACTCTGCACATTAGGCCACACCAAATTAAAAAGTTGGTCTATGGATTTTGTTTTCCAAAACTAGGTGCGGTAGGGCGAATTTTTTTTATTTTTTTTCCAAAATTTGTTTTTGTCTATGGATTTCAACCTTAAATCAGGGGGGCGGACAAATTTTTTTTTTTCTCCTGAGGGAAAACCTCTTTTTTTTGTGTTACAAACTGATATTTTCTGGCTAACGATGGCAGAAAAGGCCACCAAAAAATCCAAAATTGCTCAGAAAATGATGCGGGCGCAGTCCATAGAAACAATTATTTTCAAAAAAAAAAAAAAATCCATTTTCGAAATTATGGTGCGGGAAATCCGTAAACCAACTTTTTAATTTGGTGTGGCCTTAGGACTATCCTCACTCTGTATATGCTGTAGCCCTCACTTGTGTTTCATATTTTGTTGTTCTTTTATGATACGTTTAGCTGTGTGGCATATCGTTTGCTGGCCGGCGTCAAAACTACAGCATGGATAAGAAGAATGGTATATTCACCAATATCACTGCAATATTTGACTAATTAATTATTAACATAGAAGTGCTCTAACATCCCCAAACTATGATGTATAGTATTTTCATACTTGTACATGAGACCTTTGTAAGCTAATACCTCAGTGGAAAGTAACCTACCATGCATCTAATATTCACATTGAAATATACTCCCTTTTCTACAGTGTAACCCACACTTCAAAAACACATTAATATCATTTTATTCAAAAAATATACCTATTGATTTCCCTTTGTTGTCACTTTATTTGCTCTTTCTGTCTGCAATAGTTAACCACTGCCATTTTCTGCTTTTTTGTCATACATGTAGAGTTACTTTTATTTCTCATTTTATTTTACCCAATGCTGAAAGTCTCTATTATTTTCGATCCTTCTAGGCATTTATAATTTTGCTAACATCTGTCGTTCTCTAGTCTTTATGTCTTTAATTAATATTCCGCTTAAGAAGTTACTCATCCACACACTATATAACCATTCAAATGTCTACTTTCATCCAATAAGATGTTAAACACTTGAATATATTATGGTATACACATGTGACCTTATCAAAGCTGTACCTGATTTTATTTTGGATTATATCACATCATCATTTAAATGTTATTATGAAAGTAAGCTATCAATACTGGTAAAAGTTATGCATATTGAGGTGTGATTTAACTATACATACATTTACTCTGTGTCCCTGCCTTCATCATTGCTCTTTATCATTCCCTAGGCCTCTTCAAGAGTTCTACAAAGTTCTAAGGACACATTTGACACCATCATGTAGAGCATGGATCCTACACATAGCCCAACGCTGCCCGTGAATTCCTACCAACAAGTATCTACCAAGAGCATCATCAAGCACTGTTTCCTTGCTACTTTTGCCACATCAAAAGGGCTTAATTGCCTTTTATTACCTCCGCTCATCGGAAATGCTGGTGCATGTATAATACGGTCTTCTAGGCCAACATTGTACCAGGGTAAATAAATGAAATTACAATACAATACAATACTGCATGACCTTTACATCTTCAAGGTCACGCGGCAGATTCTTACAACCTTCCCCTTCACACCCTATTTCAAATTGCTCTCCGATTTGTCAGGAGATACAAAAACATCCATTTATTCTGAACTCACAGTTGAAGGAGATAGCTAAGCAATATTTTTCATTCTTTGTACATACACCGTACCAAACTGCCATTGTTAATATATCTTCGAACGGACACGTACCATATAAGTAATCAAGAGTAAGGAATTATAACCAAGAATTTTTGAGGAACACAGAAATGCAAAAGATATTATACTTAGTTGCAACTAAATAATGGGGTTTCTATCTTTAGCCCTTATTTTTGTATAGTAATGTAGATATAACTGCATTTTGTATAATCTAATTTTAACTAAATGCTGAGTTGATCGAAATTTTCGAGAACTTTTAACAATGTACTGTTTTGTGCATGTTGACACGATGTTATGTTTATAAATAGTCCCATTTGGCTACTTGATTAAATATTTTAAGAGATTTGTCGCATATACAATTATATATGTCATAGGACCTATCATACTTTATATTATAATGTTGTCCCACAATAATCTATTACTAGAAATTCAAATATTATCTGAAAATACTGGAGATTAAATAGATTATCTAAAAAAAGCTAGTTTAACTAGATATTATTGACTCAAAAAAAATATAGTCAACCGTTCCTTGCAGAATGCTCCTATAAAAATGTGTAGCATTATATTCAAACCACATCGAGGCTCAGGACCATACAATAAGCTATAGTGCTTGTACTAGCAATTTATTTTACTGTCATCAATTTCACCAATCCTGTAAATATGAAAGTAACTTTTGTGCCTAAATTGTGTTTATTACGATGCCAAAAGAAATTGCATTTATAAGAATCATGGTATGATGCATATATCTTAAAGATGTTTGAATAGTGCGATGCAGATTCCACTGAAAACTTTACCGTAGATTAGCATATGTGTGTGTGCTATGTCGACTTTCTGAGAATATTTCCTTCTATGTTGTACTAAAAATGTGCAGGACACATTGGTTTGTAAATAAATCCAGGTCCATATGTGATAGTATTATATAACATGTCACAGGACTTTAGTTAGAAATAGTTAAGCATGAAACTATGTACTATGGTGCCATCATTTAGTTTTTTTAATAACGTGCTCATATGTGATTTAACCCTATGAATGCAACATAGTGTTTCAATACTGCATTGATGAGATTTCTAGAGAGATGTTAATATTTAATGGACTTGGGTTGATAGTGAATCTCATTTTACTGCGCCACCGATTTAGTGGACACACAAAAACAGCAAAACATGCAAAAATATGGCTGAAAGAGCCGATAATAAAGGATTTTCTGATCGGGGTGTTTCAGGGCTATGATTCATGTGATAGCTGACATTCGACTTTTGAACTCTGGAGTCCTATGCAGTATTATTAACTGATTCATTGAATGTACCCATTCTTTTTCGATTTTGAGATCCGCATCGTATATGTTTATTTCACAATGTACACATATACATGACTATATAGCTGTACTGGCCCACCCATACCCCTATTCCTGACTTCAGGCTTCTTTAATGGAGTGGTCATTGCCTGATCTGGTACTGTAAACGGATTATATTAAAATATTAAGATATTATCAAGTAAATGTCCAATGGTTCTTTGGGGGCTTTTGGGAAATTGATGATATTTCTTTTACATGTAAATAGTTGTATGGTAACATTTTAATATATAGCAAGTATTTTGGAATACATTGAAAAATAGATTCATACATGCCCACATTGCCTAAGGTTAGGTTTAGAACATATTTAAAGTTACAATCATATTATTGAATCTCATTGGATGACGTTTCATTTCTACGTACATTTCGGACTAACAACCTTGAACCGGTCATTATTATATTATAAGCATAGGGTACTTGCCAATGTGCATAGTGTCTACATGGTGAATGCAATTGAGTTTGCTTTAATATGATACTCTAACTAAAACTGAAGTTGTTTATGCGGACTATTTAGTCCCCTAAAGATCAAATTGCTAAAGATGTAACTATTCCCCAATTCTAGATGTACATGAATGCTTATGAAGAAAAAACTTCTTCAATGTACCAAATGAAATAAAGTTTTTATTTTCTATGAATGCAATTCTTTGTTTTAATTTCAAGTTCAGCAACTGAATTTTACTAAACATCAAGTGCATGCTGGTGGGATATATGCATGTCTATATCATCCAAACATCATTAATACAGGATTCTACAGATATGTAGAGGGAATGCTCGCATGGTGACTCGGAATGGATTGTAGGCTGATGGGAAACACCTGCATGTCTACTCCCCTATAGACTCTTCTTTACCTGGACCACATATATATGTATGGCTGTGTCTCATGAGATTGTAACAATTGAAACTTCTTTGACCGGGTGTAGTCTTTGAGCAGGTGTCGTCTTTGACTAGCAAGCTTCTAAACGGCTGAAATGGGGGCTAGGTAGAGAGAAATGCGGGGTAATTTGTAAGATATATATCCTTTAACAAAGACATTTCAATTGTTACAATCTCATTTTGAGACACAGCCATATATGCATCTCACAACAAGTAGGTTTACATTATTTGGCCTATGGCCCTAATTCTATATTGGCAGGAAGACATTATTTTCTGTGTTCAAATGGTTTCATACCTATACTGCTCTTATTCCGCGGTTGTGCCATCTGTGTAAACTGAGACAAAATAGATGGGGCAGAGAAGCGATACTGCTTTAATTTCTTGGAAAATACTACCTGTTCCTGCCACCGTGAATTTCGGCTAATGTGTACAAAAAATATACCAAATTGAACTCAGAATAGAATACATTATGTCATACTGTAACTTGTAAATGATGTGATATTTCATCTCCAAGTGCACTATGCCTAAGAGTTTTATTAATTAAGTCAATATCGTTTGAAATGAATTCATCTATGTTACATTTTACATAATTTTTTGAAAGAAAGTTATAACATTTCTTTACTAGAGTACCATGAAAAAGCATGGTTTGCGTCGCTTCCAAAAGCCCTCTGAAGTTTACGACAACTTGGCATTAGCGATGGCAAATCAAGGACATCGAGACGTGACATCATCACCCCGGTATATGGCTTCACCTCCTCGTCATATGATGTCATCTCCGGGTAAACCAACGTCATCACCACGGAAAGTAACATCATCTCCACGGAAAGTAACGTCATCTCCACGTGAACCAAAGTCGTCACCAAGGAAACTAACGTCATCTCCACGTGAACCAACGTCATCACCCCGGAGAATTATGTCACGTTCAGAAGAACCAACGTCTTCACCAGGTCATGTGACTTCGTTACCGCGCTATATGTCGTGGGACAATGTCCATACCTCATGGGACAACATACATCAGGATCTAATCCCACTACCACAGATGAACAGTCCCTCCCACAAGAGACCTTTCCTGCACTCAGACTCAGTTACCCATGACTATGACCCTGTAGGGGCCCCAATAGCTGAGCCCCCTGTCGACTACTACTACAACTCAACCCGGATGAGGAGCCCCACTCTCCAAAAGCGACAAGACGCGTACGGCATAGCCAGGAGGGACAAACTATTAAAAAGTCCCAAAAAATCTCCAAAATTTGATAACAGGAGCCCGCCTAGTCCTGGAAATTGGGGAAATAGTAGAGATAAACCGACTAAAGTGTCACCCTCAGCGTCCCCTCGGTCGGCATTCACACGGGTGGTGCCCTCTGATGGGTTTCAGGGGAACCAGAACTACACTGGGCCCCCCTGCTGCAGACTGAGGTATGTGACAGGAGAGCTGAATGGTAGAGGTGTGAAGGGGGAGGTGGGCAGAGTATGGCTGGAGGGGCAGAATGCTGGCCCAGAACCCCAGTGTAGCTGCCTGGCCGAGTATGACTTGGCTGATGACTATACTGCCCATCATGTGAACCCTGTCAAACTCAACATGTGAGTGAACCTTTTCTGCAATCACACTGTTTATGTATCAGTCTGTACAAGACGAACCTTTTTACCCACGGCTGCCAACGAGCACCAACCATGTTTGTTATAAGGGAGTATGTTACTAAATTGACTATATGTGAACCCTGTCAGACTCAACATGTGAGTGAACCTTTTTTTGAAATCTGAGTTGTTGAATAGATGGCAGATGGTTGCCCCCGGGTGTCGAATGTTCATTCTGAGAGCCTGAAGCCATCGTTGTCCACTGGTGGATAATGGCCGCTGTTCTGATCTTCTCATTAAATTATATTTTTCGCGATCGATCATTTCATGTTAGTAATTTGTTGTGCATTGATCCAAAAAATGCAAGTTATTCCTTGCTGATTGTATCACTGACAGCATAAGCTTTAATTTGATACCAAACTTGCCAATATTTCTCAAATTTTAACAAACTTTTCATCAAAGATGTTAAAAATCGCAATTTTAATCACTTTTTCTTTGAGTGCCCTCACCAACTTGACCTTTGTTATTGCCAATGATTCATGTATAATGTATTATATACAATATGATATATTTTGAAGTACAGCAGTAGCCTACTACATATTTTTTCATTGGATAAATAGAAATCAGTGAATCAATTATTGTAGGTTTTCATTGTTGAGCTTTGAGCAGGTATAGATATATACTTTAGTCTTACACATATATCATGCTGGTCATGATGATTATCATATTCATAATACTAGCGTCATGTTCTATAAGAAGGCTATTATCGTATCATAATTAGGCCTACATAATTGTGTCAATGTAATATTATATATATATATATATATATATATATATATATATATATATATATATATATATATATACATATATGTATCATATACTTTGATTGTAAGCAAGTGGTTATTATTTAACTAGGGCGCATACTATTACGTTATTTTGACTTTAATAAAACGTTGCTTTTGCTTCAAATATTTGCTACTAGGTGCCAGCACTATCCTATGATGGATCTACACATAATTATTTTAATTAAAAAGTACCATAACAACTATGATATTCAAATGTTTTAAACATTGCAGATGCAATAAATTCTATTAAATCAGGATATAGATAACCCAGCTAACAAAAAAACGTTATTTTACGTCAAAATAACATTATAAAATTTCATATAACGTTATGCCATAGTAAGGAGCCTTAGAGAAACGTTATTTAACGTCATATAACGTTATAAAATGGTGTTTAACATTTTTTGTTTACTGGGAATGGGGTCGGATAAATTATCTCTCTTCCATTTACATACAATATGCAGGAGGTAGACTTATATGAACACCCATTATGTGGGATTAGAAAATACACATTCAAACCTTTCATTGTGACATCTATCTTGCAATGATAGATGTGCAATCTCTCTTGAGGTAGAAACTTAAGGAGATTCTCATAAATATGGAGGATAAGGTAGGGTTATCATATCTGGGGTTACAACATTTTATAGAAAACCAATATACATGTATTGACATATATAGTGCAACTTCATTATTAATTTTTTTTGTGTTTATTATGATGTTAGAGAAAAGGTTAGGAAAACGTAAAATTGAGTCCACATTTTACGTCCTTAATTATAACCTTCTTATTGTAATGTTTTTTAACCTTTTCACTACATTATTTTACGTCAATAAAACGTGATCTTGCTGACTGGGATATTTGATTCAACGCGTGCTATACATTAGTTGAAAGCATTAAGAAATGTAAGGCATTCTGGTCTGCATTGAAGGGTGTTCTGGCTGCTGATTGGGTTATATTTCAGATGAAACAAAAATGGCTAAAGTTGTGAAAAAATTCACAGGTGTTCCCAAATACCCTTTGGATAGAATAGCACATGTATTTTTATGCTATGAAATGGGTTGTGGAATTTCTGTGGCATGCAAAAGTGGCCAAAGGTCGATTTTAGACCAAAACAGGGCAAAATGGGACTACCTGTGAATAAAAGTGACTTTCTTTTCATGGTCAACTCGCTTATTGAGGCTGAAACATTGTGGGCTAAGACTAGGGCTAAGACTATGGTCAACAAATTTTGTGGATGGCTAATTTTGTGCATTATGCTATATAGAAACATAGAGGAATAATAATTGCTTCCTCGTGACCTGTACTGTACATAGGTTCATGTATCCTACACCAGGTGGCAGGCTGGCATGGCTGCGTCCTACTGACCTAGATAGGATTGCACCACCCTATGACGCCAGGTTCATATACACCCTTCACACTGCTGGCTGCCATGGTGAGCCACAGTTGAGGGGATACCAGGCTCGCTTTGTTATGAACCCCATGCAGGGGCTCAGCAGCACATGGTACCTCAACCATACCCCAAGGTGTCCGTAGAAGACCCGATATGAACCCGGGTCTCTCCCCAAGGACAGATGCGACACTCACCATACATTTAGTCTGTTTAACCCTTTAAGGACGAGTGTCAGTAAGGACAAGAGTAAGGAATTATAACCAAGAATTTTTGAGGAACACAGAAATGCAAAAGATATTATACTTAGTTGCAAATAAATAATGGGGTTTCTATCTTTAACCCTTATTTTTGTATAGTAATGTAGATATAACTGCATTTTGTATAATCTTATTTTTAATTAGATGCTGGGCTGATCGGAATTTTCAACAATGTACTGTTTTGTACATGTTGACACAATGTCATGTTTATAAATAGTCCCATTTGGCTACTTCATTGAAGATTTTAAGAGATTTGTTGCATATACAATTATATGTCATAAGACCTATCATACTTTATATTAAGGACATCGTGACGTGACATCATCACCCCGGTATATGGCTTCAGCTCCTCGTCATATGATGTCATCTCCGGGTAAACCAACGTCATCACCACGGAAAGTAACGTCATCTCCACATGAACCAACGTCATCTCCACATGAACCAACGTCGTCACCAAGGAAACTAACGTCATCTCCACATGAACCGTCGTCATCACCCCGGAGAATTATGTCACGTTCAGAAGAACCAACGTCTTCACCAGGTCATGTGACTTCGTTACCGCGCTATATGTCGTGGGACAATGTCCATACCTCATGGGACAACATACATCAGGATCTAATCCCACTACCACAGATGAACAGTCCCTCCCACAAGAGACCTTTCCTGCACTCAGACTCAGTCAGCCATGACTATGACCCTGTAGGGGCCCCCATAACTGAGCCCCCTGTCGACTACTACTACAACTCTACCCGGATGAGGAGTCCCACTCTCCAAAAGCGACAAGACGCGTACGGCATAGCAAGGAGGGACAAACTATTAAAAAGTCCGACAAAATCTCCAAAATTTGATAACAGGAGCCCGCGTAGTCCTGGAAATAGGGGAAATAGTAGAGATAAACCGACGAAAGTGTCACCCTCAGCATCCCCTCGGTCGGCATTCACACGGGTGGTGCCCTCTGATGGGTTCCAGACGAACCAGAACTACACTGGGCCCCCCTGCTGCCGACTGAGGTATGTGACAGGGGAGCTGAATGGTAAAGGTGTGAAGGGAGAGGTGGGCAGAGCATGGCTGGAGGGGCAGAACGGTGGCCCAGAGCCCCAGTGTAGCTGCTTGGCCGAGTATGACATGCCTGATGACTGTACTGCCCATCATGTGAACCCTGTCAAACTCAACATGTGAATGAACCTTTCCTGCAATCACACTGTCTATGTATCAGTCTATACAAGACACACCTTTTTACCCACGACTGCCAACGAGCACCAACCATGTTTGTTATAAGGGAGTATGTTACTAAATTGACTATATGTGAACCCTGTCAGACTCAACATGTGAGTGAACCTTTTCTGAAATCTGAGTTGTTGAATAGATGGCAGATGGTTGCCCCCGGGTGTCGAATGTTCATTCTGAGAGCCTGAAGCCATTGCTGTCCACTGGTGGATAATGGCCGCTGTTCTGATCTTCTCAGTAAATTATATTTTTCGCGATCAATTATTTCATGTTAGTAATTTGTTGTGCATTGATCCACAAAATGCAAGTTATTCCTTGCTGATTGTATCACTGACAGCATAAGCTTTAATCTGATACCAAACTTGCCAATATTTCTCCAATTTTAAGAAACTTTTCATCAAAAATGTAAAAAAATCGCAATTTTGATCACTTTTTCTTTGAGTGGCCTCACCAATTTGACCTTTGTTATTGCCAATGATTCATGTATAATGTATTATATACAATATGATATATTTTGAACTACAGCAGTAGCCTACTATATATTTTTTTCATTGGATAAATAGAAATCAGTGAATTAATTATTGTAGGTTTTCATTGTTGAGCTTTGAGCAGGTATAGATATATACTTTAGTCTTACACATATATCATGCTGGTCATGATGATTATCATATTCATAATCCTAGCGTCATGTTCTATAAGAAGGCCATTATTATATCATAATTAGGCCTACATAATTGTGTCAATGTAATATTATATATATATGTACATATATGTATCATATACTTTAATTGTAAGCAAGTGGTTATTATTTAACTAGGGCTCGTACTAACATTTTGTGATAATGTCAATAACCCCCCCCCCCCCCCCACCTCCCCAACCCCAACTATATAATAAGCACCCCCTGTGGTTAAGGAATAGACCCTACACATTTGAACCATAGTAATTCTTGCTAAAAAGAAAGAACAAAAAAACAAGACAGCTGGTAGAGGTATGAACCACAACCAGAAATTTAACCATTCAAACTTTCATTAGGTTAAACAAAATCCCTCCTCTCAAGAGTAGTCGAAATATTTCAGCCCTTTCCCCTGTGATAATAAATGAGACAGTGATATTATGTTACATGCACTACTGTTTTTTGGAAGCCACAGTCTTGGGGATTAGAAATGTATGGGGAGGGTGTACTCTTTAATGTGGCCTGAAAGTGTGAAGTGGTTATACGTGTTAAACGTGTTATAAAGTTAAGAAATTCAATAATAAGGTTTAACATAATATACCTGATGATACCTTGAATGTTGTTTGAAGACTATATATATATTGGACGATAATGAAATAAAGCCTTGGCACTGACATGCATTGTAGTTCTTCAATAGTTACTTTTTTAACAGCTATCCCAGTTAGCAAAGAAGTTTTTTTTGACGTTTTAAAACATTTATGATTGGTTTTATAGAAAACGTTTGCACCATAAACGTTTAAACACGTTTCCACATAGTTTGAGAAAGAACCTTGGCTTAAAAATGTTATTTTGACTTTAATAAAACGTTCCTATTGCTTCAAATATTTGCTACTAGGTGCCAGCACTATCCTATGATGGATCTACACATAATTATTTTAATTAAAAAGTACCATAGCAACTATTATATTCAAATGTTTTAAACATTGCAGATGCAATAAATTCTATTAAATCAGGATATAGATAACCCAGCTAACAAAAAAACGTTATTTTACGTCAAAATAATTATATAAAATTTCATATAACGTTATGCCATAGTAAGGAGCCTTAGAGAAACGTTATTTAACGTCATATAACGTTATAAAATGGTGTATAACGTTTTTTGTTTACTGGGAATGGGGTTGGATAAATTATCTCTCTTCCATTTACATACAATATGCAGGAGGTAGACTTATATGAACACCCATTATGTGGGATTAGAAAATACACATTCAAATCTTTCATTGTGATATCTATCTTGCAATGATAGATGCTCTATCTCTCTTGAGGTAGAAACTTAAGCAGATTCTCATAAATATGGAGGATCGTGTGAATACAGTAGGGTTATCATATCTGGGGTTACAACATTTTATAGAAAACCAATATATTGACATATATAGTGCAACTTCATTATTAACCTGTTTTGTGTTTATTATGATGTTAGAGAAACACCTTTGAAAAACGTTTGAAAAAAGGTTAGGAAAACGTAAAATTGAGTCCACATTTTACGTCCTTAATTATAACCTTCTTATTGTAATGTTTTCTAACCTTTTCACAACATTTTTTTTTCGTCAATAAAACGTGATTTCGCTCACTGGGATATTTGATTCAACGCGTGCTATACGTTAGTTGAAAGCATTACGAAATGTAGTGCATCCTAGATTGCAATTTACTGTATATGATAGTTCATGTATCCTACACCAGGTGGCAGGCTGGCATGGCTGCGTCCTACTGACCTAGATAAGATTGCACCACCCTATGATGGCAGGTTCATATACACCCTTCGCACTGCTGGCTGCCATGGTGAGCCACAGTTGAGGGGATACCAGGCTCGCTTTGCTATGAATCCCATGCAGGGGTTCACCAGCACATGGTGCCTCAACCATACCCCCAAGTGTCTGTAGTAGACCCGATATGAACCCGGGTCTCTCCCCAAGGACAGATGCGACACTCACCATTCATTTAGTCTGTTTAACCCTTTAAGGCGACATGTCATTAAAAGGTGACATCGGTCATCATTACGCAGCAATGCAGTCGCCGTTGGTGCATAATTAGTGCATCATGCCGACCCTATGTGTCGGCATGATGCTTGAATGCAGCGCTGGGGAGTTACTTGCCAGGGCTGAATTCATGCAGCGTGAAGACCAAGCCAGGGCATGATGCATCAAGGTATTATGCTGTCCTTAAAGGTTTAACGTAGTCTTTTCGCCACTGCTCCAATCAAGCATCATGACCATGACAACAGATTAAAAAGCTGAAAGCTTTAAAAGCTGAACCAGTTTGCAGTCTTAAAGGTAAAGGAGAGCACTGCCCCTAATTTACTAAGGAAAGGTGCCTTTAAGTCGACCATGTACCTCCATATTTTTATCTACATAGTAGCTGGAGATTGATCTTCTTGCTATGCTACCCTTTTTGGAGCTTAGTTCCCTCCCCACTACACAGGAAGACACCGTTAGAGTACTCTCCCTTATATGAAAAGTAGGCGTGGCCCCTCTGACATGGTAAGTAGTGGCATATAAGTGTACTTAGGGAGTGTTCATTTATTAATTACAGGGGGTGGGGGTGAGATTTCCCGTGGAGAAACGAATTTTTTTTACGCCCCACCCCTTGAGAGGGCGTGGAATGTTTAGCGCCCCCCCTCGCCAAAGGCGTCGAAAATCTTTTGCCCCCCCCTTTGAACTATAGTAACGCGCATGCTTTTTTTTTTGCTAAAAAGGGGCTTAAATTTTTACGCCCCCCCCTCAAGAGGGGTCAGAATATTTTACGCCCCCCCCCCTCAGGAGGGGTCGGACATTTTTACGCCACCCCCCCCTCAGGAGGGGTCGGAAATCTTTACGCCGCCCCCCCTGTAACTAATAAATGAACACTCCCTTACATACATACTTATTGTATTATATTCAAGTATGACGTTATCAATTAGGGGCAGGCTACGTGGGTATATGGGGAATGATGACATGGCACGCATTGTACGCGAAGGGAAAATGATGATACATGGGGTGGGGATATTGAAAAAGGTCTGAAAAGTGATGAGGCCATACTAATTCTACTTGAATGGCCCGTTTCCGGAAATTTGTCAAAATAAAAGTCCCAGACCCAAAGAGTCGGCAGGTCGCTAAAAGTCACCTGAATCCAGTGTTCATTTATCAGTTACACTTACAGGAGTGGATTTGGAAGGGATGATGGGGGGGGGGGCATAGACCTATCTTTATTTTTTACCCCTTTTGATGGGGAGGCGTAAAGCGGGGCGTAAAGTCTTGAGGGGGAGGGGCGTAGCCTAAAAAAGTACGCCCCCTTTAAGTCGTCAAGGGGGTTAGTTGTTTTTTTCGCGGCCTTTGGCAAAGAGATGGGGGTAGATGCCTAAATTCGACATGGCGACATGGCCATTTCTTAAAATCGACATGCGACATGGAGCTTAGTGACATGAGGGGAAATTTTAGTGACATGACATAGGGTATTTCTTAAAATCGACATTGGACATGGCAGGTTCTTAGGGGCGACATGGGACATAGGAATTTTAAGTGACATGACATGGCCATTTCTTAAATTCGACATGCGACATGGGGGGCCCCCCATCTAGACCCCCAAAGAGGGGGAGGGGGCCCGGGAGGGGGTCACAAATGTTCATGGAGAAATATCTAGGCCTACAGGCTCTCGAGGAGGGCGTTTTCACCAAGAAAATGGACTAGTTACAGACTTTGTAACTAAAGGTTTTCTATTCGACACCTCAATGGGATAGTATAGGGACCTTTAGCATACCATGCGCAGATAAAATGCAGACGTAGCACTAGGGACCCGGACTAGGGACCTTTAGCAACCACGTAAAAGCTCAATAAACGTAGACGTCGGGTTTGCTAAAGGTGCCTACTCCCAGTACTACTAGTACTACTAACGTCCTACATAGAACCCATTCCCAGTGAATATGGGTCCTGAACTTCAACCAAGAGCCCAGCACACAGCTGTCCTCGATAGTATAGTGGTTAGTATCCCCGCCTGTCACGCGGGAGACCGGGGTTCAATTCCCCGTCGGGGAGGTCACGTTTTTCCCAACTGGAAGGGTAAAATCTAGTGTGGTTCGATGGTGGTGCCATGGTGGGGCAGCCTCGAGCACTCCAGGCCCATTGCAGCCGTCAGGCTGTAATGGGCCTGGACAATTTTGTATCTAATAGCTGTAACCTACTTACAAAAATGATCCAGGATCCTGGATCCTTTCTTAATGAGATAGGTAGCTCACTGATTGGTCAGCTATGATCACATGATCATGTAGGAGTTGTGTATGGCCTCATGGGTTCGAATCCCACCCTAGGCAAAATGTACGTTCGTTTTTTTACATTATTTATTTAGCCCATTTAAAGCATAAATCCACCTTAATTGACATAGTTAAATTAGCTATTACATATGTGACTAGGTACATTATTTCAATTTAGGTGCAATATGCAGATATCAAAACTATTAAAAATTAAGCCAGAGTGGGGTTCGAACCCACACCCCCATGGTTGCTGATACTAGTAGACCTATACAGTATAGCAGGGTATGAGGCCAGTGTAGGTACATAGATCTAAGTAATCTCCCAGACTGTAAACGTACAGTCAGGGCCCGAGACTGTGGTGGGGGTGGCCATCATTTCCCTGGGATCATTTCTCCTGCTAAATTTAAGAAATCACCATATGCCCCGGTTGATTTTAAATCTTCCCTTGATAATGATAGAGTACCACTTCTATATTCAATAGAGTACAACTATAAAAATGGGAGTTGACCCCTAAAATCGACACGGGGACATGACCATTTTAAAATCGACATGGCAACATGGTCATCTCTTAAAATCGACATGTGACATGGCAACCTAAGCAACATAACGACATTGAAAATGTGGTCTGAGGGTTAGAACCAGGGTGAGAAACGTCAATAAATAGCACCAGAATGGGCCATTTGGCTTCTAGATGTTCAAAATTTTCCAAGGGCTAAAAAATATGTCTATTCAACAAAAGACATTAGTGACACCAGCGACATGGCTTATTTCTTAGTGACATGGGCTTTTCTTAAAATCGACACGCGACATGGGGACCCCCCATCTATAGGCCTACCTCCATAAAAAAGCATGGCGAGTATCGTTATTGCCTTGAGGGACTGGCCCGTGACCATCTCGGGCCAATCACGGACAGCTGGGATGTGATGGTAGAACCATGTACCATGCTTATAAATAAAGTACTGACAGAGGCTGCTGGTATCCCACAGACTGTGGCTTACCATGATGTAAAGCTGCAGGAGGGGTCTACTTATACCTGACATCATGGGGTGGTGCAATCCTATCTAGGTCAGTAGGACGCAGCCATGCTAATGGGTATCGACCCCTAAAATCGACATGGCGACATGGCTATTTCTTAAAATCGACATGGCGACATGGCAATTTCTTAAAATCGACATGGGACATGGCCATTTAAGTGACATGTGACATGGCCATTTCTTAAAATCGACATGTGACATGGGGCTTAGTGACATGAATAAAAGAAATTCTCATTTAGTGTAAAGCATGCTACCCAATTCTTTCTTCAGATTCCGTCCTTGTGGGTAGTCAAATTTAAAAAAATTCATGGGGCCTACGGCCCCAAGAGCCCAATTGTTTCAATTACGGCGCTCCTACATTTTCCCCTTAGTGATACTAGTGACATGGTTTTTTCCTTAGTGACATGTGACATGGCCATTTCTTAAAATCGACATGCGACATGGCCTAGCCTGCCACGTGGTGTCTACAGGTAATGAAGTGCTATTTTTTTAACAAAGGCCTTTAAATTAAGGGAATGTTCATTTATGAGTTACGGGGGGCGTAAAAAATTCTGACCCTTCTTGAGAGAAACATTCAGCCCATTTTAAGCAAAAAAGCCAGCGCGTTACAATAATTCGAAGGCGGGGGGAGGGCGAAAATCTCAACAACCCCCCCCCCCCCCAGTTATTAATAAATGAAAACTCCCTTAAAGTGGCATGATATCCCACTCACAATTCTAGTGCTGCTCCTGTCTACTATGTGGTGAAATGTGAGTGGTGAGAATGCCCCTTTAAGGGGGAGGGGCCGGTGACAATTTTTACACTCTCCCCCAATGGGTGGAAAATCTGCATAATATATATTATTCCATGTGTAATGAATAAGAATATATATAGATAGATGTAATTGGCTCCGACTAAATGTATAGTGAGTGTCAGTGTCATCTTGAGGGGCTGGCCCGGGGCTATCTCGGGCCAAAGACAGACACACCAGATAATAGTTCATAGAATGGGAACTATGAACCATTGGGTTAGAAGAGAGATAACTAACCCCTAGACTGTGGCTCACCATGGCAGCCTGCAGTGGGCAGTGTGTATAAGTACCTGACATCATGGAGTGGTGCAATCCTATCTAGGTCAGTAGAACGCGGCCACGCTAGCCTGCCACCTGGTGTCAACAGGAGGAACTATCTGATAAGCTGGCATACCATACTACAGCAGAGGAGTGAATAGAAGTAGGTATCTCAGGTCATTTTCAGATATCAATGTTGCATATGTAGGAACTGGTTACGTGGATAGACCATAATTATGCATGTTAAAAGAGGAACACAGTTTAAATTTCATACAAATCGGTCCAGCGGTTTGGATTTGGGAGCCATTTGAATATGTAAAAATATTGTTTGGAGCTAGGTCTCAGTTAGATTATGCAGGCATATTGTAAGCATTCTGAAATCCAAGGAAAAAGAATAGGTCGTGGAAAGTGCTTGTGCTTGGTCTCTGATCACTGTATATATCTGCTTTATTCAATGAAGATTGACCAAGTGCAGACTTCAACTTTCATTTTTACATACCCTCAAAATTGTGATATATTACAAATCTTCTCATAGACCTTGGACAGAATTGGTTGAATATCACTAATTTGGTTGGGTGTCATTTCGCAAAAATGTCAGATACCCCTTTAGTTCTGTGGGAATCCTTTGTAAAGATCATGGAGACGATGTCTATCTTTTTCAAGATCTGGATAACCAAAGTGGACTTCAATTCAATACCACACAACCGTTGTTTCATATATCAAATTGATTCCTATTATATTCATAGATCAATATAGTGTACACAAGGTCTTGGCAATGCTTATCTGTCAGAAGTATTGTATGACACTAAGTGATTTGATAGAAGTCATGAAATTCTCTGAAATTGCTAAAGAAATCACAAATATTGGGCTACTTTATAGCATCTTAGAGTAAAATTTCTCCCTAACCTCTGAATCCAACTTTTGATATCAACTCTTTTATACTGTTAGTGGAACAAAAAAAAAACTATTATGTCCTGTATTTCCGACTACAGCATTTACAGTATACAGTATATTGTGCTGTTAACCAACAGTAACTATTTACAGTGTAGTTAGTACATCTTATAGAGCAAAGAAATACCTTTCGGATTACCCAAAACATGTGTATATAACATTCTAAAAAGTGCTGAGAATTGACGAAAGTTGTCTGAAAATTCGTATTTCTTTTATAAGAAAATACTAACAAAAGGCCGAGCCCCACTTGCTATACCCCAAAATGACCCCTTGAATGTCCTGCTTTGAGTGGTGCTCATTCTGGGACTGTTTCCCTGGCGGTGTGGGAGCAATGACAGTGTGTATTCCAGGATTGCAGGGATTTGAGCCCCTTATTCTAAACTCGCTCTTACGCCATTAAAAATATTGTCTAATTAGTTAGTGCATCTCATAGAGCATAGAAATACCTTTCAAACGACCCCAAACATGTGTGTGCATATAACCTTTTGAAAAAATGCCGAAAATTGTCTGAAAATTCATATTTTATCATAAGAAAAGACTTCCGATAGGTCTACCCCCACTTGCTATACCTTAAAATGATCCCCTGAATGTCCTGCTTACGGTAGTGAATGTCCTGACACTATATCTCCAATGGCGTGAGAGCGAAAGTGATATAATCATAGACAGTGTGCCATCCATGGCTGCATAGCTACTCACTCAGCAAAGGTCCCATTTTCCAATTTTTAGAGAACTTCACAGCATCAGGAGGGGCTTCTAAAGTTATGATACACCTACTCTGGTGCATCAGGGCCATGCGCATATATTAGGCCATTCAGTACTATAATTATGTGCCTCTACATGGGTCCCCAGAATTTTGACCGTGTCGCCGTGTCGATTTTTAGCTACAGGGCCATCTCATCGTGTCGATTTTTAGGTATATAACAAAAATCGCTGTGGGTCGATTTTTATCCTAATTTTCCTGTGTCCGTCGATTTTTAAAATGGCCTAAAAAGGCCGTGTCGCCGTGTCGGCCGTGTCGATTTTTACCCATGGAGAGGCACAATTATCTCAATTATGCAATACTTCAAATAGTATGAATAGAAGACCAGTTCTCAAAGTATGTGATTCAGAGAGTTTTTACGCGAGGACACGGGCAGCAGTCGCCTTCTGGGATACCTAATAGAAGGCCTGTCTGCATGGTTTAAATCTCCCAGCTCATGTGCATATAATTGGCTGTGGATAGGTGAGTTTGTTATGCGAAAAATCCGCATATTTAGTCTTTAACTAAACCAGCGTACCCGTTGCTTCCGGTAGAGTATTGCAAGGCACGGGCTTCAGCCTGCTGAAGCTGTTTTTTTGCAAGGCTCTACCGGAAGCAATGGGTACGCTGGATAAGTTAAACACTAAATAGGCGGATTTTTTCGCATAACGAATGCACCAACTATATAATGAGTCGACTGGCCCACCTCGATCTTGGGCCAAAGACAGACACACCAAATTATAGATCATTGTTCAGAATGTGGACCGTTTAGGGCAGGTCCATTCCAGCCTTGAACACTGCAAGCCCAACAGTTTTTTTATCTAAAGAAAATGATCCATGTAGAACGAAAGAAAATGATCCAGAATACATTTTTCAATGAAGAGTGTAGGTTCGAATCCCACCTTTGCACAATTGGTAGTACATTTTTCAGGTATTTAATTGAACTAATTTCCACCTTTTTTGCCATAGTTATATCACTTATTACCTGGTTTCTCATCCCCTCATGAAAATCGTGAGTTGTATTGATGAAAACTTTCTTCTTTTGAAAAAAATAATGAAAAACATGTTAAGAATGGACTAATATTAATAGTAATATTGGAATATATGGAATCAAATTAATGCTTTTACCGTTAGCAATGTAATGCTCGTACCTTTAGGTATAGGCCCTTGCCCAGATCCAGCTTCAGCTGCTGGACTAGACCTGGTTAATCAGTCACATATTTGATTACGTCAGCTGTAGCTTTGATAAGGGATCCAGGTATGTGGACTTTGACCTGTAGTGCACCCTCATAAGGTGTTAGGGAGTACTCATATTTGATCAACAGGGAGTCTTGAGTGGTCGATTGTTGGAGGAGGGGGGGTAAAAATGTCATGACTTGACTGGGGGGTTGGTAACAGATTTCAATGCCTTTCTTTCCGGGGGAGGCAAAAAACTGCTTTCAGCGATAAAACATGTGCGTTACTATATGCTTCAAAGGGAGAGTATGAGCACCGACCCCCACCCTCTGGTTAAAAATGAGCAGTCCAATGGGTGGCCCTCTGGTATCAGAGAATTACACTAGCATTTGTATTCACTTATAGCATGCACAGATTCACTATTTGATTATGTCTTTTATCCAAATGTGTCTGCTCATAGTATCATATAATCTCCTTGTGAAGTTTTATTAACAGTAACAATAGTTCCATCCTCTTCGGAAAGAAGACAACAAATACAAAAATATATGCTTTATGCAAAGTTAAAATACAAGTTAAAGCAAATGTCGCTTTGCTAAATCATAACCCATATCTACCCCATGTATCCCCAAATTTATTTAATCATTGGCATAACACACAGCTTTAATATATTGGACAATGTACAAGACAGCACCTGTTAATAATAGTGATGGTTTATACATGTATACAGAACATATAGGGCTACACAGAGACATAGGTACGGACCAGGGGGACTTTTCAGAAAAGTGTCCATAAAGTCTTTAAACATTTCTTGAGTGTGAGTGACAAATACACAAATATAACCTCAAAGTCCTGCATTCTAATACACATTATTTGAAAGATAATTATCCTGCAAATCTCCTGTTTGCAAACACAGCCATTACAGACAATGCCATGAGGATTATGCTGAAACCAATGTAAATACAACTTTATTGTGAAAAATAAACCTTTCCTGCTGCATGGGTCTATAGTACTGTATCCGATTTCTGCATCACACGTTTACTTGTCTCCAGACTCGTCGAAGTGACTATCATAAAAAGGACGATTCAAAAGTTGTCTAACCTATCAGATTACCATCCCACAAATAGAATCTGGAGCTGGCAAATGTCGGGTTTTGGGCTGGCACATGCCAAGTGGGTCTTCTATCTCCAGCTAGATGACCCTCTTCCTTGTCACTTCGACAAGTTTTTGACTTTTTTATGACCGTCAGTTGGAAGAGTCTGGACACAAGTTTACTTTTTGAGTGTAGCAACATTGGTTTTTGCTGAAGTACTTTCCCGGGTTACATACATCATTGTCTCAGTATTTTAGTGGTGTCACACCTGATTCATTTCCGCATCATGCATGATATTAAGTGCTTCCATCTTCTTAGTAATATAGTCAGAACCATCGGAAACTCGATGAATATAAATCTTGGTCCACATGAGGGCCATGGATTCATATATAGGGTCGCAGCAGCAGTGGACGATGGTGGCGAATAACCTTGACACACAGGAGAAGTGGAGGTTGAAGATGAAGAAGCAGGGAGTGACGCACCAGATGTGGGAGAAGGTGCTGCAGGCAAAGTTACAGCCCCAACAGAAGGCAGCCGGTATGCCACACAGCGTGGTCAGCACCGTGTAACAGCAGTTCTTACCCAGGTAGAAACACTTGTACGAGTTACGCCACACACACTCGTCCGAGTGCGCCCCCTCAGGTTCTCCGATGATGTCGTGGAACAGCGTCTGTGGAATAATGGGGAAAAAATTGTAAATATATTTTGACATTTCATACCAGATTTAGTCAGATTTGTACAAGGGAGCCCCCCCCCCCCATCCCAGAAGAGGGGACTGACTATGTTTTGGCCCCCCTTAGAATTTGCCAAGACCCCATAATCTGTTAATACAATACCAAAAAATCCCAAACTTACCTTTCCTGCATACAAAAAAAGTGGGTACAGAGGGCCCGTGGGCCCCAAATCAAGGGGCGACTTTGCTTCCTTGATATTGGTGAGAAGTTATTAAGTAAAGAACAAGGTCGACACAGTTCGGATCAAGTGTACAGGTTGCTATAAAGGTTTATTCAATAACCTAGACAGGCTTAGCTAATCCGGGCGAACTCCCTATAGAGTTCGGAGCAGGTCAGTAGGTTTAATTGCAGCTGATATTAATGCGGGTCTTTGCAGTTAGACTACTACAAACAAACCAACAAGTTCCATCTGACGCTGGCTATATATAGGCAGCCAGCCTGCACGCGCACACGCAGACCAGAAGCCTATAGTGACCTCTATCCATCCCCCAAGCTCGGAGTAGGTGCTGCCACCTACCGCCGGACAGAAGGGTTCAGACAGAGCTCGCAACACAGCGTCCAACAGAACCCGCCATATTATAGTATACCCATAACCTAGCCCCTACACAATAAAGGAGGGCTCAAACACTACTTTTTTCCAATATAAGCCTTTACATCCGGCCTTGAGCCTAAAAACCAGTGTTTAAGACTGTTTGGGGTAGCCCCCCCCTCCCCCCACTGGGCCCCTCCTCAATGAAGATTTGCTTCCTACGCCGATGACATCGTTTCATTCAAAGCTTTATGGGCTGCATCATGTGTTAATGCATCATGCCCTTGGATGTCATGATGCATAAATGCAGCCCGAGGGAGTAACTCGCCAGGGCCATGTTGAGTTGATACACTCTGGAATGCAGGTGAGTTACGCACCGGGGTTGTATTGATATATCATGATTTTATCAACAGGCAGTCCTTAAACACTTATGAACCTCAGCCTGACACTGGCGTTGGGCCCCCCCAAAAAAGAAGGTGTGTTTCAGGTCATCCAACCCTACCTAGCAAAACAGGGCCGACCCTAGAATTTTTATTCAATTTTGAAAAAAATATAATTCAAGTAAATTAACAGTGAGTCGGCGCTGAAGTTTGCGAGTCAATTCTTTACCCTACCTAGAAAAAGGGGGCAGCCCCTAGAAAATGTTATCCAATTTTGAAAAAAAAAAGTATTTTTAAGTTTTGGGCCATTTCTGACTCCATTTGATAGTCCATGAATCACCACTGTTGTTGGCGAGTGGGCGCTAAAGTTTGCTAATCAATTTTTGGCGGAAACACACCTTTTTTTCCTTTTTTGGCCTCAAACTTTGATGAGAATCAGTTTATATATGCTGGACGTTTATCTGTTCATTGGGAGCCTGAACTCACCCAAAGTGGCTCAGGAGTATGTCAATGCTTGTCACTCTTCCTATTGAAGTTTGAATGACAATCAGGCCAGACAATTCTTCATACCAGAGTAATGAACACACTGTGAAGAAATCCCGAACAATGTTTAGAAACATATTGAAAACAAGATTATAAGGGGTCACGGGCAAAAGGAAATTATCCCCAATATGTCAAAATAATTTCTAATCTATTTACTTTATGAGCCTATGCGTACGTCAAATAGGAAATATATTGATAACCTAGGATATGTCAAATACGACCATATATGGTACTTTGATGATGGATAGAGGTAGATCATGACATATCATATGCAAGGGAAATCTGCAAACATCATGGTTGTAGATATTTTCGTGTGTTAAAAAGATTAGATTGTATGAAGTACCTTTGAAAAGATAATTAACATTGAAACTATTTACCCTTCCTGCACCATTCAGTTTGTTGGGGTCTCGGTTCTCGCAGTCTAAGGCGAGAACGTCATATGGGTCCCCAGGCTCCATTTTCTAGTGTATTCTTTTCTACAACCCGCTATGTGTCAGATGTGATACAATGTAATGTGACTGAGATTAGTTCTCTGTTGACGAAGGGTCCTCCCTGGGTCCTCACTACTGTCCACATAGAGTACTTTATCGTGTTAATGTGATAACCTGACCTCATTGCCCTCCTCCCCTTACATAATTGGGAATATCGGGTCTATGGGCTCCTACAGGTCTATTGATAAGGTAATGTCCTTGCGGGAGATATCATTATAAGGACTATTAGCTAGGGCAACATGTCAACTTCACCGTATCTTTGAAAGCTGCTTTGGTTACGTCGGCTGTAGATAGTCCAGATCTAGGTATGTGAACTTTGGCACTCGGAGAGCTATCAGCACTAGCAAATGGCACAATACCACTTAACAAACTTTGCCTGAGTGGCTAGTGAGCTTGCAGCCCATACTAGTAACTTGAGCAACATACTAGTAACTTGAGCAACACAGTAGCTGGTCAAATTCTAATCGCGGAATACATGTATACATATTACAGTCGCATTTCTCATCTATGCATGGGACCAATGGTGAATACTTATCATGTATACCCTTTATTCTGTTTCACTTTCTCTGACATAAATGATTGCATGATGAATCAAATAACTCAACTACTATTAGTACACGGCTGTTACTTAGATAGTCCATAGTACGAGGGGCTCTAGACTATGGGATAGACTAAAATCAGAGCAGAAATACACCATGATCACTACGCTACTGGCGCCGATATTTCGTCCAGCTTTTGTCCTGCATTAGTCTACCCACATCCATATGGCAAGCCATGATATTTGCATGATATTTCCAAAATAAAAATCTAAACTAAAACTCATTAGCAGAATCATGACTGGGACTTTGAGGCTTATTTCATCATACTGGAAATGAACCTAGTCACAATA
This sequence comes from Harmothoe impar, assembly GCA_947462335.1. Classification (NCBI taxonomy): domain Eukaryota; kingdom Metazoa; phylum Annelida; class Polychaeta; order Phyllodocida; family Polynoidae; genus Harmothoe; species Harmothoe impar. The sequence goes on along the minus strand of OX381705.1, from coordinate 10,966,369 downwards.
GTCCGTGGGACGGCATGATGCATTAATGCTCATGGCCTTGATCGTCATGATGCATGAATGCAGCCTGGTGAGTAACAGTGCTGTATTCAAGAATCACGCCGACCTTATAAAGTCGAGGCCATGTTGTCACAATAAGGTTAAACGTTCTGACTGCTCATGACGACCTTATGGGGTTGAAACACTCCCAAAGGGTCGGCATGATGCATTCCCAGCGAGCCAGTCACCAGGGCTGCATTGGTGCATTGCAATGGAGAATCACACAATGTTGTCCATAGAGAGAAAAAAAAGCTTTGAAAGGGAGAGTCATATGACCCAGAGAGCTATATGACTCCCCCAGGTGACTCTCTTAGGTCAGCCAGAGAGTCACCTAGGCTCCCTTATATATATAATTAGGCGACCTGGACTCTCCTAGAGAGGGGAATCGTTCTGGAGGAAACCTGGACTCCCTTTGATGGTATTTTGATGCTGTTTCTTTTCTCTGTGTCCTTAAAGGGTTAAACGGTCAGACTACTTACCCTTCCTGCATCGTTGAGCCCGTTAGGGTCTCGGTTCATGTAGTCCAAGGCTAGGATGTCCTCTGGTGACCCAGGCTCCATTTTCTGGTGTTTTTCACAACTCACTACACGTAGAAGTGGCACAAGGTGAGGTGACTGATATGGGTCCTCTGGTGTGGTGCTGTCTTTCATGGGTCCCGCTACTGTCCACCGACAGCAGTACACTGCTAGAAGTAAGTGCTGTAGCTGCATAGAATTAGCTGACTTTTCTTTTACTACTGCAGAGTATCGGCTAGGTCTCACCCTTATAGTACAGATGCGTTTCTGCTCGCTTGAATTTTCACGTTTTGTCCTGTTCCTGACTGGCGTTTTTTTACGCAAGAAACAAATAATATAATAAGAAAATAAATACATGGCCTTCAAGCACGTCGAGTTATTTTTAAACAAAAACTCTGTTAATAATTCTTCCAATTCAAATTTATGAGGGGAATCCAAAGGTTCAACAGGGAAACACCATGAAGCGATATATTATATTTGCAGTTTTAACTCATTTACTTGGAATTAAACCCTCTAAACCGTTTTAGTGCAATTTGGGTGATGAGAGTCCTTAAGAATCTAACCTACCTGAGTGTGGCTATATACAGTAGGACGGTTTGCAGTGCAACAACAAACAACAATATGTTGTAAATTTATTGGGTAGATCTACAGTAAATCATATCGTGCAGCTACACTAACTTCTAGCAGTGTATCTTGGGTTAATCCGATAACCTGACCTGGTCCAGTTCTTATCTCCCCCCCCCCCCCCCCCCACACACACACATTTGGTAATGTTGTAATAGGTAATGTGATAGGTTTGTGGGCTCAGACTACATAGTGATAAGGTCACATACCCGGGGGGGCCACTCCCTCAGCTAGACTGAATATATGTGAACACGATTCCAAGGGAAAGGGTATCTTTTTTGCACCCTAGGCAAGGGCCCGCATGGACCCTTGGAAAGAGGTGCTTTTTAGACAATTTTGGAGGAAAAGGGGTACATTTCAAGGCAGAGTGACTAGAAAGACTCTCAGATGAAAATTTAATCTACCATTTCTCAACTTTGAAGACAGAGTTGTATGTTTCTTGCAGATTGGGGCAAGGTTTAGGTTTACATTTTATGACTCATTTCTATTATTTCCATTAATCACTTTTGATAAGGGAATTTCTCTTGTCTGGTCCCCCGTGATTAGGGTTCTATATTTTGCTCAATTTCCTGTTAAAAGGGTGCTATTTTGTTAATTTGCCTCCCGTGATAAGGGTCCTAAATCTGAGGTGATGTTCACACATAGCTACCATACTGTTGGGATAAAGCGCCTGGTCTCGAAAGAGCGGCAGTCTTGAATAAGCGCCGGGGGTATAGGGGCCTCCAAATGTCTCTTAAGCACTAAAAACATGAACTTGAATAAGCGCCTGTCTTGTATAAGCGCTTGTGTAAGAGCCCCGCTAAATTGAAGAGCGCCCCGGCGCTTAATCGCGACCATACGGTTCTATAGAAAAGATAGGGAATGGCCCCCCAGGGTCACATACTGTGGATTTGTATAAGCCATTGGAAGATGTTATATAAGAACCAGTAGCTATGGCAACGCAACTATTGCATGATGACAGCATTCAGATTTCTAGCAAGTGACGATGGCAAATGAAAATTAACTTTACATGTCACTTGGAAAGGTGAACATGTGTAAAACATTTAGGAAACATTGATAAAGCGTTTTTCAACATGAGCTCATTGACAAAAAGATGTGTATATTGTCATTTTGGAGTTGAACATTATTTGGATATTACTTCATGTTTTTTGATAGCAATGTGTCTAAACTTAGTGAACATTTAGTTTCATATACATGTATAAACCATATAAATTTGGCCCTTCAGAGATGCCTTCTGATCACTCCCCTATGCTCTGGAATGGTATGGGTACCTGACTGAGTTCTTCCTGTAGACACCAGGTGGCAGGCTGGTGTGGCTGTGCCCTACTGACCTAGATAAGATTGCACCACTCCATGATGGCAACTACAAAATACACACTTCCCGCTGCAGCCTGCCATGGTGAGCCACAGTCCATGGGAATTAAGCGGAAGTCTTGTGCCCTCTCGGGGGTTCAAACCCACATGGTTCAGACCTGAAACATACCACAACATGTCCGTACATGATCCGATATGAGACCGGATCTCTCCCTGAAGACAGATATGACACTCACTGTATTTTTACCTCAGTCCAAAAAAAAAAGGTTTGTTTCAGGTCACCCGACCGACCCTATCTAAACAGGGCCGACCCTACGTTTTTTATGCAATTTTTGAAGAAATTTTTATATTTTTGTACTTTTGTGGGGTCAATTTTGGGTTTACAAAATTTTGGAAAAAAATTTCCCCATCTTAACACTTTTTTTTCACAGAAAACTTCTAAAACGTACCATTTGCTCAGATTCACATATGTGGATTTTGGATATTTAGCACTTTAATTCAATACTTTTTTTTGCTGTGTAGGCCTACATATTTTCAAGGATTTTCACAGTACTCATCACATTGAAAGATCATTGGGTGCTTGCCGGGAACAGATAAACGAAAAAAGGCTTGATACAAATATCCACAATTTTCTTCCCAAACTTGTAAATGCAGCATAAATCCCAAATTTGGATAACCACTGTTCCTTATGTCAATTTAGTGACAGTGAGAGGTTAATATGCACTTAAGGCTACTCAAAAAAAAAATCTGGTTTCTCATCACCGCGCGCATCTTGAAAATCGTGATTTGGGGAAAACTTTTTTTTTTATTTTGTACATTTTTAATGAAAAAATGTGTTAGATATTGAGAAATATTGTCATATTTGGTATCAAATTAAAGCTTATACTGTCAATAATGCAGTGCCCTAGAAATATCTTACATTTTCCAACTTCTGTAGGCTTAAAATCTAAAGTGTGAAATTTGTTCACGAAAAGTCTACATTTTCCTGTACATTTTGGCCCCTCAGTAAAAAAAATAAAAAAATTGAATAAAAAACGCCCTCGTCATATTTTTCAGTGCTGGGTGATGAGAAACCAGATTTTTTTTTTGAGTGGCCTAATCTTCTTCTAACCCCATTTTCCGACTCCCCTCCCAAGAGGGGATGGAATATTTAAAAATATCACTCCCTAAGATTCCTCCCAGAGAGCCGCATGGTATGACAGCTTATTGAGGTAGTTCCTCTTGTAGACACCAGGTGGCTGTGGCTGTGTCCTACTGACCTAGATAGGATTGCACCACTCCATAATGTCAGGTACATATACACACGGCCCACTTCAGCCTGTCATGGTGAGCCACAGTCTAGGGGATTTGGGACGAAGCACTGTGCCCTCTTGGGGTTGAAATCCACATGGTTCAAATCTGAATCATACCCTGAATGTTTGTAGATGATCCGACCTTACACCGGATCTCTCCTTGAAGGCAGACACGACACTCATTGTACCTTTAGACGTTTAATGCTGCTATGTCAGCTAATCTTGGGTTGTTGTAATTCTAGAATGGTTACATGTTTCCTAAACTTCTATGCGTAACGTAAATATGTTGTAAATCCCCATTTTGTCCTTTTGAGCTCCATGTATACACTACAAAAAAGCACTGCATAATACTTCAAATTTAAGCAGCTTTTCACATTGCTCAAAGTTGATAAAACGAGGACATTAACCAACTTTAAGCAACTTTAAGCGAACTTGTCAGCAAAATTTAAAGAACCAAGTCGAAATTCAATCAATTTTTAATCATGCTTAATGGCCTTCTTTCCGAGGGTCTGAAAACAGATTAAAGTCTTTATTAAGGCATGCTTGAATCTGATTACAGAAGGACTTGGGGTTTGCTTAAAGAAGCTCAAAGTTGATTATAGAAGGACTTGGGGTTTTGCTTAAAGTAGCTCAAAGCTGATTAAGGAAGGACTTGGGGTTTGCTTAAAGTTGCTAATATTTTGATTTGGAGGTTGCTTAAATCCTGGTTCGAGGGTGATTAAAACTACTCTAACTCTTTTTTTCATCAAATAATGGCTAGATATCTAATTGAAGCTGCTTTATTCAATGAAATATTAAGGGTTGTATTTTATTCAGGGGGACAGGCAATCATTATTTGTTGGGCTTGGGCCGGATCCTGGAGGTGGACAGCTGGACAGTCAGTCTGGCAGAGCTTCAGGCTGTGTCTCACGACCTTGGGCCTATGTTTTTGTCTCTGATCGGGTGCCGTCTCTGACCAGGTGCCGTCTCTGACCGGGTGCCGTCTCTGACCGGGTGCCGTCTCTGACCGGACATCACTTTGGGAGTTTAGTTACCTTCTGTCAACAGCAGGAGGCTAATTATAATTACGTAACAACTGCCATAAAGTTTTTACAAATCCTTATATATATGAGTATAGGTTAACTATTAAAAAACACATTCCTCTGACAACAGGTCAGAGACGGCACCCGGTCAGAGACGGCACCTGGTCAGAGACGGCACCTGGTCAGAGACGGCACCCAGTCAGAGACAAAAACATTGGCCCAAGGTCGTGAGACACAGCCTTCATCAGGCAGCAGGTAGCAGCAGGAGGTGTGTTCAGTAGCCCAGGCAGTAGTCAAGCAGGGGTCTCCGCAGACGCAAAAACCACACCGTAAATTTTCACGTAGAAGCCAGGGCTTGTACGAGTCAGACCAGAGTTAGGTTTAGGCGAGAATTTTCAGTCTTCAAATTGATGAATAAAAGTGCAAAAATGAGTATAACTTCGGTTCTAAGTGATGGATTTTCAAAATTCAGAAACCTACAGATAGCTTAAATGACACCGGCGGCAATTTTGGGGTAATATGACGCCGGCGGTAGTAAAAAGGCCGCCGGCGGCCCGCTGGTGTCAATGCAGTGTGAGGAGGACCCTGGTCAAGTGAGTACACCCCCTGCAGCACCCCCCATTATAAAGGGTGTGCAGTCACGGTCACACGACCGCCGCGAGACCTCCCTATGATTGGCTAGAGGGGTCACATGGCCTGTGGCACTTCTAGGGGGGCTAGAAAGCTCTAGGTGTGCTCAATAGAAACCTTCCGAGCCTGAAGTGGGGGGACGGGGGCAAAAAATTTGGACCCCATGACTGGGGGACGGTAAAAACTTTGGTGTTTTGCCTTTTGGTATGTCTGGACCCTCGCTGGGGACCTGCGATAGAGTCTGAACGGGCCTTTGTCGGACATGAAGACTTTTTCTCCTGTTGGTGTTAACCAAGTTTGTTAGAAAGTTTGATGTTTTGTGGTCATTTTGGTCCAAACTGGGTATCATTCTTTGATGGAATTTTTCTTCTCTCCCAAGCCCTTTGTCGAAACTAGAAGTAAATCCGAGCATCTTAAAGCATTGGAGAGGCCAAACTGTGAGGCAAGGTACAAACTGAATGGCTGAGCCCAAGGCCCTCAGGCTTGCCAAGGGTTGAGACCGAAAGGTTTGGTCACAAGCAACCCCAAGGTGAGACGTGTTTAAATGTGGCTCTCACAACAAACAGAAGTCAAGTTAATTCAAGATAAACCCATATTATTCAAAATAACATACCACAACTTGTGAAACTAGCACTAGAAGCAGGCTGCGGCACAACTCATTGGCTGTAGCCATGGAGACAGTACCGTTGCCTAGATATGCATCAAGAATGTGGCGCCACCCACGCCACGAAAAGGAGAGTCACTGCCGTGCATGTTAGAACTTGTGGATAGTTACTGGGCAGTAAAGTGCTGAAACAACTATAAAATACTCTCTTCCTGGAATACGGATCTCCTATACGAGAAAGGGGGTAGAGGCCTGGGTGCTTTAGCCCTTTATTTATTAATCTAGTCACCTTACAGAATATTATTTTCATTGTTATAATCATTATCAACTAGCCCCTAATTACCACTCCCCTAGAAGGTAGCAGCCCCACTGTTGATAACCTGCTTCTTGAATCACTGAGATTTGGGGTACTTCCCTTTCTGCTTTCTGGTATAGAACTTTTCAAAAAGCTCACAAAAAGCTCACATGTATAGTTCTATGTTTCAAAGGGGTGGGGGTCAGAAATATTTCAATTCCTCTTGCATGCTCAAACCAAAATCCACCAACCTCCCCTGTTGTAGGATAGTGACCACTCCCTAAACTATCCCATTATGAAATGTGTTTTATTTCATATTTTCCAGTAAACTTATTTCAGTTATGCCCATACCCAGTGGGCACAAAACCTTGATTTAACGTCGACAAATGGTTTATATAGGGTTGCAGGGTAGATCAACCTGTTTGATGCAATGTTGCAATTTCAACGTTGTCAACCAACACCTGTTTCAGCTATGTTTGGATATCAACCTTGAATCAACCATGGGTTAACCCACCTTTCCCACTACCCAGTGGGCACAGAACATTGAATCAACATTGTATTATATTTGCAGTTTTAACTCATTTACTTGGAATTAAACCCTCTAAACCGTTTTAGTGCAATTTGGGTGATGAGAGTCCTTAAGAATCTAACCTACCTGAGTGTGGCTATATACAGTAGGACGGTTTGCAGTGCAACAACAAACAACAATATGTTGTAAATTTATTGGGTAGATCTACAGTAAATCATATCGTGCAGCTACACTAACTTCTAGCAGTGTATCTTGGGTTAATCCGATAACCTGACCTGGTCCAGTTCTTATCTCCCCCCCCCCCCCCACACACACACATTTGGTAATGTTGTAATAGGTAATGTGATAGGTTTGTGGGCTCAGACTACATAGTGATAAGGTCACATACCCGGGGGGGCCACTCCCTCAGCTAGACTGAATATATGTGAACACGATTCCAAGGGAAAGGGTATCTTTTTTGCACCCTAGGCAAGGGCCCGCATGGACCCTTGGAAAGAGGTGCTTTTTAGACAATTTTGGAGGAAAAGGGGTACATTTCAAGGCAGAGTGACTAGAAAGACTCTCAGATGAAAATTTAATCTACCATTTCTCAACTTTGAAGACAGAGTTGTATGTTTCTTGCAGATTGGGGCAAGGTTTAGGTTTACATTTTATGACTCATTTCTATTATTTCCATTAATCACTTTTGATAAGGGAATTTCTCTTGTCTGGTCCCCCGTGATTAGGGTTCTATATTTTGCTCAATTTCCTGTTAAAAGGGTGCTATTTTGTTAATTTGCCTCCCGTGATAAGGGTCCTAAATCTGAGGTGATGTTCACACATAGCTACCATACTGTTGGGATAAAGCGCCTGGTCTCGAAAGAGCGGCAGTCTTGAATAAGCGCCGGGGGTATAGGGGCCTCCAAATGTCTCTTAAGCACTAAAAACATGAACTTGAATAAGCGCCTGTCTTGTATAAGCGCTTGTGTAAGAGCCCCGCTAAATTGAAGAGCGCCCCGGCGCTTAATCGCGACCATACGGTTCTATAGAAAAGATAGGGAATGGCCCCCCAGGGTCACATACTGTGGATTTGTATAAGCCATTGGAAGATGTTATATAAGAACCAGTAGCTATGGCAACGCAACTATTGCATGATGACAGCATTCAGATTTCTAGCAAGTGACGATGGCAAATGAAAATTAACTTTACATGTCACTTGGAAAGGTGAACATGTGTAAAACATTTAGGAAACATTGATAAAGCGTTTTTCAACATGAGCTCATTGACAAAAAGATGTGTATATTGTCATTTTGGAGTTGAACATTATTTGGATATTACTTCATGTTTTTTGATAGCAATGTGTCTAAACTTAGTGAACATTTAGTTTCATATACATGTATAAACCATATAAATTTGGCCCTTCAGAGATGCCTTCTGATCACTCCCCTATGCTCTGGAATGGTATGGGTACCTGACTGAGTTCTTCCTGTAGACACCAGGTGGCAGGCTGGTGTGGCTGTGCCCTACTGACCTAGATAAGATTGCACCACTCCATGATGGCAACTACAAAATACACACTTCCCGCTGCAGCCTGCCATGGTGAGCCACAGTCCATGGGAATTAAGCGGAAGTCTTGTGCCCTCTCGGGGGTTCAAACCCACATGGTTCAGACCTGAAACATACCACAACATGTCCGTACATGATCCGATATGAGACCGGATCTCTCCCTGAAGACAGATATGACACTCACTGTATTTTTACCTCAGTCCAAAAAAAAAAGGTTTGTTTCAGGTCACCCGACCGACCCTATCTAAACAGGGCCGACCCTACGTTTTTTATGCAATTTTTGAAGAAATTTTTATATTTTTGTACTTTTGTGGGGTCAATTTTGGGTTTACAAAATTTTGGAAAAAAATTTCCCCATCTTAACACTTTTTTTTCACAGAAAACTTCTAAAACGTACCATTTGCTCAGATTCACATATGTGGATTTTGGATATTTAGCACTTTAATTCAATACTTTTTTTTGCTGTGTAGGCCTACATATTTTCAAGGATTTTCACAGTACTCATCACATTGAAAGATCATTGGGTGCTTGCCGGGAACAGATAAACGAAAAAAGGCTTGATACAAATATCCACAATTTTCTTCCCAAACTTGTAAATGCAGCATAAATCCCAAATTTGGATAACCACTGTTCCTTATGTCAATTTAGTGACAGTGAGAGGTTAATATGCACTTAAGGCTACTCAAAAAAAAAATCTGGTTTCTCATCACCGCGCGCATCTTGAAAATCGTGATTTGGGGAAAACTTTTTTTTTTATTTTGTACATTTTTAATGAAAAAATGTGTTAGATATTGAGAAATATTGTCATATTTGGTATCAAATTAAAGCTTATACTGTCAATAATGCAGTGCCCTAGAAATATCTTACATTTTCCAACTTCTGTAGGCTTAAAATCTAAAGTGTGAAATTTGTTCACGAAAAGTCTACATTTTCCTGTACATTTTGGCCCCTCAGTAAAAAAAATAAAAAAATTGAATAAAAAACGCCCTCGTCATATTTTTCAGTGCTGGGTGATGAGAAACCAGATTTTTTTTTTGAGTGGCCTAATCTTCTTCTAACCCCATTTTCCGACTCCCCTCCCAAGAGGGGATGGAATATTTAAAAATATCACTCCCTAAGATTCCTCCCAGAGAGCCGCATGGTATGACAGCTTATTGAGGTAGTTCCTCTTGTAGACACCAGGTGGCTGTGGCTGTGTCCTACTGACCTAGATAGGATTGCACCACTCCATAATGTCAGGTACATATACACACGGCCCACTTCAGCCTGTCATGGTGAGCCACAGTCTAGGGGATTTGGGACGAAGCACTGTGCCCTCTTGGGGTTGAAATCCACATGGTTCAAATCTGAATCATACCCTGAATGTTTGTAGATGATCCGACCTTACACCGGATCTCTCCTTGAAGGCAGACACGACACTCATTGTACCTTTAGACGTTTAATGCTGCTATGTCAGCTAATCTTGGGTTGTTGTAATTCTAGAATGGTTACATGTTTCCTAAACTTCTATGCGTAACGTAAATATGTTGTAAATCCCCATTTTGTCCTTTTGAGCTCCATGTATACACTACAAAAAAGCACTGCATAATACTTCAAATTTAAGCAGCTTTTCACATTGCTCAAAGTTGATAAAACGAGGACATTAACCAACTTTAAGCAACTTTAAGCGAACTTGTCAGCAAAATTTAAAGAACCAAGTCGAAATTCAATCAATTTTTAATCATGCTTAATGGCCTTCTTTCCGAGGGTCTGAAAACAGATTAAAGTCTTTATTAAGGCATGCTTGAATCTGATTACAGAAGGACTTGGGGTTTGCTTAAAGAAGCTCAAAGTTGATTATAGAAGGACTTGGGGTTTTGCTTAAAGTAGCTCAAAGCTGATTAAGGAAGGACTTGGGGTTTGCTTAAAGTTGCTAATATTTTGATTTGGAGGTTGCTTAAATCCTGGTTCGAGGGTGATTAAAACTACTCTAACTCTTTTTTTCATCAAATAATGGCTAGATATCTAATTGAAGCTGCTTTATTCAATGAAATATTAAGGGTTGTATTTTATTCAGGGGGACAGGCAATCATTATTTGTTGGGCTTGGGCCGGATCCTGGAGGTGGACAGCTGGACAGTCAGTCTGGCAGAGCTTCAGGCTGTGTCTCACGACCTTGGGCCTATGTTTTTGTCTCTGATCGGGTGCCGTCTCTGACCAGGTGCCGTCTCTGACCGGGTGCCGTCTCTGACCGGGTGCCGTCTCTGACCGGACATCACTTTGGGAGTTTAGTTACCTTCTGTCAACAGCAGGAGGCTAATTATAATTACGTAACAACTGCCATAAAGTTTTTACAAATCCTTATATATATGAGTATAGGTTAACTATTAAAAAACACATTCCTCTGACAACAGGTCAGAGACGGCACCCGGTCAGAGACGGCACCTGGTCAGAGACGGCACCTGGTCAGAGACGGCACCCAGTCAGAGACAAAAACATTGGCCCAAGGTCGTGAGACACAGCCTTCATCAGGCAGCAGGTAGCAGCAGGAGGTGTGTTCAGTAGCCCAGGCAGTAGTCAAGCAGGGGTCTCCGCAGACGCAAAAACCACACCGTAAATTTTCACGTAGAAGCCAGGGCTTGTACGAGTCAGACCAGAGTTAGGTTTAGGCGAGAATTTTCAGTCTTCAAATTGATGAATAAAAGTGCAAAAATGAGTATAACTTCGGTTCTAAGTGATGGATTTTCAAAATTCAGAAACCTACAGATAGCTTAAATGACACCGGCGGCAATTTTGGGGTAATATGACGCCGGCGGTAGTAAAAAGGCCGCCGGCGGCCCGCTGGTGTCAATGCAGTGTGAGGAGGACCCTGGTCAAGTGAGTACACCCCCTGCAGCACCCCCCATTATAAAGGGTGTGCAGTCACGGTCACACGACCGCCGCGAGACCTCCCTATGATTGGCTAGAGGGGTCACATGGCCTGTGGCACTTCTAGGGGGGCTAGAAAGCTCTAGGTGTGCTCAATAGAAACCTTCCGAGCCTGAAGTGGGGGGACGGGGGCAAAAAATTTGGACCCCATGACTGGGGGACGGTAAAAACTTTGGTGTTTTGCCTTTTGGTATGTCTGGACCCTCGCTGGGGACCTGCGATAGAGTCTGAACGGGCCTTTGTCGGACATGAAGACTTTTTCTCCTGTTGGTGTTAACCAAGTTTGTTAGAAAGTTTGATGTTTTGTGGTCATTTTGGTCCAAACTGGGTATCATTCTTTGATGGAATTTTTCTTCTCTCCCAAGCCCTTTGTCGAAACTAGAAGTAAATCCGAGCATCTTAAAGCATTGGAGAGGCCAAACTGTGAGGCAAGGTACAAACTGAATGGCTGAGCCCAAGGCCCTCAGGCTTGCCAAGGGTTGAGACCGAAAGGTTTGGTCACAAGCAACCCCAAGGTGAGACGTGTTTAAATGTGGCTCTCACAACAAACAGAAGTCAAGTTAATTCAAGATAAACCCATATTATTCAAAATAACATACCACAACTTGTGAAACTAGCACTAGAAGCAGGCTGCGGCACAACTCATTGGCTGTAGCCATGGAGACAGTACCGTTGCCTAGATATGCATCAAGAATGTGGCGCCACCCACGCCACGAAAAGGAGAGTCACTGCCGTGCATGTTAGAACTTGTGGATAGTTACTGGGCAGTAAAGTGCTGAAACAACTATAAAATACTCTCTTCCTGGAATACGGATCTCCTATACGAGAAAGGGGGTAGAGGCCTGGGTGCTTTAGCCCTTTATTTATTAATCTAGTCACCTTACAGAATATTATTTTCATTGTTATAATCATTATCAACTAGCCCCTAATTACCACTCCCCTAGAAGGTAGCAGCCCCACTGTTGATAACCTGCTTCTTGAATCACTGAGATTTGGGGTACTTCCCTTTCTGCTTTCTGGTATAGAACTTTTCAAAAAGCTCACAAAAAGCTCACATGTATAGTTCTATGTTTCAAAGGGGTGGGGGTCAGAAATATTTCAATTCCTCTTGCATGCTCAAACCAAAATCCACCAACCTCCCCTGTTGTAGGATAGTGACCACTCCCTAAACTATCCCATTATGAAATGTGTTTTATTTCATATTTTCCAGTAAACTTATTTCAGTTATGCCCATACCCAGTGGGCACAAAACCTTGATTTAACGTCGACAAATGGTTTATATAGGGTTGCAGGGTAGATCAACCTGTTTGATGCAATGTTGCAATTTCAACGTTGTCAACCAACACCTGTTTCAGCTATGTTTGGATATCAACCTTGAATCAACCATGGGTTAACCCACCTTTCCCACTACCCAGTGGGCACAGAACATTGAATCAACATTGATAAAGAGTTGTCAATGTTGATTCACTGTTGATGCAATGTTGATTCAACATTAAACTGAATTTTGTGCCCACTGGGTAGGAGCCTCCGCAACCTACCCCTTAGCATTTCTATCTCCATGCTACATCAATTTTTCCCTAATTGTAAGCTCTTATTTTCTCATCAATGTATACAATTGATCAAAATGTCATTCATTTTCATTGACAATTATGGTGTGTTCATTTGGTTGACATTTGGAATTAAATGACAAGAATACATGCATGGTTTCAGTAAGACACCTGTTATGTTGCTAAGAATAATAGATAAAGCCTCAGTCATGACCAGGTCAGTTTGAAATGGATGTGAATGCCTCTTAGTGTGATCATCAGAGGTCATTCATGTACCCCTTCCCTGGATGGTGCTAGAATTAACATTTAATCTTGGAGAAATGGAGGAGGGGGAGATTTTGTAATGGAAATACATAAATTGAAGGAATGAGTCTACATAAGAAACTGTATCTGATACACTGAATCTCAAATTATGCATCAGCAGGGAATATCAAATCAATGTAAACCATTTTATTATGTTTATTTGTTGTTGATTCACAATGGCCATATCAATGTTGAATCACTGATGAATGATCAACGTTGATGACCTCATCAATATCAACAAAAAGACAACCCTGTATCAACTGTTGATATCATGTCGCTACACACATTGAATCAACATTGAATCAACTGAAGTCTGTCCACACACTTTGTTTGCAGTTATTCCTCAAAATGATTACACAGATTCCAATTGAATAATTTGTCTTTTTTTTTATCCATATAATATAACTTTATAACCTGTCAAATCGGATAAGTAACAAATTGAATAAATTACCAGAAGCCTTTGTCTCCATTCTTCAATACTTTACTTATAAAGCCCTATTATTTTAAAGAATTTGAAAGATCTTCAAATGTAAGAAAGTGACTTCTGAGTTTTACCTGAGATTAGAAGTCTGTGTCTCACGAGATCAGGCCAATGTGAACTTCTTTGACCAGGTGCCATCTTTGACTGGCTTGATAGAAGTTCATTTAGGGCAGATGAAGATAAAATGGGCTGAAAAAAATTGATGGATGTTATAACACTTTAAATTAGTAGTTAGTAGCCCACTTATAATAGTTTTTTATCTGCGCTAAATAAACCCATTTCTATCAAGCCGATCAAAGATTGCACACAGTCGAAGATGGCACCTCGTCAAATACTATCGGATCGGCTCCATCTCATGAGACACAGCTAAAAGTCGTATACTTAAAGGTGTCGGATTGGCTGTCTGCTGCAGGGATATATGTGCTTCCTACCTGTAGACATATCAACTTACATTCTGTCTGCAGCCTTTTGACAATTCACATATTAACTCTTTAAGGAAGCATGTCAATAAAAGATGACATTTGGGGACATGATACACCAATGCAGCCCCGGTGAGTAACTCACTGGTATGGCAATGCTGCATCTTGCTGACCCTTCGGGGATGTCTCAACCTCATAAGGTCCGCATGATGCTTAAATGCAGCACTGGCGAGTTACTCACCAGTGCTGCATTCATGCATCCTGACGACCGAGGGCATGATACATTAAAGGGTTAAGCTTTCTAAATAATCTTTTGTTCATTTTATCATCATGTCAGATAGCAAGTAATTCACAGGTGGAGTGCCATACATTGATTCTGAGTTCATTAGTGGAGAGGCATCAGACTAAAGCTGCACAGTTCAACCTGAGGATAATTCTCCCTTGTCTCTAAAATCGTGAAATTAGCTGATACCATTGTTGGAAGATAGCAATGGAAACACAAACAGGTAACAATAGTATCTATCATTATTTGCTATCGTAAATTCCCAATATTAACCCACTCTTCAGGTATAACCAGCACCCTGACTTTGGGAGAGTTGTATAACCCCCACCTGGGGTCTGAAAATAACGATTTTAGTACTGTTCTTTACTTTCAAAACTACCCCCCACTAGACTTTGAGGATGTTATAATAACCAGCACTAAAGGTTCTGTTCCAGTATTGTGGATTATATGCAGGAATTTACGTGAGATATTAAGATGCATCTCTGCTGTTTACATCATGGATATCTGACTATCAACTTTTTTGAATCCCTGATTCTTTGATTAACTGGATGTGATTTGCCAAGTGCCTTACATGTATTTAGCACTTCCTGGAAAACAAAGACAATGTAAAAACAATAAAACAGTTTCCCATATCAATTTCAGATGTATACAGTCCAGGAATGAATGAGACAACAGCTTTATCCAATACTACAAATGACACCCAAAGTGAGGTAAATTCATCAATCCTAAGGTTGACTATATATGGTACCTTCTGTGGAACATTCATTCTCACGGCCAATGTAATACTCCTTGTCACACTTCTTCGATTCAAGTCCAAGCACCTGAAGGATTCCACTCGTTATTTCCTCGTGAATAGATCCTTGAGTTATTCACTTCAAGGTTTGGTGTTAGTTTGCTTGCCTCACATACCCCTGAAGTACTTTGTCATTTTCGTTATCGTTGCAGTAACCTCCATACGCAACATTATGTGGGGCATGTTTCTGTTATCACTGGACACCTTTATCATCCGACCCTATACCCACAAATTGATCATGACACCCAGGCTAGCCAAAGCTCTCCTCACTCTTCTCATCTTGACGCAAGTTGTGTATATTCTCCTGTACTCATTGTTTGGGAACACCAATCCTCCTTTGAGGCATCCATACTGTATCACTGATGACGGCCCCCTAGGCCCAGTGTCCCTGGTAGTCCATTTTGTTCTAGGTATTTTGATCATCCTTGCATCCTTAGTAATGCAAGCTTCTACTGTCTATTACTTGTTGAAGAGGTCCAACGTGGTAAAGCCCCTGACCACTGACCGGCCTGTCCTACCCTCTGTGTCCTATTCCATCAAAGCAGCGTCACAACTCAATCCTACAGGAAACAAGGTGAAGAAACCACACAGACGTCTGGGTCGGCTGGTTCAGCTGTTGGTTGTTTCTGCCATCTGCACCACTCTCTGTTGGCTACCATCCATCTTTGCAAGCATGGCCTACTACTTAAACCTACTGCTTACCAGTAAACCAACCCTGCAGGGAATCAAGCATTACTTTGGCATTCTGAATGCGGTTGACGGAATGCTCCAGCAATGCATTGTTATCATAATGAGTGAGGAGCTGCGGGCAGCTGTTAAGAAGTTGTTCTGTCGGTCTGCATGAGGGGATAATGCTTAGGGCTCAGTCTCATGAGTTTGTAACAATTAGAATGTCTTTGACCGTTTGTAGTCTTTGACCGGGTGTAGTCTTAGACCGGGTGTAGTCTTTGACCAGGGAGTGATAAGATGAAATAAATGAGGTATATATATTAAGGAAATCGGTGAAATACTGCAACAGTATGTTAACACACGTTTATTGGAAACATAAGTAAAACTTTATATATTTATACACTGAGCTTACTATGCACAGTGCAGCTTGTACTAAGAGGCATTATTAGCATCAACCTAACATCAACGTTGTTTGAGAACAATGAGGCAATAGCAGACATGAAACCAACTGATAACAACCTAGACTGATGAACATCCAGACTAATCAATGTAGAGAAGTGTACAGGTGCAGCCTTCTGCCAGAAGGTATCGGGCTGACACTGCCGACGGACTATTGAATAGTATGTTAGAATCCAGACAAACAGAACAGTTAAGAGTACCAAGTCTTTGTTCACCAATCACAGAGATAGCAGGTGAGACAGTCTACAGTCACATCTAACTATCTTGGGAACAGTGTAACCTTTTTATCACGGAAACTTGTATGCTACATTTAACCTCTATACAAGGCCTCCACCCACTATACACAGGGCTTAATGAGGTCAGCTGACTTGAAAATCGTCGCGACCCATATGGCTCACAGGAGAACTAATATGAAAACATTTTATATCAAACACAAAGAAACACACATATGGTGTGAGTACTAACTGATCGGTAGGCCTAGCCTATACCGATAAGTACCACATAAAAGCAGAACCAGAGTACCCAAGTGAAAGACATGCAGAAACAGAAGGCGGGAACTGCACTACCAGTCTTTGCAATAACATGTAGGACAGTGGCAATGTCCTTCTAAAATGCCACTGGTCCAGCAGATTTACAAGTGTAGCAGGACCGAATGTCCAGTCGCATGTTGGGTTTTTCTGAACTAGAAGAATTCAGAACTTTGGGCGTCTAAAGCTGAAATATGTATGCCAATATACTGTATAAAACTATACATCTATCCTGATTTGGCCATAAATGATGACAAATAAATTGTATTTTAAATGGACAAAACACTTTTATACTTAAAATGCAGAAATTTTCAGATATGTGGCTATCTGGTCCTCCAAAAATGTAGCTGGTCCTTAAACATGTACATTTGCAGGACCTAATGTTCTGTGGGATGAAAAGGTGTTCACAAAGACTGCATGCTCTACACAGGGGCAGCCTGACCAGCATAGGAGGATTCATCACCGCTGTCTCTTGGCGGACGCTACCCCTCCGTTCTTATTAGATCTGCATGTTGAATATACTGTGTATTATACAGGTTGATTATTTACAGCGAATGTTGTCTGGATAACATCTTGTGTGACAAGCATGTTCACCCATTTGTCCATAGAGACATGTAACCAACATGAATATCTAGGAATCATACTGGATAATAAGTTTACATTAGAGAGCAGCGTCAGTAACGCGAGCATCAGATGTATCATTTTAAGTAAGAAAACAGCTACTGATAATCTTGTGTATGAACAAACAATCATGCCGGTCATGAAATATCTTGGCTATCTGTACAACAATATAACAGAATACCCGCATACAAGACTCAGAATAGAGTTTGAGCCTAAAAGCTTTTATTCCCTACGGTTGACATAAAATAAGTTATACAATGTTATTACCACTATCATTCCAATTCATAAATGTACATGTAGTTTGCTTTCTGTAAGCTCCTTCCTGTATGGGCTATTGATAAGAAATTTGATGTGCTTTATGTTACCTACGGCACAATGGTTATGACAAATGCTCTCAATTGAATGATACTGTTTCTTGAAAATCACTCCTTGGAATAAAATACATTGCCCATTTATCAAGGCTTTTCTTACCTATTTATATTAATACAGCAGGTCTGTACCATCCGCCATCTTAAATCATGCAATGTGATTGATCTGGAAACTACATAAGTTGTATAACACATTCATGATAATCATAGGCATGAGTCAATAATGATGCTATATGTCCTATAGAACTAGTGACATTGTTCAATTTCTTGCCTTGGCTTTACAATCCAATATGGCCACCATCACAAGTTTATTCTATCCCTGAAACAACCATTTTCAAAAAGCCTATAGTTTTAACTATATATACACAACTGAAAATTGTGTCCAGTTTCTACTTAAAATATTTAGCTCAAATTGTTTAGACTAACGGCAGAATTTCAAATGACGTCTAGAAATCATTTTAGGAGGAACGGAATGTTACAGGGTGGCATCCATGCCAGACTTTAAGTTTGACCTATACTGATCAGGTTCAGGGTGAATGCCACGTGCAGAAATTATTTTTTCTCTGAAATAGGGCCCGATAATGGCAGCCATTACCGAAAATCATGAATGCTATCTAAAGGTCTGACTTAACAAAAAATGGCGGACTCTGTATGGTGTGGTGTGAGAAGGAATAATGATTAGATAACCCTTATTCTCACCCGATTATCAGACAAAACCCGGTACTTATTTATCGTGTATTTTATTTACAAGCAGTAGAAAACAATTGAAATGACAAGTGTTACGCGTTTCATGCACTGATTTGCTCATAGGTGGCCAGAGAGACATAGTTGGTGAGTGCAACACTAGGTGGCAGGACTAGGTCACCATGACCCCAGATGTTGACCTCTAGGGTCAGTCACATGACCTGCTGGAGGTGGCCTTGACCTTTTTCTTGTGGTGGAATCTTTGAACTGGAAGCACCCACAAAGTTTATTCTATTCTTCCCCTAAGTCCTGATAAAAGGAGGTAGGTGTAACTTGTAATGTCTTCTTCTAAGAACTTGGAATAACGTCATTTCTGGTTAAGGAAGACACATTGTTTTATCACACATCAACAAACATTGACGCTTGCTACTCATGTTATCATTAACGCAATATGTGTAATGAATGGATGAGCGTGACCTGCTCATCAACAGCTCCCTGTGGGTTTTTTTATTTCGTTGATAGCCCTATTATATGTCAAGCTAGATGCTGCTTTAGAACTTGGGGTAATATATGGAAGGTTTTAGAATAACATTTTAATTAGAAGGTGTCGTGATGTTGACACTATAGTGACAGTGACAGCTATGTTGACACTGTCACTATAGTGTCAGTATGTGAGCAGCTCAATAGACCCGAAAATGTGGATTTAGACAGCTTAAATGACTCAATAACATCATTTCTCATCAAGATATGGCCAGAATCGTGAATTTTGGTAATGGCTACCCCAATATGATACAAGAAGTATAGTGTGTATCGGGATGGGACTATGACTAAGCTACTAGAATGGTCCAAACGACAAGAGACCAATCACAGGCCTCCCTTTAGGCAGGAAATTTGAATTTTTAGTCGTAGTCCTATCCTGATACACACTATACTACTGGTATAAGATATGCATGGGAAAGGAAATCGGATGCTCCCATGGTATTCCTAGACCCTGAGAATATAGATTTAGAAACCTTAAATGACTCAATAACATCATTTTTCAGCAAGATATGGCCAAATTCATGATTTTCGGTAATCAGTAATGGCTGCCTTTACCGGGCCCTATTTCAGAGAAAAACTATTCATGTGCGTGGCATCCACCCTGAACCTGATCAGTGTAGTATACTGATTAATAGGTCATACTAAAAGGCTGGCATGGATGCCACCCTGTAGCATTCCGTTCCTCCTAGGGTTACATTTTCAAAATTCTGCCTCCAGTCTAGTCTGGGAGGCATCAGCTTTTCTGACACTCAATGGACAGGGGTATAAATGGCTCTCCATATAGGTGGACTGTTTTATAATATGACAGGTAACACAGGTGTGTTTCTAAGCAACAGGGAAAGATGCCTAACCAGAAATAACAGGTTTTTCCAAGAATCAGACCATTTACTGCCCAAGCTCATCAAAAGTCCCAGATGTCAGTCTAATTTTGGACATTGTATTATCAATCTTAAGGATTTTGGGGTTTCGGCATAGCGAAGCAATTTTTCTCCCTTTCCATCCGTCCCCTCCCTTTTCTGTTAGAGTTGAGCAATTCATTCTTGGCTTCATAGTATATAGTATTGTGCAGGAGGCCGTTTTTCCTCACTGGTCCAATGTGGACATTGTGTTGAATTGATAACTGGTAATCAAGTATAGCGAATAGCAACCAAGTCTTGCAAATGGTAACCTAAAATGAGCAAATGGTACACTCAAACTGGCAAATGGCAAGTGGCAACCAACAAATGGCAACTGGCAATTAGCAATTAGCAACTAGCAAATGTTGCACGGGCCTTCCATAGTATGGACATCAAATGCCATAGCCCGCTAACCTTAATGCTCGGTGACACAAGAAGGAGATTCGTGCATGGCTTCACGACCCCATTCAGGACCCATGACGCAACAGTCGGGGGGGGGGGGGGGGGGGGGGCACTTCAAGTGTATGATTTATTAGATACCAACATATATACCAACACGAAGAAATGTGGGTCGAAGGTTGGCAGTTGGCAGTAAGACGTGCTTCATGTAAACCATCTCCTCTCTATTTTTCTTTTATAATTGAGGCATGTTAGCCTCCATCGATAATGACACTTTGTCTACTCATCACTCATCTCATCTCATTGTATAATTGCATAAATTGATTCGTGAAAGTCATTTTTCTTCTCTCTATAATGATGAAAACAACTTACATGTTGATAGACATATCATGTTTTTTAACCCTATTTATATACGGAACAGTCAAGGGGTCATAGCGGAGGTAATGCAATGCGCATGTGCTAGTTTAATATAATTTTTCATTTTATTATGTAAACTGTTATTATTCAACCAAATAAAACATTTAAAAAAAGAGAGAAAAAATGTTGTTGTGATACAATGTTTACTATGCTTAAGCACTTGAAGCGCCAGACTTGTCCCTTGTGGGAAGGATTAACACTAAAGGTGTACTGGGAAACAGGGCTTATCATTCATTAATGACTACTGAAATTGAGGTGGACATCTCAAGGTATGTGGTTAACTCTAGGTTAATTATAAACTACCCTCTGTGTTAATGTTCTGGGTATCTTTTTTTGCAGAACATCTGTTTCCATAACCTGGTCTACAAGACTCCAAGCGCAGTTCTAGTGGTTGGGTGGGTATTATAGAAGAAGGGTACGTCACTAGAAGTCCCCCATCTCCTTTGAGCATGGTATTCTGGAGAGAATACATGTATTTAAATTCACTGAGAGGTCACATATTTGTTACTAGGCATAATCAAGAATATTCCTGGGGTCCAGAACATGAAATAAAATTTTTACTCAGAGATAAAGCCATCTTTAGTAAAGTCCCCCCTCTGCTTTGAGCCAGTCTTGCTGCGGGACTGACCTCCATAGCCACAGCATTGTAGGGGAGCAAAATATGACAGAGAACAATGTACAGGTCACCAGTGTAGGGCCCAGAGTGACGCACCCTTCTTCTATTAATAGTAAGTAGGTCACGGCCCCGTGTCTGTTGCGACCATGGTTAGAAGTAAATGTACCTGAGCAGTAGATTCTGCTGTATTTACGGTAAATATTACAGTATTACTGGAAATGGGCAGTAGAATCCACTGTACATCTTAAAAGGATTTATATTGGGTTCCCTGTTTACAGTGAGAGAGGAAAATACATAGACAAATGCCAACGCCCATTGATACCATCTCTGTCATATTTCACGAGTGGGGCCTGGGACCATATCCGATATGCGCCAGCCCTCATGAGTGAAATGCGACAGAGAGGTATCAATAAAGTTGGCATTTGCATTTATTCTTTTATTTATAGGCATTTAATGAAGAAAAGACAGTTTTTTTTCTTAGCCCATTGAATACGGCCACATTGTATTCAAAGGGGGGCATTTATTACAGCCCTTCCTAAAGTTAAGCATAGTAAATCTTGTCTTTCAAAAAAATAAATGTATGTTTCCTCTACATCTACGGAAAACACAGTTTACAAACAAAAAAAGCATACGTTACAGAACGTCTCCCTATGGCTGTCTATGGCCAATCGTTAAAAACATTATTTCAATGTAAAATAACATAATTTTGTTAGGTGGGTATATTTTCAGCTTTACTACTAGTGAGTAACCCCCCCCCCCCTCCCCCAGCCCCCGATCACGTCCCCCCTACCAACCCTTACTCACGACATGTCAGCTGTATATAATGCTTACATGTCACACGCTATATACAGTAACATACAGCAAACTGTTACCCCAGCTCCAGCGTCACTCTCTACAGCAACACCTACCTAAGATGGATATACCGACCACAAATACATCCCTAAGTCTGAGTCTATTACTCCTCACCCTGATTGTTACACTGAGTCCTGTGTCAGCTGGTAAGTCTGGTTTTATTCTGGCAATTCCTCCTTATTCTATCCTCTTTAAGTTACCCCTCTAATAGGATCTTATACCACCCCCTCCCCTTTCTCCCCTGCAATTCTCTTCGCTTTTGAATACTCCAACTTTGAGGCCCCTATCCCTAAAAAGGCCCCTATCCCTCAAACTTGAGATATAGGAACCAGGTGAATGTGTTAAATGGCCCCTCTCAAAATATTTTTGGGATGTCCCTATCCCTCAAAGCCCCTATCCCTCCTAAGTTTCCGATTGGTTAAACAGGCGCTATATATATATGTTTATACATGGATCATTTATAGAATTAGATGATATTCCCACCACCACCCAGGCCCTTAGTAACGTCCCCCACCCCCCACTCCCTTAGGAGGGGTCGAGACTTTTTACCAGCCTCCTCCTGTTGATGATAGGTTACCACTCCCCCAGTAGGGTAGGGAGTGGTCAATCATTAATTACAGAGGGTTTGGTGGGTTTGGGAGGGGGCAATCCCTCTTGCGGTGGGACATACAATATTTTATCCCCAGAATTGGGAATTTCCAAATCTAGGACCAGTCAATTCGTTGACCAAGGGTCAGGTTGCCTTCTTTCTATCTTTTTTTGGCGTAACCTGATATGATTGTATTTATGCATAGCCTGAATTCTTGCTGTAGAAATAAGAAATAGTCTCTCAAATGACCATCCTTAAAGATAGGGGCTGCTTGAATGTAGCCCCTATGTCTCAAATATCTGTGGGATATGGACCTTTTGACATTTTATGTCTGAAGAGGCTTAGGGGCCTCACACCAAACCTGACCAAAGTTGACCAATTTGGTCATGACCAAACCTGACCAAGGTTGGCCAATTCAGTCATTACCAAATTGGCCTACTTTGGTCATGACCAAACCTCATTTGGTAAATTTTAGTCAAATTTATATATATATATGGAATGAAGTCTGATATCAAATAAACTACCTAAATTCTTATTTCAGGGTGAATCTGACAATTACTATGGTTGAGTACTAGTGTTATGCCCTCCATGGAACACAGTGTTCCTGTATCACAGGGCCTCTGCCGTCACCATTTTCTTGAATTTCAACGACTGCAATTTAACATATTTTGAACAGTAAGAACAGTAAGAACAGTAAGAACCGTAAAACCCGCCAATAGGCCGACTCCGCCTAAAAGCCGGAAGTGAATTTAGGGTAGAAATTTGGCTTATATGAAATCATATTGACATTTAGGAGAACCCTGCCTATAAGCCGAATGTGACTTTCGGGGTCTTAGGGGCCCCTGGCTCCTACTTTGGCCCCACTAAAAAGAGTTTTAAAACAGATTCTAATCCTTTTATTTCCTTGATATACCATGTGTTGTTTGTTTAACATGTATACTTCACATGGAAATGATTAGTTAGGCCTTAAGATAAGTCAAATTAATGACTAAGTTTTCATACTTTTTTACAGTATTATTCCAAATTTTCTTTGCCAAAACCCCGCCAATAAGTCGAATGTGAGTTTGAAGGGAGAACTTTAGCCTGTAGAAAAAAAAAAGCAAAAATAAATTCGGCTTATGGGCAGGGTTTTACGGTACTAAAGATAGTCCTGACTTTCTGACTGGACATGATTCAGCTTACCGCCACCTGTGCCAGGCAATCTCCTGGGGATGGTGTTAGGGCTCTTATTATTTCAAACAAGGTGCAATACCAGATGGCAGCACTGCATAGCATAGGTTTCTATGGGATGTATTGGGCATTGAGGCCTATCATTTCAGAAAAAAAAACACTCTAAACCTACATTTCTGTTTGGCCACACAGAGAAAATAAAATAGTCAAAAGAGAGTCAAGGCTTCCCTGGGCTACTCCAGTTCAGACTCCAGTATTCAGCCAGGGCTCCCCTAAAGAGGGAAGTCATTCTGGAGGCAGCTTTTTGCCTCTTTTTCTCTTCTTTGGGGCACTTGGGTTACTGCCAGTTCTAAACACAGAAAAGAAGTAGAATCACTGTGACTCCAGATTTGATCACTGAGGTAACTCTCCCCAGGACTCTAACATGACTCCTTAACATTATCAGGACTCTAAGATAACTCTATAATGACTCCTATTCTAAGACTCCCTAATGATTGGGAGTCACTTTAGAGTTGTGGGGAGAGTTACCTCAGTGATCGGGGCTGGACTCCCATTTGAGAGTTACAGTGATTCTACTTCTTCTGTCTGTGTAGCTTCTTATTATGACCATGCTGTTCATGTATTGCAGACTCGTGTACTAGTAGCACAGAGGGCCTCCAGGCAGGGCGAGGTGCAGCTGTGTCTGACATGGACACCTTCGGGTGTAAAAACCCGTTGTGTTTCGAAGGGTACCCGGGGTACCACATCATACTGCATGGCAATGGTGGGGCATCACAGCAGCAACAGGTATCAGCATTTACTTTTTTGGAAATATAAGATC
Source organism: Harmothoe impar (assembly GCA_947462335.1). Taxonomy (NCBI): domain Eukaryota; kingdom Metazoa; phylum Annelida; class Polychaeta; order Phyllodocida; family Polynoidae; genus Harmothoe; species Harmothoe impar. The sequence goes on along the minus strand of OX381705.1, from coordinate 10,941,604 downwards.
TCCTATGCTTAAGCACTGGAAGGCCGTATTCAATGGCCCCTATTGAAAACAATGTGGCCGTATTCATTGGGCTAAGAAAAAGTTGTTTTTCCTCCATTAAATGGCTTCAAATAAAATAATAAACACAAATGCCAACTACATTAATACTGCTCTGATTTATTTCACTCGTGGGGCTTGGGCGCATCCCACTCAGCCTGCAGCTTCATGGGAAACTGCCCCAGCCCCCACCCGTAAAATACAATATAGACGGTATCAATGGGCATCGGCATTTGTCTATTTTTCAAATCTTAACCCTTGATTTGGCCGACAGTTGACTTTTGTTTTCAGGCAGAATACAAGTCAATGTCCACAGTGTGTGACATGAGTTAGTTAAACCACTCCAGACCCCTGTACTAAGGATATTGGCTTAGTCATGGCTGAGCACACTCGTCTGAGACTCGTTGGTTTAACTAGTATGTACAGGTTTGGTATATATATATCTATATATCTATACATATCTATATCTATATCTATATCTATATCTATATCTATATCTATATCTATATATATATATATATATATATATATATATATATATATATATTCATGTGTTCTGCAGGTTCAGGTGAATCTACAGAAAGCTTGTGGTGGTGACCCTGAATACATCCTAGTTCTCATGTCGGGATACCCGGTCACTTGGGTCCTCACCGGTTTTACAGCCGGGGGTTACATGTTTGTAAGTATTGTTTCAGTATTTGCAGGCTCACTCTCACCAAATCAGTGCAACTTAATAGTACATGATCATTGGCCACACATGATATCTAACTCATCTAACCATACCTACAGGCTGTAATGTATCTTTAGGGAGTTTATTAGAAAAAAAAACTCCCAAAATATTTATAGGGGCCAAAGGGGGTGGCTCAATGTACAACCTCATGTACTTCACATGACGTACATGATCGGTTTGGAGTGTCATGTAAAATTTTCTCATTACCCACTGCTTCACATGTCTCTGTTTATACATATTTAGACCTACATCATATGTACACCTTGCTATGATTGATTTATGTTTTAAACATGCTCAGAAAGGGTACTTAAGGCACCAATCATGTACGTCGCCGATCATGTACGTCATGTATTGAAATGTCATGTAAAATACTCTTGCTAGACTCATCTACACATGTAAACCATTTTAAATACCAAGAAAGACATTATATGTACACCTTGGTAAGGTTTATCTATGTTTTATCCTGGTCAAAAAGGGTAGGGCAGTCAATAATCCCCCATCATGTACAATACTGATCATGTACGTCACTTTTGAACTAACCAATAACTTTCATACTAGTTTATTTTCAATCTTAAAATCTTGATAACCTCATTAATTACATTTCAGGTTCTTGGAGAGGGGACAGTATCACAAACCTCCAGCATTCAACAATCTAGATTGCACCAAATTGATTTAGAGAATATCAATGACAATTTTTTGGAGAGCAACATAGGACCACCAGATGTAAATATTGTGGAAGACTTATTGGACTTATTGGAGGAAAAAACCTTTGATATTGGTACTTATGGATTTCCATTTGATCAAGATCCGGCTTCAGTTAACTATGCATGGAGTGCCAGCTCATGGACACTGACTGTGGGAGAGGAGTGTTGTAGTGGGTCTCCAACACCAACCACTTCTACCCACTGGTTTGTGACACCTACAACCTCTTCTGGCAGAGCTACTACTACTACGACTTCTTCGGGTAGAGATGCTACTACTATTACCACTACTTCTTCTGTGGCTGATATCACTTCAACTGAGTCAACAGCTGGTGGGTTATGTATACTGGCTTCGTACATTTGTACTTTAATTTGCAGGGTAAATATTTCTGCAGAATTTGCAGAAATTCAAAATCAGCGACCTTTTTGTATACTACAGTATGGAATAAATCTAGGGAATAAATACTAGCAAAATTTTCAGATTTTCATCTTTGATAGTGAAAATTTAAGATCCACAAACCTTTTGTATGCTACGGTATGGAATAAATACCTACAAAATAGCCAACCCTGAAGTGACTCAAAATTTGGTAGATATGTTTTCTAGTGCTCTCATGGTAAAACATGTGTCTGCAATATACAAATTCAAACACTATCAGAATTACTTTACCAGCACATTTACTATTATAATCGTAACCAGAAATGGTGAGTGAATTAAACACACTCATTTATTTCTAGTCTGAATTATTACACTCTTTCCCTGTCCATATTCAATCGTTGTCATAACCATTTTTGAATAACCCGATCAGCATCTGCACTGTTCATCTTGCTGTTAACCCCTATTATTCTCTTGATATAATTATTTTGTCTCTCCTCAATCTCCAATGCTGCGAATCTAATGAAGCAAAAACACATATTTTCTTTTTCAGTTGCAGGATCTGCAGGCCTATCAGGACAGCGGATAGCTGGCATTGCGGGAGGTATCGGGGCCGTCCTGTTAGTTGTCATCGTCATCATTGTGGTCTGCTGCTGCTGCCGCCATTGGAAATGTGTCCTTACAAAAACTACATCACAAACCACTGAACCAAACACCGTGCAAGATCTCCAGACTTTACAAGCAAGAGCTGCAGAACCCGCAGCACCTAATTTCTATGCACAGACCTACTCTCTAGCCTCTATCAACCCTACAGGGGGGTCCCAGCCCTCTGCTGCCCCTGGAGGACGTCCAGAACAGCCTCCTCCTTATAACGATCCCATACCGACCACACCTATTTATGCCCAAATCAGGAGGTAAAAATGTCTGCGTGCAGAAGCCGCTGTTCCTATATAGGGAATAAAGACTCTTCTTAACTGTTTTTTCTACTTCATCTATCATGTGGATCCTACAGGCTTGAAGTACTGCCAAAGGGAGGGCTTGATGAGGGCCGCTTCCATGCATCATTCTGATAAAGGTAAAAGGGCCTCATGGTGCTTTGAAGTCCACATAGGGGTTTTGATATGGCTAGCTGGATGATATATATGGATACGTAAATAATCCAACTGATTTCATTTTGTTAAGTCTGTAACACTTTCAGCAAATCTATATTTTGAGAGGATATCTATTTGCATATATTTGCAATATAGAGTTGAGAACCATTCAGAACAACATGTTAGCAGTTACGTTATCTAGATATGGTCTTAAACAGATCATTCCCAAATGTAAACCTGGTGAGTAATTCGCCAGTGCTGCATTCATGCATCATGCAGATCCTACGGGTTGATACACTCTCCAAGGGTTAGCATGATATTCCAATGCACCACCAGCCAGTTACTAACTTTGTTCATGCATCGTAACGCGAGCTGTTGCTATTTATCGACATGCCATTCTGATCAACATTTTATTATCACTATCACCCCAGGGCCTCAATACCCAAATAATGACATGAATAATCAGCATTACAATGTTGCAGGCAGTGCTAATTAAGGACATACTGCACTCAATATAACAAATACCACTATTCTATATTAAAACCAACTTTAAATATCTTAATTAAACTTTATTGATCTAATAAAAACTATCTTATTGGGCAAATTGTTTACAAATGCATGAAATGAGATCAACCTGACACATGCGCATTACATAACTATTGAAGAATACTGCCACAAATTCTGTAACAGATTCTGTATAATCAGAAATAAACAATCAATCAATTTATTGCTAGGACTCCTTTTAATCCTTGATAAGCTTTGAAAAAATGAATCATTATGTTGAAGTATGAGATGCACTGTAAGAAGTAAGTACTGTACACCTACAGCAAATGTTGCTGGCAACTTTTGTTCCAGTAGATTTTGCTGTAGGTGTACAGCAACTGGGTGCTGTAAAGTTACAGCAACTTCTACTGTAGGTTTCATATAGTTGTTCTCATCAATTTCGATCAATTAATACACATGCATGGAGGGTACTTTCTTGCATAATAGTTCAATCTCAGCTAGGATAATACACACTACACAATGTAATGGTTTAATCCTGCTTCAATACAGCTGAACAGTATTTGATACCAGCTTTTCCCCAGTCCGGGTACTTCAGTATTTAACTTTTCCCACCAATGTGGTGTCTATTCTATACTTTTGCTGTTTTTTTTGTATTATTCTTTGTATTATTATGCAAATATCAATACACTTAATGATAAATGCATTCAGTCTCTCTCATCCATTCTTATTCTACAATGTCTAGAGAGTTTGTGAGGCTTTATTTGACCCGGGAAAGGGTTTGGTGGAATAATTAATACAGAAATAGTCTACTGCTGCCACCTAGCGGCGGAAATCTACAGCACAATGTACTGTAAATGTACAGCAATATTGCCGTAGACCCAATTTACAGTATATAATGCTGTAATTATACAGCAAATAGTACTATAATACCAACTACAGCAAAAAGTGCTGTAAATGTACAGCACATTGTGCTGTTTAAATACAGTAACTTCTTACAGTGTGATATATGAAGATCTGCATGCCTATTTAAATTCATAGAAAATAAATAGCTGTAAAAGATAATGTCAGTACATGCAACCTACAAATCGTTATAGGACATAATGTTTCCACCTTACAGATGCACAAAAAGGGCTTTAACAGATGGAGGGCTAGTATAGCAGGACGGGATGCCCTGTATTAACAGGTAGCCTGTACTTTCAGGTCGCCCAGCCTGTGCATTCAGGCCGCCCCTATACACTCTCCAATCACATCAGGCTGGTGTACCAGGCTAGGAGTCTGGTATAGCAGGCTGGGCTGAGGCTTCCACACCTTCTCCAAGCAGAGACTCTGCTACATGTGTCACATTAGTTAAAATACTGATTTAAACTCATTATAATTAGGAAATGCAATGGACCATGCACATAATTCATCCAAAAGTTGGTAGCTGATATACTCAACTTTCTACATGATGGGTTTATAAATTTCGCAAATATCCCATTCAAATTGCATACATGATAATATTAAAGCTACAGTAAGAACACAGTGCTGTAACAAAACTGCACTGAATAAAGGGCTGAGCAACCTGTAAAACCAGCCTGGGTGGTTTGTCCAGTCTGTATTGTATGTCAATGTGAGCTGCTTCTATACCCATTTATAAGTCTGTTTGCTTGCCTTGCTGCCTTCCTCTCTCGCTGCCATCCTCCCTCCCTGTCTGCCTCCCTGCCTCCCTGTCTCCTGCCTGTCTGTCCCCCTGCCACCCTGCATTCCTCCCTCCCTGCTTCCCTTATTGGCTCCTTCCCTTGTTGCCTGCCTGCCTACCTGCCTGCCTGCCTGCCTTCCTGCCTGCCTGCCTGCCTCCCTTCCTGCCTCCCTGCCTTCCTCTCTGCCTGCCTACCTGAATGCTTCCCTGCCTGCCTCCCTGCCTGCCTTCCTGCCTGCCTCCTGCCTCCCTCTCTGCCTTCCTGCCTCCCTGTATCCCTCCCTACCTTCCTTGCTGCCTCCCTGTCTCCCTCCCTGCCTTCCTCCCTGCCTGCCTTCCTGCCTGCCTCCTGCCTCCCTCTCTGCTTTCCTGCCTCCCTGTCTCCCTCACTACCTTCCTCGCTGCCTCCCTGCCTCCCTCTCTGCTTTCCTGCCTCCCTGTCTCCCTGCCTGCCTTCCTCCCTGCTTGCCTTCCTGCCTGCCTCCTGCCTCCCTCTCTGCCTTCCTCTCTGCCTCCATCCTGCCTTCCTGCCTCCATGCCTCCTTGCCTCCCTACTTCCCTGCCTTCCTGCCTGCCTCCCTGCCTGCTTCCCTGCCTGCTTCCCTCCCTGTCTGCCTTCTTGCCTGCCTCCTGCTTACCTCCTGCCTCCCTCTCTGCCTTCCTCCCTGCCTCTATCCTGCCTTCCTGCCTCCCTACTTCCCTGCCTCCCTGCCTGCTTCCCTCCCTGCGTGCCTCCTTGCCTGCCTCCGGCCTCCCTGTTTGCCTTCCTTCCTGCCTCCATCCTGCCTTCCTGCCTCCATGCCTCCCAGCCTTCATGTATCCCTGCCTTCCTGCCTTCCTGTCTCCTTGCCTACCTGGCTTCCTACCTTCCTGTCTGTCATCTTGCTTCTCCTACCGTTACTGATCTTACACCTCTGTAGAAAAGAATAAAGATAAATAGGCAGGAAGAGAATGTTTGAATAATTCAGGAATTTACACGGGAAAAGCCCAACACTCAGGTTTCCCCCAGTCCAGGTAGATGTTTACATAGCTCTCTGACCTCAATACTCGGTCATACACAGAGGAGAGTCAGGCTTGGCTTAACATCACAGTCACGACCTATGACACAACTAAAGGGGGGGGGGCACTCTAGGCAAAGGAGAGATATACAGTAGTGAAGTAAGTTATTTCGTTGCTTCTATTGAAGTTGACCTTTGTCAGATTTTGAGTATTCTAAATAGTATTCTAGGCAATTCAGATTTGTGGTTTGAATGGTTCACTGGAAGTGTGGATAGTTTGAGGCGGATGTTTCCTACATATTGCAGAGTGGTTTTTCAGTTGAGGTTTTAGTGATCTTTGAGATGGATGTTTGGGCTTTTTGTACAAAAGTGTTGTTTTTTCTTGACTGCTCTGTTATCATATCTGAAACTCATGTGACCTCAGTCAGAAAAAGGCATAGTACCGTAGTCTCCACAGATATAGTGTTCCTTCTGATGTTGCTGCCTTTATTTTTGTCGAGTACCCCCCCCCCCCCGCTCCCCATGTACCCACTCTCCCTGCTACTTACTCCACCACAGTTGTATATAGTAGTACATGTACACACACTATACAGTTACATACCGCCACACGGTACTCCAGGTGTTTGGTCTCTACTCTCTGTTACACCTACCTTATAGCATGGATATACCCACAACAAATACAGCCTTGTGTCTGATGATATTGACCATTATTCTGACTGTTACATGGAGTTCTGTGTCAGCTGGTAAGTCTGTTCTTGTCTGGTAATTCCTTTATTCATAATAAACATGGCATTAAAGTAGTTAAATCACACCTGGTGCTTAAACCATAGATCAATAGCAATGTTTGGATTCGAAAGTATATATATGAATTATACATGGGAAAACCAACACCTTTCCCAATTCTTCCATGTCAACCAACTGTATAGGGAGAATATCAATCTGAGATTTGCATCCATGAATCTTATAGGGATTATGTGTTGGGGGATGGGGGGGACAGGCCTCCCTCCCCCCCCCCTCCCCCCACTGACTCGTGCCTCCAGTCACCAATACTGCCGAACTATGGTGGGTAGTGGAGTTTAAAGATGGGTTGTCACCTAAAATTTGTCAATTTTCTATTGATGCCATAATACTTTTGTATATCCAATGCTATAGATACTCCCATACTTTTAAAAGGATGGGATATATCTAAATCTATCAAACATATTTAGTGCAAGCATTTTTACTGTAGGTCGACGCTAAAATTCCGTATGTTGTGGTACTGCATGGCTCAGTGCATTCCCTACCAGGCTAGTTTACCCTGTACTCACCTGGGGGAGTGACTGAGTCAGTGAGGTGAATAGGCTATATTGTTAACTATCTAAAATCATGTATTTATAGACAAATATCTTGCAAATATTGGGTACTGTGTATAAGCTAAAATGATGATGGAACCCATGGCATCCCTTTTAAGGAAAAGGTTTGAGAAGTGTATTAGCTGATATACCGTCTTTAAGACTGGAGGTGCACACGGACACAGACAGGGCCGCGTTCCTCTGACCCAGATGGCAGCGAGATAACCATGGCAATACGTCCTCCTTATCTACTAGTGCGACCGAGTGGAAAATTAAGACCAGATATCTCAATAGTTTGTACGTATTATAATATGATATCAAATATGAGGCATGACATGGGTATATAGTGTGGGATACCGTTTAATCATATTACCACTATCCCATACTTATCTTATTTTAGTGCTCCGTTTGTGGAGAAAACAATGGTGGAATTTTCTGAATTCACTGTCTTTTGATGCTAGATCCTCTATCCGAGAGCATTTGTACAATCTACTCTTTTTTTTTTAAATACATTGGAATCCTGAGAATTAGTCTGATAGGGAGCAGGATTATGAGATGGAAAGGACTCTTAACATTAATTACAGGAAAATTGAGAAAGAAAATCGAGTTAACTTTGAAAAAAGTACATACTTTTGTCTAGCCTCCTTTGGTTTATCTGTTCCTGGCGAACACTCAGGCCTAATTCAATGGGGGGTTCACTGGTTCCAACTAATGCTGTTTTATATATAGGCAAACAATACTTGTATCCCAATAGTAGGAAAATATAACACAACTGCCACACAACTGGATACATAGGTAATTGCTGCCCGGTGTAAAGCCCCAACACCCAAAAAAAACACCTGAAGACCGGTCCTCCGCCTACTCTGACTCGTAATGAAGGGGTAGGAAAAAATGGGCCTGTAGATGTCATTTGCTATATGCAAATATCCCTTCGGAGGACTGGAGTCACCAAACATTTCTATGTAGGCTATAATAGGCACCACTAAGATCAACGGCTTATCAACTGACACTCCAAGTCTATTTTGTTCATAGTAAATACTTATATAACAATATTTTCTTAGTTTACCTCATTTGGGGTAATGGGAAATAATACAGAAAAGTTGAAGTCCATTACTTTATGAGACCCCTGAATTACTATCTATCCATATGTATCTCTCCCCCCTACCTCTCTTCATATTGCCCCTATCTCTACATTTCCTGTTCTCTTTTTGTCTACCCCCTTCGCCTCTCTTTATTGCCAGTGTTAATGACTGTCACATTGGTCATATCTTTCAGACTCCTGTCCCAAACAGGGACTTCGGGAGGGACAGGGTGCAGCTGTTTCCAATAAGGACACCTTCGGGTGTACAAACACAGTCTGCGACGATGGCTATCTGGGGTACCACATCATACTGCATGGCAACAACTGGAGACCAAGGGAACAAAAGGTAAAGTCACAGTAATGGTCTCTGGCTGATGAATACTAGAAATACCAATTACTGAAAACCAATAATTTAACAACAAAAAATTGGGATTTAACAAAGCAACTTAAAATGTTTGACGTTGTTCTGTTGTTGAACTACTGAGTTGATTTACCAGTTATTCTCATTGATTAGAACCACAGTTTCCATGTCAAACAATACTGACAATTGTCAAAAAGAGGATCACTTATGGAATTTGTTGATAACTGTATGTTTCTGCATAGTTAAATCATTGTGTCTATTCAGGATAACTCACCACATACTTATATGAAAGAAAACGGAACAAAGGATTATTTTTCAAATGTTATCATAGCTTTGGTTCATGTCACTAAGTCATGCCGACTCTCCGGCCAAGCTGGTAAATAAATCTTTAAGAATTAATAATGATTAACACTGGTATTTCTTCATTCTGCAGGTTGAGGTGAATGTACAGTCAATGTGTGACAAAAAAGATACCAAGTATGTCCTAGTTCTCATGTCACGATATCCTGTAACCTGGGTTTTTGGTGGCTTCATACCCCGGGTTGTGTATGTGAGTATTCTACCTTTTGTTCCAGTACAATAGCTGTAAAGAAGCAGAACATATTTTGAGTACAAATTGTTATTTAATAATATCAATAGCTCAGCCCACTAACAACATTCTTAAGGCATTACACTTATGCCGGAAGTAACTACCACTTTCAGGAAAAGATACAATGATTGCGCTCGATAGATATATTCATTTCCACTGACATCAGAAGTGCTTAACTATTCCTTCTTTACTTACATTTTAGTTGGTTGGAGAGGGGGAATTGTCAGAGACTTCGGCTCAGCTAGAATATGACCAATATGACATAAAAGTGGATGATCACTATTTTGACTACTTAGATAGTAAAGTTGATTCGTCGAGTGGAGATATTGTGAGAGACTTGATAAGCTCTTTGCAAAAAAACAGTGGTGATTATGGCTGGCCATTCAACCAAATACCAGCTTCAGTTAACTATGCCTGGAGGCCCACCTCATGGAATTTGAATGTAGGAGAGGGCTGCTGCCATATCATGACTACTACTACCGCTAGAACTGTTACAACTGAATTGACTGGTGAGTTTTATTGTACATTTGTATGACCTGTTCTCAATTGCAACATGTGTACATTTTGTTAATCTAGATTGATCATACTATGGTAAGCAGCCATAAATGTGTATAGGGCCAGGTGTTAATCTACAGCTCACTTTGAGACTTATGGTACAGGTTTGGCAGATGCGTATTGTAGTGCTCTCATGCTACAACATATGGCTGGGATATGTCGGTTCATACTTTATTTAGAACTACTTTACCAGCACAAATTTCTATGATATAAGCTAAATCTGGAATGAAAATGACACAAGCTACACTCTCACTGTGCATCTTTGACTCAGGGGCGGATCCAGGGGGGGAGTCCAGGGGGTCCGGACCCCCCCCTTTTGGAAAAAAATTTAGATTTTTTTAATGATAATTTGATACGCCGCGAGTCGCGGCGCGTCACTTTTCGGTACTTTGGTGTTTGGTGGACCCCCCCTTTTCAAATTCCTGGGTCCGCCCCTGATTTGTCATTAACATTCCCCAGCCATTGGATCAGTATTTTAACTTTTCAATGTCTAATTTAGTTTGACCCCCTACTAACATTTCAGCTACACTCATTATCTCTTAAAGTTGTTCAATACTGTAAATCTGATCAGACAAACATTTGAATATTTTTTCAGTTGCTGGAGCGGTATCAGGCCAGAGGGTAGCGGGTATTGCGGCAGGTATCGGGACCATCCTGTTTGTTGTCATCCTGACCATTGTCATCAGCGTGATCTGCTGGTGCTGCTGCCGCAACGGGAAATGTGTGCTTAAAAAAAGTACATCACCAACTACTGAACCTAATTCCATACAACGTTTACAGAGTATAGAATCTAGACCTATGGAACCTGCTGAACCTAATCTCTATGTACGGTCTCACCCAGCACCCATTAACTATCCCACAGGGGGATCTCCACAGCATGAACCCCCTGTAGGACATCCAGAACCACCTCCACCTTATGACAATGGTCATCCCATTCAGCCTCCTTCTTATAGCCAAGTCAGAAGAGAGGTTAACCATCCTCGGGTGGAACCCTCTGCACCTACACTGCATATATAGTCATGTTTTAACATTAATGAAGTTGAAGTTAAAAGTTCTTTCATCTATCCTGAATGTTACATATAAGCCAAGGGCATATTTTGCTAATATCCAGCTAGTGTATTGGTAAAGATATATATGGAGCATTGGTATTCCGCATTAGCGAGATACAGTGGCTCCACCTTTTGGACCACTGGTAACAATCATAATCCTTTGCTCTGCAAGGACCAGCTCAGCCAAATCTCGTGGCCGAGATTAGGGTACAGGCAGGGTGCAGGTATTGTGAATAGGGCATACCTGGACACTCCTAATGTCACCTGTGTCCAGTATAGTGTAGTGGTTAGCACTGTGGACTCATAATGCTGGGAGCCCAAGTTCAAATCCCTACCAGGCCAAATAACAATGTGTCCTTTAAATACATATTTCTAAATTTTCTTTAGTATTGTGAATAATGTATTCTGTTTCCAAAATTGCTTCACTTATGAATTTGATTACCAGGCATTGCCTGGAAGAGATTTGAACTCAGGTACTCTGCATCATGAGTCCACAGTGCTAACCACTACACTATACTGGACACAGGTGACATTAGGAGTGTCCAGGTACAACCTATTCACAATACCTGCACCCTGCTTGTACCCTAATCTCGGCCACGAGATTTGGCTGAGCTGGTTGCTGGAGATTACACTTGTTACACTGGTACCAATCAACATGGCGCTGTACACAGGACATCTTGCTAATGCGGAATATTACATGACTTGTCAGGGCACAGTGATCAATAGTCTTTGACGTGTCATGCCAATGCTGTGGGGAGGATGAACTCAACTTGCATTATGTAGTTTATCAGCTTTTTTCTCTTTATATAAGAACTACCTTGGTGCCTCTCTTCCCAGCAAATTTGAGTCAACTAGAGTTAGCTTTGAGTGACCAGTTCACACATTGCGTCAAAAATGTGTACATTGCGTGGGGTTTGCGTTAGACACACTACTACTCCAACTGGCGCAATGGGGGTAGACGCAGAGGGTCTTAAGCTGGTGCAGTTTGCTAGTATTCGTTGGTCACATTACCTGTTTGGTGTGAAGGAGGAAGGGGGTTGTGAGGGGGAGGGGAATTAGTATTAGTGGAACATAGATATTAAAAGAACAAGGGATATTACATTGTTTGGTACAGACAGTGAATGATGATAGAATATGTTTTAAGCTGAGCTAGAAAGGAAACATGCAACTACTTACCCTACAGACATCCTTCCTCCAGTACATCCTTGTGCTAACTGCCACCTCTCTGCACAAAGAGATTTGAAATTTGAAAACTTGACCAATCGGAGAAGAGAACACTCTCATCTCACGCATCCCTACGAATCCCCACGCATCCCCACACATCCCCATGCATCGCCAAACATCCCCACACATCCCCACGCATACCCACGCAAACGTGACTCATTGTTTGTGTCAGTTGAGTGGGTATGTAGTAGTACTGCGTCAGCTCAGGCAAAACCAATGCATCCTCCCACAATGCGCAAGAACACAAAATTCCTTCACACATGCCCACACATTTTCACGCTTGTATGACACAAATTTGCTGGGTTAAAACAACATTGTATTACCACAGTTGCTATTTACTAATTATTTCTAAGGACATACTGTAATCTATCTAATCTTACCAATTCAACACTAAACAAAAAGCACTTATTTATTAGCACCCTTTGTAAATAACTTACTAAACATTGTTGAAGTACCAAATAAAGTGATCTGTATTTACATGCCATGTATCATATTCAGTCAGTTCGATTTGCTCCAAATTGCCAATTTCTAATTTCTAAATCTATTTGAATTGCAAAATCTACTATACAAATAAAATAAGTTTGCCTGCACAATATAGAGAATTCTGGTGTGTACCTGAATTCAACACTGTTATAATAAAAAAAGGATGCATTGATACATTCTAACGCACTTCATTTGTTTCTCTGTGTGATTATGTCATGGTTAAATAAGGTCTCGTTAGAGACTGAGAAGTGTATTGGAAGTTATGATGCTGTGCGATACGAAGTTCTGGAGGGTGTTGAGGGATCCTAATATAGCATGTCTTGTTCGAAACAGACCGTAACTATGTTGCTTTTGCACATTTCTATGATTCAATTCCTTTTTCATGTAAACCCTAATAATTTCCCAGATGAGCATGACTGCCTAGATCCTGTTCTAGTTGGAATATTTGAGAAATTTAAACGGTATTTTGAAGCCATAGACGAGTGGCAGACAGCCAGCATGGTGTGCACGTCACAGAGCCGGTTCTGAGCCGGTACTGAGCTGATCTGAGCAGATCTAACTGTTTTTCTCACCTATACAAAGTTCATGCTTTTGTAAATCTTCTATCAACCTTCCCACACTTATACATCAACTCCACCTGCACTTACCTTGTCAAAAGCCAAAGGAATTCACTTAAATGTACAAACTCAATTCAAAACAAATCCACACTTTCCAAACAGGAAGTGACCAAGGGGAAGTGGTTCAGGGGTCACCCCAGGGGTCACTGTCCAGTATTCAATTATTTCCAGTAGATTTCTAAAATATATTGTGATAACCATCAAATTCATGGTTATCAAGGCTGGTAAGAAATGTTGTAAGACATATTGAGGTAATCTATTATGTTTTGGGTGGTCACTCTAAGTGAAATGTATTTATATCAGAGATGAGTACCATTCGCCACATCAAACATACACAACTAGTGTCATTCTAAATTATTTACTAGGGCTTTAATTTCATCAAAAAAAAAATAGAAGGATATTTAGTTGGGGTCCACATATTTTTAGATGGGAATGTGTGTATTTAGTTTAGAAACGTTCACTCTGATAAAACTACCATACATTAAAAATTCCCCACTCTTACCTACCTCTTGGAAAAATACCCAGACCCCACAAACAACTTCCCCACACTCCTCCCCCTCAATATTCGTTAGCCCAACACAATATTTGGACTCCTTCTTGAAAAATTTGTTTATTCATCATAAGCAACAAAGGGTAACGTATAGCGGCTTATAGCGGCGGCCGCTCTAGGTACCCCGTGCGTGATTTGCTCTCATGGCTACAATATTCAACTGATCTTGATAAGATTTGGTATGTGCATACTAGGTATATGTGCTAATAATAAGCCTGAAGATGGGCCATATCCACTGATAAACACTGACGTAGGAGCAAAAGACGCATGACGTCCGCATGACGGCCGCATAACGGCCGCTGGTCGGTCAGTGACTACCTCCCACAAGTTATGCTCCTACGGCTATAATATTCAGCCGATCATATTGATATTTGGTCTGTAGATACTAAGTATATGTGGCTGTAATCAGTGCGAAAATGAGCTATATCCACTGATAAACACTGACGTAGGGCCATATCCATCGATAAACACTGACGTAGGAGCAAAAGACGCATGACGGCCGCTGCATGGTCGGTCAGTGGTCTTGGGCAAATATCTCAAAGGTAGAACTTGATGCAGATTTTGAACTTGGTGAATTTTAAGGATAATTCCACCTAGCAATTCCAACATCAGTGTTAAAAACATACAATAGACCTGCGAACGTAGTGTTACAGACAAGTGTTCATACATTTAGGATGATGTAGGGGTGAATGATAGGCTCATTCCTACCTTAGATAAGTTTAAAACCAATAGGAAAAATTTAAATTATAAAGCAAATAGTGTCCTATCACGTTCTCTAATATTTTATAACTAAATATGCTTTCTTTTTGTCTTGGTCACTGTAGCGTGCAGCTCTGTCTATATCTTACCATCTTGGGTAGCCATTTTTATTTAGGTGTGTTAAGCTTGTGACAGCTATGTCTGCCAATTGTTGATCTAAATAAAATGGGAAAGTTTTTTTAAAAGATTTTTACATGTATCTGTCCAACTGAATAGATCAACATGAATTTGTCTTTCACTTCTTATATAAGAAATGCACCTACCTTAATAACTTAACCCTACAACATGTGTACATGTCTGTGGGCATCTCAACAGCAGTTAATGGTGACATTGACACCTTCCACGCCCTGCAGCGGCTGGGGGCTCAGATGACGCCCGCTGTGGTAGCTCTGGCAGCTGCCAAGAACAGACTCCCCTTCCTGCAGAACCTCCTCAGTAGCAGCATGCTTCCATTACTTGACATCAACTTTCGGGACAATCCATCAATAATGAATTGATCTTCAGTCTTCAATTACTCCTTACAATCTGCTGTTTTTCTATTTCCAGCATCACTTCATATCAATGACCAACCTATAGAAAAAAATGTTACTCCTACGTCAGTGACTATAGAGTTTTCAGCCTCCTCTCCAAGGACAGATATGTATTATGTGGAGTACGCTGTAGACAGGGGGCCTGTGGATTACTACAGAGGTGTAAGTGTACTAGACACTAATCAGGACACATACATAGTCACACAGGGCCAGCTTAGACCAAACACTCCCTACAGACTCCGAGTCGTTTACTATACAGTTGGCAAACGTGGAAGAATATCAGACCCTCTATTTGTAACCACATTAAGTAAGTATGTTTGTATTAATTGATTATTCCTATGCTTTCTCATAATAGCCAAAAAGTTCTATATCTTGCCTTTGTAAAGTACATGGCCTTCAGATCCCATGAAATCATGAGGTAAAGGCTGGTTGTCACGTGACTAGCCACTATTTCCCGTTTATCACGCAACCTACTGCTATGCTCATTGCAGAAAAATCACCCCTCTTTCCAAGATAAGGCAAGCATGGTGATGATATTTGTATTTTTAAGTTGGAATATCAGTTTAGGCATGGAGTAAGAAGGGAATTCCATGGTATGACACACATGAGGCGTGAGAATGTCTGTCACAACATGGAATTCCCTGAGATTATAATCTGGTTCTGTACAAGCATTACTGACATTACTGACTGGGGCACTAAATGTCTCCTGTCTTCATAATCTATTTCATTTCAGGATTAGCTCAAATAATTGGCCAACCAATTAGTCTACATGTAACTGCATTCTCAGTGACCTTTAGTTTCTCCGGCATCCTCCCTAGACCAAATGAGTACTTTGTGGAGTATGCAGTAGACAGGTACTTCTTGTATTACCAGCGAGGTGTGACGGTACGTAGCTGGAATACAGAGAGATACACCGTCACCCAGGACAAGCTTACACCAGACACACGCTACAGACTCAGGGTGGTTCCTTACAAAAACCACAGACGTGGTACAGCCTCGGATCCTCTGATTATAAGCACCCTAAGTAAGTATGTTTATAAAATCATATCTTCATGTTCTATATTTTATCATAATATGTTGGATCAGCACACTGCGGCCTCTGGATGGGCAAATTGACCAATTTTATCGGGTCTCATGTTGGGCAGACGAATGGGCTGAGGGCTGATTGCAATTAGGCTGCCCAATTTCGAATGAGGTTGGGGTTGGACAGGGCAAGCTGGTGTAGTAGTTCTGATCATTGATGTCACTGCTATACTTATAATAGATTTCTGAAAAAAGTCAAATGTATTTGCCTCTATACAAAAAAACAAGAACAGTATAACAGCTGGAAAACAATGAGTGTGTTCTTCTAATCTATATATTTCCTTCCAGGATTACCTGAGATCAGTGGTCACCCAATTCTTCTAGGTGTAAATGAGTCCTCAGTCACCTTGAAGTTCTCAGCATCCTACCCAAGGGCAGATGAGTACCATGTTGAGTATGGGCTTCATCATAGCGAGTGGCCGTACACTAGAGGTGTGACAGTACACTGAAAATCCATGACCGAGGGGTCAGTCAGTAGTGGCTAACCTAGGTTCATCACTGGTGTGTTGTATTTGTATACCACTAGTTGGGGCCACCTGTCCTGACCACTCAGTGGCTCCCCCTGAAAATAAAAAGACTAAGGTGGGTTGGTCAGTGCTGACCAACCTGACAATAATAGCTGACCTAGGTTGGTCTTATAGGGAGCCAAAAAATGACTAACTAGGTTAAGCACTAGTGACTGAGAGGTTGGGCGTATAGGGAGCCTAGGAATATCAGTGTACTGGATACTGATAAGGCCACCTACACAGTAACCCAGGGACAGCTTTGGCCGGGGCGTGAATATGGGTTCAGAATTGTTCCTTATCTAGCAGGCAGACGTGGTCATTCTTCTAGGGCTCTCATTACAGTCACTGCAGGTATCAAACATAGGTCTTAATAATCTGGCTGAACCAAGGAGAAAATATATTTTGTAACTATTTTGTAATTAATTTGTAAATTTGTAAGAGGATCCTGCAATCAATAAGTCAACATTACTGTCAACAAGCAGTAATAGTGTACATTACTGTCATACAGTCATTGCTAATTAACCACATGAATATTTTAGTGAATTTTTTTCCTTAATTTTTGTTTGATAAAACAACAAATTTTCCATTGAATTTCAGTTACTAATTCATCCTTTTCACTTTGTATGTTTCTTTCCAGCATCACCTTCAACAACCACCAGACCATTGACCACACCTGTGCAGTACCAGACCTCTGCCCCACCAGGTTAGTATAGTACTGTGAGATATTACTGGCAGGGAGGAGATATTACCGGCACCCTGGCACTAATGTGTAAAAATCTTGGTATATAAATGACCATTGCTAAGATTTAGGGGACCCGCATCTGTCCCGTCAGAGGCAAAATTGTTTGGACAACACCATTTGGATGTTAGTTCTCGCATATAACTTGCATCTAAGTAGCATTCTGAACTTTGACAAATCTTCTGAGCCTAATAGGGTGTGTGAAAATTACCAATCTAATCACTGTAAAAGTCACCTGAGTTATATATTTTTTCAGTCAAGTGGATAAGTACCACAGAAGGTATTGGAGTAATCAGGGTCCCAACCCTTGCCATGATCATCCCTGCCCTTAGCATCATCCTCATCATATCCTGCTGCTGCTGCCACCACTGCCATAAAAAGAAACCAAGTCAAGTTACCCCTGATGCTACCCAGCTCCAGACAGTGCAGGGTTCACAGACAGAAGGGGACCGTGTTGGTACAGTGTCTCCTCAACCTGCACCACCGCAGGTAGATCTACCTCCACCACTACCACCACCTTATGATGATACTCCAAATGTGTGTACACCTTCAGACCTGCCAGCACTCCCACCAGCTTACGATGATGTCTATTCAGTACCGCTCCCATCGTATGATGACGTAATGAAGGAATATAACAGCAGCTTTGAACACTCTGTGCCTGTTATGTGATGGGACCACTTCTATCTAGCCACCATTCATTAGACCTTATTGTTTATGCAGCGTATAAAACAGATACTAAAATAACTTGATTAAGACTCATTTGATAGAAAGTACAAACTTTTAAATGTATACCAGCAGCTCCGCTGCCGGCGATAGTGACGCGGGAAATTCGTGCCGACAGCGTTACCCTGCACTTATTCAAGACCTGCGCTTATTTGAGACCCCTGCGCTTATTCAAGCAACTACGGTAAATGTGGCCCTTTCACGAAAGTCAAAGCAGTGGTGTGAGGGCGAGCAAACATCAACCCCTTACTACACCACCCACCTGACCCAGTACAGAGGATGTTTGGAGGTAGTACCACTTAATCAACTGGAAAATTCTGTATCCTAACCAGGTGTAATTATATGAGGCTGGCCCCCTAGAAATTGACATGGTGACATGATATGTATATATATATATATATATATATATATATATATATATATATATATATATATATATATATATATACAACAACAAAGTATTCTGGGACTGACATCCTCGGTGTGACTGCACCCACATGCTACCACACTGATAACTATACCCATATTCAGTAGTGAATATACCAACGTATTTTTCACCCATAGTAAATAACTTGGTCAGAATATTAGTCAAGAATATAGTCAGGATTGACTTTATATGTGGACCACTTAAATTGATAACGTTACAGGAGTGTGTACAGAAAACAGTTAGGATTCAGAATTTTGTAAGGTGGGCTGTGTCCTACCCTGCCTCTTGCTGTCCTACCTTGGCCCACCATGCCCTGCTATCAACAAGGGCTCTAGTTTAATCATGCTTGTATTGCTTTGGTCCTGCCTTTCCATCACCTAAAGTGCCCTGCCTTGCCTTGGCTAATAGCCCCCGCTAGTTTAAACCCAGCTAACACCTTACATAAAACTCGCATGTCATTTTTTTACAACGGCTTTAGTTACCAAGATGTCTTATATACGAATGATTTTTACATATTTTTTGGTGTGGGTTTTGTTAGCTGGGAACATACACCTACTCCAAGTAGTTAAGAATGCTGCTTAGTTTAAGCCTGTGCCTACAACACACCTATCCTGGGATGAAAGGTGTCACGACTTACTCTGGAAATCCCACTGGTTTCACTTCTCTGTTAAAGGGGACCAGATGGTGTATTACAGTCTATCACGAGATCTGAGGTGGTGACAAGTAGGACAGTAGTCTCTGTCTGTGTACCATTTACATCTGCAAGAATGGTGCTGGCTTTGAAAAAATAAGTCTGATAAAAAAGGAGCTCTCCCCTTGCACCCTAATTTTTTATGAATCTTAATTTCAGTTCTGAACGAACCCATGACTAAGTTTGCACATCTATCTATACGCAACATATTTAGATCCTGCTGCTCAGTGAACCATGACCAGGTCATGAGATAGGTCTCTGTCCTAGTTAACCTAATGCTGACCCTAGAATCCACAGGCAGTAACTGAGTCCTGCTGCCATTACATTATGTATGTATAGTATATGTAAAGGTCTGACACTGCTAGTCCCTGGTCATCTATCCACTTGAGACGGCAGCACTGTACATGGGATTGTAGGCAGACCTTGGCACCATCTAGTAGAAACTACAAAACTCTGTACTTCAGATGGTGCCACTGTCTACCTACAATCCCATGTACAGTGCTGCCGCCTCAAGTGGATAGATGACCAGGGACTAGGAGTGTCAGACATTTACATATACTATACATACACAATACAATGGCAGCAGGACTCAGTTACTGCCTGTACTAGAATCAAATATATCTTGTGTCATAGAAACAGATTGGAGAGCTGTCGTGTTATGTGCCATATAGCACAACTCGGTTTGAAATGCCCAGGTGCAATGGAATTTCATCTGTGAAACTTCTTCATGGATAACCGTTCATGCTTCATCAGTATGAATGTTTGTGTATATGTAATAAAGAATGGGTTATTTTTTCTCAGTAATTGCTTAACTCTGACTCCTGATCTCATCCGTTCTGAAAGCAAAGCCTAGTTAACACTCCATTCAGTTTAGGTTTATTGAACTCTAATTTGTTTTAGAAAGACTAAAGGGCAAAGAATACTAAAAGGGCCCACTGGACGGTTTCATGTCTCCCAAAAGCCCATGGCACCCCCTAATGGATGTAGTATACAGCCCACCTAACCCACTCCAAAACTTTTCACTTAACCACAGATGACACCACATATCAGTTGTTGGAAAAAGGCTTTTTGTACCTCCATTTATCTTTTCTATTTATTGATCTGAACATGTATGTTAAATTTGGGGAAACCTAAGTAAGTTGTTTCCAGGGATTTATTACTTAGCATGGTTCAGGGTGGGAAGAGTAAACTGTAAAGTACATCCACCAGGTAGTGCCACAGTTCATACGAGAATCAGAAATCCGCGGTAATACAATGGAGAAAAATTGCTTCTCAACTTAATAATCAGAGTTAGCCCATGTTTTCAGGGTAAATTGAAGTATTTTGATTTCTGAGGGACAATGCTAACCTTTGGGAGAATAGGGGAAGTTCTTAGTATTATTTGCTCATTGGTAAAACATTTCAAAATGATGTATGATGGGTAGTGGGAAAGGGGAACACATGGGGGGGGGCGGGGCGGGTGGTGACTTAAACAGGATGTATAAGCTTCTGAAAAGGCCTCAGCTGTTAAATAGGGCATAACTTAACCCATACTAGCAAGGTATAATATCTACCCCTACCGTATACACACTTCCTGTGTCTCTACACCTTACAACATGGATACTATACGTACTACAAACACAGCCTCAGACCTGACTTCATTAGTCCTCATCCTGGCTGTCGTACTGACCACTGTGTCAGCTGGTAGGTCCACATTTGCTGCTGCTTATTCATGTTCATAAAATGAACAACTGCTGTCATATCTCACAACACATATTTCTTAATGTGGTAAGAAAGAGTGTAGAGGGGATGGCCCCAGATATAAATTGTATGCATTGATATATTACAAAGTGACTCCTTATAATTACATGTATTCATACATGCGTGGTGGAGGTGGCCACTGGTGATGTGACAGGGGTTAGATGGCGGGGGCATTGTTCTGCAAGCAACACAAATGACCCATGGGGGCATGGAATACAGGATTCACAGCTCCTAAGCATAGCTGTCTCCATAATGTTGGGAATAAAACCTATAGGAACCTGCCATCTTTAACTTGTTAGCAGTCCATGTACAGCAGTCTGTGTACTCATACTTTGTTGAATATCATGTACATATGACCATTACTTCCACAGACAACATTTCCCAGGGAAAGCCGGCCACACAATTGGGTACCTGGGGCTCGTATGGTGCAGAGAGGGCAGTAGATGGAAATACAAACCAGAACCTTGATGATGGCTTCTGTGCTCACCCTGATGGGTTAGATGGCAACCTGGACCAGGATGTTAGAGGTCGTGCTACTTGGTGGCGTGTGGATCTCTCTGCTGGAGATGCCTCAAAACGTTTTGTCATAAAAATTGTCACCATATACTTCCGGAACTGCTGTAGAGGTAATGTAGTACATTGACTGCTTTTCATATGATTTAGATTACTTAGTATTATTGCAACATCCTAATTTGGTGGCATGATGGATTTATGCATGATCTGATTTAAGTTAACTGAATTGAGAAGTAATGAAGATAATTTTTAAGGACAACATGGCGTATTATTGCAGCATCCTCATTTGTTGGCATGATGCAAGTGTATAGTCGATATCAACAAACCCGGTTCTGTCTTTTATTCAAAGTGTGGTAAACAATCAGGGATTCACTTACTAGTTCAGGCATGAAGTGGCGACGTTGCCTGGTGTACATCTTACGTCTAGCAGGTTCCTCTTCCATCATATTTGTCACTTGATCGTGCTGAGAGAATACACGACAGGGTGAGAATACAATTTGCTTCTTCCAGACATTTTAGCAATTAAAATATGTTTTCAGGCTATATATTAAATATAGGATGACTTTCTGATAAATGGCCTTCAAACACTCCTGATGCCATAATGCGCAGTCATTCCTGGCTTCAGATATGAATGAAGAATGTGAAAGAAAGCCAATAAAAACCTGGACTATTTGACATTTTACTGACACAATATATGAAATTCCTTGTGTCTTGGTCTTACCACCCTTCCGTTCTACATGAGGATAATCTAAAAAATCTTAGGGGCACCACCCAAAGCTGAAAATTTACTATAATTGCAGATGATACCTAATTATTGACCTATTTAATGTTTAATTCGACATAATTCTTAGAAAATGACATTCAGATTCTCAAAACTCAATTTACGAGACAGAAATAATCATTGTTTCCCTTTTTCCTGGTGTGATAGAGTGACATCACCTATGCTATCTATTTATTTTCTAGTTTTTATGCATATAAGGAACAGGCTGAATAATTGTGATGCCATTTGGAGACTTATTTCTCATTTTTTATCTGCCCCAACTAAGTTTTAGAGATTATTGGAATTTTCTGGTTACCAAGCCTCTATGGGTCTTTTGAAAAGAAATCTGCTATGCAGTGCTACAAAACTTCTCTCACAAGCCCAGGAGTCATGTCTGATTGCAGATAATGCCTAATTACTGTCCTGTATAGAGTGTAATTCGGCATAATTCTTAGAAAATGACATTCAGATTCTCAAAACTCAATTTACAAGACAAAAATAATCATTGTTTCCCTTTTTTCTGGTGTGATAGAGTGACATCACCTATGTAATCTATTTGTATTCTAGTTTCGATGCATATGAGTAGGGGGGGGTGTTAAATCGCCAATTTTGTCGTACGGTTTCAGGGACAGGCTCAAATTATGCATTTGGGACCCAAAACTCGGGAAATCACAAAATTTTTTTTTCGGACCCCTGTGACCCCCCCGTACATGGGGTCCGAAGATCGGCCAAATAGTAAGAAAACAGCCAAAATTCAGGCTTGCAGATTCCTACTCAAACCTCACCATGCCTTCATGAAAATGGTCAGAAACCTTAATTTGGGACCCAAAGAGAGCATTTAAAGTCATATTGTTGTGATTATAGGGGTGTTTCCCCCTCTGGGGTGGGGGTGCGTCCATGGTAAAATACCGATAAATCAGCTTTTTTGAAGGCATTTGCTCCTATCCAATCAGGTCCCTATACCGCCATAAAACATCATCATGAACCATTCTGTAGGGCCCCCTGTTTCTGTTAACTACCCCCTATGACCCCCTACCCCCCCCCCCCCCTATAGCATGCACCAATAACCATCAGATAACTCCCTCCCCCCTCCGCCCTCACCTCTATGTTACACTGTACTCAGAATGTCAGGATCTTTGAACATCAATAGTCATTCACAGACACCTTAGCCTGTCTTGGGAGTAAGACAGTGATGTGTTTAAAAGAGGGGTGGGGGATATGGAGGGGGCCCAGACCTCCTCCGTTACCCTATACAGACATAAGAGGAGGGCTACCTCAGTCCATTTAAGAACTCCAACCATCAGACCTCTTATAATTAATTTATCATACATGCATGAATGGCTTTACCACCTCAACAGAAAACTGATAAGGGACCCAAAGAGACTATTACAGGTTATATTATTGTGATTGCATGAATATAACCCAAATTTTGGAGGGCCTTTGCTTCAATATATTTGAATTATCAACATATCAAAATGAGTTTAGATCAGATAGATAATACCCTTTTCAAAGGTCTCTATATTCATTTTGAGTTACCCTACCAATGATCACAGCCCCCCCCTCCATTCTATGCCTAGTACCTCACCCCATGTGTATTCATAGTCAAGATGACTGCTTCATGTTGTTACACTTATTATACATAGTAATTCTATAATAGTTATAGCAGAGATCTAATATTAACATCACTGATAACCTGATACAACAATAAATAAAAACCCTGACTCTCCTCCTTAACCAAGTGGTTAAATGCATAGAATGATAGATGGTAGGTGTGAGGGGGGGGGGGACCTTGCAAATGACTCCAAATAAGGACTGGTGTCCATATCTCTTAGTCTACACCTTGCATGGTTAGTATCCTAGACATAAGACGAGAGATAATTATCTAATTCAATTCTCTGAGGTGTTAAATAAATACTCTGAACCCTGAATATTATTGAAGTCAATAATAAACCTTGCAATTATATTATGGGGAGGGGTAGGTAACCCTGATACCTCATTTGCAATGCTTAAGATCAGATTTTGTCAAAGACAGGCATACATGCAATATCTGAGGGTGCTGCTATAATATTCAGATATATGAAAATATAACCTAGGCATGGTGCTTGGTAGACCTATGCCATCCCCTATATGGGGTAAAGGGTAAGTTGGTAGAACCTAATATCAAACTTTGAGGACAGATGAATACATATCATGATATTAAACCAAATATTGAACCCAACTTTGACTTGAAGTACAGTATCCCTCTACCAGCTGTAGTAGATACACCTACCAGGGTGATCTCAAGGACCCAGCTCACTCATTCTTTTTTTTTTTTTTTTTCGGGGGGGGGGGGGGCTCTTTTAACCACACCACTGTCCCACTCCCAGGCATGATACATACCATGAGAGGCAATGCTGTGCACTGTGCCACATGGAGGGAGGGTTGGGCTGATGGTTGTATGGAGCCGAGGGGGGGGGGGGGGTTATTTCATGGCTATTAGTTAGGGGTGAGGGTGGGGATGGGGTGAAGGGGGGTCATAGGGGGTGGTTAACAGGAACAGGGAGCCCTCAAGAAAGGTTCAAACTATCAGACAGGTCTTATGTTAATACATTATTTCAGTATAGGGTAATATAGAGGCGAAGGGGGGGGAGTTATCTGATGGCTATTGGTGCTGGGAGGGGGGGGGGGGGGTCATAGAAGGGAGTTGACAGAAAGAGGGGACCCTCCAGAAGGGTTTAATCTGCCTGATTAGGTGTCTTGAGGACCCTTGATGGCAGTATAGGGATATGATTGTAAGGCAGAAAATGCCTTTAAAATAGCTGATTTATCGGTATTTTACCAAGGACGAACCACTTCCCCAGAGGGGGAAACACCTCTACAATCACAACAATATGACTTTAAATGGTCTCTTTGGGTCCCATATGAAGGTTTCTGACTACTGGGCTACATGTCAGTCTCAACAGCTCATTTGTAGGAGTATTATTAAGCGAATGGGGAACTTGGTCTCATACTTGACGACTGGCAGATATTATAGGGTCCAATGTGAAGTCATACTTAGTGTGGCTAGTATTTTAGTGTGAACGCATGCATCTACCCTCTTGGTTTTTGGAATATAGCTGCACATGGCAGAGGGGAACACACCATTCAAGTTTAATCGAAAAGTTATGGGTAGATTCACTTTCATGCATGATTGAAAACACAGCGAATTTATGGTAAGTTAACAATCTGATCTTTTGCTGACCAGCCATAGATAGGCATTATGGTTGCTGCAACTAGGGTATTAGTCACAGCTCACCCAAAACTATCTAGGCTTATTGACAGCTGTCTTGGTGACATGCCAGTACTCATGGCTGGTCAATGTGATCATTATTAACGATTCTACAGAGGAAATTCACCACCAATTTGGTTTAAAAGTAAAAGAGCTTGCCGCTTTTCCTCACCATTCTCACCTGTTTCCAGTTTCCCCACAAGGGGAATGTGGTCATCATGAATCCCTATATATTGGCAGCATTACCCATGCTCTGGGCAACATGTCAGTCTCAACAGCTAATTTGTAGGAGTATTATTAAGCGAATGGGGAACTTGGTCTCATACTTGACGACTGGCGGATATTATAGGCTTCAATGTTAAGTCTTACTTAGTATGGCTGGTATTTTAGTGTGAACGCATGCATCAACCCTCTTGGTTTTTGAAATATAGCTGCACATGGCAGAGGGGGACACACCATTCATGTTTCATTGAAAAGTTATGGGTAGATTCACTGTCATGCATGATTGAAAACACAGCGAAAATATGGTAAGTAAACAATCTGATCTATTGCTGACCAGCCATAGATAGGCATCATGGTTGCTGCAACTAGGGTATTAGTCACAGCTCACCCAAAACTATCTAGGCTTATTGACAGCGGTCTTGGTGACATGCCAGTACTCATGGCTGGTCAATGTGATCATTATTAACGATTCTACAGAGGAAATTCACCACCAATTTGGTTTAAAAGTAAAAGAGCTTGCCGCTTTTCCTCACCATTCTCACCTGTTTCCAGTTTCCCCACAAGGGGAATGTGGTCATCATGAATCCCTATATATTGGCAGCATTACCCATGCTCTGGGCAACATGTCAGTCTCAACAGCTAATTTGTAGGAGTATTATTAAGCGAATGGGGAACTTGGTCTCATACTTGACGACTGGCGGATATTATAGGCTTCAATGTTAAGTCTTACTTAGTATGGCTGGTATTTTAGTGTGAACGCATGCATCAACCCTCTTGGTTTTTGGAATATAGCTGCACATGGCAGAGGGGGACACACCATTCATGTTTCATTGAAAAGTTATGGGTAGATTCACTGTCATGCATGATTGAAAACACAGCGAATTTATGGTAAGTAAACAATCTGATCTATTGCTGACCAGCCATAGATAGGCATCATGGTTGCTGCAACTAGGGTATTAGTCACAGCTCACCCAAAACTATCTAGGCTTATTGACAGCGGTCTTGGTGACATGCCAGTACTCATGGCTGGTCAATGTGATCATTATTAACGATTCTACAGAGGAAATTCACCACCAATTCTTAGATATGAGTTTTAATAAGAATAGTACAGTACCAATTAAGCAGTTTTCTGAACCCCTCTGTGGCTTATACAGTTTGTCAGAGTTAAGGATGCATTTTACGGTAGTCATGAACAGTTTGTTAATTCATAATTTCTACTATCACTGTGGTATAGCAGAGTCATTATAACTTGTACTGACTCTTTTGGGTGGGACCGCAGGCTTTGTAAATGGGGAGTATTTATTGATATGTAAATACCACTGTATGAATGAAAGATAGCAACACTTTTCAAATCACAGCCCTGCTAGCACAACTCGTCTTTACCGGTACTATTTAAAAGTGAGTTTCCCATCATTTTTCAAACATTATCATGTTTGGTGCTAGCTGGGACACTATTAGCCAAAACAGTGTTTTACACTTTGCGGAAGACATCTTTGGATCTCACTTACCCTTTTTGTGTCCTACCATGGTACTATTTTGTAGCCATGTGCAATTTCAACAGTGCATATGTGCAGATCAGGATAGGTTCTTAGAAAGGTGAGGAGAAATACCTTCGAGACTCCAATATACTCTGCTTTACCTGAATGCCTGTATTATCACCTTTTTTGTTATTGTCATAACACAACATAAACAATACAAGTAAGCCTCAGATACCTTTGGTTGTTTTCACATTGGGATGACATAAAAATGAGACGTACCTTTTTTTTTGGTCCCAACCTAAGCAGGTGTAAAACATGATAACGTGAAGCAACGTAAAACATGATAACGTGAAGCATACACATAAAAAGATAAGCTTCCTTCTCAGTGCAAGAGGGTTTTAACATTTCTGCACTGACAAGAGTTCATGATGATATTTGGGGATGTTAAGTGTGTCATTCAATGTTAGAACATTTTGATATTTCATGACATTAACTTTATAAACCATAGGTCAATAAGTAGGGCTAATTTGTTCATCATATCATACAGTAGCTGGATATACTGCAAACATTTAAATAATTTCAGTTTCCAAGATTTTAAATCAGCAAACTGAATTTTTTAGCAAACTTGAGAAAATGCATACACACGAAAATATCTCTGTTTACAGTACTAGGTCGTAGATTTATATTGCGGACCACTGTTAAGCCTGTGGTTGGAGAGCGCGACATAGCCGCTTGCTACACTCTCTAAACAGAGGTCCGCAAGACTAGGCCGGATCGCGCTCTTGCTTAAAGGTGCACCTCAACTCAGTGCGCCTTTAACAGCCGCCCCAAATAGGTGAAGTTCTTGACGCGGCACAGCGCCTCCCACCAGTAGCCAATCAGCGCGCCGAACGCCGGACACACCTCCACCGTGTGAGCCTCTAAGTAGGTCACACGAATCATACTAAGATGCCGATCTCTTCTGTCGGTTCGTCGCGGTGGCCGTAACTATTTTGTAATTAATTTGTTAATTTGTAAGAGGATCCTGCAATCTATAAGTCAAAATTACTGTCAACAAGCAGTAATAGTGCACATTACTGTCATACAGTCATTGCTAATTTACCACATGAATATTTTAGTGAATTTTTTCCCTTAATTTCTGTTTGATAAAACAACAAATTTTCCATTGAATTTCAGTTACTAATTCATCCTTTTCGCTTTGTATGTTTCTTTCCAGCATCACCTTCAACAACCACCAGACCATTGACCACACCTGTGCAGTACCAGACCTCCGCAACACCAGGTGAGTATAGTACTGTGAAGTTTACTGGCAGGGAGGAAATATTACCGGCACCCTGGCAGTAATGTGTCAAACTCTTGATAAATAAAGGACCATTGACCCTTGCTAAGACTGTCAGAGGCAGAATTATTTCGAATTCACCATTTTAGATGTTAGTTCCCGCATACAACTTCCGTCTAGGTGGCATTTTCAACCTTGACAAATCTTCTGAATCTTCTACATATATATTTTTTTCAGTCAAGTGGGTAAGTACCCCAGGAGGTATTGGAGTAATCAGGGTCCCTACCCTTGCCATCATCATCCCTGCCCTTAGCATCATCCTCATCATATCCTGCTGCTGCTGCCACCACTGCCATAAAAAGAAACCAAGGCAAGTCACCCCTGATGCTACCCAGCTCCAGACAGTGCAGGGTTCACAGACAGAAGGGGAGCGTGTTAGTACAGCTTCTACTCACCCTGCACCACCACAGGTAGATCCAGCTCCACTGCTACCACCACCTTATGATGATACTCCAAATGTGTGTACACCTTCAGACCAGCATTCCCACCAGCTTACCATGATGTCTATTCAGTACCGCTACCATCGTATGATGACGCGATGAAGGAATATAACAGCAGCTTTGAACACTCTGTGCCTGTTATGTGATGGGACCACTTCTATCTAGCCACCATTCAGTATACCTTATTGTATATGCAGCGTATATAACAGATACTAAAATAACTTGATTAAGACTCATTTGATAGAAAGTACAAACTTCTAAATATATACAAGGGAATTGAATCAAACTATTCTAGTAGAATGCCGTTAATGATGTGACTTGAGGTACTACCAGTGGTTTGGTATCATGTATATTTCAGGGGCTTAATTACTATGTAAAATGTACATCTTTTTGGGCTAGTTGGAAATACAAATAGCCAGTGCTTGACCACATATTTAACATGGACGATTCCATCAAAAGTGGCTGGGTGACCACAAGTGGCCCCATGCCTTTTATGTATATAAATAAGGTATATTGACCTACCCAACCAGAACATCTGTTTGCATTTGGCCCTATGACATGGTTTTGAGTGTTTCATAAAGCATATTTATCTGGACATTCACCCCTGCTGATGAAGGGGAAAAAAAGTAATTCACGTCTATCAATGATAGGGCCATTTCATGGATGTACTGTAAGTTATGTCTTTCGAAAAATGTGTTGAAATGCTGTGTTGTTACATTTAGATTCAAGTTTAGACACAAAATTTGAACCTGCCATGTTCTTGTTATCGTTTTATTTTATAATCATATTATATTTTATTTGTATTTCATAAAAGATGTTATACAATTGTCTCCATAAAAAACATGAAATTAGAACATCAAATACATTGTAGCCACATTTAGAACTAAGATAGCAAAATTGCTGAAAATAAAGTGTTTCATAAGGTTGATATTGTTAGAATGACATTTACTATCATTATTCTGAAGATAAGAGAGATTTAACGATAACTAATTTTGAAATACACTCATTTTTGTCCACTTCAGCTATTTTAAACACGCCATTATCAATTTTTGGCGCTATCGTTGAAAACACTATTGTTAAAAACACATGCAGAGGAGGGAAACAGAAGAGTATGAAGTTGTCCTGCTGCCGTCGACTTATACTGCACGACGGTAACAAGGAGGAGCTATATATAGCTCCAGTCCACCAGTCCATGACGCCAGCAGCCAATGTCAATGACCTACAGCACACAGAGTACACACCTTTCCTGGCATGGGAGAGGTGTCACAACTTACTCTGGAAATCCCACTGGTTTCACTTCTCTGTTAACAAAGACCAGATTGTCTTTTCCATTCTGTCATGAGACCTGAGGTGGTGACAGGCAGGACAGGGTGTACCCTCCGAATAACATCAGATAAAGTCTCTCAAAATGTCACAAAAGGGAAGATGGTGTCATTGACTATGATTAATCAACTCTCAGATACATCTTTATCCATAGATGGATAATCTTACTATAAAGTGAGACATAACAAAGTACACTGCACGAATATTTGCATTTAAGTACATTAAATATACTTAAAAATTTTAATCATTAATTTATTCCACCAAATGCCACTTAAAGCAACTTAAATGCCATTCACCTTTCTGGCACATAGTTATGACAACAGAACAGGGCAAGACAAAAAAAAACGACAAACACCACAAGCATAAAGACGCTAGTTTAATATCTCTCAGTGAATTTAGCTGGGTAATGGATGGGCCCCTATAGTGCAACTTAATGCACCATAGGGGTTGTTTGAATGACTTACCAAGAAAGCATACCAGGCTCTGCACTTAATCACTTTAATGTTTTAAATATAGTTTAGGATGGAATATTACGATACAATACCATTGTTAAAAGCATCATTTGTACGAAGGACTCATTTATAAATACCCAACTCATTAGAGAGGTAAACAAACAGAGTATGGCACAGTTACGTTCCATGTCTGCCTGGGTTATAATCACCACTAGTTCAGCACTATAAGATGGTTGGAAAACTAACACTGAACAGATAAGTAGGTATAATTCTCAAATTTATTTACTTATTTACTATTTAAAACATAGTGAAATACACTAAAGTCTTATTGTAAGGAGGATTTTTTGTAAGAAGATTTGCACCTTTTAAGCAAAGTTACTTTTTTTTCCTTTTCTTTTTAGTAACCAATTGTTTTTATCTAGCATTTTGTATTTCAAACAGTTACATTCAATTCTTTCCATAATTCATTATTGGGTAACTGATATCAAATATGGAGAAAATAGACAATTGGACCGTGGAAATGTGCTTTTCCTGGTGTCAGCCCTCCTTATAATGATATCCTAATGTAGTATATGGCTGTCTCTCATGAGATGGGGCCAATTTGATAGCCTTTGATTAGGTGCCAGCTTTGACCAGGTGCCATCATTGACCGGCCACCATAAAACAAAAGATTTAAGAAACATAATTTTCTTCTTTGATATGTAAGGGATAAAATAAAGAAAATGGTGGTGGCTATATCCTTAGGACTGCCGTTACTTTCTGGAGGCACATTGCCATAGCGTATTGTTTCCAATGCAAACACAAAATCGTGGCTTTCAGGGGGCCCTTTTTACTATACGCATATAGCAGTGCTAAGGATATGCCCATGCTCCAACACTTCAGGTCATGAGCTAGATCCTTATTCAAGCCCCCTCTCTTAGTTTTACCTACAGCCACCCAAATAATACGTTTTCCCTTCACATGGGGGATGAAAAATATCACCAGCACTGAGAGGCAAATGCCATATCTTTAAAAACTATAATCAAGTAACCTAGAGGTGCATTCCATAATATCTATTTGTAATGTTGGCTCTGTGACACAAAGGACCAGGGCTCGTCTCCTAGTCCATAAATCTCAAGTTTGATTTTTCTCCCATTGTTTACCTACAACTGCCTACAAAGAAATGTTAGCGTCCCTCACATGAACAACTTGGAATATCACTAGCACTTATTTTGGTTTACAATTGATTCTGCTTGCAGTAACAAAAAGATTTTGCTGTTACTGTACAGTACATAGTGTTGTAAAGATACACAGAGAAAAGAAACAACGTCAAAAGGGAGCCCAGGTTGCCTCCAGAATGATTTCTTTCCCGGTGTACAAAAGCTGACTTGTTGTAATTTTACAACAAAATCTAGTGGAATTATGTTGCCTGCAATATTCGCTGTACAGGAACAGTACTTACATCTAACAGTGCAGCTCTGACACAAATACCAGAACTTATATGTTGAACAGTGGCTGCATTAATTCTCTTTAATTTCACAGCATCTGTCACTTTCGAAGAGCCTATTTGCATGACCATTATACCAGACATTACTGACTTTTACATTGGCCCGATCTCACATGAAACACAGCCAAATATAAACCGCTGATCAAATGACAAAATTGGGTAATGGAGTCCAAGCTATAGGACAACCCTGCAGCCAGTATACCATGATCGCCTGAATGACACCCTTCTCCTTACAGTCGACTCCCACTGCAGGTACCCTTAATGCTGGAGGACTTAGTCCGCAGCAGCAGCGGTGACGGCAGCAAGCAGATAACTGTACCTGGACTACCTCAAGCCATGGAGGGGGCTGCTGCAGATGATGGGCCTTATACACCCTTACCTCAACAACCAGATGGACAAAGAGAGGGACAAAGTGAAGGACAAAGAGAGGGACAAAGAAATGGACCAAGAGAGGGACAAATGGAGCGACAAACGGATGGAAAAACAGATGGAAAAATGGATGAAAAAACAGATGGACAGGGAAAGGTATCTCATGCCCTGGGAACTTTTAGGAAGGAGTTAGCCCAGCTGGCACATTTAGGCTGGCCTGTGGTAAGTAAATACTTTTACCTAGAGTATTATAGGTATGGACCACTGAGTTCAACATGGCGACATGGGCATTTTGAGCCTTAGTGACATGGGATATATGGTAAATAAGACATAGTAAAATGGGGACATGGGCATTTCTTAAATTTGACATGGGGACATGGATGATATGGACCAGCCATTTCACCTCACATAACATTGAAACTCGTATCACGATGTGGGTACATCTAGATTACAGTATTCAGCAAAATAACTATCAATGTAGTTGTGACAGGTTTTAAGAAAATGAATTGGAAGTCGCTCTTTGAAGAGCCTAGATATAGTATTTAAGTAGTATAGTGTAGTTTTTATAATATATAATATGGGTAGTTTTCTTTTAGAGACCTAAGTTTAAAATCAGATTTTAAACCTCCTGTAGTCCCCAAAGGATGTTCATACTCAGAAGGGGTTTTAATTGTGTTGTATAGTATAGTTAATATGAATACAGCAACATCCTGAATGTCTGTCTTTATGTATATATATATACATATATATATATATATGTATGTATATATGTATACATATATATATATATATATATATATATATACATATGTGTATATATATATACATATGTGTATATATATATATACATATGTGTATATATATGTAGGGGTTTACTACCGTAATCATTTCCATCCAGGTGACCGAGGAGGGTTAGTTCGGGTTGTTCCCGCCTGGCGTTAGTGTGGGCGGTATCCCAGAGGGGGCGACTGTCCTCTCTCGGGTACTGCACACCACGTTTCAGGTGGGAGCTAACCGACACGTGATCATGTCGATTTCATATCCAAAGGGGGTATATAAACCTCCCCTCCTCGTTTAGTCGCCAGTCAGTGCAGGCCCGGCTGACTCCCAGCATTACCCTACCCCAATCACTAAGATTGAACCAGTACTGCTTCGTCTTACCCTTCGGGTTAAGACTAGATTCAATTGTAATAGGGATACGTTAAATAAAACACTCTTTCTACTTCGCACTTGGAAACTGACGTTCTTGTTCTCTTTCTGAGATTCCGAACCACTACATATATATATATATATATATAATCCTCAAGCTCTAAGCTTAACAACTTGAACAAATAAACAATGCATAGTTTTTGGGTACATCGGATTGGGCTCAAAAACAACCCTCTCCTTTTATTAACAATAACAATAAACCAATATAAAAAATAAATTTCTGCTATTTAGCGCTGACGATCATAACACGGCGAAGGGTGGAAGCTCAATGGCCTATCCTACCCGAGCAAGGCGGAAGTTGAACCCGGCGCATGCGCGCTACTAACTGTTATCCGGCCAGATCCGGTGGCGCTTCCCGCCAAGACCAATCGTATTATACACATGAAATCCACAGTAATTTCTTGTTACATAATCCTCAAGCTCTAAGCTTAACAACTTGAACAAATAAACAATGCATAGTTTTTGGGTACATCGGATTGGGCTCAAAAACAACCCTCCAAACCCCCCAACCAAACACAATCTTACATCAACAGTTCATAACACAAAATCCAACACTCTTTTTCCCCATACTCGTTCCTCTTTTACCATATTAATTAAAGGTCTGTTTAAATATCTTAATACACAAATGCTTTTCCAATCACCTTTCTTCGATATATCACTCAAATCCATGCCTACCATCGATAAGGTAGTAGCTCCCCCATGCCTAAGGCTATGGGTACCATATTTACCTGACAAACCCAAACGTACACACAACCCAGACAATTTCTTCATAAACCAGCTGTAAGAAGCCACACATCTCCTACCATGCTTTAACCAACCTAACAAAGGTAACCCAGGTCCAGTTCCACTGAATCTACACACCAATTCTAAGAACTTTAACATACATAAAGGATGATCCAACACACCCGTTACCGGTATAACCAACACTCTCTGTTTATACTGAATTGTTTTCGTTCTACGCACATACAACAAAAACCCCCACTCTGTAAACTCAACATCATCAAATAATAATGTCATATCAGAATCCAACACATTTGCGCCTCTAAGTAGAGTTCTAAACATTAACAAACACGCTACCCAAAACACAATATCCTCCATCCTCCGCAGATCTAACAAATCTTTTATCTTCAACAAATGCTCTGGGAACAAACATTTAGATGATTGCACATAATCACCCTTCCAACGCTTCACCCCCCCCAAAATCCACAACAGACTCAAACTCTGTCTAGTCTCATCTGGATAACCTAATCTTCTAGAATGCACAATTATCGCTGACACATATTGTTGTATAGATGAATAACAAAGGTCTTTACTCAAAAAAGCAATATAACGTCTCATCACTAAAGAACTTAAAGGATAACACACATGTTCTTGACTCTGACAGAAATTCTCATATCTCCTGACCTGTACATTTCTAGTTCTTTTTGTATTTTCGGAATAATATAATCCTTCCAAACGCAATACCTCAGTCAACAGCTCGTCATCTAAAACAAAACCAAAAAAAAAAAAAATTAATTACTACTACGTAACCACACAATACTACCGGTAGTCAGGCCTACATCAACAATCGCCTCTCTTACCCACACACATACCGGTATTTGGACTTAAACAACAAAATCTTCTGCTAGCAGCATACTGCCTGCTTATATACCTAGCCCTGCTACCTACAACACGCGACAAGGCATCACAAAACACATTCTCTTTACTACTTATCCTATGTGGAAACAGCTCAAAATTATAAACAAAACTACTCCAGAAAATTTCCCTCAACCACTGCATACATAATACATTCCTAGACCTACCAGTCTTCAACATAATCTCCACAGCCACATTGTCCGTAAATACATGTACTGCCTTATTTTTCCAGTCACAACCCCATCTCACACACGCCATCAATATAGGCCATAATTCCCTTTCCGCTGAAGATTTCAAAATCTCTATGGGGCCTTTTTCAAAATGATTCACATAGTCAAAGTCAACCGGTATCACATTATCCCAAACTCCATAAAACCAGTCAGTACCGTAATATGCACCAAACCCCAACATTGACGCATCTGAATAAAATGTCAAACAATTCTCAAATTCCACATTGATCACCGCCGCCTTACCATTGAACATTGCAGCAAAAGATTTCCACCAACCAAAATCATCTCTAATAAATTCATCCAAATATATCTTGTCATGTTGTTCCTGTACCGTATTTATCAGATTAATAGCACGCCTCGAAAATTTTCTACCACCTCGAACCACGGTACTGCAGTGTGATAGCACACCCACTAATTGCTGAAGCTCCTTCTTTGTAACACACTTTTTCATTATAAATTCATTGATTAATTTTGACAATTTAACAAGTTTATCATCAGGCAGATACAACCGCATATCAATAGACGACAATTCAATACCTAAATATCTCACTCTTTTCATTGGACAGACCAGCTTTTTATAATTTATATAAAAACCAAAACCACGTAATAATTTCACTAATACATTTAAAGCCATCCAACAATTTACCACCGAATTTTCCATGATTAAAAAATCATCAAGATACCCGAAAATCCTATCATAACCTCGAGCTTTCATACAAGTTACAATAAATTCCGTAAATTGAGTAAAAATATATGGAGCTGACTTCAGTCCAAACGCCAAACTATTATTCACCAGAAATTCATTTTTCCCATCAATCTTCCATCTGAACCCCTGCAGAGTTCTCTGATCACTACATACCGGAATCGAACGATAAGCTCCTTTAATATCCAATACCGCCATTACACAGTCAGGGGTCATTTCTTTAGCCACATCTTTGACCGTAATATAACTGAATTTCTGTACAACCTCCTCCATGTAATTATTAATACTCATTTCTCTAGGACGACTAGCATCAGTTATACAACGAATTGATGCACCTTCATCCTTAAAAATTGCCCCCAAAGAATGAATACATTTTGGCTTCTTTTCCACAATACTAATAATGCCTTCCAATAATTCCTCCCGTACAGTGTTATCCATACATATTCTAGCCTCCTTCTTCTCAATCGACAAGTAATTTCTACAATCATAATTAGTATCAATATCCTGATTCACAATCCTACATCCATACAAACTACTTTCAAATATAAACCCCAAATCATCATTCCAAATACCGCTTGAACAAATCTCCATAAACATTTAGCAAGGCTTTAACAAAATCCTGACCTCATCAATGTAATGCACACAATGCTCAACACACAGGTGAAAATCACCCCACTTGTCAACAAATTGTAACATACTGGTACCACCGGAACACTCATTCTCTTTCATCAAATCTCTTACAGTACCCCCTCTCAACTTGGGTAATATTACAGATCTACCAGTATCACCTTTGATTACAACAGGTAGCTCATATCTCATACAATCCAATTTATGCCCAGAATAAATACCGGTATTCACCAATTTATGTCTCAAACACTCATTAAATACCGTATCATCTCGCAATACCATCTCACACAGTGTTGGACATATTTTACATAAACAACTCATAATTAACGTCACAATCTCTTCGGCTGAATGAAAACCACATTCTGTCAACAAATCCATCACTACTACATACATCTCTGATAATATAATGCTCGCCAATATTTGCATACACAATTTTACAGCCACTAACCACATACCACATACAAACACACACACACACCTTCCCATACATACAATAGTCAGCTCTATCCCCTACCTAGGATTTACACCCCCCCCCCTGCCCCTCCCCACCCCCGCCCCACATTTTACAGCCACGTGATCACCTCCACATTCAGCACACACGTGCTTGCGGAAGCAAGCCTCCCCCCACATGCACCTGCCATCATTCCACTGATAACAAGCCTGCTGCCTGATGTCCATCCCCCTTCCCCCCCTCCCCCCCCCACCCTCTCCCCCTAGCACGACCTCCCCACTTCCCTCTGTCTGATTTGGGTAATACAGCATCACTACCCAAATTCTCATGGACCAAATCACTGTTACGCCTGCCAAATGCTCTCATCCCATCATCCGCTGCCTGCTCTCTCACCATGGCGTCGTATTGTACAATGTTTTCGTATTTGTACTGCTTCAGATCTTTCCCCACCATGAAGCGCAGGTGTCCCACATAAGGCCCCACAGATTCCCCTTTCTCTAACAAACCCTCTACATCACGCAGAGAATAATACAAGAGTTCTTTGTAATTTAAAGTCTTTTTCTTGTCCTTTCTTGGCAATAACCTTTGAAGATCAAAATCAAAACCACCGTCCTCACCATTTGACACTTCCTCAGATGACTCGTCTGAAGACACCTCAACCTTTTTAGACTTCTTCTTTTTGGACTTTTTCTTTTTGGACTTGTTCTTGGGATCTTTCTTTGTCTCTGTCACCGGCTCTTCCCCTGGCTCGCCATCACTCCCCTCCAAACAGGGCTCATCAATCTCCGACTCACCGGACTCCCCCGACGTCTCAATCACACCTGTCTTCAATGTCTCTTTGCCCCTCATCACACTGGCATTTTTTCCTGGTTTAGGTCTACCTCCACCTGCCCCCTTCATAGACTGTCTCTGTTTCTCGAGTATCTCTGACTGTCTCTCAGCATCTCTCTGCAGCGCCTGCTCAATCAAGTTATGCTTAACCTGCTCATGGGACTCAGCTCTGTGGTAGCACTCATCCGATATCTCATCGTACTTGATCCTGTTTAACTCCAACTTCATCGACTTCCTTCTTGTCTCTGCCACTTCAGCCCTCAACCTAGCTACTTCTTCACTAGATTCCATAGACTTCAACCGTTCCTTCTCGTAAGATAACTCTGACCTCAAAGTTTCCAGCATAGCCTTTTCTGAAGCCTGCTCTAAATAACTCTCCGATTGAACCATCGATCCTGCGCCCCTTGCCTCTGCGCCCCCAACATCAGGCCCATTTCCTCCTGCAACTCTGCCATCTCCTTTTCCAGATTTACTCTCGTCAGGGGAGCTTTTTCTACCCAATACACTTTCTGACGAGTAATCTCCTCCTCCTCCCCTGTCGTCAATGTCAACACGATGCGTACCTTCATCTCCACCTTGTCTGGTCTCGGACGTTCTCCCAACAGTGTTATTAGAATCCTCACCGGTAAGTCGTGAGCACGGCCTACAAGAGTCATTTCCCGGATTTGTACGTCCATCGTATTCCAGACCGCAAGGAACTGTGGCCATCATGTTTGCTGGGCACAGGGGCAAAACTGAACTGGACGTTGTAGCTTTATCAACATCAGTAAGTTATTTAATCTGCTTTTGTGTAGTTTCATATTTTTTGGGTACTGATATATATATACTTTATTATATTATGATGATTGTCAGGACTTTGATTAAGGTGTAAATACAGCCATTAGGAGCTTTGATCTGGATGTAAAGCCTATGCAAAGATCCGCTGTAATTTTAGGGTATTTACGAAGGTTTTTCACGATAAGGACTCTGTACGCCCTCTCGTGAATTTCATACACACCGGTAACTCCTACAGCTCACACAAGATGGCGCCTCCCAACGTGTCGTCGTTTACACTCGACTGGACCAAATCGACGATAGACGATCAATCTCTGCTAATATCCATGCAATTCCTCTCTCAGCACGTGAAGAACAGCCTTACAATCGCCCTGCTCCAATTATAGCGCTCACAGTTCCTCAAAACCAATAAATTTCTGCTATTTAGCGCTGACGATCATAACACGGCGAAGGGTGGAAGCTCAATGGCCTATCCTACCCGAGCAAGGCGGAAGTTGAACCCGGCGCATGCGCGCTACTAACTGTTATCCGGCCAGATCCGGTGGCGCTTCCCGCCAAGACCAATCGTATTATACACATGAAATCCACAGTAATTTCTTGTTACATATATATATATATATATATATATATATATATATATACACACGTATATATATATATGTACATACCTCATTAATATTATTATTTCCATGCCAGGTGCTGACACAATGCCTCCATTTCACTATAGGAACTGTGGCCATCATGTTTGCTGGGCACAGGGGCAAAACTGAACTGGACGTTGTAGCTTTATCAACATCAGTAAGTTATTTAATCTGCTTTTGTGTAGTTTCATATTTTTTGGGTACTGATATATATATACTTTATTATATTATGATGATTGTCAGGACTTTGATTAAGGTGTAAATACAGCCATTAGGAGCTTTGATCTGGATGTAAAGCCTATGCAAAGATCCGCTGTAATTTTAGGGTAAATTTTGTTGTAAATTTCTGTAATATCCTGCCTTTACGCCAAATGTAAAGCCATTGTAAATCCCCAAACTTGTGCAGGGCTTCAGATTAGTCCTGATTTGATCATACAAATCAATAGCCCAGCAATAGTGTCATCTCAATACCCCCTGCCAGGCAGTTGCCCTAGATTTATTATTTCCCATCTTTTATTGTATTGTTTTTGCAGATTCTGAGTGCCACTGCTATTTCTGTAGCAAATGGATTTTCTGGTTACTGTGACACTATATTTGCTCAGGTAATGTGAAAACACTGAATTGAATATTGTGTTTCCAACATCTTTCCCTGCTTTATAATATTATAGCACATGGAATACATGTATACTGTATTTGTAATAAGTGCCAAAAAAAGGGGGGGAGCGTAATTAGGGGGAGGCCGCTTATTACGTCGAATACAGCACGTCAAGTAATGTTTTAAGAGGTAAAATCATTTTCTGCGAAGCTGTGTACTGTGTAGTATAATTTTGATTTTGTCGTGTATATATATTCATAAAATGATTTTCTAAACATATCAACAACAGTTAGTACATGTACTACTGATTTTTCTTCATCACAATCAAGTATTAAGTTGTAGAACAAGAAATACATATATCAAGCTTTAGAATATGCAAACAGGCATAATCATGATGATATTGGACAAATACTGACAGATAATACATCAAATTGAACCTTTTAATTACAGTGCTGCAAATTCGATGGGATAGAGATAACATGTATAATCACAACTTGCATAGATTATTCACTATTGATTGCTAGAACATGAATTTAATTTGGCAAGAGCCTAGGTTTCCCTACCAATTTTAGCTCGCAGCAAAAAAAGGGCCCTCGCCATATTTCTCATGGCGTGGCATGGCTTGGAGTGGAATTCCCTTGTTTATTACAAGACCAAAAACCCAAAGTCGACTCCTCATCAGCTAGGATACTAAATTTACTGTGTATAATGGGAGGTTACATCTGTCCCATATACCATATTTTGTTACAGGTGTATGGCAGTGATGAAAGAAAGACCCTTGGGACAGTCTTACAAAGATGTAGGTCATATTGCATTAATTTCTAAACCTAAAATACCTAAATTTAAGACTTGAAACAGTAATTAATTTATGTATCAACGCAACGTCACACACCATACAGTAATTAATTTATATAAGTCTAACCCTCGGACTAAGGGTCACCTTCAATGGGCCCAAGCTCATATGAAACAAGATTCAGACAAGACTAGTTTCATAATTGAAACCTCTACATTGCATAGTAGATCATACCATTTTCTTTAGCTGGAGAGCAATTTTGGAGATGTCAAATGCTTTTTGTTCCTCCCCTTGGGTTATAGGGCACCTCGTGATAAAGTTGTTGTACTCCTTTTGGCGTTTCTAAATGAAAATACCAATATGTAGGTGAGCCTAAAGGTCACAGGTGTGAGATTTTAAGGCCCAACTCTCAATATTAGTGGAGATATATAGAGACAAAGATATTAGTCCATCCTTTGAGCTTGCGGGAGATAATAGAGGAAGCCTGTAAGCGCCTGTTAGTTGGTAATCATGTGATGTTATACATCTCTTTATATATGATTCATGTTCTTGTGTTTCTAGGTCTTCTAATTATCACCCTGGGTATCTGCCCTTGCCTGGCCGCACAGGTCAACGTTCGTCCTCTTTTGGTGTACATGGAATATGACTACACTGTAGCTAGGTAAGATAGACCATCCACAGGATCCTAACATGTACATAAATCAACAAAATAAAATAAAAATTAAAGCGAGTATATCCATCCACTGACTTTTATTTCATCATTGCTTGTAGGTTGACAGAGCAATATTTGATGATTCACATTCCAGGATCAATAGTAAGTGAATAAGTATGATGATGCATAAGGATGCATATTTTGCATAAGTGGTAGATAAGATACTGTAACTTCCTGTATGAGTGTTATAAGCCAAGGACAGGGTAATTGTCCAAGGCGTCAGCCGCAGATAATTACTGTTGTCCAAGGCTTTTTGCACTCATGCAGCTAGTCACGTGTATCATATCTGACTTACACCCACAGTAGAAGAGGGTGCTCAGTGGACCGTGTCCACATACAGCCACGTATCTAGAATACAGTCAGCCCATTTCTTTTGTTCTCGCAGCGAACTGTGGTGTAACCATGTATAAAGGAATCTCTATGGTAAATTCAATACTTGAATAGTAATTATACAAAAAGCTTTGCTATCCTTACAGTTATATGAACTTTAATTTGTTCTGTACTTGGTTGCAGGCGATGTTCATTTACGTAGTACTATCAAAGTATGTACAGAATCAGGCAAGTATTTCTGTTGGTATTTAACTCAAATATATATATATTTCTGGAGAAATTTGTGTGTTCATGGTAAGGCCAAAAGAAAAGAGATGTGTTCAGGTATCATGACCGACTCTAATTTTTTGGCCCTACCCTTTTTTTGGTTGTCATTTTTAGGGTAAAAGAATTT
Organism: Harmothoe impar; assembly: GCA_947462335.1. Classification (NCBI taxonomy): domain Eukaryota; kingdom Metazoa; phylum Annelida; class Polychaeta; order Phyllodocida; family Polynoidae; genus Harmothoe; species Harmothoe impar. The sequence continues at coordinate 10,898,901 of OX381705.1, read as the reverse complement.
AAACTAAATTTTTTCTTACAGAAAATTAGGTTAAAAAAAAGAGGAATTTGGCCAGTTTGCCTTTTGAGGGCCACACTGTGCTTTGAATTGCAATGCTATTTATGATCATGATTGCGGCCCTGATGAATATATTCAACTGGGCTGCATTACCCCTTTAAAGACGGATGTCAATAAAAGATGACATTTGTTGTCATGATGCACCAATGCAACCCTACCAAGTAATTCACTGGTGCTGCATTGGTGCATTTTACCGATTCTTTGAGAGTGTCTCAATCCTGTAGAATTGGTATGATTGAATGCAGCTCTGACTAGGGCTGCATTCATGCATCGTGAAGACGAAGGGCATGATGCATTAATGAATTACAACAAAGAAGCCATCACACACTGAAGCACTATATGGCCCTCCAAGTGTTCAAGACCTGAAATATAAATATATCTTTCTGACTAAACATCTGTCTCATGAAATAAATCTCCTCTGTTCCACCCACAGAACAAGGGAAAAGTGATCCTGGTTGTTGCTTTTTGTGCCAATGTGCTGAATGCTGTGATGCAGGGTGTATTCTTCTTATGGCTAGAGGCTGGTGTATGGTAGGTTTACAATTCACTACTTAGGTTTTCTATGGTATAGAATACTGTTTTTTCTCATATATAAGCCTGGGCTTATACAAGTACTAAGTGGCAAATTGACCTGGGTTAGACATGGGGCAGGCTTATATATATCTATATTTGAAGAAACAGTCTGGTACTTTCTCAGGATTCTCATGATATTTATTATTCAGACACATTTATTTCAGTTTTTTCCATAATTCGCTGACCAATTAATTTGTATGTCCTTAAGACATTGCAAACCTCGAGTCTTTGAGGTGATCTGCTATTCTCCAGAGCAAGTCCTTATTAATGTATCCTAACAATTGCAGGTCTTCAGCCCTATCACAATCCCTCAGCTACGTTTCCCTCATGGTATTAACAATTATCTACATTGTAGCATCAGGAATTTATAAGGAAACGTGGCAAGGTATACTGACAGGTTTGATCATGTAATCCATATGGCTGTGTCACACGAGATTGGGCCAATGTGAAAGTCTTTTACCAAGTACAATATTTGACAGGGTCCAATCTTTGACTTGATTTATAAAAGCACATTATTTAGGACAGATGAAGATAGAAATGGGCCGAAAAGGTTAATGGATGTTAGGACCCTTAGTAATCAGTAGCCCATCTATATCTTCATCTGCCCTAAATAAACCATTTTCTTTTAAGCCTGTCAAAGGTTGTACCTGGTCAAAGATTGCACTCAGTCAAATATTGTATCATTGACCCAATCTCATGAGACACAGCCATATAATCCAAATATCACATTTCCAAACTGCCACTTCATCTTCTTATCAATACTAGAATAATGTAAGCTGTCTTTCTAAGTATAGAGATCTCAATCCTTCACATCATGTATTTCAGCATTTCTGTTGACTATTTTAGCATTTCCCTTTAAAAGAACAAGAATGCCCCACCACCTCAATGAGGACAGAGAAAAACTTCAAAGTGGTGCAAGGCTAAATGATGACCCATTTTATAATTTCAAAGTTTTCTTTAAACAGGTTGGACAACTGAATGTTTCCTGAAGTGGGGACCATATTGCAGGCTTGGAATTGCAAGCTTGTTTCAAAATTGTATTGAGTTCTGGGCTTTAGAGTCAGGTATTATACTAAGTGGTAAGTTTGTCTATACATTATAAATGCTGCCAGCACTGTGCAGGCACTCCTATTGTCCTGTCGCAGAATCTTAAGATACTAGAAAGCCTCTGGCAGCATACTGCAGTGCCTTTAATAATAAATGGTAATCAAATGTTAAATAGATACAAGTTGATACTCTATGGCCTGCGCATTTCTATGACCGCGTAGTCTCAGCGTGTATCCTATAACTCAAGGTGCTAGCTCTCATGTATTTGATCAGTTGGCACGGATCAATGCTAACATTACTTTTACCCCTAAGATATCCCATGTCACTAAGCTTTTAATCCTTCTGTCACATGTCACTAAGCCCCATGTCACACATTGATTTTAAGAATAGTCAAATTTAGGGGTCTACCCCCATTTTATTTGCCTAGCAATGGAAATGGAATCAGTCTTGAGCTTGATTTTAAAAGATCATGTGAGGTTTCTCTTGCATCTCTTACCAACTGATCAACTACATAAGACCTACACCTTGAGTTATAGGTTATACACTGAGGCACTGTAGGTCAGGTAAATATGTGTTGCTAGGCAAATCAACAATTAGAATTGCTGTTACTAACCAACGATGTAACTAAAGCATTAACAAACTACACCATCAGAAGCCTTTGGGTCACTTTATGTGATTCTTGAGTTCCATTTGGAGGGATTGCTTGGTTTCATATTACTAGAGATCCACAATGTCCAGGCACCATCTTAGGAACAATGTCATTTGCTGTATATAAATGTATGATGTTCATTTATAACCTCATTTAATCCATGCAGGTGTTTTGTGTATACAGATGGTTGCAGCTCAGTCTATAGTCTTACAGTATGTCAATATCCTATACACGGTAACTTGGACACATTTATTACAAATTTTACAATACTCTCTTAGTCAAGGGAAAAAATATTCCAGGACTGGCAAAGTGAAGATTTATATCAATTAATAACGAGCTCTGTGGACATGACATGGGCAATGTCTGCAAAGCTGATAATCTTTGTTATACAGCTTAATCATGTGTCTTTAAAACTTCTTAACCCTTTATGGACAGTCATCTCTAAAAGATTATATCTGTTGTCATGATGCACCAATGCAGCCTAAGCGAATAATTTGCGTGTGCTGCCTAAATGTATGATTGCAGCACTGGTGAGTCCCCCGCCAGAACTGCATTCATGCATCATGATGACCAAGGGCGTGAAGCAATAATGCATTATGCTGTCATTAAAGTCTTCATCCGCACATTATTTCCAATTTAAAAACAATGACATTATGATGATGAAAAATGACATAATGACACATCTTTTGGACATGTTATTTCAACCATTTAAAGATTCTTCTACAAATTATTATGCTGAGCCTGTGCTGCCTTTGATACATTGTGAGAGGCTTTGTTATTAAAGCAAAATAGATAATGCTGAATTCATCTTACAGGTTGCATTGGGCATGGGAATGGCTAGTGGTATCCGTTTAGGACAACATCTAGGGGCTAACAAACCCAAAGCAGCCCAGTTAACCTCTCGTGTAACCCTTATAACAGCAGGTATGTACAGCTCTTTTTTATTAAATTGTCTTCAGTTAAGGGAGCGATCATTTTTTTACAGCAGAGGTCAGGGTGGCAGGTTGGGGGGGGGGGGCAAAAGAATTTTGACCCCGTTACTATGCATTACTATGCTTCAAAGGGCCCTGGGGGTGTAAAAATGTTCACGCACTCCGCACGAAAACCCACCACCCCCCTGTTGTCACTCCCTGACCAACCTTTTTGGCCCGATCATTAAGCCCAAAAATTACAAAATATTTGCAAAATGAACAATATATATCTCCCATTCATGGCTCGATTGCATCTAATTTTACCATGACAATATGGAGTCTGGCTGTTAGAGATATATATTAGACTAAGCTGACTGGTGATGCACACTTTTTCAGGACTGATCGGTTTTGTTCTCTTCCTACTGATACTCAACCTACGCCATCAATTGCCACGGATATTCACGGCTAACAGGTAAATGAAACTCCATACTACAGTGGCCCAAAATGGCTAAATGGATAGAAAAGAGAAGAGTGAGAAGTGGAAATCGAAAAATGTTAAGTGCAAATTAAAAAGTGAAAGTGCAAATCAAAAGATAAAGACCAAAAAGTGAAGAGTGGTTTAAGGTTTGATGTTTCCACTTTCAACGTCACACCGCTTTTTTTAGTTGTACAATGACTTTATGTTGAGGTATGAGCCTTCTTATTCCATGATTTTCAGCTTATCACACATGTTTTACAAAGCGCTTATGTCAACTGGGAGATCAGCAACCATTCCGAAACATTTTCTATCAATTATTTGTTAGATTCAAAGAATCCTCTTGATTCAATTTGATATACATGAGGGATACAGACAGATTTATATATACTGCATTTTGAACATTTAGATCAAGCTAAAGCAGTTGCTGATATGTCTTGCAGAGAAGTTATAGATCTGGCAGCCTCAGTTCTACCCATAGTAGCGGTTCAAGAGATATTCGACTACTTGGGGGTAAGTATGAAGATTGTGATTTTTATAATTTTTCTGATTTATACGCAGTTAATCACAATGAAATCAGGGACAGACTATGTCTAAATACAGTGTCAACTCCTTAAAAACACTCTAATATTGATAATACAAACATTATCCTGTTCAGCACAAATGCCTAGTTTTCCCCAAATTAGAATTTTAATGATGCACGTAGTGATGAGAAGCCAGATTTTTTTGAGTGGTCTAAAGGATATATATTATGTATTTCTCCCTCACACAGGCTTCTATGAACGGTATCCTGCGTGGCTGTGGGAGACAGGTCATTGGGACCTACATCACAGTTCCTGCCTTCTCCTTTGTAATTATTGTGGGTCTGACCCTCATGCTGAAAACCCCACTCAGGATTAAAGGTAATACTTTTCTGACATTCATTCTGACAGCTTCCCAGGTAACAAAAAAAACATTTTCCAAATGTTTGCATACATTTTGGAAGAAAACCTTTTTCATACAAAGCTTTGGAAAACGTTTGCTTCCAAACGTTTTCAAAACGTTTGCAAACTTTTGGAAAATGTTTTTTCGTTAGCTGGATTAGGCCACATCAAAAAGAAAATTGGATAATGGACTTTTGAAAAAATGGTGTGAGCGAGAGAAATTCTAACCATTTGTCAATGGATTTTGGTCATGAAAGAGTGTAGCGGGACAAATGTCTAAATTGACACACATTTTATTAAGTAAGACCCGCTACTATCATCAATATCACATCCTGCTAACAACACTAACTGTGTAAAGTTTATATTATTATGTGTGTATATGGCTCTCATGTATTCAACGCTCGAAAATCACACTGACAGCCAATATTCTTTTTAAATAAAAGATCTTACAATCTTACAAATCTTACACATTAATACATTGAGAACTTGGGGTACCTTGCAGGTTTCTGGACGACCACTCTCTGTGCCCTGGCCTTCCAGGCCCTCGTCGGCACCTTCTTTGTGACTCGGCTCAACTGGCAAGATGAGGCCAAAAAGGTTCCTGATACAATTTATATTAACACATTATAAATGTTTATTATACATAGTCTAAAAATGAGTTTATTCTGCCTAGTTTTTACCATTGAGATTGTATTCTATGTATAATTTGTCAGTTTCATAGTGTCCTCTTATGACTGACACAAATAAAGATCAGTACAGAGAAACGCTAATTGATGGATGGTCAAGTTAGTAAAATCTTGACCTAATAACCATATTAGGTGGACTGATGGAAGGAACTAATTTAAGGATCGTGTTTCTATAGCCTAATATTCTTTTCTCTACACATTTAGCATTGGTTGCAAGTAGCAAATTAGTTTGACCTCCATATAAGGAGATTTCATTGTTGGCAAAGTTTAGTATGATAATGATATGTTATTTCAGGCTCAAGTAAGAATTGGGAAGAGTGAAGATCAGAGACCTACAGGTATGTATCTCCCCGGTAAACATAGATATCCTAATTAAATGTGCATATCACTTTGAATCCTAATTGAATATGATAGTTTTCCACTGATGTAAATATTAATGTTATGTGTTGTTGGTCTATGTATACTCTGTCTATGACGTTAGATATATATATATATATATAAATATATGTATATATATATGTATGTTTATATATATATAGATCTATAGAGATATGGATATATAGAGATATATAGAGGTAATAGGAGAAAAGTGTTTATTTTATGTTGCAATGACGATTGTCCTGCATTAGGTATTGATATGCATAATCATCTTCGTAGGCCAACCTTAACAATTAAGCATTATTCTATGCAAACAAAAGTGGTGTGTTTAGTGGGTTAATCTTTGGTTGACCGGTTGCCTTAACCTATCAATGCACCATAATCCAGCATTCTGCTGTAATACATAATGCTGTGTGTCATTATGATGCATGAACGCAGCCCTTGTGTGTTTTCTCTGTACACATTTCATTGAATAAGAGTATTTGTATGTCTTCACTTAGATCTGCAAACCACGAAAACACCTCTCTTGTTGGAGACATCCAAGAAATTGACAAAGAAGATAGTATTAACACGAGTATTGACCATTGGTTTATCCACTGGACTCCTCATCATCAGCCTTATAGTTCGTTTTGCAGTTCACATTCCTGATGAAACATTTGAAACTTATCGATCGGGAAATACCACCTTTGAGGCTACGGGCACCTGCTGAGCTGCAGTGTTGGTCTAGACCTCTAGGTGAAAGGCAGGGGTTTCTATTCATAGAAACAGGATAGTCAACAGCCAGTTCCCCTTCTGCTTGGAGCATTGCATTCTGGTGAAAAACTATGCATCTAGTATTGCTGCGGGCTCAAAAAGCACCCGGTCAAGCCATGCCCTCTCAACAGAACATCGAGTGATTGACACAGTAAGCGCTCAGTGGGTTTTGAGAGGACAAGGCTTTTGTTTTTTCAAAAGATAAAAACAAATAAATAAAATATAAATAAAAGACAAAAACTGTAAAATACAAAAATAGTACCTGTATTACTAATACCGTTTGATTGTTGGTAATCTTTGATATTATTATCAGTCTTAAGACTCAGTGACTGGATTCTCTTTTAGTTTACCATTACTGTAAAACTCATCATGTACTTCCTGCTATTGTAAGTGTTCAAAGAATTCTACAAGCATAATATGGAACATGTCGATACACAAGAATCACTAGCAAATCTTTTTTGTATTTAGTATTGAGTTGGCAAGCCCACCGCGTCACGAGCATGTTCTTTGTCAATAAATGAGTTTCATGTGAACTTACCCAGGTAACAAGAAACGTTAAGTGAACGTTGATCAACGTTCACTTTTGGCTAGTTGGACTAACGTTTTTTTATTTACATTCTTTCAACGTTGACTTAACATTTTTGTGGATAATGTGGGTTTAGAAACGTTCGTTTAACATTAGAAAACAGTTTACAAATTAACGTGTTCCAGGCAACCTATATTTGACATTGACCAACGTTTTTTTGTGGACTTTAAGCACGTCAACCCTATAGGAGTGATACACTGATGCTACAATGCAGACCTGGTGCGGAGTATTGCCAGGGTTGCATTCATGCATCATCACAACAAAGGGCAAAGCACATTATGCACTATGCGGCCTTAAAGGGTAAAATAAGAACCCATGTTGACAATGCCACTGCCTTAAGTATATATAAGGCTATGGTGATACCCTCTTTCGACTACGGCGACTTCATTCGGGACAAAGGCAAGATAGGAGAAAACTGGGAGCTCCAACTCCTACAGAACAAAGGTCTACGAACAGTTTACAAGGTTAAGCTTAAGGAGAACCCCCTGTTTAATACTTATGAGCTACACACTAAGAGTAGGTGCCTGTACCTTAGTCACAGACGAGACATGCACTTGCTTTTTTATGCCTTCTCCTTGTCAAGGCTGCCTGACATGCAGGACTTATGTGACATACCTACTCGCAGACACTTAGGTAATAGGCTTAGGGCTATACGTAGCCTTAAGCCTATAATAGTTAAGAGTGCCCTATACAGGGCCATCGATCGATGGAATAACCTTAAACCAGAATACACAAGGCTTGAGACCCTTTGGTAGTTAAAGAAAGCCATTAAGCGCGACTACCCTGACTGTTTCATGGTGTAAATCTTGTCATCTCGACTTACTGTATCTCACTCATCTCATCTCATCTCTTATATATTATGATTGTGCACACGTTATCATGTAGCAGAACGTTTGATATTACATAATATCCGCGATAGTAACTGTTTAATTATGTCTCCATGGCTTGATATGAATATAAAAGACCGTCTAAACAAATCATGTAAATTAGATAGGGGTCCTTAAAAAAAAGAAAACAAAAAAAGGGGTAACCCGAGATCCAGTTCAACTATCTCTGAACTTGACCTCTTGAGATTGACCTCTGAAAGCTGTTTGTGCAGATCTCAAAGGTAAAATCCACTTCATAATTCCTGGGTATCATGGTGATTCTAATGAAGGTTTTGATTGGGATCATCTAAATTACATTTAGCAAGGATAAATCTAGAAACCCCTAAACATAGATTTGCAAATATAGCAAGGATAAATCTAGAAACCCCTAAACATAGATTTGTAATCAGATTTAGAAGGATTCACAATATTGAATATGTACATCATTTTGTATTTATTGACACATACACACATAGCCAATTTAATTTATAAAAGTCATTAGGCCAATAATGATAACTTAGACAGATCACATTAGAAAAAAAGTAGGGGGGATTCTATTTTTCAGAGCCTATTAGTCTGTTTTAAAGCTACAGAAGTATTCTGAGGTGAAATATCTCAGTTAAAAAAAAAAGATTAGCTGAATATTAATGTGACACAATCTGTGTAAAGGGACCTTCGTGCAGGGTGCACTAAGGTCCTTTTTCCTAGTGCATGTCACTTTTCTTTAATGAATGTTTGAAAAGTACCTAAAAACACACATAAAAACTTGTGCTCAAATAGTCTATTTTAACAGTTCTTCTCCCATCTAATTTGATGATATGGTTGCAGCAATGGTTGGATTACGTCAATGTCAGAAAGTGATTGTTCTTGTAGTCCTGCATGTTCTGTTAAGTGCTGAGGGACAGCATCATAGTAATCCACCCCTTCTGTGCTGGGAGAGTGTGGTGTAGTTCCGGCCTCCATGGTTTCTAAACTCTGGAGGGTGTTAGGTTGTGTAGTGCTTGACGTGTTCAGAACTTGCTTACCTTTACGGCAGCAACACCAGCAGACTAGCATGGTGATGAAGACATCACAAAAGATTGATCCAACTTCTATTGCAATGCCAACTATTCCGAGGCCTAGGACCGAACTTCTACTGCCTGAAAAATAACAAAACAGTTCTAGATCTGTATGTCTATGAATGTAGGTGTATTACAACAGTCATTAGCAATCATTAATTACCGGTAATTTACTTAATTACCACTAATTAGGATCATGGTACATGGTGATCGTACAGGGGTATGGTTGATACATAATTACTTGGCTTGCCCCATTTTAGGCTGACTATTGGGCCTCTTCTCAGTAGTAGTCTACTTAAACTATCACTCACACCAATCAAACCCTCTTACATTAATCTGATATTGTGAATGTGAACACTCAAGTATGGCAAGCCATTTAGGTTAGTTCTACATGAAGACAGATATCACATGCGACATGAACCCTAGGGTACCGTTGGGTTTGTATCAAACACCCTGCTTGTATGAGTGCTGGCACAGAGGGGTCTGGATTTTTCCTCAGACACTTAGATAGGATCTTAAATATGCTGCTTAGTGGAATGCCTCAATGCTAAGGTATTATACATTTACAAACATGTGTTATGATATTCTAAAACCTCCCCTTTGTTGACATTATATATATCATATTTTAAAAACCAAGTGACACATAATCGGTTACAGGTGGAATACGTTTTCTTCACAGAATTCATCCTTTGTATGCATAAGTTGGTCTATTTGAAATTGAGCATTTGAATAAAATTGTATGGCATGTTATTGTATCATCGTGATAAAGCACTGGGGCACTCTTCCATTTGATGAGTCTCTTTCCCCCGGCACTTATACAAGACAAGCCCTTATTTAAGGTAATGTATTTAGTGGTTAAAAAACATTTGGAAACCTCCAGCACTTATTCAACACCAGTGCTCTTTCGAAACCAGGTGCTTTATCACAATGGTACAGCAAGCTTACACAAATGGCTTCCCATGAATCATATAGGTCCTTTGCAAGAATATGTTAAGCAGAATTTCTTCCGTGCTTCTTTAACCATTTAAGCGATGCATAATGCTTAAAAATGCCATGCCCTTTGTTTTCATGGCAGTACCAGCAGATTTACTGCCCAAGAATGCATGTGTGCATCATCAGAGTCCTTCAGGAGTGTATCAACCCCATGTGGTTGGCACCATGCATTAATTCTGTGATATGTGTGTATCACTAACTAGGTCTGTATTCATGCATCATGGAGACCAAGAGTATAGTATATAAAACACTATATTGCCCTTAAAGGATTATAGTTAACCAAAGACACACTTACCTGTGGATACAGAACCCATTATTATGGCCAGCATGAGGACAGATAATATGAAGCATAAAGCTGTCCTTTTAGTGGTAGGAAGCTCCATGTTGTGAGGTCCTGGTGGCAGGAGGGGTGCTGGAGGTCTGTGCTGAGGTGGTGTGTGCCCGATAGTATTACCCTCTTTAACCATCCATAACCGTCTCAGGATGGCAAGTCGCTAAAGGGTGACATTTGTTGTCATGATACACCAATGAGAGTTACAAGCCAGGGCTGCATTGGTGAATCATGCAGACCTAGGCCTCTTAGGAGTGCATCAAGCTTTTAATCCTGGCATGATGCATGAATGCAGTACTTGAGAGTTACTCTCCAGTGCTGCATTTATGTATAATAATGACAAGGGCCATTGTGAATTAAAGCAGCATGATGTCCCTAAAGGGTTAACACTGTCACACTCTAGTTAGCAGCTGACGTAGTCCATGCACTGTTGTTGTTGTCGTTACTAAGACGTCTATTTATACCAAGGGTGGATTAACCTACTATAGGATATACAGTTTGAGTGTCGCCATACAGCATACAGTAAACAACATTTAAAGGGAATTGTGGGTTTCTACATATAGGCCACCTGGTGGCAAAAATCAAAACTCATGAACATTCATCTTGTAGCTAATTTTGTATACCAATAAACTATACTTTCCCTTGATAAGAGATTTTATTTATCGTCTGAAGATTTTACCTACATGTATGGCATGTTTTAGCCACCAGAAGAACCATTGGATCCTATTGTTAAGGCAAAGTAAATAAACACTCATAACTTTGGTAGTCTGAATATATATATATATATATATATATATATATATATATATATATATATATATATATATATATATATGTGTGTGTGTAATATGAGACCCCTTGATGGTGGTCTACTTCAATTAATCGCATTCCTATCACACTCATATCAAATATGTTGTAGTGACCCATGGACTCATATATATATACATATATATATATATATATATATATATATATATATATATATATATATGTATAGTAAGAGAGTTATCTCACCAGTGATCTCTCAAGTGGTCTATTGTTTAATGACCTCGGTGATAACAATGGAATACTTAGAGATTGACTGAAGAACACTTGTAGAGCCATTTGCAGATTAGCAAACAGCCATATGCACGTGTTCAGGAATACAGGATCGCTAACACGTGTAGACACTTCGAATAACCACACTCCCACTACCACAATTGAAAATGACAGAGTTTGAAAATGTCCTCAACAGACTTGGTCAGTGCGGCAAGTACCAGATGCTCATGTACTTTGCATGTTTTGTCACGGTGGCTATTGCCGGCAGTAGCATGAACCTGACCATTGTGTTCTTTGCTGCCACCCCACACCACTGGTGTAGGAACCCCTCTATAGAGCATCTCAGCCTCACCAGGGACGTCATACTTAATCTCACTATACCCAAGGAAGGAGAGGAGACCTACAGCCGGTGTACAAAGTATGATATTGACTTCAGCAACTGGACGAGACATGATGTGGAGCGAGCGTTGGGTGGAGGGGATTTCTCGACAGGATCGCTAAATGTGACCGGATGTGCAGATGGATGGGAATACGACCTTTCAACCATAGCCAGCTCTATTGTGACCGATGTGAGTTTTAGATGCCAAAGTTGCTATGTCTTTATTTTTATCTTTTCCAAACATTTCCATCATTGTATATTACTGTGTGTTTTTAATGGGTTGAATTTGAGCTTGATTTCTAAAATGAAGCATTGAGCATGAATCTACAATTATATCTAATATAAACTACATTATACTATAAAGGGAAAGGGTCCTCCATGAAGTACCAGGCCATGTCTATGAGTGTTGGCTGAGGAAACTTTTCTTTAAACTTTTTGGGCTTAAACAAATCTTATTTTTTGAATACACAGGGACCAACCTCTCTAATTATAATTTTTGTTTAATTTTTTTCAGTCAGTATGATTTCCCCACCAATTTATAATTGTCCATGGATGTTTTACACAATGGTTCTTGTACTTACCTTAGTGGGACCTGGTGTGTGACCACAAGGTGCTGGCTGATGTGGCCAAGTCCATCTACCAGCTCGGCTACCTGGTCGGTGTGCTCATCTTCAGTTTCATTTCTGACAGGTAAATGATCTAAAATTATGATCTGTCCTAAAGGAACCCTTTAAGATCTAGATGATAAACCAAGGGTTAGAAAGCAAATCGATATTTGGGAGCAACTCTAACCAGCTTCACCTTACGTTTCAATATGTAGATGAGGTATGGTTTGGGAGTGTTGTGTTTTTCAATATCAGTCTTTGGCAAATGTATTATTGGGCCTGATGGCATTCCAGATGACTGATTGACTACTGAGGATCTCAACCTGAAAAATAAAATTATTGCTTATGTTTAACATAGGTATGGCCGGAGACCAGCATTCATTTCGTCCCTCATCATGAAAATAGGATGCGCCATTGCTCTGGCGTTTTCTACCAACTTCACCATGTTCATCATCCTCCGTTTCCTGCAGGGATGTGCAGCACTTGGCAGCTATGTAGTAGCCTTTGTCTTAGGTAAGCACAAAAACATAATAGGTATTTACATATTTGATACAAGTATACCTTGGTATGCTGCCTCAAGACTTCGTGTTCAACATGATCAAAGCATTAAGTATAAGTAATGCAAAGAAGAAAATAATAACTCACAGGTACTGGATATTTGCTGTAAAAGCCCATAATCAGTTTTCCAAATGAGGTAGCCTGAATTTGCTGACAGCACAAGAAGATCACTCCAAATTAGAATCATGAAACTTGTTGTCTGCAGTCTGTATTGTTTTAGAAAAGGTATCTGTGTAACTGAAGAATATAGAGTTTATATATTACCAATTATAAGCAATATTCTGATATTTCTACTTTTATAATTAACATCCAACTTCAGTGACTGAGATAATTGGCAGTCAGACTAGAACCCGGCTGGCTACAATGCCGAGCTACCTTTGGTCATGTACAATAATGGTCATGGCCGGAGTCGCATACTTGATCCGTGACTGGCGCCACCTGGCCCTAGCTGTCTCTATACCTCAACTCATCATGCTTCCCATCTGTCTGTAAGTACATTCTAATATTGAGGGTCCATCTAGCTATACATATGGCATAATAAATAGACAAATGCCCATAGCAATGGATACCATCTCTGTTGCATAATACAAGTCAGGGGTGAGGGTCATATTCCTTGAAACCACATGCTGAGTGGGATATGCCCAAAGCCTAAATGTAGTTGGCATTTGTGTTTATTGTTTTATTTGAAGCCATTTAATGAAGTGCTTAATTTTTTTTAAAGTCAGATGTTTAAGGGTGATCACAATTTATCAATGAAGTTCGGAGAATTGATACAAGATTGATACTATATTAGCAGCATTGATTAGAAACGGAAATACTGATAACTTATTTTAGTCTAGAACTACCAAAAGGCATAGTCAACTATCTTTATTAAAATATATACTACTTTTTTACTAATCAAGCTATTATCCAACCCAAAGTGTATTCATCAAGCTATTATTCAATTCTGACAGTATTAGTCAGTAGCTTTATACTTATTTTCTCTGATGGTAGATTTGTCCCGGAGTCACCACGGTGGTTGTACGTCCAGAACCGACATGACGAAGCAGATGCTATAGTCAGGAAGATGGCAAAGATGAACGGCATACATCTTCCTGCACAGCTTGATGTCCAAGTAACGGTATGTTCCAAAGGTTGTGCACTGCAGAAGAGAATCTGTTCAAGCATTGATGGCCATTTTCCTTTTTTTCCCTAGAGAATATTAACACCTAAGAGTTGAGAAAAAGGCTTTATAAATGGATTAAGGAATTGGGTTTTATAGAGTATGATAGATAACTAAGGCAAATGTCAGTCTAATACTCCTTGTACCGCTTTCAAATGATTAATGATTTCAAGACCTTTTTTATTGCTGTTGCTCCAAATAACTTATTAACATTATCTTTGATCCAGAAAAAAGAGTCCAAAGGTGTAGTTCGAGATATTTTCCGTTATCCAAAACTACGGTGCTTTACAATAATCCAGATGTTCAGTTGGTGAGTGAATTATCTTTTAATCAACATCAACATTTATTCATTATCTAGCCAACTTTGTAGAGTATTACTCTGTACAGAACTGGAAAAGAAGAGCCACATCATCCTAATGAAAGGTTAATTTTCCAAATCAACCAAGCATGATTTCTTTCATGTTCAATGTGTGAGTTGGAATCTAATTGAAAATCAGTACAGGGGGCCGCTTCCCTTCATAGAGAGTCCATCCTTCAGGGTTGTATTCATTGCACCGAACCATGGATTTGGTTGTCTCACGTGCACCGAACCACTCTTATGATTATAACTATGGAACTATAACTAGGATCAGTAATATCTACTTTGCATAACATAAGTTGAACCCAATTTGAACCCAAAAATGTATTAACTACACATGTCGAATATGGTAATTTACCTTGACTTCTAAAATACAAGAACTAGGATCTCAATATCCAATTTACAGAATCCAAATTCTCTCAAATATAGAATAAAATAGTATTGATATTGGTAGCCGATAGTCCAGGGGCATGTGCTCTTGTAAAGCCTCTGGAAATGGCCCTGGGTATGACTATTTAGCTATAGGAAATGTGGTCCAGAACCCTGCCTGTGCCACCCTAGACCAAATTATCTAGGCTGTGCCCCCCTGGACCATTCCTTTTGGATTATAACTCATAAAAAAGACAATCATCATGGTTGGTAGATTAGCAAAAATGACATATATTAGGAATTAACATAACTTATAGAAGAAGGCTTTCTAAAACTTGTAATAAAAGAAAATTAAACTCAATTGTTAGGTCAATTTCTGTACAAAATAATTCTATTTTTACTTGTCATTTAGAAATTCCCAGTAACTTCTATTATGGTTTGTCTTTCAGGATGGAGACATCACTAGTTTACTACTTCATTGCCTTGTATGCGTTTGACTACAGTGACAACATCTACATTAACTACCTGTTAGGGGGCGCAGTGGAAACTGGCGCAACCCTCATTGGGCAAGGTTTTGTGCACCATATTGGTCGGCGGACACTTCTAAGTTACAGCCTAATTCTGGCCGGAATATGTCTACTCTGCATAATGGTGGTTCCTAAAGGTAAGGAAAGGACAGCCTCCAGTAATCCAGTACCCATTTCTGCCGCTAGGGCAAGAATAAGCCTTGACAAATTGAGTACTGGGTCTAGAATGGCGTGTTCGTTGCCACCTTATTTTAGCTGACGCGCCACTTGCAGTGACAGTGGTTTCACCAGCAATCCCTCAGGCTGTAAACATACAGTCAATGGGCAATAGACCTACTGAGGAAAGGATGGGAGCAAATTTGTGAATCAAAAAGATAAGAAAATTATGGCTGTGTCTCATGAGACCAGGTGCCATCTTTGACCGGCCACCATAAAAAAAGATTTGAGAAAAATGTATTTCATCATTGATATGTAAGGGATAAAATAAAGAAAATGGCAGTGGTCATATCTCCATAACTTTACCTGCCTTAAATAAACCGTCTTCTGTCAGGAGGTCAAAGATGGCACCCAGTCAAAGATGGCACCGGGTCAAAGATGGCACCCAGTCAAAGACGTTCACATTGGCCCAGACTCATCAGACACAGTCTTATAGAATCATAGCTGTAAATAAGGTGTAATGGCTAGAATGTTTTGACTTTGTTATTCAAACAGAATATTGAACCCATGATGTATATATATATTTGCAGATATAGCATGGTTGCCTGTGACTTTGGCCATGTTGGGTCGTTTCTTCTTGAAAAGTCACTACATGGTCAAAATGACACACACAACAGAGATGTACCCGACCATGGTGAGAAACATTGCACTGTCCATTTGCCAAGGATCCTCACGTGTTGGTGGTGTAATTGCACCTTACATAGTCTCATTGGTAGGTTGTTTATTTTCAGAAATTGTTTTATCAGATACCCTGCCAACAAAAAAATATTATTTTACATCAAAATAACATTTTAAAATTGTTTATAAAGTTATGCCATAGTAAGGAACCTTAAATAAATGTTATATGATGTTATAACATGTTTTATAACTTTTTTTTTCACTGTGTTTTCCTATACTAAGCCTTCTTTATATAGCATGCTTGTACCAGACTGCAGTCACCCCATACATCCTGTTCAGCCTAGTGTTGTATTAACCTTTATATTACCCACTGGTACCAGACTGCAGTGACCCCGTACATCCCGTTCAGCCTGGTATTGTATTGACCTTTATATTGCCCCCTGGTACCAGACTGCAGTGACCCCATACATCCCGTTCAGCCTGGTGTTATATTGACCTTTATATTGCCCCCTGGTACCAGACTGCAGTGACCCCGTACATCCCGTTCAGCCTAGTGTTGTATTGACCTTTATATTGCCCCCTGGTACCAGACTGCAGTGACCCCGGACATCCCGTTCAGCCTGGTGTTGTATTTCATGGTGAATACAGACTGTCAAGGTTAAAGCACTGGGAGGGCCATTTCCTAGGGGAGCGTGCAAAAACCCTAGGCTGTATTCCAGGCTGTGGCTGTATTGCACTCTATGAGGGTCACGTGACCCCTGGAAAAGGATAATTTCATGTTTTTTCATGCAAATACAGGTAGTTACGACCAGCGTGTAACACTGCCCACGCACCACTTGTACTATAACCACTGACTCAGCCTGGTCTTATATTGACCTTTATATTGACCTTTATATTGCCCCCTTGTACCAGACTGCAGTGACCCCATACATCCCGTTCAGCCTGGTGGGAGCCCCGTGTGTAGTTGCTGGCTTCCTAAACCTGCTGCTGCCTGAGACTAAGGACAAGAAGATGCTGGAGACCATCGCTGAGGCTGAACAGGTCTATAGGTAATTACAGGCTGACTGACACAGATTTCAATGTTAGATGTGGATTTAGGGATTTAGGGATTTGGCGGAGAAAATAACCCCATTATAGAAATAGACCGTGTATTATTATGGTTTAAATTCACAATGTAAGGGCAACTACACATTTTCTTTTGATCTGATATCATGGATATGTGCTGGTAAAAAAATTAAATGAATGAAATATTTCAAATCAATTTAATACTTTCTTTTTCCTATCCCATATTGAAGGAGACTTATCCCAGTGAGCACAACATTTAGTTCAACATTGAATCAATGTTGGATCAACATTGAATCAACATTAACAACCAATTATCAATGTTGATTCAATGTTCTCTGCCCATTGGGATATATCAAGGTGTATATTCTCTTTTTTAGTTACCGGTTCCCAAAGTCAAATTGCTGCAAATCCAGTGACAAAAGGAGGAAAGATGTCTCAAAAATCACCAAAGACAGTTCAACCCAGTTCAAAATAATCATTTCTGATAATGAATAAATTATCAACCCATAGTTTCTAACCCAGTATCCATGACAGTGCATGCTGAATTACTTTAAGAAGCTGTAGTGCAACAATGGCCAATTTACAGCACAACAACTGCCAATATTGCTCAATCTTAGAATTAATCAAATATGTTCCATCAATGATTACAAGGATATGATTGAGGAAAGATTTGATGGTTTGTTTAATGTTCAATAAACCATGGTTCCAAATAAAGAATAAAGGAACTACAAACAGTGGCAGTAAGATATCAGGTGTTGTTATAACCAGAATACCCCTCCGAACAATATGTTCTTTGACCCTTGAAGGACAGCAGTAGCGACTTCCTAATTAACACATTTCCATTTGAATACAAACATGTACATAGGCTGATGTAGGTGGGCTTCCTACCAAGATGTCTATGTGATATGGCTCTAACTTGATACAGGTTGGTTTCGATCAAAAAAGCCTACTTGCCTGTACATATGTAGACTGTGGGACTATAGACACAGATGTACACATCTATAGTTGGTCTAAAGGTAATAACATGAATATGTCCCTAATTACAAGATAGATGATATGCATTATTTGTTCCATTTGCAAATAACAATCATAATTTATTGAATTAATATATTTCTTAAAGGGATGGAAGATATAGATCATTCTATGAATTGAGAGACACTTACTCGAAGAAACATGTTGGGAGTCCTAAATTCCAATGTGGTGAAGGTTTATAAAATAGGTGGGATGGGCATTCAGAATTAAAATATGAAAAAAACTAGTATTTATATCTTTATCTATCTATTCATTGTATTACTAATATTTGAGTACATCCAGCAGACATTTTCTAATCATACAAATAATTCAAATGTTATTCTACAGCATGAAATTATTGAAATGGGGCTGCAGCATAACACTCATATTTGTCACACAGTAAACCTATACTGCAAATGTCAGATTGACAAGTTAACTACTTAACTTAATTACACATGGAATAAATAATATGCTGTTTTATCAATTTTCACACTTTTATGACTATTCTAATAAAACAACAATAACCGTCTTAACAAAAAAAAATTGTCAAATCATATAAAAAGGCACATGTGATTAGTTTGTACATTCAGATATTGGCCCTTTAAAGGGAAATGCGGGTTCCTACAAAAATCAATACTCATGAAAATTCTTCTTTTGGCTAAATTAGTATTCCAATGTATGGTATTTTCCCTTAATCAACCATTTTATTTGCCATCCAAAGATTATACCTGTGTGTATGGCATTTATTAGTCACTGGGACACCCATAGCATCCTATAGTTAAGGCAAAATAAGTATTTTTGAAAAATTCATAACTTTCTAATTTCATTGGTGACCCCTTAGTATTTTACATTTAAAATGTTCCTATAGATGCCCATGAAACATTCCCAAGTTTTGGTTGATATGGCAATAGAGGGGGATAGTCCATGACCGATAATGTGAGAAAATACTGTTTTCCCATTCATTTCTTTAATTAATGTACTCATTTGCTCAAATGGCTGTATCATGAAAATTAGCTCGGTGACAAGTCAATTTCTTTTCATTTTCTATTTGATAATAAATCAAGCTAATATAACCTTGAGTTACATGCAAATAGCAATAGAAGTTCAGTATTATCTCGACACGTAGCATTTCCCTTTAAAGGGTTTACAGTCCCTTACAGAAATAGTAATTCTAGGTTGTAAAAGTGAATATAAATAGAAGCGCTGAAGAGAGGGAAGCTGGGACTGTTTTTGGCAATCACCTTGGTGGCACCATGGTGACAGGTAAATTAGTTAGATACAAGTTTGTGGAAAGGCAGTGGAAGATCACCTGGTCCTCATGTGTCTACTGCTGAAACTTGTTTGTCGTGCTCCCACAGTGTCACATGGGGCCAGCTTGGAGTGTAGCTTAGCCCTTTAAAGGGAAATGCTAGTTGTCAAGATAATACTGAGATTCTATTGCTATTTCCATGTAACTCAAGATTATATTAGCTTGATTTATCATCAAATAGAAAATGAAAAGAAATTGACTTGTCACCGAGCTAATTTTTATGATACAGCCATTTGAGAAAATGAGTACCTTAATTATAGAAATGAATGGGAAAACAGTATTTTCTCACATTATCGGTCATGGATTATCCCCCTCTATTGCTATATCAACCAAAACTTGGGAATGTTTAATGGGCATCTATAGGAAAATTTTAGATGAAAAATACTAAGAGGTCACCAATGAAATAAGAAAGTTATGAATTTTTCAAAAATACTTATTTTGCCTTAACTATAGGATGCTATGGGTGTCCCAGTGACTAATAAATGCCAAACACACAGGTATAATCTTTGGATGGCAAATAAAATGGTTGATTAAGGGAAAGTACCATACATTGGAATACAAATTTAGCCAAAAGAAGAATTTTCATGAGTAATGATTTTTGCCACCAGGTGGCCTATGTGTAGGAACCCGCATTTCCCTTTAAGGGGGGCATGGTGCTTTCATGCTCTATTCTGGTGACAAGTCATGAATGCAGCACAGGTCATGAAATTACCAGCGCTGCATTTGTATGCATCATGCCATCCATACAGGATATGTGTACTCCTGAAGTGTCAGCATGATGCACCAATGCCAGACATGCAAGTTACTGGACAGTTCTAAGTTGACACATCAGGAACATGAAGCGGTGAGGTATCATGCCATTTTTGAAGGTTTAACGACTGCATGTCATTGTATTATTAAGTGAGCCCAGCTTCAGATGACTGCACATGATCACCAGGGTATACTTACTACCAGAACCACCTTTGGGACTGGTCATTAATAGGCAGCAGGGAGATAATACATTTGTGGTAAGATACAAAAAAATCTAGACTTCTAGAAACTTTTACCCTTCTGCGATGAAGGAACCTGTACTCTTTTTTCCAAAGGTGGGGGTTTCAGAAACAGTGTATCGTGTAACTATATTGCAAATGGCAGGCCAAAAGAGTGTGAACCCATATAGGTAAATATTGAGCACTCCCTCCTGCAGAGTATGGTGCGTAGATCACCAGGGAGACACAGGAGGTTTGTTTGTTGTCAGACAGCCTTCAGACGGCCGTCAGACTAGTCGCAATGATGTGGACGCACCTACCGTGGGGGATCTTGTGTTTTCTCCTCACTCAGGTAACTATTATACTAATTACACTGGTCTTACAAGTGATTAAATAGGTACTTCTGTCACATTGCGTTGGTAGATAGGACCCATTAACTTCTTGAACGTATAGGAGGATGGGGAGAATTTTGTTCGTTTTTACGAGGATAGACAAAGATCATCATAAGTTATCTATATTTCAATATAAATGCTCATGCAAAGCTGTTCTAAAGGAACTTTGACTAAGAATACTGTTATGGACGTACGTAAGAACAATGAATAGCTTTATTCATATCATTTTGGCCAAGAACTAAGACCCCCTACCCAACCATAACTTAACTTGGTGAGGGGAAGGGGCCCAATAGCTATAATGTATGCTGCATGTAAACATTAGGAGGTGGTAGTGGGTTGGAGGGAGGGGATCAGTTAGGGCTTCTTTTATACCGGTAGCCCTAAAACATACTGTATCTTTCATCAAGGAGGTGTCGGTAGAGTTGGGGGGGGGCAGAGGGGTAGCAGGGAGTAAGGGGATAGGACAGGGTAGGAGGGGCATTGGTAAGGGAGGCTTGCATATCAGTAGCCCTAATGTATGCTGTAGGTTTCATCATGGAAGTATCATTGTTTAATGGGGGATGGGGGAGGCAGAGATATTAAGGGAGGCTTGTATACCAGTAGCCCTAATACATGCTGAATGTTTCCTCCAGGAGGTGTCAGGAGATGCGTGCAGCAGCTCTCCGTGTGAGGGAGGAGGGACGTGTGTCGCTGACTGGAACAACTCCTACTACTGTAGGTGCACCGCAGACAGGACCGGGGACAACTGTCAGCACAGTGAGTAACCATTATGTCACATATATAGGGGGCTCAGGTAAAACACCACATAGGGGGCTCAGATACTACACCACGTAGGGGGCTCAGGTACAACACCACATAGGGGGCTCAGGTACAACACCACGTAGAGGGCTCAGATACTACACCACATAGGGGGCTCAGGTACAACACCATATAGGGGGCTCAGGTACAACACCACATAGGGGGCTCAGATACTACACCACATAGGGGGCTCAGATACTACACCACATAGGGGGCTCAGGTTAAACACTTCATAGGGGACTGAGGTACACATAGGGGGCTCAGGTACAACTCCTACTACTGTAGGTGCACCGCAGACAGGACCGGGGACACCTGTCAGCACAGTGAGTAACCATTATGTCACATATATAGGGGGCTCAGGTACAACACCACATAGGGGGCTCAGATACTACACCACATAGGGGGCTCAGGTAAAACACCACATAGGGGGCTCAGGTACAACACCACTTAGGGGGCTCAGATACTACACCACATAGGGGGCTCAGGTAAAACACCACATAGGGGGCTCAGGTACAACACCACATAGGGGGCTCAGATACTACACCACATAGGGGGCTCAGGTACAACACCACATAGGGGGCTCAGATACAACACCACGTAGGGGGCTCAGGTAAAACACCTCATAGGGGACTGAGGTACACATAGGGGGCTGAAGTACAACACTACTGTAGGTGCCCCGCAGACAGGACCGGCAACACCTGTCAGCACAGTGAGTAACCATTCCGTCTTTGATGCATCATGTCATCCCTAGAGGGTTAGTGGCATGTATATTAGGCCACTCAAAAAATTAACTGGTTTCTCATCACCGTGCACATCATAGGAATCAGGTTTCAAAGAAACCTTTTATTTTTTTCCCAATTTAACATGTTTTAAAAACAATAAATATTGTCATATTTGGTATCAAATCAAAGCCAATATTGTTATAATGCAGTGGTTAAGTGTCTAGAAAAGCTACCTCGTCATATTTCCAGTGCTCGGCGATGAGAAACCATGTTTTAATTTTGAGCGGCCTTAGCTATACTAGCTCCCAGTGACGCTACAGCCAAGATCCAAAGCCATTGTGGACGGGCCACGTCATACTCATTAATAATGCACAGCATTCTTGAACCTCCCAGGGATGTGCAGTAAATAAACAAGAGGGTATGGGCTGGTGACAAATGGCAACACAATAACCAACCATGTTATCACATATGGAGGCTCGGGATTCAAGCTACTAGTAATTGATTACGAATGACTATCATGTATCTATTTCCACATGTTTAAACACTTTTAAGCGTGACATGAGTTTTACAAAAGTATTTATTTCCACTGAGTGATCTACAGGAATACCTCCATGTTCAAGTTTATTATTTTCCCATCATGATTTATTTGAAAATGTATCTTTCCAACCCATCAGGAGTGCATCAACTATATAGGTCAGCATGATGCATTCATGCAGCAGGAGTGGGTAGATGCTGCATTCACACTAACAAAACATTGTTTACTTTGCTGCTCTTAAAGAGCTATGCTGCAATGGCTTTAATGATGTATGGTGTTATGTACACGAGCCCAACAGTAGCCATGTAGACCATGTGCTGTGTAGTTACATCAAAGATGTATAAACCAGAGGTGGTTGATGCTAATGTGACAGGATACTGAAGTGTTTGTGTAGCCGGAAGTCAACCACAACCGGAAGTCACCCAACAAAATGGCCTCCACAAGGTGTGAACCAAGAGGTAGAATCCTAATCAGTTTTCTAGTTTTCTTGAGGCAGAGATGTACAAAAGTAGTCTCAGATTTGTTCAGACCTTTATATAAGCTAAAAGAAGACATACACAATTTGGGCGGTTCAGGGCCTGTCCTGATTTTTCGAATACATTATAAAAGTAAGCAACACTATGCTTGGAGAGTTAAAGTAGTACACAAACAGAGACTATGGTTGTTGCCGTTGCCATCTCGGATCTCACGACAGAATGACAAACACCATGCACTGGTCAGGATCGTAGACATAAATTACAGAGCCTTGGCTATATTAGATATTTGGCTGTGGTTGTTTGTGGCATAGGGAGCTCATTTTCACTCTTGGTTTGTGAATCCATGAATATATTATTGCGGTGATAAAGCTGCAGGAGTTACCATAGGCAACTCATGATTAATGAACAGTATGGGGATTTAGTGAGGTGTAGGTAGCAATGTAGGCTGACCATGATACATTATGAAAACAATCAATACACTGAGCAGGTGCCAATAACGGGAAGGTGGAGTGGCAGCAAGCTGTCCATTTTTGATCATGATGCACCTATGCACACTGTAAAAATATTCTGTTGAAATTACAGAGAATCAATGTTAAATTTGACGGTGTACCACGGTAATTGTGATTTATGGTGAGACACTGTAAATCACATTACTTTTACATTGAACATCCGTAAACCAGTACATTTACAGTGAATCTCACATTAAATGTTTGCCCACCAGGTGGCAGCTTGGTTTGATAGGGAGACTTTAATGGCAACTCTCATAAAATTAAATATGTCAATCAAGATATCCAACTACTTTATTAATCACACATTCAAAATTATAACAGAATTACAAAATTACAAAAGATAACAAATCTAAAATTTCTCTTTTCGAGACCCTGGGAACTAGTAAGGATGTTATAAACACCCATGATGTGGTAATTAGAATTATACATATTGAGATTGTTGTCAGAGTTTCTTTGTAACAATCCTAGAGTACCTGCTTTTGCTCATGGATTATATTTGCTATTTCTATGAGGCTTTAAATTATGCTTCTCAGGCCTAATTTTTACAGGCCTGGAATTAGGATGACATCATGAAATATATACATCAATGAATCAAGAAACAATGATGATTAGATGTCAATGAATCAGAATCAGAATCATCGTATAATAATAATGAATCACTGTAAAGATACAACAGGAAAGGCCCGTAAATTTAGGGGGTAAAAACAGAATATAATGACGGTTTAAAAAAAGGTGAAAGCTTAGCATTAGTTAATGCTAATGATTCACCATAATTTTACAAGATAATTTTTACAGTGCAGTGACTCATCTGTGCTGCATTTCCACAAAGCATCTCCACAAATAATGTGTATTCTCCCAATATTAGCTACAGGGCAGAATTCTAGTCCAGCAGGCATTGAGCTGTGTTGCTAAGCAAGACCAGTTATTCTTTCCTGTGATTGGTTACCCTACTGGACAGAGGAAGGCTCCCATTGGTTAGGCACTGATTGGACATATGGGCCTCCTCTGCCGCTCGCCAGTGCTTTGACTTGGCTAATGGTGCTACCCCTACCTTTCCAGCAATAGCCCCTAGAGGGTTACCTCCAATTCCTCTGATGTCCATCATGCATGTACAAACACTGTTTTCACTGTAGATAACATCATACTTGTGTTCTATGATTGGATGATCAAACGAACATGCAGGCAGTCAGTCAGGCATTATGTACCGTAAAACCTTATGCAAGTCAGATTGCCCATGTGGCTTCCCCGCTAACAGGTCTGTATGAAAAAGGTGTTCCTCCAAAACGTCTGCAAATGTTTGGCAAATGTTTTTTTGTCAGCTGGGTTCTTTTGATTAGTTAAATGATATTGCTGCTTGTACAATGGTAGTCTTACCCAATGAATCATTTCATATTAGTTTAAAAAACTAATATTGCACCCCTTTTCCATTTCAGTGTCTCTGACATGTTTCCCTGCGCTGGCGATTGAGGACACAGCGTCCATGACGGGTACGGAGCAGCTCTTCTTCCACGGCCTCACGACCCGCTGTGAAGGAGTCCTGCAGGCCGTCAGTTTCTACGCTAAGCAGGCAGGGACCTTCTACCTAGACCTGTGGCAGAAGAAGGACGGATTCACTGACACCTACAGTCTGTACTACACCACCAAGATCACTGCAAGTACGTATGGACCTGTTTACCACCGACTCACACACACACTGACAGTTCTCCGTGGTCTGACAGTAGGGACACACTCAGACCCTGCCCTGACACACACGCTGGGTGTCACCTACGGGAACGGGAGCTACAAGTTGTGGAGAACCAATCAGGTTGAAGGACAGTTCTCCTACGGAACCAGTGAGATAGAAGACAGCGACAACATTGATGCTGCCCCATTGTACGCTACACCCGCTCTACAACTCCACATTAGTTACACTCCCGACACGCTCAATGGTATATATATTACCTCTTTTTGAATAATGTAATATTCAGATACTTGTGATATGTGATTGATAACTTGCATGTAGACAGTAACCCATTCACTGCTGGCCTTGATAAATGTAAATTGGGCCTTAATCACCGACCCTATGCCATGAGAATATGCAAATATGTAAGTAGATGATCCCTGGGTTAATTGCAAATTTTACATTTTTCTGACAAGGGGACATAGTATTTATGTAGAAATTGTTTTGGATTGGCTCAAAAATACTTACTCTCTGTCTCATAGGGTATAGCTGTCAATTGGTGGCATTACAGCCCTATGGCAGCAGTGGCTTATAAAGGATATTTAAGATGCCACCCAGAGGCTAGTTGTGAAAGTATGACTTGAGCAATAATAGGTTTGCTTAAATCCCATGTTAATGCAGTGCAGCTAATTACTCATTGGTAAATGTACATTAAGTCTGGCAGCCTTATGCTCTTTACTTAAAGAATTCACTTTTGTTCTCTTCATGACAGATGGATGCGCCCGATACACAGCTTCCGTTGCTGACCGCTTGAGCTGTGGCTGGGGAGGGATAACACCATCGCAGTGTGAGGCCAGGGGCTGCTGCTGGGACAGCTCTGTGACTGGTGTCTATTGGTGCTTCTTGCGTGAAGATAAAACAGGTAGGGGACTGCTACTACTTAGCCCTTTAACCCTTAAAGCCCCAGCACCCCTATAAATAGGGCTGAGTACCTGTCCCGGCTCCACTCCGACTATCGCTGGAGGAGTACTGAGACTTGCGCCTTTAAAGGAGGGCATGATGCCTTAATGCATCATACCCTTGGTTGTCATGATATATAAATGCAGCTCTGGCGAGTAACTCACCAGTGCTGCATTCAAGCATCATGAAGACTCTACAGGGTTGAGACACTCCCAAAGGGTCAGCATGATGCATCAATGTAGCACAAGTGAGATGCTGACCAGGACTTGATTGGTGCATCATGATGACAAATGCCATCTTTTAGCGATGTCCGTCTTTAAAGTGTCAACCTTTTACGGGCCACATTGTGCTTTAATATAGTATTGCCTTGGGCCCCCTAATGCATAAATCAAGGTCAGGTGAGTAATCAAACACAATTACAATCACATTCATGCAACATACTAGCCCTATTTTTCTTTGTGGTGAATACTGTCTATAAATGTTAAAGCAATAAGAGGGCCGTTCCCAAGGAGGACATGCAGAAGGCCTTGGCCTTACTGCACGCTACAGTTTTACTATACACTACACTGAAAATCCATAGGTTGAAAGGGTTAGTCAGTACAGACTATCCTAGGTTAGTCATATGAGTGTTAGTCACAATGGCAAAGTTATATTCAAAAATGACCGAGGGGTCAGTCAGTAGTGGCCAACCTAGGTTCATCTTTGGTGTGTTGTATTTGTGTACCACCGGTTGGTGCCACCTGTGATGACCACTCAGTGGCTCCCCCTGGAAATTAAAAGACTAAGGTGGGTTGGTCAGTACTGACCAACCTGACAATAATAACTTACTTAGGTTGGTCGTATAGGGAGCCAAAAAATTACTAACTAGGTTAGGCACTAGTAACTGAGAGATTGGTCATATAGGGAGCCTAGGAATATCAGTGTACAGTGAGTCTTGGGAAATTCAAAATTACCAGTGCTGTTGAAGTAAACAAACAATATGGATGCTAAAAAATATCCTGAAGTAAATAAACGTAGACTGCATAGCTATCTTAGATTGAAACACCCCAAAATGAATACAAAGCATCAACTTAAAATGGACTCTTTAGCTGTTAGATCATGAGCACAGCCCGAGCCATTCTGCTGAGATTATACACTTATAACAGTAGTGGGGACTGAATTTCCGAATATCATGACCGAAGGAGCATTTCATTCTAAAAGTTGGGAAACTGTTTTCTATGCTTAATTCAGTGGTGTAGAATCTGGAAATGACACTCGCAACATTGATACCCTAACATCGGGGGGTCTAGTCATAAGCTCAAATACAAAATGGCTGCCACTTAAGCAGCCAAGCTACCAGGCTTTTGGACATACTTTGCTGGTAGAGAATATATTCACATGAGGGTCGCTGATAAGATAGGCCCCCTTTTACCTTCAACCCTTCCACCCGCTACATTTCCCAAGCGAGTTGGCATAAAACAACCTATATTTGCTATTACCTAGCTTCTATTCCTACATTGTGATAGTGATAGCTGAATGACAAGTGGACTAAGAAAATTTAGAAAAAAAAAATTCCCCAACTTGACACTATACGCATACTTCGTCCCATACTACCCCCCCCCCCCCCGCCCGAAAGACCCTAATACTATGCTGACAAACACTATGAAATGGCATGACTGCAGTCAGGAGGGCCTTGTCATTGGCTATCAAACGCTTCAAATATGGAGTCAATCGGACCAGCGGTTTTGAAGATTTCGGGCAGGAGGTGAATTTTCTTCCCAATCCTGATTGGATGAGAATACGTTAAATTCTATCTCGCGAACCGTTACCCCTAGAGACCTGGGAGTGGGTGCAAATCAAAGCTAGTCTCAAGGGCTACTTGCCTGATGTAGACAGGTGTATTTGATATACAAAACTCTGTGCATTTATGGTACTCATCATCATTTTTCTAACCATTGCTTGGTAATCGTGTGCATTTGCACAATGAAATTTTGCTCCGTCTGGTTTTGTGGGCGGCCATCTTGTTTTTAGGCCCGTTTCCATGGAAACGTCCATTTTTCAGCTATGTGAGTGGTCAATTCCAGATCAGCACTTCCATATTACCTTAGAAACACTGCTCGCAAAGTTTTAGAATGATTTGCCCCTTGGGCCATTATGGAGGACATATCTCATGCAATATTCCAGACTACAGACACTGTGACTTTTAGCATGCAGCTTTGGCTATGGCATTGATATTCCTGACCCTTAACTGATTGGTGATGACTAGATTTTCTTCACAAAAGACCTAGCCTAAAACCCCACTTTTCCCCTTTTTTTGTGATTTGGGTGGCTGAGAGGGGGTCTGGGTGTAGGCAGGACTCCTACAGTCAGGGTATGTCTTAAAAACATGGGATTTTAAGGTCCTCTAATTATACCTTAGATATATGTCTTAGTAGTTGAGTTAAGCTCATAAGTGTTAAAGGACAAACCAGTTTTTTTTAAACAGTAACTGAGTATTTTGCATAACTAAACATTGAGAAACTATATGAACTGAACTATATTCCTGGATACATTCACTAGTATAATACCCCACCCCCGAACTATACCGATGCAATTCAACTATGTGTTTAAGTTTCATTTTAGGTGTGTCCATTAACATAGATAATTGAAGCTACACAAAAGCTATTTCTGTGCAATATCAGCCAAAACCATATAGCTTAGATTATTCCTCTTCCACTAAATATTCGGATTTCCTAAATACTGCGACTGTGTGCTGCATATGAATAGCAACAGTGGCCAACAGCTAAATTCTGGATTATTATCAAATACAGTTGGTACACTAAGTAAGCTAGAAAATAGCATTAGCTGACCAGGGGTATAAGGGGATGTCCACTGAAGTGCACTATGTCGTGACCTGATACTTCATTCTGAGGCATACCATGGAGTGATGGGATCGTGTCACCAGATCACAACGGAATCTTATACACAGATATTTCATCCATGTTCCCATAAGTTCCACTTTGCCTCCAAGTGGACATACCTACTATCAGCTAGCTACAGTAAATGTGGGATCCTCTTTAGCTGAGTTTGTTTCAGAATTATTTAAATTGTTTTTCAGTGTTCCCGTATTGTGATCCTCAGCTAGAGATAACTGCTAGATCGGGGACAACTGGGATAATGGGACATTTCTTCCCTGATCTCACCACTAGCTGCCATGGACTACTCTCCAACATCCTTTTCTATGCAAGGACTCCAGGCACTTTTTACTTTGACCTGTGGAAAGCTACTGACGATGGAACGGACCATGTCTTGTATTACACCCAGGAACTCACTGTGACTGCTGCTGGAACATACTCTATGGAAGTTACAGATACAGACACAGTTGTAATTATACCGGGACTAGTGTTTGGATTCCACTGCAATGCCGTAGACAGCTGTTTAATGGCTGTGGACGATACTGATGTCTATACAAGTCTCAGGTACACGGAACGACAAGACCCAGCACTATTCAGGCCAGGACTGCTACAATTCAGTCAGTTAACCCGAGACTCAACTATATCCTTTATTCTCTCACTTGGCATTCAAGTTAAGCAGCTCAGGGAGGACTCTGCAGGTAAACTTGTGACTTTTTGCTATTTGTGACACATTTTTACGGAACCGTTTTGTAACTCACACCTTAAATGTAAAATTGTCATAGTAATGCACAGCTCATTAGGAGCTTTCAATTGCTGTATGATCAATAATATGTTTGCCAAGATTGACTCTGAGGCTGTATATATTTATTTTTTTCTTTTTGAATTATGATCTCAGCCTTGATTACCATTTAATATTTTGGTGCCTTATTTAAAAACAGGGTTAACCTACCAATTATTCAATCTTTTTTTGACTGGGATTGTCAGTAGAGAATAACTGCAATAAGCCAATATGAATTCTTTGATATAATCAAAGAAATCAAAATTTCATTAGCATCATCACATATTCTTAGGACTTTTTAAGTATAGCTTAGTGCTGTTCCATATGATATGGCAGACTAAAAAGCTTCTTTGTGCGAATCAAATTATGTAAGAATTTTAATTTTCAATTTCCTAGAGTCCCTGATATGTGCTGAGGAAAGACCCATTGTACCGAGAGCATTAGGAATTTGCCCAGCTGGTCGATTTTTCCCTGGTTTCACCATTAAGTGTTACGGACTGTTGACTCACATCTTATTCTATGCCTTAAGGGCTGGAACAACTTATCTAGATATTTGGAAGATGACAGAGGATGGCACGGATTATGTCCTTCACTATACAAAACGCCTTGATGCGACAGGCCCGGGTCCTGTATCAGAGAGAGTGCTGGACACTGTGTTTGTTGGGCCAGGGATGGCAGTTGGTGTCCACTGTAACGGTAGTCAACAAGTTATAGCAGATGGACTGGGACAAGCTCATTATTCGTACCGTTCGATCATTGCAAAGCGATTTCAGGATAACGCGTTATACAACGCGTTTGAACCAGGCATTCTTCACTATAGTCAGCTCACTCAATTATCAGATGGCAGAAGTTATCCGTCGCTGATGGTTAAAGTGAATCCACTCCCTGGGAATCTTCAAGGTTTTGTTCATTTAGATAATTGATATATAAAATAAATGTAAAGACATCATTTGGTCTCGAGGCCTCATGTTCATTTCTCTTTGTGAGGCTTTGATCTGGTAAATCAGTGAATCCTACTGAGCTCTTCCAGTTTATTACCTATTGATGGCAGACATGCCAATAATGCCAGTGTTAGTGTAACATGCTGTCGTTTATACACATATATATAGAGAGAGAGAGAGCATATATCACAATATCTCTAAACCAAAATTTGTTCATAGTATTTCAAACATCCCTATCATACCGAATATTATTTTCTACAATTCTCAACACAATAAGTTTTATTGCAGAATGTCAACAAAGTCGTTCTCTGACCCCGATCATTGCTGGACCCTCACCACCACTTCCCGGACTTACAGTATTCCAGGACCAGACCATCCCCTGCTCTGCCGTGCTGCTGGGGGTCTCTTTCTTTGCCTCAGGGTCAGGCAGCTTCTGGCTTCATGTGCTGCGTCCTAGCGGGAACCCGACCACACACTACAGTGTCGTCTTCTCTGTGCAGGCAGCCGCACACTCTCAGGGACTACACCATGTCACCTTTGGACAAGAGACAAGCCGTACCGTCCAACAAGATGACGTTCTGGCCATCCAAGATACATCTGATGTTCCTAACAGCTTGAACTATGTGACAGCTACTGAAGACATGTTGAAGACAACTGGAGCGCTTCTAGTTGATGGTTTCAGCACTGCCCTGGCTCAGCACTTTAGTCCGGCAGTACTGGTGACTGGTGGTTCAGGTGGCCCGCTGCCATCACAGCTGCCCCTGAATGCCTCCACCACCTCAGTACCTGAGTACCCGCCCCTGCACCTTCATATGGAATATGGTATTTATGGTCACAAAAAGAAGGGATTTTCTTAATTTATTTCACTCAGCTTTGCCACGTGAAATGACCCTCAGTGGGGAACTATACTCATAAACCTATTTATTTGTTTGTGTAATTTGAGAATAAGTGTTATTGGCACTTACGCGCCCCTAGGCATACTTCTGGAATATGGTACTTTATTACATGGTAGATGTGGCACTCCCTACGTTCCGCACTCCATGGCCCCAAGGGTTTAGAATAGCAGCAGTCAATTGTTGATTTCCCCTCTACCCCTAATCAGTCCCAATTTCTTCTTATTTCAGGAACATCCTTGATATCATTTATATTGTCACTGCATTTCCACTGGTACTCTAACTTTACAAGTGTACTCATTTCTTTCTGTTAAGTTTCAGGAATTTCTACTGAGCGTTCCTTATCCTTCTCTAAATAAGTGGATCGAGGAGTGAATTCTGAGATTTTAAATAAGTGGTTAGAGAGCAAGGGGGTTTGGAGGTTCTAGGTTTAAAGAATCAACAATACATTTAGTTAAAGGTAACTAACATCGCGCCAGACTACACCTCATACAGCCAGTCACCTACAGTCACCACAATGAAAATGTACTAACCAAAAGAGTACTCTATGGACCTTTTAGGGAATTGGAAACATTAGCTCCACAAATAGTTACATTATTTATCAGTTTAAAGTATATAGATTAGGCTAATGAGGGGGAGAATTCCACGTGATCCATAGACAATGTATAAAATGGGGTCATCCAGTCAGCCAGCAGAGAAGTAAGCCTGAAAATTAATATAACCTAGTTCAAGCAGGATAGTAGGGCAGCAGATGGGGTAAGCAGTAGGAGCTCTATAGGGTTGGTAGGATATTGGGCAGCAGAGGGTAGGCAGTAGGAGCTTTATAGGCTAGGCAGGACAGTAGGGTAGCAGAGGAGTAAGCAGTGGGAGCTCTATAGGGTAGGTAGGACAGTAGGGCAGCAGAGGGGTAAGCAGTAGGAGCTCTATAGGGTAGGTAGGACAGTAGGATAGCAGGGGGTAAGCAGTGGGAGCTCTATAGGGTAGGTAGAACAGTAGGGCAGCAGAGGGGTAAGCAGTAGGAGCTCTATAGGGTAGGTAGGACAGTAGGGCAGCAGAGGGGTAAGCAGTGGGAGCTCTATAGGGTAGGTAGGACAGTAGGATAGCAGAGGGGTAAGCAGTAGGACCTCTATAGGGTAGGTACGACAGTAGGATAGCAGAGGGGTAAGCAGTAGGAGCTCTATAGGGTAGGTAGGATAGTAGGGCAGCAGAGGGGTAGGCAGTAGGAGCTCTATGGGATAGATAGGCTAGCATGGCAGAAGAGGGGTTAGCGCTAGGCTTACCAGCTCTATAGGTTAGGTAGGAGATGCTTGATATGAGGTGACCTTCACGCGGTAAGCATTGTAAGTAGTGTATCATACACGAAACTAACAACCTCATGATAACAGTTAAATGTGTAGAACACAAACTATAATAGCACTAGTCACTAGTCAGGTCATTATTATGCTGTTGTAGTGGTCCAGCGAAAATGGATATTTGGTTTCACCAGGGTTTGAACCTGGGACCTCCCGCATACGGAGTGAGCGTCATAACCACTTGGCCACGAAACCTTGCCTGCCATTCTCGCCTTACACATACATCTGGATTGGTAGGTATGAGGGGGAACAGTGATTACCCAAGGTGGCTAAGCCAGGGCACAGGGACAGATGTGGGCTCGATCTGTTCCCCTACACTGTCAAATAATTTTCATGCACTTTTTATAACAATCATCTAATTAACCCTTGTTTTGTCTTGTCTTGTCTGTGTGTCATTGAATGTACATAATATCTTGTATTGCTAATTTGTTTAAAAAAAAGATTTCTTCTTATATCATAAAAAGCAAAATATTGAATTGCTTGAAAAAGATGAAATACATCCATCGTATTTGCCAATCTTCACAAAATGTCCACCCAAAATTTATTTCCAGGGTGCTTATTATGGCTTGATAGTGCGACACCCCCAACCCCCACCCTCCCCCCCCCCCCACAAACTTGCCCTCATCTCACCCTCACCCATACAACATTTAGTGTGCAACACTAAACCTTTAAATCCTCTATAAAGACATGAGATAAAGTCCTGGTGTTCTGCTCCTCCCTCAGCTCCAACTGCAACAGGAGGGACAGCAAGCATCTCACCATTAATCACCCCTACTGCCCAGTCCCCCCAGCAGTCTGAATGAATGACCAGTACATATATTTTTATTCTACTCTTTAATAGGGAGATTATCAAAGCAGCTACACACTTTCTCAATGAATGAGCTCTAATTACATTGGTTTAGACTATATTCTCAGCAATAGGATTCACTAGTTAACAAGTTAAGAAATATTTCAGCCTATAAAGCACCTTATCGTCTAGACATTTAAAATTATAAATTCTGGATAGCATTATTGACCCCCCCCCCATAGATTGCAGGGTTAAGCTACAGACTTCTTTATTGACTATAAGAGGGGAAAAGTGAACCAGGAACATTTAGAATATTTGTAAAAACCACCTCAACCTGGATACCAAGTTAAGCATAACTGGATCACGTTCGACCCATTTAAATATGGTTTTTGCATCAGGCGATATTATAATTTCAATCTAGGAAGACACAGCGCCCTCACCCTTTGAAACACTCCACCTGTGCAATAGGATTCACTAGTTAACAAGTAAACAAATATTTCAGCCTAGAATGCAGCTTTGAATTGGCTTTTAGGTAGCATTGTTGACTTAATAAATAACAGTTTTGACTCATGATTTACAATGTTCAACCCCCCAAGGGTTAGATTACTAACTTCCTAATGGACTTTAAATAGGTAAAAATGAACTAGGAACATATAAGGACCCCTTTAATCTGGATAACAATTTGAGCATGACTTGATCATGCTTGACCCATATATTTGGCTTTGACTCATGTTTCATGTGATCTCATCATTTCAAAGTAACCTACTGGCCAGACCTAGCCCCCTCCCTCTCTGAAACACGACACCTGTAAATACCAAGATACACACGACATGCCGTAAGGTACCAGAACGCTCTATGCTTCCTGCGTCTCCACTCCTCAGCGCCTGTCTACCTTACAACATGGGTACTTCAAACACAGCCATGGCTATATTAGCCTTCACCATTATAACAAGTCCTGTGGTAGCCGGTAAGTCTCCTCCATGTATAATAAGCCTTTAAGGATGAGATAGTGCCTTAATATGCTATACTCTTTGTTGATGCATTAATGCAGCCCTGGTGAGTAACTTTACAGTGCTACATTCAAGCATCATGCTGACCCTGCAGGATTGATACTCCCCTGAACGGTCAGCCTAATGCAACAATGCAGCAGTAGTGAGTTCCATGCTTCACCATTATAGCGAGAGTTGTGGTAACTACCGTAAAACCTCACGTATAAGCCTAACTCAAGTATAAGCTGCATCCCGACTATGGGCTGATATTATAAGCCGCACCAGCAATCTGAATAGGCTGGCTTTAGTACTGTACTATAGGAGCAAAAACTCGCGTATAAGCCCCACCTGGACTATGTGACAATCCTATAAGCCGCACTAGTGATCTGATTCGCGTACTAGCCGCGGCTTATACACGAGGTTTTACGGTAGTAAGTTTCCTTCATGTCCAATATACCCATGTGTCACAAAGCATACAGCGATGACCACAATGCAGTAGCAGGAAATGCAGTCATTATCGTAAAACCTCGTGTATAAGCCTAACTTGCGTATTAGCCGCACCCCTAACTCTGGGAAATCCTATTAGCCTAATAGTGTATCTGAAAATCCTTAATTTAGTACTATAATATACTTATAAAAACTCTTGTATAAGCCGCACCCCATATAGGCATGTTTGGTATATGAAGAAAGCTGGCTCTGATTCGCGTACAAGCCTAGGCTTCTATGCGAGGTTTCACGGTAGTTATTTGATCTTTTAAGGATGCATTAATGCATCATCACCTTGGTTTTCATGATGCATGAATGCCACCCAGTGCTGTATTCAGGCATCATGTTGACCATATTGGGTTGACTGAAGGATTGTCATGATGCACCAATGCAGCAAGATACTCATACAGCTGCATTGGTGCATCATGATGAGTTGATAAGCTTCTGAATGGTAGGAATGATGCAATAGCTCACCATTGGCAAACCACTTGCATTCAGTGCTTTGTTAGTGTATCAAACTTCAGCAAATGAACATGACTCCTTGAGGCATCTGGCCATCCTTAAAGGTTTAAGACACTTTGATGGTATAATTTTATCAACTATTCTTATAATAGCATGACTGTCTAATATTAAAGTAAATATATGCAATTTCTCCCAGGATATTTATATTATAGGAATGCCATGTTTGTGACCCTTTCAAGACACCCATCCTCCAATCAGTCTTTTTCAAAATAAATGTATTTATTTTATGTCGAGAAACAAAGTTACTATGCTTTAGTACTAACATGGCTGTTCTCCACACCGCTGTGGAGAAACTAATGCTCATTCTCCATGGGCACCAAAAAGCTATGACACCAATCTTTAAACGTATAATTCCACTTCGTGTGATACAATCCAATGCACTACTCGTGAGGATACCTGTCATTCAGACAGA
This sequence comes from Harmothoe impar, assembly GCA_947462335.1. Classification (NCBI taxonomy): domain Eukaryota; kingdom Metazoa; phylum Annelida; class Polychaeta; order Phyllodocida; family Polynoidae; genus Harmothoe; species Harmothoe impar. The sequence continues at coordinate 10,862,347 of OX381705.1, read as the reverse complement.
TTATCGGGGACCTCTGTCTGTAGACCCATTAGCAGAAAGTGATAATGGTTTATGGGGGACAGGGAAGTCTTATTGTGGTGATTCCTGACATGAGTCATATACATGGTTATACATACCAAGAATAGTGTGATAATTCTACCCCACCTCCATTCCCGAACCCCTCTGTTTGTATCCATCACTCAATTGAACACCTAATACATTACGGGAGTGGTTATTCTGCCCCTCAATCTGTGTGTATGTATGCATCTCTCTGTCTCTCTGTCTCTCTCTATTTCTTTCTCTCTATTTCTCTCATGCGCTTATCCTGTAGCACTCCTATAATTTGTTAAACATTCTCATCCCTTAGCTCATGTCATGGCATCTAGTCATTGTAAGTCCATACTTCCTCATTGTGCTGGCCCTCAGCCAGATGTGTGTATTTATAAGGTGATTACACTTTGCACAAGGAACTTAATAGTTACACAGAATGGGAATGAGTCAAAATAACTGAGTGGCCATTCCACCCACCTTAAAGGCTCATTAAAACGCCCCCCCCCCCCCCCTTTTCACCCCACTATAGGTTGTGGCCGTTTCCTGTCTAGTGAAGTACTCCCCACTACTACATTCATGCACAGTGTATTTAAGCAATATGCCCACATTTATCTAAAACTAATATATTTGAACTTCATGAACCCTACTTTCTCCCCTTCTAGAGAAAAAGAACAAAATGAAAAAAAAGAAAAAGATATCTTTAGTTTGAAAGTTGGGGAAAACATCTGCAAAAGCCGAACAACTCTGAGGAGTACCATATACATATATGAAAAAAAAAAAATATATATATATATGGTTGTCTGTGTTTCCCCCTTTAGTATTAAGAGTGCCCCCAATTATTAACAGGCAGACAATTAGTACAGCTATGAAATATACATATAAGTTCACCCTTACACTCACTGCCTCACTCGGCTTTTGATACCAATAGCATTTTTATTGACTATTTCCTAAACTGCATTGTATCCTTTTTTTTCTCTTTCATATTATGCAAATCTGAACATCTTAAACAGCTTAAACTGTGATTATTTGTTTAATTATATCCAATTCATTTCAATTCTAGCATTAGGAAGAGCAGTTGCAGTGATTGCAGCGCCACCTTTAATTGCCATCCTGGGTCTCATAATCACCATCATCTGCTGCTGCTACCACTGTCATAAAAGAAAACAGGCTCCACAACCCAACCTGATAAACCCACAGCAACACTTATCACAAACCACCCTGATAAACCCACTGCAACATATACACACTGAACCTGCACCCATACCTCACTCCCAGAGCACAGCAGGTGCTGTGCCTCGAGTGTCCTCACCACCTTCAGGTCCAACAGAACAGCCACTGTCTCATGATGGAACATCACCGCCAAGATACAGCCAAGTCGTCAGGGAAAACATCCAACCAGTAGAACCCTCTGCCCCACAACTGAATGTATAAACTAATCACAAGTGCCTTTTTATATGATTTGACAAAAGTTCCACGTTAAGACAGTAATTGCTGGTTGATTAGAATAGTCATTAAAGTGTGAAAATGGATAAAACAGCAAAATATGCATTCCATCTGTAACTAAGTTAAGTAGTCAACTTGTCAATCTGACATTTTCAGGTTTGCTGTGTGACAAATATGAGTGTTATGCTGCAGCCCCATTTCAATAATTTCATGCTGTAGAATAACATTTGAGTTATTTGTATGATTAGACCATGTCTGCTGGATGTACTCAAATATTAGTAATACAATGAAGAGATAAATAAAGAAATAAATACTAGTTTTTTTCATCTTTTAATTCTGAATGCCCATCCCACCTATTTTATATACCCTCACCCCATTGGAATTTAGGACTCCCAACATGTTTCTTTGAGTAAGTGTCTCTCAATTCATAGAATGATCTATATCTTCCATCCCTTTAAGAAATATATTAATTCAATAAATTACGATTGTTGTTTGCAAAAGAACAAATACATTCTTTTTTAATAAATAATGCATATCCTGAGCACTGCCATAGCGTACCAATGCGGGTAGTAAAAAGGGCCCTCCAAAAGTCAGGATTTTGCGTTTGCATTGGAAACAATACGCTATGGCAGGGCCCCTCCAGAAAGTACTGGCAGTCCTAAGGATATCATCTATCTTGTTATTACCTTTAGACCAACTATAGATGTGTACATCTGTGTCTATAGTCCCACAGTCTACATATGTACAGGCAAGTAGGCTTTTTTGATCGAAACCAACCTGTATCAAGGTAGAGCCATATCACATAGACATCTTGGTAGGAAGCCCACCTACATCAGCCTATGTACATGTTTGTATTCAAATTGTGTTAATTAGGAAGTCGCTACTGCTGTCCTTCAAGGGTCAAAGAACATATTGTTCGGAGGGGTATTCTGGTTATAACAACACCTGATATCTTACTGCCACTGTTTGTAGTTCCTTTATTCTATATTTGGAACCATGGTTTATTGAACATTAAACAAACCATCAAATCTTTCCTCAATCATATCCTTGAAATCATTGATGGAACATATTTGATTAGTTCTAAGATTGAGCAATATTGGCAGTTGTTGTGCTATAAATTGGCAATTGTTGCACTACAGCTTCTTAAAGTAATTCAGCATGCACTGTCATGGATACTGGGTTAGAAACTATGGGTTGATAATTTATTCATTATCAGAAATGATTATTTTGAACTGGGTTGAACTGTCTTTGGTGATTTTTGAGACATCTTTCCTCCTTTTGTCACTGGATTTGCAGCAATTTGACTTTGGGAACCGGTAACTAAAAAAGAGAATATGTACACCTTGATATATAAGACTCCTTCAATATGGGATAGGAAAAAGAAAGTATAAAATTCATTTGAAATACTTCATTCATTTAATTTTTTTACCAGCACATATCCATGATATCAGATCAAAAGAAATGTGTAGTTGCCCTTACATTGTGATTTTAAACCATAATAATACAAGGTCCATTTCTATAATGGGGTTATTTTCTCCGCCAAATCCCTAAATCCCTAAATCCACATCTAACATTGAAATCTGTGTCAGTCAGCCTGTAATTACCTATAGACCTGTTCAGCCTCAGCGATGGTCTCCAGCATCTTCTTGTCCTTAGTCTCAGGCAGCAGCAGGTTTAGGAAGCCAGCAACTACACACGGGGCTCCCACCAGGCTGAACGGGATGTAGGGGGTCACTGCAGTCTGGTACAGGGGGCAATATAAAGGTCAATATAACACCAGGCTGAACGGGATGTACAGGGTCACTGCAGTCTGGTACAGGGGGCAATATAAAGGTCAATATAACACGGGGTCACTGCAGTCTGGTACCAGGGGGCAATATGAAGGTTAATACAACACCAGGCTGAAGGGGATGTACGGGGTCACTGCAGTCTGGTACAGGGGACAATATAAAGGTCAATACAACACCAGGCTGAACGGGATGTACAGGGTCACTGCAGTCTGGTACAGGGGGCAATATAAAGGTTAATACAACACCAGGCTGAACGGGATGTACGGGGTCACTGCAGTCTGGTACCAGGGGGCAATATAAAGGTCAATATGACACCAGGCTGAACGGGATGTACGGGGTCACTGCAGTCTGGTACCAGGGGGCAATATAAAGGTCAATACAACACCAGGCTGAACGGGATGTACGGGGTCACTGCAGTCTGGTACCAGGGGGCAATATAAAGGTCAATACAACACCAGGCTGAACGGGATGTATGGGGTCACTGCAGTCTGGTACAGGGGGCAATATAAAGGTCAATACAACACCAGGCTGAACGGGATGTACGGGGTCACTGCAGTCTGGTACCAGGGGGCAATATAAAGGTCAATACAACACCAGGCTGAACGGGATGTATGGGGTCACTGCAGTCTGGTACAGGGGGCAATATAAAGGTCAATACAATACCAGGCTGAACGGGATGTATGGGGTCACTGCAGTCTGGTACAGGGGGCAATATAAAGGTCAATACAACACCAGGCTGAACGGGATGTACGGGGTCACTGCAGTCTGGTACCAGGGGGCAATATAAAGGTCAATACAACACCAGGCTGAACGGGATGTACGGGGTCACTGCAGTCTGGTACAGGGGGTAATATAAAGGTTAATACAACACCAGGCTGAACGGGATGTATGGGGTCACTGCAGTCTGGTACCAGTGGGTAATATAAACAATATTTCACCAAGCTAACAGCATCACTGCTATTCAGTACCACAGGATACAATCAATAAACATTTATAGACAATTTGCAAAGTGTGGGTGGATAATCATAAGGACTGAGAGGCCATTGTCCGTATACAATAAGAAATTTTCAATATTATTATTAATGTTATTATTATAAATATTGCTAAAGGGCCACATAATTTCTCAAAACGTTGTTGGTGTTTTATTTGTTGTCATAATTCAGCAGTGGTTCTGCTGTCATGCTGTAAGATATGTCGAATGAATGGTGTCAGTACACTTAACCCATGTGCCATTCTGACACAGAATGGCGCTTGCAAACACAATTATGACCTTGAAATTCAAATTTTGCTGGGTTTAGGCAATTCTTGTAGTTAGCTTTTAATCAGCCGACAGGAACCAGAACTGAAACTAGAAAGTAAGATGGGAGCACTCACATCATACATTCTGGCTCCTTGTTTGCTGTTACTAGCAGGGGTTAGAGAAATGCAGCAATATCCAAGTTCAAGGTCATAGTAATTGTTACATGAGCCTTCTTTTAAAAGGATCGGTGGACAAGAGTTTGGTGTATGGTTTCTTTGTGGCAACAGAGAGCATTCATTGAAGTACTATGCCCCGTTTTAATAGGGTTGAAACTTACATATTGAGTAAACCATGGTAAGAATAACATAGTAAACATTGATCTGATTATAGAAAAAATGTATCTTAAAGTTAGCACATCTGATGTGTGGGGCAAAAAATGGATTTCTCTAAAAATGAGTCAGAATGTTCACAATTGATATATTTGACTCACCAGCTGTTCCATTCTCCCTAATTCCCTCCGATTTTGCTCTAATTCGATTTTATTGCCCAATATAAGGTGATTTTGGAATAAAAGCCTGCACGCTTTTATTCCCCCCCATTGAAAATACACTAGAAAAGCCCATGGTTGGGGGACATTGGGTCCCTTTGTGGCCTATTAACACCCATTGATGACATTTAAGTGACCTCTATTCTCTAAATATTATACTTTTACAGTGTTGGGAACACATTTGAGTAAAATTTAGAATTTGAAGAAAAAACGGATATATACCCACTTTCACATTTCCTCAGCAAATTAGAACATTGAATTTAAAAAGGTTTGGTATAGGAATATCTGATAATAAAAGTCTCTGAAAATAAACAACTTACCAGTGAGACTATGTAAGGTGCAATGACACCGCCAACTTGTGATGATACTTGGCAAATGGACAGGGCAATGTTTCTCACCATGGTCGGGTACATTTCTGTTGTGTGTGTCATTTTGACCATGTAGTGACTTTTCAAGATGAAACGACCCAACATGGCCAAAGTCACAGGCAACCATGCTATATCTGCAAATAGAGTATGCATCATTGGTTCAATCTTCTGTTTGAATAACAAAGTCAAAACATTCTAGCCATTACACCTTATTTATAGCTATGATTCCATAAGACTGTGTCTGATGAGTCTGGGCCAATGTGAACGTCTTTGACTGGATGCCATCTTTGACCGGTGCCATCTTTGACTGGGTGCCATCTTTGACCTCCTGACAGAAGACAGTTTATTTAAGGCAGGTAAAGTTATGGAGATATGACCACTGTCATTTTCTTTATTTTATCCCTTACATATCAATGATGAAATTCATTTTTCTCAGATTTTTTTTTATGGTAGCCGGTTAAAGATGGCACCTGGTCTAATGAGACACAGCCATAATTTCTTAACTTTTTGATTCACAATTTTGCCCCATCCTTTCCTCAGTAGGTCTATTGCGCCTATGTTTACAGCCTGAGGGATTGCTTGTGTAACCACTGACATTGCAAGTGGCGGGTAAGCTAAAATAAGGTGGCAACCAACATTTTTACCACACCATTCTAAACACAGGACTCAATTTGTCAAGGCCTATTCTTGCCCTAGCGGCAGAAATGGGTACTGGATCGATGGAGGCTGTCCTTTCCTTACCTTTAGGAACCGCCATTATGCAAAGTAGACATATTCCGCCCAGAATCAAGCTGTAACTTAGAAGTGTCCGCCGACCAATATGGTGCACAAAACCTTGCCCAATGAGGGTTGCGCCAGTTTCCACTGCGCCCCCTAACAGGTAGTTAATGTAGATGTTGTCACTGTAGTCAAATGCATACAGGGCAATGAAGTAGTAAACTAGTGATGTCTCCATCCTGAAAGACAAACAAGAATAGAAGTAACTGGGAAATTCTAAATGACAAGTAAATAATGAGTTTTAAAAAAGCCTTCTTCTATAAGTTATGGTAATTCCTAATATATGTCATTTTTGCTAATCTACCAACCATGATGGTTGTCTTTTTTATGAGTTATAATCCAAAAGGGATGGTCCAGGGGGGGGGCACAGCCAAGATAATTTGGTCTAAGGTGGCCCAGGTAGGGTTCTGGACCACATTTCCTATAGTTAAAGAGTATTACCCAGGGCCATTTCCAGAGGCTCTACAAGAGCACATGCCCCTGGGCTATCCCTTGGATCGGCTACAAATATCATTATTATTTTATTCAATATTTGAGAGAATTCGGATTCTGTAAATTGGATATTGAGATCCTAGTTCATGTATTTTATTAGTCAAGGTGAATTACCATGTTCAGCATGTGTAGTTAATATATTTCTATTGAACAACAAATTGAGTTCAACTTATGTTATGCAAAGTAGATATTACTGATCCTAGTTATAGTTCCATAATTATAATTATAAGAGTGGTTCGGTGCACGTGAGATAACCAAAACCTTGGTTCGGTGCAATGAATACAACATAGAAGGATGGACTCTCTATGAAGGGAAGCGGCCCCCTGTACTGATTTTGAATTAGATTCCAACTCACACGTTGAACATAAAAGAAATCATGCTCGGTTGAATTGGAAAATTGACCTATTCAAAAGGATGATGTGGCTCTTCTTTTCCAGTTCTGTACAGAGTAATACTCAACAAACTCGGCTAGATAATAAATTAATGTTGATTTTGATTAAAAGATAATTCACTCACCAACTGAACATCTGGATTATTGTAAAGCACCGTAGTTTTGGATAACGGAAAATATCTTGAATTACACCTTTGGACTCTTTTTTCTGGATCAAAGATAAGGTTAATAGGTTATTTGGCGTAAAAAAAAGGCATAACATAAGTCATAATCATTAATCATTTGAAAACAGTACAGGGAATATTAGCCTTAAATCTGCCTTAGATATTTACCATACCGTGTAAGACCCAGTTCGTTAATCCATTTATAAAGCTTGTTTCTCGACTCTTGATATTCTCCAGGGAAGAATTGGAAAATGGAGATGATTTTCTTCTGCATTGCACCACCTTTGGGACATACCGTTACTTGGACCTCAAGCTGTTCAGGAAGACTTATGCCATTCATCTTTGCCATCTTCCTGACTATAGCGTCTGCTCTGTCATGTTGGTTCTGGACATACAGCCATCGTGGTGACTCAGGCACAAAGCTACCATCAGAGAAAAAAAGTATACAGCATACTGACTAATACTGACAGAATTGTAAAGCTTAAACAAGAAACTTTGGATCGGATAATAGCTTGATTGGTAAAGAGAACTATATGTTATAATAACAATAATTGACTATCCATTTAAGCAGTTCTAGACAAAAATAAATTCAGAAAGTGTTTCAATATTTCTGTCAGTAATTGATACCAGAAATAGTATATCAGTAATACCTAATTCTCAGTGCTTGATAAATTATGATCACACTTAAAAATCTGACTTTATTTTTTTAATCAAGCACTGAAGCACCGTATTCAATGTAACCCCTCACCCATCGAATACAATGTTGCTGTATTCAATGGGCTTTCCTTTATTAAACAGCTTCAAAAAAACAAATCAACACAATTGCCAACTACATTGAGGGTTTTGGCATATTGCACTCAGGCTGTGGCTTCATTGGATATGGCCCCAACACCCCCCAACTTGTGAAATATGACAGAGACGGTATCAATCGGCATTGAATTTGTCTATTTATTATGCCATATGATTAGATAGATGGACCCTCAATGATAGAATGTACTTACAGACAGATGGGCAGCATGATGAGTTGAGGTATGGAAACAGCAAGGGCCAGGTGGCGCCAGTCACGGATTAAGTATGCGACCCCGGCCATGACCATAATTGTACATGACCACACGTAGCTCGGCATTGTAGCCAGCCGGGTTCTAGTCTGACTGCCGATCATCTCAGTCACTGAAGTTGGATGTTAATTATAAAAGTAGAAATATCAGAATATTGCTTATAATTGGTAATATATAACCTCTATATTCTACCTTTTCTAAAACAATACAGACTGCAGACAACAAGTTTCATGATTCTAATTTGGAGTGATCTTCTTGTGCTGTCAGCAAATTTAGGCTACCTCATTTGGAAAACAGATTATGGGCTTATCCAGTACCCTTGAGTTATTATTTTCTGGTTTGAATTACTTATACTTATGCTTTGATCATGTTAAACACAAGGACTTGAGGCAGCATACCATCTTCAATATATACTTGTATCAAATAGGAAAATAACTATTAGGCCACTAATAAAAGGTTGTTTCTCATCACTGCATGCATCATGAAAATCATGATTTGCGGAAAACTCTTTTTAAATTAATAAAAAAGAAATTATATGTTAAAATATGAAAAACATGTGGAAATTTGAAAGAATATTGGCAATTATGGTATCAAATTAAAGCTTATGCTGTCAGAAATGTAGTCAGCTAAGAATAACTTGCATCACAACAACTTGTGCTGATCAATCAACTCTGAATTAAGAAAATGTAAAAATTGATCCTGAAAAGTCAAATTTTGCTATGGATTTTCCCAAATACTTTTTCACTGCTCGGTTTTTGTGCTTACCTAAGACAAAGGCTACAACATAGCTGCCGAGTGCTGCACATCCCTGCAGGAAACGGAGGATGATGAACATGGTGAAGTTTGTAGAAAACGCTAAACCTATGGCGCATCCTATTTTCATGATGAGGGATGAAATGAATGCTGGTCTCCGGCCAAACCTATATTAAGTATGAGCAATAATTTTATGAAATTGTGCATATGTTTTACTTTTGAAATGCTCACCAGGATATTGTATGGATGAAAAACAAAGAGTAATGTGTGGACATTACATTACATTTAATCCAAGTACGCAGAAGTTATGAAAAAGGACTGGTTCTGCAAAAATACATAGTTTTTGTAATAGCTTGTATTAAACTTGTGCAATATAAAGGTATGCTTATTCAAAAGAACAAAATGTGTATTCTTCAGGTTGAGATCCTCAGTAGTCAATCAGTCATCTGAAATGCCATCAGGCCCAATAATACATTTGCCAAAGACTGATATTGAAAAACACAACACTCCCAAACCATACCTCATCCACATATTGAAACGTAAGGTGAAGCTGGTTAGAGTAGGTCCCAAATATTAATTTGCTTTCTAACCCTTGGTTCATCATCTAGATCTCAAAGGGTCACTTGAGGACAGATCATAATTTTAGATCATTTACCTGTCAGAAATGAAACTGAAGACGAGCACGCCGACCAGGTAGCCGAGCTGGTAGATGGACTTGGCCACATCAGCCAGCACCTTGTGGTCACACACCAGGTCCCACTAAGGTAAGTACAAAAAAACATTGTGTAAAACATGCATGGACAATTATAAATCGGTGGGGAAATCATACCGACTGAAAAAAATTAAACAAAAATTGTAATTAGAGGGGTAGATCATGGGGCAGTCTATCATATGTAAGGTCCCTGTGAATTCAAAAAATAAGATTATAAATATAAAGCTAAAAGTTAAAAGGAAGGTTTCCTCGGCCAACACCAATAGAGATGGCCTGACACATCATGAAGGACCCCTTTCCTTAATTGTATAATGTAGATTATATTAGATCTAATTGTAGATTTATGCTCAATGCTTCATTTTAGAAATCAAGCTCAGATTCAACCCATTGAAAACACACAGTAATATACAATGATTGAAATGTTTGGAAAAGAGTTAAGTAGGATTAAACATTTGGGAAAAAATATAGACATGGCAACTTTGGCATCTAAAACTCGCATCAGTCACAATAGAGCTGGCTATGGTTGAAAGGTCGTATTCCCATCCATCTCCACATCCAGTCACATTTAGCGATCCTGTCGAGAAATCCCCTCCACCCAACACTCGCTCCACATCACGTCTCGTCCAGTTGCTGAAGTCGATATCATACTTTGTACACCGGCTGTAGGTCTCCTCTCCATCCTTGGGTATAGTGAGATTAAGTACAACCTCCCTGCTGAGGTTGAGATGCTCTATAGAGGGGTTCCTACACCAGTGGTGTGGGGTGGCAGCAAAGAACACAATGGTCAGGTTCATGCTACTGCCTGCAATGGCCACCGTTACAAAACACGCAAAGTACATCAGCATCTGGTATCTGCCACACTGACCAAGTCTATTGAGCACATTTTCAAACTCTGTCATTTTCAAAAATATGGTTATTCAAAGTGTTTGGTGTACAGGTGTTACAGACACTGTAGTCCTGAACATATGCATATGGCTGTTTGCTAATCTCCAAGGGTCTCATTGTTATCACCAATAGACCACTTGAGAGACCACTGCTGTTTATATGAGTCCATGGGTCACCACAATATGTTAGATATGAGTGTGATAGGAGCAAGGTTAATCAGCAGACCACTATGGAGGGGTCTCATATAAGATATATACAGCTAAAGGTTCACAGGTTTTGGTCCAAATACAGCCCGAGGGTTAACAAGTGAAACAACCCATCAGCAGACCAAAAACGAATCTACTTTTCTGTTTATTTTTCTATGTTTTTCAATTCAAATTACAAAATTATGAGGAGAGCCTAGAATATCTTTCCATACCATTCAAATATAAACTAATTGCCATTCTTTATGATGTCATAGCAATTTAAGCATCACTTTCTTTCATATAGGTAACATCTACAAAATAAGGTTTGATAACCAAGCCGCAACAAGCCAAAGCTATTTTTCTATATAATTATCAATGTGTTTCAATTTAACCTGAATGATACATTTTTTAAATACTTTGACCCGAATAACAAATTGAGCATATAATTATCATGCTTCACCCATATATACAGTTCAGAGTTATGTACCATTATAATTACATTATAACCTTGTGCATAACACCCCCCACCCCCAGCCCTTGGCATCACCTCACATGTATCATATACACCTGCTGTAATGTGCCTACAACCACACTCCATGCTTCCTGGGTCTCTGCTCCTCAGTTCCTCTCTACCATACAATATGGATAGGCATACATCAAAGACAGCTTTGGCTGTGTTAGCCTTAGCTATCATCACAAGTCCGGTAACCGCTAGTAAGTCTGAGTACAATATACCCTCATCTAACAATGCGTACCGTGCTGTCCACACTGTAACACAGAGCATGCGGTTAACCTTTTTAGGACACAAAAGGTACTTTTAAAGTCCAAAGGGTACCCCTACAGCAACAGTCAGAGTGAAGCTGGAGCAGCCCTATAATTAATGCATTGGTGCATCGTGCCGGCGCTAAGGGAGTGTCTCAACCCTATAGGGTTGGCATGATGCTTGAATGCAGCTCTTGCCAGGACTGCATTTATGCATCATGATGACCAATTAAGGCATAATGAATGGCAAAAAAACATTTCACACTCGTAATACCTCTTTAAATGCTAAATGTTCCAAGGGCAGCATTACATTGATGTATCATGCTGACCTGTTTGGAGTATATCAACATAATGTCATTGGCCAGGAGCGTCCGAAACATGTGCCTTTACCCTATTGAGTTTTTTTTTTGTTTTTTTTCTAACACAGCATCATTCGGCAAACTAATATAATCCCAAGTAATTAAGAGATATTGTGGTAGAATAGAATTGACTAGATCCTCCCGTATACCTTTTTCTTGGGGTATTAGAAGAAGTAAAAAACATCTATCCAGTTTATTTTATCCTGGTGTACAAAAAGAACTTACCACATACTAGGATGTATAACAATGGTAGAGGGTCTTTTACCTGTTCAACAGGCACACAATTAGTACACTATATGTCTGATTCCCTCTCTTACATAACTAGTTATTATACATGACCCATGATTTAACAGAACTGCCTGTATGCCACATGTATACACATCCCTCTGCAGGTGGTGGTTCAGCATCAGGACCCCAGTTAGGAGTTATTGAAGCCGCGGCAGGAGCAAGTGTCGGTTTCATCATCAGCATCATAAGCACCATAGTTTGCTGTTGCTGCTGCCGCAAAAGAAAATGGGCGTCTACACGTAACACATCGCAAACCAACACAATGCAACATCTACAAACTAATGGACCTGGGCCAACTCCTCACTCTCCATATACAGCAGGGCCAACGCCACACTCTCCAAGCACAGCAGGGGTGAACTACTTTGGTGCAGTGCCTCATCCGTCTGCAGGACCTGCAGGTCTCCCAGAGCAGTCACCACCTTATAACATTACACACCCACTACACCCACCAAGTTATAGCCAGGTCCTGAGGGAAACTAACCATCAAATGCAACCCTCGGCACCTCCAATGCATATATAAGAGGGTTTGTGTGTTGTTTTGTATAGTTTCACCAATGTAAAGGCTGCTTGCCAATGTTTTGATACACCATGCCCTTTGTTGGAACAAATGATAGGGAGTTGCATTCTGTCTGAAATAGTTTTGAAGCGTTTCCTGTGAATGTAATGATTTCCTCATGTTCAGAAATTGAAGTATATTAAGTTTTATCCCATAACCATTGGTAAATTGTTAGTTATCCCCCGCCTCAAAATCACCAAACCAACCTTTTGTGACATGTTGATATTAAACTGGTTTAACATGTATAACCTACATATAATATACCCTGTAATGAGGAACATCTGTGTGTAATTAGATTATAATTGTGGTCGCCTTGTCACGACTCATAACAAAGTGTTAATATGTATACATGTATGTAGGCCTTTCAGATAGATACCTAACTAAACCTAAACTCTTTACTGCTCGTACAAGTAATAAATGTGTGTGTTGATAGCTCATGACACAGTTGTGTTGTCCTGAGATACAGTACTGACTTTGTCTTGATTATTCCATATCAAAAAAATGTTTTCGCCTCTACTGTTTGTTGTAACATATTTATATATGATACATACATTCATGCATTTATGAAAATTCCCAAATAACTGGTTTATTCCGAATATTTCTGGTGGTTGTAGGATGGGTTAGGGCGAAAAGGGCCTATTCTGAATTAAATACTATAAGCTATGGCCCTGTAAGATATTATGAGTGTTATTCTGCAAGATCAATGCCTAAAATGTGGTTCATTTTTGAAGGCTATGGACAAAATCCTCTAGGAGCAATCAGACCTTAAAGGTAGCTTATACAAGAACATGACTCAGACCGGTTGAAAGTGGTGAATCTACCCTAACAGATCCTAATAGTCCTGTGTGCCAGCAGTCCCGTTTAAACAGTCAGACAGCAATATTTGCATACATATAGATTATGTGATATAGGTTCAACAACAAACACAGTAACATACCTAGGGTGGGATTCAACTGATGATGTGTCCCTCATCACTTTCCTTCCCCCATTTGTTGTCATACAAAAGTCATCTGTTGGCCAAATTGTCATGAGTTGAACTCTTACAATTTTTAATGTCCGGCAAACAGTAGTAGATTATCAATTCTACACACCAAACCAACTCAGTTCTCTCAAACACCCTGGTGGCTGTGAGCGCACATAGAAATAACATATTTGTCAGGCGTACATACAATTTACATGTTAAACAACCTCATGAAGAACAGAAACCATTGCCCGGAAAACTAAGTCCAATGCATCCTGCAAGTAAGGATATTCTCAAAAAATCTGATTACAGGCAGGCTGAATTTTGTGTTAATGAGGTACACACCTTATGAACTCACATCTCATTAGGCCCCCCTGTCATAGTCTCACATCTTCATGACAACCGAGGTGGGATGTCAGTACTCCACAGCCGTCCTTCAGGCCCAGAGGTCAAGCAGACAGTATAGTATCTCATTATTCCTGTTATTACTGTGGTATTGGACACAGCTGCAGTATGGATAGACTAACCTATTGATACACACACCAAGCATCAACTGATAAACAGTAGCATGGTGCATTGTGTAGAATATAGTAGAGTTCTCTATAGTCTTCATGTAGATCTTCACTGCAGTAATTTCTTGTGGCTATTACCCGGGTCGGATCACCAGTGCAGCCTATAGGATTGGCCAAAATTTATAGGTGAGTTATTATGTATACTACAGTACTAAAGTTGCCCTACTGGGACCTCCTGTGTTGAATGTCTTCCCAACGTTTAGGCACAATTAATATGCTATAGTTAGGTTTATGTACATATATGTTTAGGGTATATAAACATTTTATTATAGAAAGCACACCGCTTATATAGTAAATAGATAATTTATCTTACTGAAATAGCATTGACTAGATAAATATTAAATCAAGCTGTCCATACAATGAGAATACTTCCTTGAAAATATCACTTTTCCTTTCATGAAAGTACACTGTCATACTGAGACCAAGAATATGCTATCGAGGTTCGTGACCTAGCATTGACCTCGCCTCATTATCCTGTGTCATTGTTTGCCCTAGGGGGGTTCAATCAGTTAGCCCTTTAAGTACCGCATAAAGCTTTAATGCATTGTTTCCCATTGTCTTCATGGCACATTCATGCATTATGCTGGTTCTCAGAGGTGGGTTTACCCAAATAAGCTTGGCATGATGCTTTAATGCAGCACTGATGAGTAACAAAAAGCATACTGCATCAAACTGTTTAAAATACTAGGCAGCCCTTAAATGGTTAATGCTATGCAACCTGTAAATGATGTGTCAGGAGGGGAGCAGCTGTCCCATGTGCCATTCTGACATGGAATGGCACTTGTAAACACCATTATGACCTTGAACTTGGACACATTCTCTGTGTTTACCTTGAAACCAGCAAACAGGAACTGGAAATGGAATCAGAAAGTCTCTTGGGAACACTGCCATCATACATTCTGGACACTGTTTGCAAGTTCCAAGCTACTAGCAGGGGTCGCACAAACCCAGCAAAATCCAAGTTCAAGGTCATAGGGATTGTTACCAGAGCCCTCCTGCATCAGGGGAGGTCTGTGCTCTAATGACTACATAGGTCTTAGTCTTGCTCAGTTGTTTTGTATTTCCTGTATGCCTGAATAATATGAATCATTGTTTGTAATGTTTGTGTTTCCCTTGTTATTGCATACATATAGTTCAGCCGAGGCATTTTGGATCCAGGACAGACTATACTAATACTATAGGGCACCTGGGTGTTACCGACACGGCCCCCAATTTTGTTCGGAGTATGGAAGCTCCCAAATAACTGGAACAGGATGTGACTAGTATTAGGGGTCAGTCAATGGTGAGTCTATGGAGCGTCCACCTGGTGTTACCTGAATGAACTTCTAAACCCCAAACATGGATCCGCTGATGGCCTAGCCCCTTCGACCCCTATACCTAGAACTCTGGATGTTTGTGTACAGGGGAGCTATACGTTTGGCAGCTTAAATACAGTGGTCATAGGAACAAGTTCACTTCCGTTTGTTTGTTATATACATACATGAAGGCCACACTTGTCACAATATAAAAAACATATATTAACATTGAGACTTATAACAACATTGAGTCTAAATACCTACAGCCACACAAGTATAAATATGAGGAGGTTCAACGCTGTTTTAAGTGCTATCATTTGCATGTTTCTCATGCTATCAATTTTGAACTATTTGCAAGTGTCTAAAATAATCAAAACTCCAGCAGTGGGTTTAATCATTAAAGAGGATGAGATGAGGAACACATTGAGCTCTTTCAGTAATGAGGATAGGTTCCAGATGTTATACACCATGGCCTGTACCGTAGTGAACACAACAAGACAGAGGGACCTGAACGTGCTTCTCCATCATCTCAGAACTCTCGGAACACAACGATTCTCTAAGAATACACCAAGCGGGGAACAGACAAACCCGGTGCATCTCGACATGGAGGAAGATGTCAACATCAGGGCATTAAATAGAGCAGTTGGTGAGCAGAAACCTGCTGGGAATGCTTACAGCGCTGATGTGATAAAGGACCTGAGTGCATTAAGTGTCCAGGATAGGATGAAGATACATGACATGGCGCGTACCCTGCTAGACACTACTAAGGAGACTGACTTGGACACGCTCATCGGTCATCTGGCAGTTCTCAGGACAAGGAAGTTCTCTAAGACACAGAGACCTGACGTGTGTAAAGGTTGCATGACATACAACTTCAAGAACATGATCAACCCGACACATGTCTGTAAGGGTGGGGAGGACATTGTGTTGTTTATCATCATCACAACCATCCCCAAGGAGCAGCCTGAGAGGACCACTGTCAGGAAGACATGGGCCAGTCTCACAGCCAATAACACTGCCAGGATGCGCCATCTCTTCCTGTTTGGTGCAGGTTTCAGCACAGAAGAGCAGGGAATCATTGACAATGAGAGTCACCAGTTTGGGGACATCCTCCAAGAGGATTTCATTGACAATTACTACAACCTGAGCTATAAGACCATCATGGGGTACTGGTGGGTGACCAGTCACTGTCCGGGTGTGGAGTACATCATGCGGACGGCCTGTGACAACTTCATCCACATCCCCAAGGTGCTGCAGCTGCTGCAGAAACCGGACCAGACCATCGGGGGGCACCGCATGGATAATGCACAGATTGGCTGGGC
Source organism: Harmothoe impar (assembly GCA_947462335.1). Classification (NCBI taxonomy): domain Eukaryota; kingdom Metazoa; phylum Annelida; class Polychaeta; order Phyllodocida; family Polynoidae; genus Harmothoe; species Harmothoe impar. The sequence goes on along the minus strand of OX381705.1, from coordinate 10,845,397 downwards.
CATAAAATCAAATGGCATCCTAAGAATCCCAAATAGGAAGTGGTATGTAACAAGAAATGAGCTAAACAGGACATGGAAGTCATACAAAGATTACTGTATAGGAACAGCGTTTGTTTTCCATAGGAAAGCTGCACTCAAGATCCTAAAAGCATCTGTCAATGTGCCATTCTTTGTCATTGAGGATGTCTATTATGGGATGGTCATGGACACCATAGACTTACCAGCGGTTGATGTCCCTGGGTTTACAGTCGAGGCAGCAGAGGTTGGTTTACCTGAACAGAAAGGATGCCCCAATAGGGGGAAGTGGTACAGTATCCACCAAGCCACCCCTGCCATCATTCAGCAACTGTGGAAGTCATGTGAAGACAAATGGACTCTACCTCAGCATCATAGAGGGGCATTCTCACCACTCACACTTAACCATATAGTAGACTAGAACAGTACTGAAAATTGTGAATGGGAAACACTCAGTGATTATTCTACTTTAAAAGGTAGAGGGTAAAGATCAAATAGATGGGGAATCAAAATTACACTCATTAGGTTGGACTCCATTTGTGAACATCATGTGAAGAAAAATGGACTATACCTCAACATCTTAATCAACCCTATAAGGATGACATAATGCCCCTGGTTTTCATGACGCATTAATGCAGCACTAGTGAGTAACTTGCCAGTGGTGCATTCATGTGTCATGACAACCCTATGGGGTTAAGACACTCCCAAAGGGACAGCATGATGTAGTGATGCAGCACTGACAAGTTGCTCACCAGTGCTGCATTGGTGCATTAGTAAAGGCCCAGGCTTTTGACCCATTGCAATGAGCGATCATTGAGTGAGGCCAGCCACCAACTTCAGCTGTAGTTCTAATCTATCTTACAAGGTGGAGCCACTGTATCCCGCTAGTGCAGAATAGTAGGTCCATGGAATTTGGACAAACTTAGTTTACAGGTCTGGAATGTAGAATTAGTCCTATAAGGTTAATGTGCGGTATAATTGCATCATGTATGAATGCAATTTCTTACAAGGGACATGATACATTTAATCACTGTGTAGCCCTTAAAGGGTTAATGGTTTATGGTACATTTCCTTCCTGCACTCTAAAAACAGTGCTTAGATTGTAAATGCGCATTTTTGGGAGTTAAACACTTTTTTTAATACTCTCTTATCCAACATTTCTAAATTTGTTAGTTTTTCTCTTTTAGAAAAATTCAATTGTTTTGAGATGTTTAGATGGATTCATCACTTCAATTATCATATCCAAGGGAAAGTAACCAATAGATATTTATGTTTAAACCACAGCAGAGATTCACATAACCTCACCGCTGTGGTTTAAAAGAGATAGACAATGGTTATCAGAGGCTAACTCAAAATATAACTATAAGGGTGCCAGCCAGTTTACTGTAGTTATTTTGAGTTAGCCTCTCATAACCATAGTCTATCTTTTACATACAAATTGACGACAGAGAGAATATAGCTATATTTGTTTTCATATAATTAAATTCTAAAGAATGGGTGTCTCTAGCAGGCATAGAGGTACTTCCATTAACCTAACTGCCACCTGTTGGTCTAAACTACATGTGTTTAAAATCTTAAAAAGTGTGTTTATTGAGTTACATATGTTTAGAGTTTTATCACATTTAGTTGTTTTGGTGTTTATTTGTAAACAGAGTTTTTACAGAGTGTGGTTCTACTCTATATCACCCATGTATGTAGTTAAATACTCCCCTCGCTATACCATTCTGAATTCTCCGGGTGTTGAAATGATTTAATGCTACAACACAGCTGAAAAACATGTAATTGGGAATAAGTATGCGCTTGATTCAAGTAGCTTGAAATGTTTAACTCTTTGCTGGCAGCATACTGAGTTATTTCGACTCCATTTTGACTCCTTAGTAATGCATTGATATATCACACCTACATTTGAGATTGATGTGTCTATGCAGTGCTGGGGATCTACTATCAAATGCTGCATTGGTTCAATATAACAACTATTGAGATGAAAGCATGCCATCCTTAAAGAGTTAGAATTTGAGTTAAATATTTTATTGGCATGAATCCATAATAAGTTGCGTCTCCTCCTGTAGTATACGTATACATCCACATACAACTCATGTAACATGATGTCACCATACTAAGAAACTGAGATGACGTCAAATGCTTACACTACCTTCTCCATGTGTGGTTATATTCTACCACAGGGATAAGTACCCATAATAACAACAGTGGGATTTATTCCTCTGTAGGCAGAACGGGTTTATGGTTACTTTACAAGTGTCGTCTTTCAATTGCAATTGCTGTAAAATTTGGCTCTAAACACATAATGCACGTAGGTTAGATGTGCCTGCAGATTGCTCAAAAACGACCTTCCAAACTCAGGCAATAACATAAGCGAGCTGGTGACTTTTGGACAAAATTGACATCCAAAAAGTGACTTTTCTACCTTTCCGACCTCAAGGGGGACTCCTCTGGCACCCCCTTTAGATGAACAGGTTATTTTTAATCTTTTAAGGGCCACATATAGTCCTTAAATGTGCTCTGCCCTCTACGGCCATGCCGTATGAATGCCAGTGACTGGCCAGAGCTACATTCATGCATCACTAGAAAATAGGGCATGATTCATGCATGATTCAGTTTGATGGCTTAGTCCCAGCAGCATGGCCAATCCCTTTAAACAACAGTAGCACAACACTTTCTTTCAGCCATCCAGAGCAGTCAGACCACACCTCCCAGTGAGGTGTGGTTTTTCCATAAACCACAAAGATGAATCATGTTAGGGAATGGTCATTTTTTAACAAAAGGAGGGGGGGATGGTTGATTGGGGGGGGGGACAAAAAGAATTGAGCGATAAAGCCCACATGGTACTATAGGTCAAAGGGGTGGGCTGCGCTCAATTTCACTGATCATCCCCACTGTTGTTAATAAATGATCGCGCCCTTAGTCACCTGAGATTTTCTTTGACAAATGATAAACCGTAAAACCTTGCATATAAGCCTAACTTACGTATAAGCCACACCCCAACTTTGAGCTGATCCGATAAGCTGCATCAGAGCTCTGATTATGGTGACTTTTAGTACTGTACCATAGTAGCTAAAACCCAAGTATAAGCCACACCCTGACCCTAGGCTGATCCTATAAGCCACACCGCTGATCTTACTCGCATACTAGCCCCGGCTTATATGCAAGGTTTTAGAGTAGAGAAAATAAAAGTAATTATGAATGATTAATGACATTAGTGACCTGGAAATCAATCTGTGCATGAACATGTCATGTCTGACACATATAGACAATGTTAAAGTGGAGACACATGATAGAGATACATCAATCCAATTACCTCAACTGTAAGTGAATAATCTCACCTTGTGTCAGCCCCATGTACACTCCCTCCTCTACTGTCATGGTATACACATGGATACATACTGGTATAGCTCTGGTTGCGTGCTTTGTTTGTATACTGACCGACCACCTGACACATACATGTAAGTTATAGGTATATATCTCTATTTTGTATAGCATCTAACTGTAGTGTACTTTATGCATATAGTTAATAAATATTTATAAGTGTAGAGGCTCGGATTACTCGGTCGGGTTTGAGTCCAGTGTGAGGGACACAGTTTCTCCCAAATGACGCTTCTGGAGACAAACCTGGGGCCTTTCACCTGCCAAGCGACTGCTCTACTGCTGAGCTACATCCCCTGTCACATCAAATAGACCATGTCTCACATTACTGGACTGTATGGGAAAGAGGGCAGCAGAATTTATAGAGTGATTCTCCCTCGTGTGTTTATCACCAAGGCATGAGTAACCCAAGCCCATAACCAAGTATTGTATGTCATATGTGTCTTAGTTGTGTGCAGTCGGTGTATAAGATTATAATTGGTATTGCATTGATTCATGATTTTCAAGGTGTTTAACATTACTCTTCATGATATTAATGCCCTCTCTAAATTGTTGTTGTATTGTTCATGCAGGGCAGAGCAGGGGTAATTTAATGGTGTTATAATGTTTCTCTTACAGGTCTCGATTTTAATTTTAACCTCCCTGCTTTTCTAGGGGAGTGTTCTTCTATACTGTAGCTAAATGATGAATAAAGTCCTCCAGACTTTCCATACATGCATGCAATTATACTGATCATGTAATCATATTAAAATGAGAAAATCAACTAAAATTAGCTGACATAGTAGGTTTAATAGTAAGTATCTGTTTGCCCCCTTATAGCTAGCTGTCTTGATGGTGGATTGGAGATGTCTGGAGGTAGGGCAGTTTCAAACCGACGAACATTTGGCTGCACAAATATGTTTAATTGCGCTTCTGGAGAACTAGAAATTCACATAATACTTAAAGGAGGCCAAAGAGGGGTTGTAAGTTGTTATCTAAAATACTATACTAACAATATAGTTTAAGTGAGTGAAATGATTCAAGAAATTTCTTGCATTGATTGTGAAATTTGATACATCTGTTACACCACTGAAAAAATTTACTTTCCCAAGGGTCATGTTATCATGTGATCTCTCATCTTATCGGATCAATTTACCATTTGAAATTAGTAAAAGCCCAGGCTTATAAATGGGGAAATACAGCAGATATACATATATATACGGTGCGCGAGATTCATTGAATAACTTCTGTTTCTGCACTGCCTAACTTAGAGGTGCCATAATTATGACTTGCTGTGTTTAATGTAAAAGGAATATGTTAACTTTTTCAGGCAGCAGTCCAGCTTGAGAGTGTGTGTGCCTCCCCTGCTGCTGTTGGTGTGGGGCTGGTGCTACTGTCCAACATCAACACTACCTGGGTCCTGGACGGTCCCTACACACCACTCAACGTCTATGTAGGTTCATTTAACTATACACTGATAATCTAAATGATCCAGGCCTTAGTCAGTAGTGGCTATACCAGGCTAGTCATAGGGACATTGGTCAGATCTGACCAACTGATATTCAAAAGTGCCTGAGCAAAGAATAGAATCCATAGAAATGGAAAGACTAGGGTTGGTTGGTCACTACTAACTGCATGGGATATGACTTGCAGCAAAGCAAAGGTCTGGCCCTCTCACACCTTGTCTATGGGGTGTTGTAGGTTAAAGAACACTTGTTTCGGTAAATCTAAATGTGTAGGAGCTTAAACTTGAGAATGTCTCCTCTGCATAAGTCAATTGGATGTTAAACTTTCTAACAAACAAACGAATCAACTAACTTATATATAATATTGCTTTAAGGTGGGTCGCTACCCTTTGATGAAAGTTAACAGAATGTCTCAATTTTTTTTCTAAAGACAGTCTGAATCATATAAAAACAGAAAATGAAAAGAAAAATGGGGGGTCCCGACCTACTTTTTTAAATACAGAATTTTGAAAAATTAAAGTATTTAAATTTTTCTCTAAAAATGAGAAAAAAGTGTGAAAACTTCAATAATTTTTTTTAACTATCAACCATTATGTACAGAAATGTAAAACTTCGCATGTGAAATGGCTATATGTTCCACTTTACTGCAAAATTAATTTTACAGTTGTATGCCATGGAATTCTGGGTAAAAATATGATGTTTTGGGGAAGAAAAGGAATAAATTGCTATCATTTTGTAGCGTTATTGGCTAAAAATGGTATTCAAAATTAACAGAATCTTTTTTAATTTTCTCAGAAAATAGTTAAGATCATTTGCTAACTTATGAAAGTGATTTTGATAGGGGGTCCCGGGCATATTTTTAGGTTTTTTGGCCTTTGAAGTTAAAAAATATAGCAAAATCGGTCTGAATCTTACATTTAAAGCTAAAAATAAAGTGTAAAATGGCTAGAATTAGGGTAGAAAATGACTACAATTGATACCCTTGGTTTTTCTTAGTAACCTAATGGGATCTATATCATTCTAGATAATGATTTATTGATAAATAGTTTCAATGTTCTAACTTTTGAAAAAAATAACAAATATCATTAGCTTTAAATATATCAACTATGCAAAGTCCAATAAAACGCTCAATTTTGCTCGAAATCTCCCAAGTTTTTAACATGGCCTAATCAGCATATATATGTATCAGATACTGTAATATTAGCCCATTCTGATACATTTAAGCTATATGCGCAGATGCCTGCGCAGTGTGTCCATATTCAAGAGGTAGCGACCCACCTTAATAGGTAGCAAAAGTGACAAACTAGGTTAACGCAAAGGTGACTGAGTTGCTAGCTGGTGTACTTCTGGCAGCTTTGTTGGTTCTACTGTAGACCTAAGGGAGCCTAGGTGACTGCCTGGCCGACCTAAAGGAGTCACCTAGGAGAGTCACATAGCTTCTTAGCTCACCACATATTTGTCCTTATTTGACAAAGGAAGTCGAATAAGGACCTGGGCTGACCTGGGGAATGAGAGTCATTCTGGAGGCAATCTGGACTCCCTTTTGACTTTGTTTCTTCTCTCTGTGTAGAGCAGCTGAGCATAATCTACTGTAAATCTAAAGATCTGGGGATCAACTCCCAGTATTGTTGCCATTTCTACTTATCCATGTGAGGAAAAACCTTTTTTCTCTCAGCGCATATTGTATCATATTGTGTTAACATTTTGATCCGCTCAATGATTGATGTTTCAGGTAAACTCCCCCTCCACTGTCAGGGACCACCCATACACAACATTAGGGGAGGTTGATATTGCTGGTGTCAATAAAAACGTCAATAAAGAGCAACTATATGACTTCACCCAAAGAATGAGGACACTATTGATAGAACATTTATCAACCACACCTGGGATTTCTAGCCCTTGGCCAGCATCCATAAATTTTGCAGGCTTTGCTGATGAATGGATTGTTAGTATTGGCTCTGATTGTTGCTCAAATTTACCAACTTCGACAATGGTTCAGGAAGTGACATCCAATTTATCGAATGGTAAGCCTTTAGATATCTGATATCTGATACTTTATTCAATATTTTATTACCTGTTCGCTGTGTCTCACAATATCAGGTCAATGTGAACATCTCTGACTGGGTGCCATCTTTGACCGGCTGCCATCTTTGACCGGCTGCCATCTTTGACTGGCTGCCATCTTTGACCGGCTGCCATCGTTGACCGGCTTGATAGAAAATGGTTTATTTAGGGCAGATGAAGATATAAATGGGCTACTAATTACTAATTCAAAGTGCATCCATTAATCTTTCAGCCCATTTCTACCTTCATCTTCCCTGAATAAATCGTTTTCAAAGATGGCACCCAGTCACATTGGCCTGATCTCGGGAGACACAGCCAGTTATGTAGTTCTGAGCAGCATACATAAATACACTTCTTGTTACGTAAAGTTTCATTCTATGTACTCGCAGAATGTGATAAAGCTTATAAGGTAGATTTGTCTTTCCAAAAGACAAACACTAGAAGTAGTAATGCACATAAATGACCTCAAATTTAAGGGTATGCGTATGATTAATCTACACGATGACTTTACATTTGTATGTTCGAGTGTTGACCACGCCTTCACTAAACCATCTTCCTTCTTCACAACAACTAGTCCTTGGTATAAGTGTAGGCTTCCTGATTGTAGGGATTGTTGCTCTGAGCATCTCCCTCCTCTGTTACCACTGCTACAGACACAAACTCTGTTTCTACAGAAACATGCACAACACACGTCTGGAGAATCTACGACGTGCGAGGCGGCGTGGACGATCGCAACCCAATAACTATGTATACAGTAACCCGACTGTGTTTAGTTACCCAACAGGGCACACACAGAGTGATGGGGATAGTTCACCACATCCAACACCTCCTGGGAATGCTTAGTGTTCAATGTGTTAGTGGATTGATAGCTGAGCTATCGAATAATATTATGTTTTATTGACATGTGAAGTACCATAAGTTCTTGCATAGAAGCTGCTGCTTGCACACCAGTCAGGCTGACCTTTCTTTTGATACAATACATGCCTATAGTTATATAATGTGCATCTTAGATATGAGTTTTAATAAGTACAGTACCAAATAAGCAGTTTTCTGAACCCCTCTGTGGCTTATACAGTTTGTCAGAGTTAAGGGTGCATTTTACGGTAGTCATGAACAGTTTGTTAATTCATAATTTCTACTATCACTGTGGTATAGCAGAGTCATTATAACTTGTACTGACTCTTTTGGGTGGGACCGCATGGTTTGTAAATGGGGAGTATTTATTGATATGTAAATACCACTGTATGAATGAAAGATAGCAACACTTTTCAAATCACAGCCCTGCTAGCACAACTCGTCTTTACCGGTACTATGTAAAAGTGAGTTTCCCATCATTTTTCAAACATTATCATGTTTGGTGCTAGCTGGGACACTATTAGCCAAAAGAGTGTTTTACATCTTTGGATCTCACTTACCCTTTTTGTGTCCTACCATGGCACTATTTTGTAGCCATGTGCAATATCAACAGTGCATATGTGCAGATCAGCATAGGTTCTTAGAAAGGTGAGGAGAAATACCTCCGAGACTCCGATATACTCTGCTTTACCTGAATGCCTGTATTATCACCTTTTTTGTTATTGTCATAACACAACATTAACAATACAAGTAAGCCTCAGATACTTTTGGTTGTTTTCACATTGGGATGAAATAAAAATGAGACGTACCATTTTTGTTGGTCCTAACCTAAGCAGGTGTAAAACATGATAACGTGAAGCATACACATAAAAAGATATGTTTCCTTCTCAGTGCAAGAGGGTTTTAACATTTCTGCACTGACAAGAGTTCATGATGATATTTGGGGATGTTAAGTGTGTCATTTAATGTACGAACATTTTGATATTTCATGAGATTAACTTTATAAACCATAGGTCAATAAGTAAGGCCAATTTGTTCATCATATCATACAGTAGCTGGATGTACTGCAAACATATAAATAATTTCAGTTTCCAAGATTTTTAAATCAGCAAACTGAATTTTTTAGCAAACTTGAGAAAATGCATCCACACAAAAATATCTCTGTTCACAGTACATGGTCGTAAATTTATATTATAGACTTTTCATGGAGGATTTAACAAGCCACACATGATACATCAAGCTCTGTAGGGATTGGGAATGTAAATATTGTGAAGAGTTCTAACACTGCAGCCTATGTCAAATACTCACATGAATAAATCTGGATAAACACAGCTTGCTGTCCTATATCTTATTTAGCAGGCTGACTATTTGCATTTATCAGAGATATATGTTAGAATTTTAAAGACTGCATAGTGCTTTATTGCAGCATAGCCTTGGTGGTCATGGCCATGAAGCTTTAAATTTAGAGCACTATACTGCCCTACATTTTCATTAAAAAAGTGATACCTACAGCCCGTAAATGGTTCAAAAAGGAATAAACGATTGACACACTTGGGAGATCTGCACATAGGCAAAATCCAGTAAAATATCTTTGTAAGCAAGGTATTCCGTTTAGGAGAACCTTGTCTGAAATTCTTATATATATTGGTGTTAAACCTTTATGGATGGCTTGTCAATAAATGGTGACATTTGTCGTCATGATGCACAAATACAGCCCCCTGTAAGTAACTCGCCAGTGCTGCATTGGTGCATCATGGGAGCCTCTCAACCCTGTAGGGTTGTAACAATGCTTGAATGCAGCCCTGGCAAGTAACATGCAAGTGATGCATCATGGCAACCAAGGGAATGATGCATCTGTGCACTATGTCATCCTTAAAGGGTTAAATAGACTTCATTTGCTCAACAGGCTGAACTATCCTGTCCGGGATTATGGGCCCTTTGCCAGGTCCCCGCGTGGCAGCGGGATACGTCCTTGTGACATACGGCATCTGTGTAGTCCTGTCTACACTGTATATGGTCAGTCTAGGTCTTGTAGTGTGAGTATCCACACCCCTTGTGGGCCCTTGTGTAGGCCTACTCAAGGGTCTCCTGGTGGTAGGATACTTGGTAAAGGGGCCTACTGTGGTCGGGTTAGACACTGGCCAATAAGGATGGTAAGTAGTAGGTCGGTATGAGCGGTGAGTCAAGGGTATATTTGTAAAGGGATTAAATCTAGAGGGATTGGTGAATACAGTAAATAAAGTGTGCCGAGTGGTCGGTCTGTTTGTAAAGCCAGAGGATGTCGGCCGGGTGGAGGGTGGATATGTTGTACGTCTATATGGTCTGGTTGTTAGCCGATGGAAAATAGTTGTAGGGTTTAATCCACTAGCTGATGTCCTACCAGTATTTGTATATTGAAAGCCATTCATTGTCTGTCGATAGGTATTTGTAGGTTTATATGGCACGCCATTTGTTGTAGGCATATTACTGGAGGTAAATTGCCTTGCCATAATGTTAGCAGGGCTGTTGATCTGTTGTTGATGTGGATCATAATCCCAGTTGTTGTGCCTATCCTGTCTATTATAAGGCACACCAGGCAGTAGAACCCATGACAAAGGCCTACCATAGGGGTAATAGTAGTTGGGAATGCTCCCACCAGAGGGGGTATCTGAATGGAGTGTCAGTGTCTCCTCCCCCTGGTGGGAATAGCTGTAACTAGACCAGGCTCTGTAGTACACCGTTTGGCGCCCAGGTGGCAGCATGGGTCTGACGGGTAGCAGTGGCCAGGATGTGGTGTGTACGTCACTTGATGCTCCATGGTGGTTAATATTGGGTCCTGATGTTACTGGGCCTAGAGTAGAGACAGAATGTATTTGAAATAGCCAACTGATATTATAGGAAGGTCGTATTACTCCCTTTTTTTAAATCTAATGCGGTAAAACTATGTTAGGAAGCAACTTGCCCACAATGATTGCAGCACAGAGGAGTGGAATCTGTACATCATGAAAACAGAAGAATGTTATATATACTAATCTTAAAGGGTTAAGGTTTTTGTTCAATACAGCAGAAATAGTTTGGAGTTGGTACATCATACAGGAGTTATTGACATACTTTCTAGTTTGTATCTGTCTAAATGTACATACCTGCTAAGCATTGCAGCATTCCAACCAGTATTGATAATATAAGCTGAAAGGAAACCATCATAATTCATAACAGGCTGTTGATAGGGTTGCTGTCTTAAACATAGGAAGGGATGGGAGGATAAGCAATCCTCTCCCAAGCTGCAAACTTGCTTCTGGTATTCCATGTTCTCTCTGTCTCTCACTGTCTTACACAGTCTCTCTGACTCTCTTAACCATTGTAACTTGCACTGCCTCCTTCAATCCCTCGCTCTCTTGCTCGCTCTCTTGCTCGCTCTCCCTCCGTCCCTCCCTCCGTACATCCCTCCGTCCCCCCCTCCGTACATCCCTTCGTACATCCCTCCGTACATCCCTCCTTACATCCCTCCGTACATCCCTCTGTACATCCCTCCGTACATCCCTCCGTACATCCCTCCGTACATCCCTCCGTACATCCCTCCGTACATCCCTCCGTACATCCCTCCGTACATCCCTCCGTACATCCCTCCGTACATCCCTCCGTACATCCCTTCCTTACCTCCCTTCCTTACCTCCCTTCCTTACCTCCCTTCCTTACCTCCCTTCCTTACCTCCCTTCCTTACCTCCCTTCCTTACCTCCCTTCCTTACATCCCTTCCTTACATCCCTTCCTTACCTCCCTTCCTTACCTCCCTTCCTTACCTACCTCCCTGTCTGTTTTCCCTACCCCCGCCCTCCCAGATGCTCAATTTGCCTCTCACATATTAAATTAAGATATGACAAATATTATAAGAATAGTGTACTTACCTTATTCATCATCATTCCGCTGTTTTAATAATATGTCAGATCCAACACAATACAGCACTTATACGCCTCTCCACTGTAAATCCTACACACATACGTGTAAAATGTCATCTGGTCAGACATCTATAGACCTATGAGTCAGGAAAGGGTGACTTTTTCATAATAAACATGGGTTTACATTCATTTTTAGGAGAATCCTCATAGCATTGTCTATAATGACTACTGTATGCATGCAAACATCTCATTTCAGGAGATTCACAGGACAAAATCTTTTCAAATCATATAAATTAAAATGTAGAATTTTACAACTTTACACTTTCTCTAAAATGTCACCAGTTCTTGCTGCATTGGTATATAGGAGTGGTGTGGGGCATTCTGGGTAGGACCAACCCTATAAGGACCACAGAGGGCTTTAATGTATTATACCTTTTATTGTCATTGTAAATAAATGCAGCCCTCTCGAGTGACTTGTGCCAGTACTACCGCTTTATACCATCATGCTAATCCTATGAGGTTGATACACTCCTAAAGGGTCAGCATGATGCATTCATGGAAGCCTTGCTGAGGCTGCATTCATGCATCATGACGACAAAGGGCATAGCACATTAAATTGCTGTGTGTCCCCAAAGGGTTAACCATAGTTCTGGTTCAATTATCTTAATCTGTGAACTTGGATTGATCTCAGAAAGCTGTCTATGCAAATCTCAGAGGTTAAATCCCTGACATTATCCTGGGGTCTTGTGGACATTGTAGGGAGTGCTTTGACATGGGGGAGGGGGATTATGATTTACTTACACAGAGAAAAGAAGTAGAATCACTGTGACTCCCGACTTGATCACTGAGGTCACTTTTCCCAGGACTTTAAAGTGACTCCCTAACATTAGCAGGACTCTATAATAACTCTATCATGACTCCTATTCTAAGACTCCCTAATGATTGGTAGTCACTTTAGATTTGTGGGGAGAGTCACCTCAGTGATCGAGTCCAGACTCCCAATTGGGATTCACCGTGATTCTATTTCTATTCTCTGTGTCCAGTAGGGATAGATCTAGATAAACCCTTCTAACGCAGGTGTGCAATTACATTTAGACAGAGACCCCATATTGAAAATAAATGTATATCATGCATTTATTGGCACATACACAGAGCCATGTTGATTCAGAAATGAATGGCATTAGGTCCAGAATAATTCTATGTTTCTGAAAAGTGTAGGTTGAAGCGGGGAGATATTTTCCAGCACTGATTATTGAGACTGTTTCAAATGGTGAATATTATGATTATGCTGCATACACGGACAGGACACAAACTAAACTGCTATGTAGTTTTCTCATTTTTAATAATTAAAAAATATGATCTGCAATGATATGTTTGAAATTGTTTTGAAAGCACATATGAAATTTGATGTTAGTATATAGAGTCTGATTTAACAGTTCTTTTCCCATCTAATTTGGTGATACGGATGTAATATGGGTTTGGCAACTGAGGTTGGCTCTTCTTGTGGCCCTGCAGGTTCTGCAAAGTGCTGAGGTACAGCATCATAGCAATCCACCCCTGCTGTGCTTGGAGAGTGTGGAATAGTTCCGGCCTCCATGGTTTCTAAACTCTGGAGGCTGTTAGGTTGTGTAGTTCTTGACGTGTTCAGAACTTGTTTACCTTTACGGCAGCAACACCAGCAGATGAGGACATCACAAAATATTGATCCAATTTCAATTGCAATACCAATTATTCCAACACCTAGGACTGATTTTCTACTGCCTGAAAGGAAAAATTCATCACATAATTCACGAAAATGATATCTTAAAAAATCAGGGATGGGGTAAATGCTAGGGTTGGTGTTGTCTAACGGCTACAGTCTTGATACCCCAAAAATATTGTTTATGGTCGGCCTACTGTAACATAGTAAGAGTAGACAGAGAAATGGTAAAGTTTTCCCTCTGTCCATATATGCTGGTGGCCTTGGTATGGAGCATCAGAAAAAGACTTTGTTACGCCTTCTGATTTGGTTACTCCGAAAATAATACTTGTTTCTCATCATTGTGTGCACCGCAAATAATATTTCCAGTGATCCTTTTTTAGATTATTTTTTTTCAGAATTGGAAAAATGCTTTCATATTATAATATCTACAGTGATAGAATGGGACAGAGGACACTTTTGCAAACTCTTGTTGACTACTGGTACCAAAGAGCCTACATTTCCTTACCCGTTCTATCCCAAGCATTCAGAAAATAAGTGCCCTCATCATATATTTTATGGCTCAAAGATGAGGAACAAGTCTCTTTTTGGCGTAGCCTTACTGGTAATTATCTTAATTACTGACAGGCTCAAGGGACAAGTGATCAGGTACAAGGGATCGTATTGGAGTAAGAATTACCATAATTATTTGCTTTGTCCCACTTCAGGTAGCATGATGGGCCTCTTAGTGGGAGCTGGTCTAGCTTAATCATACAGTAACTTACCAATCCAACTGTGAGAGATTAATCTGTTATTGTACATGTTACCACACACATATGGCAAGCCATTCAAGTGAGCTGTACATAAAGACAGATAATGTTAGATTTGACATAAACAACAGAATTCTCTGTATATCTAACAGGATTACTGTAGCCCTTCTTTATCTTACCCAGTCAATATATCAATCCTGTAGAGTCGGCATGATGCATGAATGCAGCACTGTTGAGTAGCAATCCTCTAGAGTCTGCATGAGTTTATAACATATCTTTATTGCGCAAAGTGATTTTCTAAAGAATACGGTACATTCAAATTGGTACAAGACCCCAATGCAGGCTGAGCAGAGCAGCAGTATGATATATTCTCAACCAGTTACATTTAGGCGCCTGGGAGATAACATAGAACTGCAATGGATTATCACCTCACTTCCCATCATAAAGCTGTATCGAACAGTATTAAGTGAACACTAAGTATACGGGCTAGTTACATAATTAAATGGTATAAACTTGTCATGAATCCGGTAGGGTCGGCATGATGTATCAATCCAGCACTGATAAATCACTCCCCAGGGCTGTATTTATGCATCATGGCAACAAAGGATATAGCACATACAAATATTAGAATACCCTTGAAGGATCATAGTGCACTGGTTTGTCACTCACCAGGGCTGCATTCATCCATTATGGCAACAAAGGGTATAGCATATATAAATACTATACTACCCTTAAAGGCTTATGGTATACCAAAGACAGACTTACCTGTAGAAACAGATCCCATTATTATGGCCAGCACCAGGACAGATAATATGAGGCATAAAGCTGTCCTTTTAGTGGTAGGAAATTCCATGTTGTGAGGTCCTGATGGGAGGAGGGGTGCTGGAGGTCTGTGCTGAGGTGGTGTGTTCTATACTGCACAGAATTACTCCCTTAATTACTTAACCCTTTAAGGGCGGTATAATGCTTTCATGTGGGATAAGCACTGAGCGTATCCCACTGACAATTCTAGTATTGCTCTAGTCTACTATGTGGTTAAGTGTGAGTGGCCAGAATGCCCCTCTAATGCAATATACCCTGTATTTTTAGAATGTATTAACACAGCCCTGGTGTTTCTACTCACCGGGGCTGTATTCCTGTAGCATGTCAACCCTTCAAGATCAGCCCTATAGGGTCATCATGATGAGTTATTGCCGTCCTGGTCAGTTACTCACCATCGCTGTATTCAATAAGAGGTATACTGCATTTAAAGCACTATGTCATCCTTAAAGGCTTAACACTGTCACACTCCAGTTGTCAGCTGACATAGTCCATGCAGTCGTGTAGTTGTCGTTACTAAGACGTCTATTTACACTGAAAGTCGATTAACCTTGTATATAAATATTATGTCAGCAGGGCTTAACCAAATGTAATATCTATAAATGCACTTGTGATGGGCTATAATGAAAACTTTTGGTCTAAATCATTCGATATCTTTGTCATGTAAAAATATAAGTAAAATCAACATATATGTTTGCAAATGAATGGGTAACTTGCCATGACTGATAGCAGTTATTTTGTATGCACCAGTATGAAGTTTACCTGACATGATTATCTGATATATGATTACATTATTCCCAGACCATGCGGGCTGGTATTTTCTTATACAGGCACGCCACGGTGCACTACCTAACATGACACCCACCTCTGTAAACAGTGTTCTATCATTGTCTTACTACCAAATTTAACAAGTGGTGGTCAGGGCCATGGGATGGCAAAAACTATTGCCTATATGTCACCCTCATTTATAGGTCGAATTGAACTTTAGGGGGTAAAATAAACTTATATCAAAATACTTTGAACTTTAGGAAAACCTCGCCTAGCTTATTTTGAAATACTCATATGAGATGTGAAATTCTGGTCAATAAAAGCCTTTCAAACCTCAGACCTACTATGAGATCGCCCCTTTGCCCACTGGGGAAAATTGCATGCTTTAATCTGGCTTGCACTACCTTTTAAAGCACTATGCGGCCCTTTAAAGAAGGGTCAAAATTTGAAATTGAAATGAATAAAAAAAGATGTGAACTTCCAAAAAACTTATTTGAAAAGATTCAAAAAAAGTAGGTAGTAGGCCCAAAGGGGTCAACAAAAGAACAATAGCCTTCATTAGGACCCCAGAAATTCGTTATACACTGCACAAACATGGCTTATCATGTGACAACGACTTGGCATGTTCTGTAATAGGACGCTGCATTGTCTCCATCCAGGTTCAAAGAGAGCACAATAGAAACGTGTGTCAGATGCAAGCTCTGGTGCTGGAGCTGGTACGGAGATCACTTACTGACCACGCCTGTAGTACTGCAGGTGTCAGACCCCTGCCCCTCTGCTGCAGCTGGTATGGGGATCACTTACTGACCGCACCTGTGGTAGCAGGACGCTTAACGGCCACACCTACAGTACCAGGATATATGAGCCCCTACTACATGTGTCAGATCCCTGCCCCATTCCTAGAGCTGTTACTGGGTCACTCACTGCCACACCTGTGGCACCACACGGCTTCCCGGCCACACCTACAGCACCAAGACATTGAGCCCCTTGTGATCCCTAAGCTATGATCAGAGTTGGCACTTTAAAGGTGGCATCATTCTGTATTTCTATTTGACATAATGATGCAAAGTGTATCCACTCCCTTAGCTCAGCATGATGCATGAATACAGCCCTTTTGGGCTTCTTTCCAAGATTGCATTCTTGCATAACAATAAATGCTTATGGTGCATTAATGCCCTATACCATCCTTAAAGGGCTAATGAGTACAGTTAGTAACAGTATACAGCATTGTCTCCATCCAGGCCTACATGGAAGTTGAATTGGCGTCTTAACGCTTTAAGGGCTGCATATTGGTGCCATGATGCCTGGATCATGGATGCAGGCCTTGTGAGCGACTCCCCATCCTACATTCATGCATCATGCCGACCCTCAGGAGTATATCAACCCCATAGATTTATGAATTGTACTGGCAGAACTGGCAAATTACTCAACATGATTGTATTTATGCATCATGGCAATAATTGTCATAATGTATTAAAGTGCTATGCAGCCCCTAAAGGGTGAATGAGAGATGCCATTGAAATCTTGGACCTCTGGTAATGTGAAACCGTTGTACAAAACATGTAGCAGTATCATGCCATTGGCCTCAGGCAGTTTTGCAGAAACAATGCTGTTATTAGATTTCAACAAGGATTGCCTGATAAATACCACCAGGGGTTCGTTCCAGACTGGGTGGATGCACTTCAACATAACTATGAGCGCCTGAGAGTATTAACTTTCTGCTCCATTTTGCTGCATTTTCAGAAGAAAATGTTTCCAACCTTAATCATAATTCCCCTATATATAAAACAGCATTAAGTGGCGGCTGGTAACCACTCCATTGAAACAGCTCTCATGTGCTTGATGGGAACAGATAAACCAAAAGAAGCTACCTAAAGATATGTACTTTTTTCAAAGTTAAGTCGATTTTTCCCCCAGACTTAACTTAATTAATATTTACAGTATCGTAGATGTAAAACTACTTCTCATTATCAAACTAACAGTAAGAATCCTCCTGTATTTAAAAGAAAAATGATATATAAAACATATACGCCACACCGAGTGTCCCGCAACAAATTTCATATAATGTTATGCCATAGTAAGGAGCCTTAGAGAAACGTTATTTAATGTTATATAGCATTATAAAATGTTGTATAACGTTTTTTGTTTACTGGGACAGACTGACAAAAAAACGCCATTGTTTTCATGTGCGGTGTTGCCGTATTATAAGATAGTTACAGAATGATGGCCACTAAAGAAAACGGAATAGTACAGTAGATATTCATTTAATCCTAGCCCCTGAATGTGTAGTCACGGCCGCTTTACCATGGCTGCACCTAAAATCTGATGGAACACACCCCAGGAATCACAAACTTATGCTTGATGGCCACGCCCATTGCACTTTTCCTTTGAATCATGGGAATCCTGTGGATCACCATTCTGTCAATACTGCTGTAGCCATTTACAATATATCAGCGGGTGTGAGACTGAGTGGGGTCAGTCTGCTGCTGGTCCTGTCTGCTGCCAGGCACCATGGACACCCAGGGGCTAAGGTAGGCTACTTGTGACTGTTCTAGTCAAGCATATTACATTGAGATGAGCGGTGGGCCCGTTCTGTAGCTTATTGACATTGCTAGGCCCCAATCACTGTACTTAGTCCATTGACTTTAGTTGACAGTTCAGCCAGGTCAACCCTCACATTGGCTAACTCCTCCTGATAGCCCTCCACCAATGATAATTATACATAGGAGGTATTGTATCTACATTCAGGTGTACTTTAGGGTATTCTGGGCCCAATGTGTACAATACAGTTTATCCCTGTTTCAATTCTGTCCGATTCTGTAAGATTTACTTTAATTGAGATTGTACTCTGATCGTCTTTCACTGACCCTAGTTTACAGTTGAATACACATCCTGTCTGTAGCCTTTATCATGACTTGTTTCTTACATATTTCATTATAAATTGTCAAGATATTCACATTAAGATGTACAGTTGGGTATTCTGGAGTTTTCAACCATTTTGTCCCAGATTAGTTGGAGGTGCTTGGAGCAAACACACTTCTTCCTACACATGCACCATGCTTTTTTGCCTTTCTGACCCAATTCAGCTGGGCATTTATCTGGTCAGATATCTAAAGGAAGATGTGAGGAACTGATTCTGATATCAAAAGTATCAGAGGAATCAATCATGTTTTCATGGTTGAAATTGTAGACAACCTTGGGAACTGAGTTTTGTGTCGGGACACTGATACAATGTGTTGGGCATGGGAGAGCAGTAGGGATGTCATTGACATCCAATTTATGCCAATGATGATTATCAACATTATAGTTGCTGATCCATCAATGTATTGCAATATAATATTTAAACTATTAATTACATCTGAAACATCTGCCTTAATAAGCTGAGAGAAATAACAAAAATAGTAGCTGACCACCAGTTGTATTATTGTCACTGAAAATGTTCACATAATAATCTTAGATATGAAACACAAAACTGATATAAGGTAGGAATCAGACCTAAAGCCAGGCGAACAACCCAACTGTAACCTCAATGGTTAGCCTTAGAATACTATGTCCATTAACCCCGCTTCTACCCTTCCTAAACAGTAGATAACACCCTCTAAGGTGCACTGGTTGCAAGCACATTCAGGTAGCATGATACAAATAAATACCTTGTTTTTTACACTTGAAGAGAATAATTCGTCATAAAAAAAAAATTTAAAAAGTCAATATGATATATTGAAATATTGACATAATAGCAAAATGTCAAAAAAGCGAATGTCAATGACATCCCTAGAGAGCAGGAAAATATACTGTTTTATCTCCTTTTTAAGACAGAAGAGTTCCTAAAGTCTGTACAAGTCTGTTAAGGTACCGGTTGCTGCCAGGGGGTGTCCTCTGATCAAACAATTCTATTTTCTATTTTTCCAGAGCTGCTCTAATTCTCCTCCTGATAGCTGCTGCAACTGTAAGAGCTACAACTGTAGCAGGGCAAGGTAAAATACATTTGTAACAAGAATTGCGGTTGTTGCCGCGTAAAAAAATGCCACAGGCATTTTTATACGCGGCAACAACCGCAATTCTTGCATTCGAAGAAACATAATGTCTACATGGTTGGTATGTTTGAAGGGAACCCATTCAAGACACCAAAAAAGCAGGGCCGGGAAGGGGTTATCAGGGGGAAGGATGATATTACTTCAAATATGGCATTTCCTATGAATTCCTTGGGTCCATGTTAGGGGGTAAGGAATTGTGTGTTGATAGGCAGATAAACAATTACAATAGATGTTGCTAGGCAGCCAGCTGGATTAGCAACTTACCGAAAGTAACCATTGAATTCCTTGGGTCCATATTAGGGAGGGTAGGTATGATTATAATCAACCTTAAGACCATAGAAATGTGTGTTGCTAGGCAGATAAACAATTAGAATAGCCGTTGCTAGGCAAGCAGCTGTACCAACAACAAATGGATAGAACCATTGAATTCCTTGGGTCCATATTATGGGGGGGTAGGTATGATTATAATCAACCTCAGGACCATGGAAATGTGTGTTGCTAGGCAGATAAACAATTAGATTAGCCGTTGCTAGGCAACCAGCTGTATAAGCAACAAATGGATAGAACCATTGAATTCCTTGGGTCCATATTATGGGGGGTAGGTGTGATTATAATCAACCTCAGGACCATGGAAATGTGTGTTGCTAGGCAGATAAACAATTAGAATAGCCGTTGCTAGGCAACCAGCTGTATTAGCAACAAATGGATAGAACCATTGAATTCCTTGGGTCCATATTATGGGGGTAGGTATGATTATAATCAACCTCAGGAACTATCAAAGGTTGATTTATATTATCGTTATCACATAGCATAAATTTGTGTTGTGACACCTTAATCCAAGATGGTGGCACAATCCAAGATATCGGCGCCTGTTCTGACTTCTGGCAAAGTGCAAACATCATATACCTCGTTCTGGTGGTGCCTGGCGGCACCACCAGGTGGCTACACCACCTCGGCATAAAAAAAATGAACAAAACCAGTTAATGTGATGAGGACTGAAGTCCACAGAACTCTTCACATAAATTACATTCAACGTCTGGTAACTATTGTGATTTACTCTGCATGAACTACTAATGTCTGTCAATAGAACAAGTCAAAGGTTTGATAGTTTTTATTTCTCAACACCCCGTATTTAATATAATCAGTAAGTGTCATGTGACCCCTTGAATTTTTGACTTTGAGACACACAGGAAATCACTTTTCAGCTTGGCAAGTGTCTCAGACAGTCTGGTCTCTGAAATCCCTTCATTTTGAGATATTACAAGACTAGGAATGATAAATAAAATAGGTTTTATAGGTTTTCTCAAAAACCAATGGCAGGCATTTTCTTTTTGTAGTTTTCACATAGAAGGAACCTTTTTCGAGCTTGGCAAGTGTGATATTTGGATTCAGCTCGCCCAAATTACCCCCAACAAGGGATGTTGCCTCTTTGTAATTTAAAATGCCCCTTGGAGTGATTAGAATGATATTTGTGAAGATTTTGCCCAGTCTATTGCAACTTCAGTCTTAGATTACTTATGATGCACCATACACAGTTGTCAATCGGCAAGTAAATGCACCAATCAGTATTCACATAAACTAGATGTCCCAAACAATAAATGCCATTGCTAAAGTCTCTGTCACTTTCCTACATTATGTGGGAAGCAGCTAGCTGCTGTTTAAATGTGTATCATAGTGGCATTCATCTTTTTCTCACTTTAGCTTTATTGTGGAGAAGCTGGGCATGAACATTTCATCAGATTCAACCAGTGTAGTATCATACAGACCCACAGGAGAGCAAGGTCTTCGAATGCATTATTATGGAGATTCCACTAACCCATTACCACTTTTCTTTCATTAACAGGAGAAGGTGCATCATCTACGCCAACTCAGGAAACCATTACTGATCTGTCAACTGAAATGACTGAAGAAGACCGGATTACATTTCTCCTGAATGAGCTCCAAAAGGACCCCACTATCAATAAGCTTAATATTACATTCCCAAGAAATATAACCATTCTGGTAAGATCAGACCTGACATGAATTTGAAGGCAAAGTAGGAACAATCTAACATCCGTTATTCCATCCTTAGGGCAAGTGCACATCCTTCAGCCTTGCAGTTATCTTTACATAATAACAGCTCTTTTCTGTTTTACTTTCAGGAAGGCATTCTAAATACGTTGCCTTACTATGTCTGGGTGCTGTATGAATATAATGGCGTCCCCGCAGTTATAACATGGTTTTTCTTCAAATCAGGAGATATATCAGTAGACCCCATTCTTCGTTCAAAAAACTACATTGAACTGAAGTCATATGAGCCAGGACACTGGGAATTTAAACTGTATCCAGGAACACACCCTTTTTGGGCATCAATGTTTCATAGTCGTTCTCCACTAAACAATTTGAGATATAGCATCCCACTGTCAGTGTTTAATGCAGTGTTGGCGTTTCTCACATTGATGCTTGGAATATGTGGTGAGTGTCATTGGCATAGGTTAGAACTCTTCCTGTGTGATCGGGGGCACTACCAGCGCCCACTGCAGATGGCGCCCATAGGTCCCCAAGTTATATATAAGACTACTCTTGTTTCCAAACAACCGTTATCACCTTGAACATGGATTCTGCTTGGGTGCTTTGGGAACAAGAATATATGTAAGGCCAGCTGATCCAGGTAGAAGGCAAATTGCTTAGAGTCTCCTGCACTGAATGTTTATTAGCTGACATGCATAGTGAGACAACCAAATTAGAATCTCCCTTTAAATAAACCAATGTTCTCTTCTTCTCATCATAATACTGCAGTTTGAGGTGTCTTTTTAGAGATAGAGAAATCTATTTTAATATACTCTACACATGTAATGTGCATTCTATGCTGCATGCTTGTATGTATTCATGCTGTTATGTATTACAGGAAACATTTTAATTTTTGTTGCAATACTGACAAGGAAGGAATTAAAGACATCAAGCAACGTTCTCCTGGCTTATATTGCTGCCTCAGACTGTCTGAGCTCTGTGATTGGAGTATTTTATGGGGTAAGTGTCTGAACTCTGTCATGGTGGTGCCCCATGGGGTTGGTGTGGGGGTAGCTGGGGTTGTCTCTGGCATGGGGGTTTCTAGGGGGTAGGTGTGGGGGTAGCTGTGGTTGTCTCTGGCATGGGGGTTTCTAGGGGGTAGGTGTGGGTGTAGCTGTGGTTGTCTGTCATGGTGGTGTCCTGTTGGTTAAGTATGGGGGTAACTGTGGTTGTGGGTAAGCAGAGTGCCGCGAATATATCACTGTTACACTTACACTTACAGGCATCGAACGCCATACTTTTTGCAGTTTTTGTAATTCATTGCTGGTGTCCTATAGGGTAAGTGTGGGTTGAGCTCTAGTTGTCTGAACTCTGTCATGGCGGCTTTCAATATTAGGCCACTCAAAAAAAAAACTGGTTTATCATCACTGCGCGCATCATGAAAATTATGATTTGGGTAAAAAATTTAATGAAGAAATGTGTCAAATATTGAGATATATTGTCATATTTGGTATCATATTAAAGCTTTATACTGTCAGTAATGCAGTGGCCTAGGAATTTCTTATATTTTCCAACTTCTGTAAATTCAATAAACGCTTAAATACTGTGAAATTTGTTTGCCAAAGTCTACATTTTCCTATACATTTTGGCCCTTTAGTAGAAAATAAATAAAACTAAAAGAAAAGAACGCCCTGGTCATATTTTTCAGTGCTTGGTGATGAGAAACCAGATTGTTTTTTGAGTGGCCTTATGCATCAGTTTATAAATTCTACTGTGAAGGCCCCCATATACGGCAATACAAGGTCTATTTGGTAATATTTCACATTTCCATCATGCTTTATTTCAGTACACGAGTACATTCCTTTGGCCCATTACTCAGCCTATGCTCGGTGTTGTTGGATGTGGGATTGTTGGTGTACTAGGGACGTTCCTTAGTATGGTTGGTATAAACGGTCTAATTACACTCAGTTTCGAAAGGTGAGCATGTGAGAATTAATATGTGAATAAAACTGTTCAAATGTAATATTCTTATGTTACTTGTATATCATTGTTAGCCAAGGCGTTATGCACCCAATATGGGGTGAATCGTGCAAATTGTCTTGAAAGCATAACATTGGCTAAGCTTGAAGGACACGTTCATGCGATGAATTTCAGAGTTGGAGCCAGCAAAAATATTAATTATTACTGGCAGGGCGGCCATTTCCTTAAGGAACACAAAATCACACATTTTCTGCAATAACTCCAATTTTAGGTGTATTACTGGGTGAAATAGGTCAGTCAGTCACGTCCTGCTTAAAGTCCATATCCATATGATGAATCTCTGACTTGGAGCCGCTGGGAAAACTCATTTGAACCATGGCAGCCATTTTATTTTGATATCAGCGAAACAGAGGAATAAGCTTATGTCCTTTAACACACCTACAAAATGGTGTATAACTGCCCAAATCAGGTCAGTCAGTCATGTCATGCTCAAAGTCCATGTCCATATGATGAATCTCAGAAATGGAGCCAGTCGGAAATTTTGTTTCAGCATTTCATAATCACACATTTTTTAGAATAACCCAAAATTAGGGTGTAATACTGTGACAAAAAGTCCAATTAATCATGTGACGCTTAAAGTCTATGTCCTTCTGATAAATTTCTGAATTGGAACCAGTCATAAAGCCCAATGTTTCTCGTCCATGGCAACCATTTTCTTCTCCCTTCCCCGAAAAATACCTCCAATATACAGTTAACCTTAAACTGACCTACGAAAGGGTATATAATTATGGCAAATGGGTCAGACTCACATGTAGTGCTTGAAGATAATGTCCATATGACATATCTCAATGTCAGAAGGTCAGAAGGCAATATTGTAGCCATGGCAGCAATTTTGTCTTTTCATTAACAAATGCAATCCAATATACATGTTATCATCAATTGACTTACAAAATGATGTATAATTGGAGAAAATAGGTCAGTCAGTCATGTCAGTCTTAAAGTCAATGTCCATGTGACCAATCTCATGACATATTTGTTGTAATTATATACCTTTTTGAAGGGAAAGTGACTAAAAATAAGGCTTGGTTGATTGGCAAGACAAAATGGCTGAGATGACTGAAATATAGCTTTATCCAAGTGGCTCCAATTCTGATATTGATCATATGGACATCTACTTTGAGCATGACATGACAGATTGACATATTTGTCGTAATTATATACCATTTTGGAGGTCAATTGAAGGCGATGCGTATATTGGTGTTTTATTGGTGATGGCATGATAAAATAGCTGCCATGCCTGAAATATTGAGTTTTTCGGCTGGCTCCATTTCTGAAATTCGTCATATGGACATTGACTTTAAGCTTGACTTCACTGACTGACCTATTTCTGGCAGTTATACTGTAAACGCATATATTTTTGCGCATGTATATTTTTGCGAATTCACAACAAAATGCACTTTCACGTGTATTTAAATTCACGGATTTTGGAGTATAGTAGTTGTATGACCATACTGGATAAATATTCGCTCTGTACATATTTTCGCGATTTTAAAAATCGTGAAAATCATGATAATAAGTACAGCGCGAAATAACATACATTTACAGTACACCTTTTTTCAGGCCAGTTGAAGGTGATGATTATATGAGTCTCTTTAGTTAATGTCAGATTAAAATGGATGCCATGGCTCTAATAATTTGTTTACCGGGTGGCTCCAATTCTGAGTTTTTTATATATACATGTACTTTAAGCATGACATGTCCTTTTAAACTATTTCTTCCGGTAATGCACATAAATTTTGGATTATTGTAGGAAATGTGTTATTTAATGATGCCAAAGCAAAATGGCCGCCCTGCCTATGATAATGCATTTTTCTGCGGGCTCTAACTTTGAAGTTCATCATATTCACATGGACTTCAAGCGTGTCAGATTTCATGCTTCTACGACCCTTTGCACGATTTATTCGCATATCGCCTGGGCTAAGAAGGAGAAGAGGAAGGAGAAGGAGGAGGAGGGGGAGGAGGAGGAGGTGGAGGACGGGGAGGAGGGGGAGGAGAAGAAAAAAAAGGGGGGTTTCGAGGCAGAGCCCCCCATTACATACTAGTCTACTAGCCTATCCTACAATGGACTGTCTAGTCTTATCACTATATAATATACTTATTTTAAGATAATTAAGTTTATTTGCGTTGTTAACATTGGTATGCTCACCTAGAAGATCTATCCTGGACGTGCGTTGAAAATGGCCCACAAGTAGTTACATACAATTTTGAGAAACTCAGAATTATCCTTAACAAATATATCTTTCCAGATACTTTGCCCTCTGTTGGCCAATGAAAACCCACCTTAGATTTACCCCAAAGAAGATTCCTTGGATCATAATGGTCACCTGGATTATTTCAGCTGCCGAGACTATTTATAGGCTATTAGATCACATTCCGGTAATCTTACCTCCTAATACATTGAATAAACCATAAGTGCTTTCTAACAAATTTATTATTTGGAATCTTAAGAAAGTGTAATTGGAACTGATTTTCCTGTAATGGTATAGAGATGTTCAATGCATATAGACCAAGGTGCACAAGTAGAGTTCCTCACTGTTATTTCACTCTGCTTCACCTAGTGAAATAACCCTCAGTGCAAAACTCTATGAGTGCTCCTTTGTGTTTCATGTCATCATTGATAATATATCAAAATTCCATTTAACTGCCCTGAAAACAGCTACGTTGTAGTGGTTGAATCAACAATATTGATGGTTTGAAAGGGCTCTTTAATAAAGTCAATGGGGGTCCAGTATCACCAGAAATAAAAATAGTGAACATTTTATGGCTTCACACTGTAATTTTAGATATAAAAAAAGCAACTTAAAACTTCTAAAGGAGGCTTAGGCATAACAGCGGCATTGCCCAGCCCAGGGGCAATTTATCTTATTCAACCTAGTTACTGTATACCTTAATAAAAACACTTTTTCTTGGAATTTAAAACACCATTGTGCATTGTAGTGTTTGTTTTCTATTTACAGCACCCCGGATTTAACCCAGACGAATATACATGTTCGACTTTTTATAGATTCCTTTCGGATGAAAGCACTCTTGCGTACAGCCTACTTTTCAATGTAGGTATACCAGTGCCCATTTTATGCTTCAACTGTACCTGCATTGTACGAAGCCTGTTCATCAGTGTAAAGAGATCAAGGCAGATGACTGGGGAAATAAGGTAGGAGCTCTTAATGGTACCTTACTGTAAACCCTTCCTATTTAAACAAACTGCACACTATTAACAGTCAGTCAAGAGTAGCGGTAGATTCTACTGTTAATCTACTCTTAACTTTGCATATATGGAATTTCTTGATTTCCTCCCCCCCCCCCTCCCAAGGATAGCTTCCCAGTAAACAAAAAACGTTATACTGCATTTTATAACGTTATATAACGTTATATAATGTTATATAACGTTATATAACGTTTCTCCAAGCCTCCTTACTATGGCATAACGTTATATAAAGTTTTAGAACGTTATTTTGACATAAAATAACGTTTTTTTGTTAGCTGGGTTAGATCATTTGAAATAGAAAATGGAAAAAAGAGGCGTCCCGAGATTTTCCTTAATGGTGAGGACTAACTAGTTAGTACTAGTATTGATCCTCAGGGGTGACACCCCGCTGTGACACCGTGACGTCACTGCTAGCTGCTACTACTGTGAAAGATGGACAATTAAATCAAATTGAATAACAATTTCTTTAAGCACTATAAAATAGAGGGTAAAATGACAAAAATCTCAGGTATAAAATGGTTATATTTCATATCCTTAGTTATTCTTAGCGACTTGATGAGATCTATGTAATCCTAAGGATGAATTATTCCAATATACTAACTAATGTTAAACATTTCAAATGATACCAGATTATGGCTACATTAAAATGTACACAAACTAGGGAGGGCTGACAACTATCTACTCTCAATAGGGTTAAACTTGGTTCATGATAAACCACCTGTATATACAATTCTTTTTTTTCTAATTTTGTTTTTCTATTAGCGCAAACCAAAACCATCTATGTGATATTCATTCGTCATGTACAGAAGTAACTTCCGGATTCCTTTGGCTATATTATGTAGTTGTGATGAATGTTTATCTATTATTCCACGCGAGGTGGTAGTTATTTATATATGATTATTATAGTCTCATAATTGCGAGTCTCTGTATCTCTCCGGTGCCTCGTCTAGGGGCCTGAGAATTGGTGCAGTGGACACACCAAGATCATGATCAAAGTATTGATCTTGTGTGATATTATGTATCAGATCATTATATAAATATATAAATATATATATATATATATATATATATATATATATATATATATTTAACCAATGACATATGAATATGACCCACGAGGGTTGTGTATTGATGAATAACGACCGAGGGGCATAGCCCCGAAGTTGTTATTCATCTATACACAGCCCGAGTGCGGTCATATTCATATATTATTAGGTTTATGATACGATATTCCCATTCAAATGTCTTTAATTACCTTTAAAACGTCCTAATTTCGCCATTTTGAAGGATTATTGACTGAATATCACTCGTACACCAGTAGCGCCATGTTGTTTTGACATCCCACCAACCCTGCTCGCTGATTGGTGGAGCCTGGCTACGTCATGCCCTCAATCTCCAACACAGAGTCCAACATAGAATTTGTAAGGGGGCCAGCTTGGGGCGGTGTTAGGCTATAGGATAACCAGCGTTTCCCTCCAGATTTACCACAGCCGGATAGGCACGGCCGCTAGTGTCCACGCCTCACACACCAAGGGTCCCCGGATCGATCCTGGGTGGAAACGATCCATTTTCAAAATGCCTACTTCTATGTGAAAAAAAATCCCTAGAATTATTTTAACGAAAGGCTAAGTAAAGTCCAACTTCTACCTTTATAGTAAAAAAAAAATTAGAAAAAAATATTGATTTTCAAAGAAATTATACCAAAAAATGCCTTTTCTTCTGTAACTCGGTAAATAATGGTCCTACAGGGCTGGAAATCCGCCTGTACACTCCTTGTTTCGCCACCTCCCTCTGCCAGCGCCTCCACGGCGTGGTGGTTAGCACGTCGGACTTCAAGTCTTGATGTAGCGTGTTCGAGTCTCCATGAAACCTCGGATTTTATGGCTGACGATTCCCATTCAGAATCGTTCTGATATTCTGGATATCAGAGCGATTCTGAATGGGGAATTCAGAATCGTTCTGATATCCAGAATATCAGAACGATTTCACCTCCCCAAGTGTGCGCTATGCAGGAATATCAGAACGGGAATATCACCTAAAAAGGCACGGTGTAAGCCCATATCGTATAATAAATATATATATTGTAAAGATATTTGTGGGCATATGATGAACGACACGACAGCCAGCCTTGCGGTTTACCAAGAGATCCTTTATTTAGAAGTGCTCAACAACAACTGACCAACTGGCCTCAAACGTTCCCTTATATACTCCTCCCGCGTCCCTTCCCCGAGCTGCGTCCCGGCCGACTCCCGCTCCGGCCGACTCCCGTTCCGGCCGACTCCAGTTCGGCCGACCCTATTCCGGACGGGAGCCTTCCCGGCCGAGAGTGTAGCTGCAGGGGCGCCCGTCCGGCCGACCCCTCCTCCGCCCGCTACACTCTCCCCACCCTATCCAAACCCCTACCCGAACTTTATACTAACAGAGTAGGTACCCGTGGATACTAGTCCTTAGTGATATCCTGAGTAAGTTATATCTATATACCAGAACAATACTTATTAACTACTAGGCCGAGGCCGAACAATCTCCCTTCCCCTTTAAGCGTTCCCTCCCCGCTCCCCCAAACATGATCTCCTTAAGTAACGCCACGGCCCGTGGCCGAACTATCTTTTATAGTAAACATGATAAGTAGAATCCGAAGTGGAGGGGGCTCCGCTACCCTCCGTGGTGGAGTAATACGTGGCATGAGGCCGACTATAACACTATTTAACAGACTACCATAACAATCGGCGTGGAGGGGGCTCCGCTACCCTCCGTTCTTTAGCGTAGTGTCCTTCCGGGCATAAGGCCGAACTATAATAATAAATATGATAACAACATGACTATCCGCCGGCGTGGAGGGGGCTCCGCTGCCCTCCGTTCTGTCGCCGTGGAGGGGGCTCCGCTGCCCTCCGTATCCCTCCGGCCGGTGCCGCCCGCACCGCCTTCGTCTTCGTCCCGGCGTAGACGCCGTCCGCCGGACCTCCCGAGGAACGGGCCCCGGCTATGCATCCGTCTTCGGCCCCGTGGCTGACTGCAAAACATAAACGAAAGACCTTGTCACCATCACCCGGCCGAAGCACCACATCTCTTCGCCCCGCCCGTCTCTTCCCTGTCCGGCGTTTCCAGTGGGTCACCCTCCCCGGCCTTACAGCCCTACCGCCGCCACCAACTGCGTCAGGAGATCCCCGTACTCGGCTCCCCCCTGTACTGGGGCGGTCCATCCCTCACTCTCCCAACCCTTGTCCGGGCCGTCCTCCCCCAACACCAATACAGGTGCCTGATGCTCTCCGGCCGAGACTGGCCACGCTGGATTTTCTACTCCGGCCGGTACAGGCCATCCTTCAAGTACTTTAAATTCCATAGTAGTACCACTTACCGGGTCGGACTCGCTGAAGGTGTACGTCCTTCGCTCCTCGACTATCCACTCCCCGTGGCCCCGGGCTTCCACGACGGAGGTGGTGCGGCCGCCCACCAGGGCCAGCGGCCGGTCGTCCAGACTCCCGGTCGTGGAGAGGTGTCGCCTGAGTGTCTGTTCTGGGTCGGCCGGGACCGCTCCCACCCACGGTAGGGCCACCCCCCCCCCCCCGGGCAGCGGGCGGGTGGCTGTGTGGCCGGGTCCCATGGCGTAGCCCGGGCCTCCTTCTGCCGCTTGTCGGCCTCCTCTGCCTTTCTCTTTTCCTCCTCCCTTTTCTCGGCCGCCCGAGTAGTATAGTATGTATCGGAACGGGACTATAGTTAAGTACTGTTTATTACTCAATCGACATGCAGCCAATCAGAGGCCTCCATTTGGTCACGTGACCGGAAGTGACCTACTTAGGGGATTAGTGGTGACGTCACGTGACCTAGTTAGCCAATCAGAGGCCTCCATTTGGTCACGTGACCGGAAGTGACCTACTTAGGGGATTAGCGGTGCATTCTGGGTAACCCTGCAGCCAATCAGAGGCCTCCATTGGGTGACCGGAAGTGACCTACTTAGGGGATGGTGCATTCTGGGTAACCTACTGACCTACTTAGGGGACCGGAAGTGACGTCATATGACCTAATTTAGGATCACGTGATCGGAAGTGACCTGATGAGTCACGTGACCGGAAGTGACGTCACACGACTTAATGGCCAACCGGAAGCGACCTGATTGATCACGTGACCGGAAGAAGAAGAAGTTTTTTTTTGTTTAGGATCCCGTGACTGGAAGCGACGTCGTCACATGAGTGACGCTTTAAGAGACTGCGCGACTTACTAGTAAAAGAAGCCGTATGATAATAAAAACACAACAATATTTTCTTTTAATTTTTTTTATTTATTTTTTTTTCAATCTTGATAAACACTCTATTTTTGAAAAGATGCACACGCTTATTTATTTATTTATTTTTTTTCATATCTCTAAAGGACTCGTTGTCACACCGTCAGAATGCACGCGACGCTTATAATACAAGTAGCGCACGCCGTCTTTCTCTATGGTGTAGGTGACCATTTTGTTTCGCACCACTTTGAAATTTCTATTTACAGCAATGAGAGTTTTTCGTTGGCGAAGAACATCCAAGAAGGCGTCTGGTTCCTGGGGGTTTTGTTTCTTCTGTACGCCTTTTGCACTCCATTTTTTGGATTTTCTTTCACCGGTGTCGCTGACTCGATCGTAGCAAATGTAAGTCTTAGGGTTGAGACTTAGGATCCCGTCACCTTCCCACTCCGCTTTCATGAGCCCCGAAGTTCTCAGATCGTGAAGGTACCGTCTCTCACAACATCCGCCGGGCGGCGCACACCATTCTCGCACTCTTTCCGTTTTTGTCTTCACGAAAAGCTCTAAGTGCTCGTCGCACACCGCTGTCGGAAGCCACTTTCGTTTCTCTCTGAAGTACGTCTCTCTCAGGCGAGGTTTCACTAGGTCATCCAACGTGGCACCGCTGAGAGCCATGTAAAGACTGTCGGTGTCCATTTGACAAAGGGCATAATCGCGCCGATCGACGAATCTATCCAAGAAGTCGTATGTGAACTCTAACATTTTCAACTTCGCGTACTGGTATACCATGAACCCTATCTGAATAGGGAGGTTGTTCTTGACCGTTTTCGGTTGTAGTTCGACTTCAAACAGATCGGAAGTCAACTCGGACGCCTTTTTGAAGCGCCACGAATTGGCCAATAGTTCGAACTTCCGACTGTCAGTGTATCTCACCGCCGTGTGTTTTTCTTTGTTGCAGATTGTTTTACCGTACGTAGCGTTTCCCATTAACTTGTAACAGTCTGACAGAATTTTCTCGTTCTCGTTCACGTCGCCACGTCTTCGCGCCGCCGTCACTTCGTCCGCGAAACCGGCAAAGGAGCGTTTAGGTAGGTATTCTACCACCAGCTGCACTTTGGTGACTATCAAACCGTGCTCTAAATACCACTTGAGAAGCGGCGTTCCCAAGAGAATATTTTTTCCGTGGTAACTCCCTATCAGACATCTCTGAGGCGTGCTCAACAGCTTTTCTTCCTGCGCAAAGTCTGACATGTGAGGGCCTATGTCCGATTTTGAAACGGTCG
Organism: Harmothoe impar; assembly: GCA_947462335.1. Classification (NCBI taxonomy): domain Eukaryota; kingdom Metazoa; phylum Annelida; class Polychaeta; order Phyllodocida; family Polynoidae; genus Harmothoe; species Harmothoe impar. The sequence continues at coordinate 10,812,960 of OX381705.1, read as the reverse complement.
CGTTCTTGAAAACGGGGGTCATTTCTTCGAAGTACTCTCGTAGGTGAGGCGGCGTAGTGATGTCCACTTGAACTAAACCGAACATTTTCTCCTCTTTCACAGCGGAAAGGATGTCGCTCTCGCTCATCGCGTTTCGAGACACTTTCAAAGCGTCAACCTTCCAGCGTTGTTGGGAGGCCTTGACCCGCTCATCTCGACGCTTCATCTCTCGCCATTCGCACTCCCACACGACGACCAGCTTGTAACCTAACGCTTTCAAGTAAGCGCTTACTCTGGTCGTTCTGTCGCGTCTCTCCTCTCTCAGTGAAGCGCACTGATATCGGTGCGACGGTATGCACTCGTGAGCGTGGAACCAACACCCGTGAAACTGGAAAACCGTATTAGAGGCCGCGTGAAATCCGTCCACGCGAATTCTCCGACAGCCTACCGCCATCTCGCCGCCGTTCAGAGCGTGGCGCAGTTTCACGTCGCGGTCGTGCTCTACGAAGCGTAACCACTCCAAAGCGCTGTGAGAGTTTCTTTGCCTGATTTCGGGCTTGAACTCGGTCTCGGGCCGTCTCACCGCGTAATAGCCCGTGCAGTGCGCTTCGCTCATGCAGCGCAAGTACAGAGAGTTAGCGTCTAGTCCTAGGATGTGTTGGCACGGTCTCGCTTCTTCGCCGTACTTGTGCTCCCTTATCCGCGTGGTGCCCTTCTCGTGAAATCTATGGAAGATGATGGAAGGACCGCCGACTAGATTCTCTTTGATCAGAGCGTGGAGGACGGCGTCGAACTGGGGAAACGTTGTGAACGCGTCTTCTAGGTTTTGGAAGAGGAAGCGTAAAGTCAAACCGGCGAGAGAAACTCCGTCTTTCAACATGTCGATGCCGCGATCTTGGAAAAATTTAGCGTGATTTTTCAGAGCTTCTATGAAAGGTTTCACGTCTTTGTTGTTGTAGTGGATCAAGTAGTCTTCCATAGTTTGCATCTTCTCGTCGGACCAAACTTTCTGACATGCGGCGTAGTCGGATTCGGACATTTTGACGCCCGTCAGCTCGCTGTCGAAAGCCGATCTCGGCGGCAGCGTTCTGTTTGCCAGTTTCCTGGTAGACGTCATCCATTCGTAAGGAAAGTGACCTTTCTCTTCGTTCCTGGTGAAAGCTCGCAAATAGGTCGCGTAGTTGTAACCGGGTGCCAAATAGTTGACTACGTCCAAGAAAACCGTGTGCTGTGTGTAAACCGCCAAGTATTGATTGCTTCTCTTTATGACGCTGAATTCTTGGTTTCTTCGGTCTCCGGAGGCGAAGAACGAGTGAAGGCGTATTTTGATCAGGTTCAAGTCGTAACGCCCCGAGTTGAAGCCCACCACTGGAGCTTGACGGATGTATCTCAGAAGACGCTTCTTCAGTTGAACTAACGGGTGTCTGGTCTGAGCCGCAGCGAAGCCGCCTGGAGAAGGGGTGGTGAACGTCGCCTCCTCCAGCAGGAGAGCTTCACCTATCGCCGCATCTAACTTCGCTAACGTCGGTCGGTAAAGTTCTAGCACAGCTTCCCCGATCGCTTTGGCGTTCTCGTTTATGTGATTTAAAACTCGGTCCAACAAGGGGTCGGAATCTGCGTCGGACGCTCTGACGAAGCAGACGGGCCCCTCCCACCCCGGAAAGTCGGATGCGACGCTAGCCGACAAAGGGACGGGATCCCACAGCAGGGACACGTGCTCCGTCGACGGTTCTTTGCACGGTCTGAAGAAAGCCTCGAAATCGAAGGCGATCTTGTAAGGGTAGATTCCGGAATGTCCGTCGGGGGGAAAAATGGAGAAGTCTGCTAGCGCTTCGAAAATCGTTCTCGAATTTTGGTAGATGCCACCTACGTAGCGCAACTTGACTTGTCGGCAAGAGGAAAGCTGGTTCCTGTGTCTCTTCAGCAAGAACTCGGTGGTGAACGCCGCCTTACACTTGCAACATTCGTATATGCCCGCGTACGCGTTGAAGTCCGTGACGAGAGAGACGTGCAAACCGCCTTTCGCCGTCAGGTGTAGGTTGACTTTACCTCGGGCGGCCACAGTTCTGGAAGGCGGTCTGATCAGAGTAACGCGTCTTCTCAACTTCCGCCCCGGCACTTGACGCGACGCGGTGTAAACCGCTATTTGTACGTCAAACAAGTTCTCTAACGCGGGTAAGTCGCGGATGTTCAGACCCGGAAAGGATTCAGGTGTGGCAGCGGGACAGAACTGACGTAACAAATCTGAAGCGCGCTTGCTGGTGTTGTATAAGTGAAAGGAAATGCAGCGGAAGATGCAGAGGTTGTCCTTGTTGGGAAAATCTAACACGCCGCTTCTCTTTCCAACTCGACCGGCCTGAGTGATCCTACCGCCTATGGGGAATTCCCCCGGTCCCATGTAAACGCAGATGTTCAAATTGGTAGGAAAAAGAACGTGCCACTTGGTGTCAGCGTCGCAAAGTTTCCGTACCTCCTCGCAAGCGACGGTGTTTTGCATCTTTGAGAGGAGCTCTTCCAAAGTTTCTGAATTAGTTACAGTAGGGAGCGGTTGTATGAGAGTTGCGTTGTTCTGGGAGGCGTGGAAGTAGCGCAGTTTGCTCTTGTCTTCTCTGTGTTGTAACAGTAAGCCTACCGAGAAACCCACTTTGTATCTGAATCTTTGTGTCAAGTGAATGCGACGCATAGTATCTACAGCGTCACTCAACTCGCCGGTTGGTAGCCTGAAGTTTGTTACACTCACGCGAGTCCCGTGCATCCTGACGCCCGTTTGTATCGCAGGCCAATTCGCCGTGAACGTTTCCTCCCCGTTCGGTACAGCACATATGCGCGGAGGGACGGTCACCCCGTCCAGAGATTCGCGTCGACAAGCGCTCTTTCGGCAATCCCCTTCGCCGCATAGAGGGCAAAACTTAGCTACTACTCTACAATTTTCTACGTGTCTCTCGTGGTTGTACGCTCTTTTAAACATTTTGAAACACTTTTCGCATACGTACTGTGTCATGTTTTTTTTCACTCGGTTACCAACTACTTAGCCGTCTAACTATCTATCTATCTATCTAGCCATCTATCAATCTGTCGTCTATGTAACTATCTTTCTGTCTGCTGTCTGTGTATCCGTCTGTCTGTCTGTCTGTCTGTCTCATACAGCGTACGTCAAACGCTGTGTGTGTGTGCGCGCGTGAGCGTTGAGCGTCTCTCATTCCGAATCTATGCCGAGATATTTCAGAATGATCTCTGTTTTGTCATCCAACTCTTTGAGCGCTCTGGCGGACAGCGTCACCCCCTGCTGTGTGGGTTTTTTGTCAGGACCTTCGTACTTGCGCACGTGGACGAGGTTCTTACCGCTGTAGTAGCTCACAGCTGCGTACACTTCGCCCGCCTCATCCAGCACTGCGAACCAGGGGGTGTGATTAGGTTTTCCTTGCGCGGCCGCTGTGTCGCGTATGCGCACCACTGCGCGGATATCGGCGATGCGTGCTATGAGCTCGCGCAGCGCGTCGGCCGTGAAGTGCACTCGCTTGCTTCTGGTCAGAGACGCCTCTTTCACCTGGCCGTCTTTTGTGTAGCGCGGCCTCCTAGACAGTCTAGCCACGTCCTCCCAGATCTCCAGCGTCAAAGCTCCGTCTAAGCAGAACTCTAACCCGAGTGTTTTCTCTGCTTCTTCTCGTCCATCTCCTTCTTTTTCTTGTATTTTTCTCTTCTTAGTGGGCCTTGTTGTTCTGGAACTCACCTTAGAACGTTTCACACCCGCAGGATGAGTAACACCATCAGCGTGAGCTGAATCAGCAGCAGAACCGATAGCAGGAGCAGCGTCAGCGCTGGTGGTATCGGAGGTCTCGTTGTTGGAACAGCGCAGCCACACGCCGTCCGTGCTGTGTGTAGCGGTAGAAGATGAAGCGCCGCCGCCGCCCTCGTAAGGTGGCGGTGAGGGCAGTCGCCACGGACCGGACGGGGGGGCGCTAGCAGTGGAGGAAGTGAGGTCGAAAGGTCGAAGAGGGAAGCCGAAAAACGTACCGCTCACCCCTTGCCCTTCGGGTTCTTCGTACGCCTCGTCGTCAGCGTCGTTCTCTGTCTCACCCTGTTGCTGCTCCTCCTCCTCCTCTTCTTCTCGGTTCAGGGGCTGAGTGTCCGAATAGCTGTAACTCTCAGCGCGAGCGGCGTCGAGGGCGTCCGTCGATGTAGTGGTGGAGGAGAGGGGCTGTGCAACGTGCGGCAGGTCATCAAAGTCATCAACAGTAGTGTGGAGGTAAAAACCCGGTTGCCAGTACTGCGCTGTGCCAGGAGCGTTGTCGTCAGTAGTAGTAGCAGTAGCAGCAGGTGCAGCAGAAGCAGCCGCAGCAGGCGCAGCCGCAGCAGACGCAACAGTAGCAGGCGCAGCAGCAGCCTCAGCAGGCGCAGCCGTAGCAAGCGCAGCAGTAGCAGGCGCAGCAGCAGCAGCAGCAGCAGCAGCAGCGGCAGGCGGGACGGCGGTAGCAGCGGCAGCGCGCTTAGCAGCAACGTGTACCGTCGCGAGTGTAACAACGTCGCTAGCACGACGACTGCTACCAGTAGTACTACTAGTACTACTACCACTACTACTACTACTGCTACTACTAGTGCTACTGCTACTACTACTACTACTACTGCCGCGAGCGCTCGCTACAGCAGGAGGGTGATAAGACCAACCGGCTGCGGCGGTAGTCTCATGTTCAGTAGCAAGAGCAGGCACTGACGCTAAACGAACGCTGTTCCGCGTAGTCTTCTTGTTCTTGAACGCCGCTAGCTGTTGTCTTTTGCTCATGGTGGTGACTGTAGAGAGCAGCAAAAAAGAATGAGTGAGTGAATGGAGGTTTCCAAGCCCCTTATATACGCCTTCTCGCTTCTAGAGCTAAGCTACTTACCGACCCTGTTCAGCTGCCGCCGGCTGGCCGGCGGCCATTCACAAAGAGAAACAAAAAGACATAAGGCATGACGTTTTCAGCTGGATCCCTTTCCCCCCCCTCTTTTGAGAGATCGACTGTGATGATGAGCTAAGCCGCTTACCACCCTGTTCAGCAATTCAACGCGCATTAGCTGTATAAAGGGTTAAGCGGTTGCTGCCTGCCGTCGACTGACCGGCGGCGGCCATTCACAAAGACATAAGGTATGACGTTTTCAGCTGGATCCCTTTTTGAGGGATCCACTGTGGTGAGCTAAGCCGCTTACCACCCTGTTCAGCCATTCAGCGCGCGTTAGCTGTATAAAGGATTAACGGTAACGGTGATGAGCTTACAGTGTGTATACAAAAAAAAACTACAGGAGGCGTGTGGCGTGAAGCAGGACCCCCCTAAGACGAACGTGTCTGTCTGTGAGTAGAGGCGTGTGCATGTGGTGAGCGACTTAAGTGTAAGACAAAAATCGCCACCTCCTGCCGTGGTGAGTAGACCGGGCCGGCCAGGCGGGCGGGCGGCCGGCTAGTTCAATAGGGAGGGGTGACAGCTGCCTAAGGCTGTGCATGAAAAAAAATCCGATTTTCACCTGACCTCTGACGTTTGTTACAATGAATGTCAGAGGGAGGGAGACGTCCTCGGGTAGGGGGTAGGAGGTATTAAGGCTATGAGTGAGGAAAAAACACCGTTTTCAGCTGGTCTCCAGGGATAGCGATGCCACACCCCCTCGTCATCTAAGCTCTTAAGGAGCGGAGCGGCTGAAAAAGCGTCATGCGGACAGGGCGCTAGACAGCTGGAGCGCTGTTGGAAATGGGATTAAACTCCCTCTGTATAAAAAGCTCTCATTTCTGTTGGAAAAAAAACATATCGCCTCTGACCCCAGTAACGGCTACTACCACCACCACCGCCACCACCACCACCGCCGCCACCGCCACCGCAGCCGCCGCCGCCGCTGCCGCCGCCGCCAAGACGAGACGAGATGGCTCAAGCTATTCCACTTTCAAGCTCGCCTTCACCGCCCGGTGCGCCTGAAAAAAAGTTAATGCGGCTTGACGACGTGAGACGCGGCGCGAGGCAGCAGACCGATGATGGGGAGACCCGACAGGTAGGACAGCGGCGGTTAGCCTATAGCGACGCCTTGCTTCGTCAACTAGGTAAAGAGTTGAGCGGCTGTTGGAGAGAGTTGGGCAGTAGCTTAAAAGTCAGCGCCGCCCGTATGGATGCTCTAGTAGAGCGCAGTGTCAAGACACCGGAGGAGCTGTGTACGGCGATGTTCCGAGTGTGGTGGGGTGAAACCCCGCATCGTCATAGATGGGGCGAGCTCGGTCGCGTCTTCACCCGCATTAGACGCATGGAACTGTTGGCTCAGTGGATGGCCCTTCTCCACAGACAGGGGTTGGATTTCGAAAACCCCGACTCGCGCGCGATGCATAAGCACTTGGGCACCCTCGGCAGACGTCTGGGTAGCAGGTGGAAAGAGGTGGGGGACCATTTAAAATTGTCGCCTGAGAGGTTAGATAAGATCGCTGAAGAATGCGAATACGGAGGAAGTCCCGCTGAGTGGGCCTTCCGAGTGTTGAAAATGTGGCAAGATGAAGCTGACGGCGCCGGCGGTACGCCTTTTGAACTCCTTCGAGTGTTGACTGAGGACATGGGAAAGTTTGGCCTCGGCATCGCGATATTACTTGACTTTATCAAGCAAGAAACAACGAGAACGACGGACATGTGAATTGTTGTGTTTTATTTTCATACGTCTTCTTTATTAGTAAGTAAAAAAAAAAAAAAAAAAAAAAAAAATATATATATCATAACAATTAAGACGCGCGATCTCTTAAAGTGTCACTTCCTCCAGTCGCAGCTGATCACCTCATCGCAGCACGTGATAAACAAAAAAAAAACACGAAGAGACACGCTTCTTCCTCTCGAGAGGAAGAAGCGTGTCTCTCGATTGAAAATCTTTTTCTTTCTTAAAAGAGACAAACGCACCCCTTAGGCCTCTGATTGGCTAACTAGGTCACGTGACGTCACCACTAATCCCCTAAGTAGGTCACTTCCGGTCACGTGACCAAATGGAGGCCTCTGATTGGCTGCATGTCGATTGAGTAATAAACAGTACTTAACTATAGTCCCGTTCCGATACATACTATACTACTCGCCCGGTCCTCGGCCGCCTGTCGCTCCTTCTCCAATTTTTCGGCCGCCACCCGTTCGAGCCTATCGGATTCGGCCTTGTCCCGGTCCGCTTTCTCTTTCTCGTCTGCCTCTTTCTTATCTTTTTCGGCCTGCTCCTTCTCTCTCGCGGCCTTCTCGTCCGCCTCCCTCTTATCTTTTTCGGCCTGCTCCTTCTCGGCCTTCTCGTCCGCCTCCCTCTTATCCTTTTCGGCCTGCTCCTTCTCGGCCTTCTCCTCTTGATCCGCCTTCTCCCGATCAGCTTTCTCTTTCTCTTCCTTCTCTTTCTCTTTGATTTTTCGGGCCGCCTCGGCCTTTTTCTGGGTTTTCGTTTTCCTTCCCTTGGAGTCCTTTACCGGGTCCGGCTCCGGTTCTGTTTCAGGCTGGGGTTCTACCGGCGTGGGGGGGGGTGATCGGGGAGAACTGGCCACAGAGGTTGCGGACGACAGTCCTATGGGCGGGTGGGCTGTCCGGTGGTGGCGGGCCGTCACTTACCTCCACCTCAGTGACAGTCTCGGACGTGAGAGTGATGGTACCGCCCGGCGTCGCCCCCACCTCCGTCGTCTTCCCCGATCCTATCAAGGCGGCGAATACTGCCGGTGGCAGTCTCTGGAGCGTTTCCACCGCCCCCTCCTGCCCCCCGTCTCTCAGGGCCCTCTGTATGTCTTTCATCCTCTCCTCCAACACTTGTGTCGTTAATCCCTCCCGTTGCTCGTCTGGTACCTCTGCGTCCTTCTGGGGGGTGGGGTCGGTGGGGGACGGCGATTTCGTCTTATCCAGTTCGTCGGAGGTGCTGGGCTCGGGCGACTGGTCCCGGTTATCCCGGCCCCGGACGTTGCGTACGTCCACCGTCGACTCTGTAGAGGAGTCCCGTGAAGACACCCCCCGCTTCCTGGCGGACTTCTTGCCGCCTTTCGTTTCCCCGGCCGGGGCCCGCCCCCGCTTCTCGACGTAAGTTGCATCGGGTATGTTGGCGGGGTTCTCCCACTCGTGTGGGACTGGGCCTGCCCGACCCCCGACCCGGTGCAAGCCCATGTGGTTGGCGAGCTCGCCTTTCCGACGGTCCGTCTTTTGCAGCTTACACGGCTTACCATCCTTGTCGACTCCGGGGCAGTTCCACCCTAGGATTAGTATGGGGTGGTTGACCAAGTGCAGATCGTACTCCTCTGCCGTTCCCCGCCAGCTCCGGCCTTTCTGGTGGCAATCCCCGCAGGAGAAGGTATTGGAAGCCATCTCGTCCGTATGTGTCTCTCCTCCGGCTTCTCCCCTCTTATATACTACCCCCGCACGTGGGTCCGACCCCCTCCCCTCTCCTGATTGGCTGATCTTCCTTTCGGCCGGCGTGCCTGGCGCTACCCGCGCTGCGATTGGTCCGTTTCGTTTAGAACCGGGCGTGGGAGAGCGGGACCGGGACGTAGACAGGGCGTGGGAACATGTCCCATCCACGAACCCCGCCCGCTGGTCCGTTCCAAAGCCGGCAGGTGGCGTGGGATCCTTCTTCTCTCTGCGGGACGGCGTGGGTACTTTGGGGGGTTCCCCTTTTCCCTTACTCTCCACTGTCCGGCCTTCCCCCCTGCCCCTTCCCCAGTGGCCGTCGCCCTCCTTCCGTCGGTCTGAGTGGGACGCCCGGTGCCCCTCCCGGGAGCGGCCCCGTCCCCCCCTTTCTTTCCCCGACTGTCCCCGCTTGCCGGCCTCCTCCTTCTTCTTCTCTTCCGCGGCCGGTTTATGGGGCGACCGGGAGTGTCGGCTGCGGGAAGAGGAGTCCCGGCTGCTGGTCTTCTCTCGGCCCGTTTGCCTCCCGTCCTTGTTTGTCGGCCTTCCCATCGTCACCGTCCTTGTCTCCCGTACTGGTGAGTCCGGCGGGGTGGGCCGGGCCGCAGGCTCTACTGGCACCCTTATATGGTCCGATTTCAGTCTTCGGGCGCCGCCCCCTACCCTCCTTTTCTCGCCGAGTGACCACGTCACTCTCAGGGGCTCCGTATCGTCGTCCTCGTCCGAGGAGAGGCCGTTTATCAGCTGAAATTCGGTCCTTCTATCGTGGGCTTCTTTCCACCTGTGGTACGCTGCTGGTGGAGGCTCCTGCGCGCCCCCCTCCACCCGTCCGACCCACCTCCTCACCTCCGGCACTTCCTTCCTGACCTGTCTTCCCCACTGCGAGGGGGAGTCTTCCCTTGCTTGTCGTCTTTGCTCCTCATATAGCTCCGCCGTGGCCCGGGACTCGTCCGAATCCCCTTCGCTTGCCCACTGGCCGAACCCTGATAAGATCGCCGGATAGAACTCGTCTCGGGGGTGTAGCGCCATGACTGACTCCCGCACCTCCGTAGGTGGGGTTATATACCCCTCCTCCTGGGCGTCCTCGCCATGGTTACCGCCGCCCCCCCCCCTTCTCCCCCAATCACGGGCCGGATAAGATTCCGTCCCGCCCCCTCCCAGGCCCGGGGGGCCTGGAGGCTCCTCCCGGGGCGCCCTCACCCGGCGACCGCCCGCTTTTGCCGCCCTCGTCCCCATGGCTACTGCCGCCTCCCCCTTCTCCGGGACGCCGTCCTCATCCTCCGCCGGCCCTATCGTGGCTACTGCCGCCTCCTCCTGCTCCGGGGCGCCTGGTTCTACCTTTAAGTTGTCATAGTGTTCCACCCGGCGTTTCCTTCCCATGGTGATTTCGTACACTGGTCCGCCTATATTCTTTGCCACCCTCCATGGCCCCGTCCAATAGCTCTGCAGTTTAGGGCTGCGGCCGATTTTCTTTATAGGGTGGTAAATATATACCTCCGCTCCGTCCGGAATGACGTGTAGCTCCGCCCTCTGATCATAGTTGCGTTTCTGTCTTTGCACCGCCCGGCCGAGTTGCTCTCAGGCCAGGTCGTGTGCCTCTGCCATGACCGACTGCAGTTCGGCCACATACCCCTCCCCCGGGGGCTGGTCCTTCAGTGCCTCCACCGGGTAGATGAGGCTGAGGGGGGCGGCCGTCTCCCTTCCCAGCATCATGGCGTTCGGCGATACCCCGGTGGACAAGTGCTCCGTGGCCCTGTAGGCCGCCATGACGAAGGGGAGTTGTCGGTCCCAGTCCCGTTGGTCCTCCTGAATGACCGTGGCCAGCAGCGCCTCTATCGTACAATTACATCGTTCCACCATTCCGTCCGACTTCGGGTTGAAGGGGCACGTCCGGGACTGTCGTATCCCCAGCAGCTTTACTACCTCCCGGAAGGTGGAGGACTGGAACTCTCGTCCCTGGTCCGTGTGTAACGTCACCGGGGTCCCAAAGCGACATACAAAATTTTCCACTATGGCCCGGGCCACCGTCGGCGCCTTGTGGTCTGGGAGGGCGTACGCCTCGGCCCATTTGGTAAAATACTCTACCAACACCAGGATGTATTGGTTCCCTCCGGCCGAGGGGTGGAGCGGCCCCATGATGTCTGCCCCCACCCTCTCCATAGGCATTCCCACTGTGACATGGCCCATGGGGTGCCGGTGTGGCGTCGCGGCCGGCTTCCGCCGATTGCACTGCACACACCTGGCGCACCACGCCGTCAGATCTCTTCTGAAATTGGGCCAGTAGAAGAAGTCCTGGCACCTCCTTATTACCCGGCGCCTACCCAGGTGTCCGGCCAGCCCCTCTCCATGCAGTCCATTCATTACCTCTGCCTGCATCCCGGCCGGGACCAATATCTGTAGGCGGTCGGCCCCGCCCGGGGTGTACCACTTCCGCGAGAGGACCCCCCCGGGCCCCTCCACCAACCGTGTCGTCTGCCTAGCATACGTCCGGTGGTCGTAGGACTCCGTCTGTTCGTCCGACCCCGCCCCGGGGTCTCCGCTCAGCAGCCACTCCCGGACTCGGGATAGAACCGGGTCCTGCTGCTGGGCCGCCACCCACTCCCCGGGGCTACCCAGGCGGGTTACCGTGTCCGCCTCCCCGTCTTCCCCTTCCGACCCGTCCTCCGCTGGAGCCGTTGCGGCTCGGGTAACGGCGTAGCATGTGGCCGGGCCCGGGCCGCCTCGGCCGCACTGCCTGCAGGGGCGCCTGGAGAGGGCGTCCGCGTTGTTGTGATCCTTCCCCGGCCTGTGTTGGATGGTGAAATCGTGGGTCCCCAGGACTTGTAGCCACCGGGCCACCTGGCCTTCCGGTTCCTTGAAGTCCCTTACCCACCTCAGGGCCACATGGTCCGTGCGGATGAGAACGGGCCGACCCACCAGGTAGTGGCGAAACTTCTTTAGCCCGAACATGACCGCCAGCAGCTCTTTCCGGGTCACACAATAGTTCCCCTCCGGCCGGGAAAGGGTGCGGCTGGCGTACGCCAGAACTTTCTCCTGCCCCCCCTGCTCCTGGGACAACACTGCCCCCAGTCCGTAATTACTGGCGTCAGTGTCCAGGATGAGGGCCCCCTCCGGTTCCGGGTAGCTGAGGATAGGAGCCGAAGTGAGCAGCCCTTTCAGCTGGCCGAAGGCCGTTTCGCACGCCCCCGACCACTCGAACCTGCGGTCCTTCTCGGCCACGGCCGACAAGGGCTTGGCGATGGCCGCAAAGTCCCGGACGAACCCCCGGTAGTACCCCGCCAGCCCCAGGAAACTTCTTACTTCTGCCACCGACTGCGGCCGGGGCCACTCCCTTACTGCCCTCACTTTCTCCGGGTCCGTCGCCACCCCGTTCCGGCTGACTATGTGGCCGAGGAAACTCACCTCCCTTCGGGCCAGCTGGCACTTCCTCGGCTTCACCTTCAGCCCCGCCTGCATCAACCTCTGTAGGACCTCCTGTACTCTTTGCAAGTGTGTCTTTAGGTCGGCCGAGAACACTATAATATCGTCCAAGTAGACGAGGCAGCTCTTCCAATGTAGTCCCCTTAGGGTCACCTCCATCAGTCTCTCGAACGTGGACGGGGCGTTGCACAGGCCGAATGGCATGACCTTGTATTGGTACAGCCCGCTGTGAGAAGTAAAGGCCGTCTTCTCCCGGTCCTCCTCCTTCATAGCCACCTGCCAATACCCGTTGGTCAGGTCCATGGTGCTGAACCACGTTGACCCCCCCAGAGTATCTAGGGAGTCATCTATCCTTGGTATAGGGTATGCGTCCTTCTTTGTTACGGCATTTAGTTTTCGATAGTCTATGCAGAATCTCGGCCGCCCGTCTTTCTTCCTTGCCAGCACCAGCGGGGAGGCCCACGGGCTGGTGGACGGTTCTATTATGCCTAGCTCCAACATTTCCCCTATTTTCTTCTCGGCCTCGGCCCGCTTGTGTGGGGCGAGTCGGCGGGGTCGCTGTTTCACCGGCTGGGCATCCCCGGTCTGTATTCCGTGTCGGACGACACTCGTCTCCCCCATGTCATCTTCCCAGTGGGATAACGCCCCGATGTTCGCCCTGATCATGGCCTCTACCTGCGGGCGTGCCCCCTCGTCCACCCCCCGCAGGAGGGTGTCTACTACCCCTTCCGCCCCCTCGGCCGACTCCCCCCCTGCGGCCGCGCACATCTGTGGGTCGTCGTCTTCGTCCTCCACCTCCTGCAGGGATGCTATTCTCCCCAACCGGGTGCTCTGGCGTAGCCACAGGGGCGTCGTCCCCACATTCAGTAAGATGACCGGGGTCCGGCCCCACTTGTTCGGTGACACTATCCCGCGGCCGACTCGGAAGCCTTCCTTCTCCTCGTTCCCCGGGAACCCCTCTATCACGCAGTGTAGTCCCTCGTCCGGATCCCACCCTGACAGTTGGGCCGTCACCACCGCCTGTCTTCCGGCCGGAATGTAACAATCCTCCCACAGTACCGCTGCTCCTTCCGCGGGCCGTGCCTTTTTCTCCGCCGGCGGTCCACCCCCGCCTTCCTCCCACAGCAGCCGTTCCCCGTTCATATCCACCAGGATGCCGTTACCCCGTAGCAGGTCGGCCCCGAGGATCCCTTCCGGGGATATGTCGGCCACCAGGAATGCCCCTTTCATCTTCTCTCCCGCTATTTCCAACACGGCCTCCGTCCTACCCTTCACCGTCATTGGGCGGCCGTCCGCGCAAACCACCGTCCGGTCGTGTGTCTGCAGCTCCCTGTCCGGGGTACGCCGCTCCCACCATCTGCTGGAGATCATGCTGATGGAGGCCCCCGTGTCCACCAGCATGTTAATCCCATGGCCCAGGACCCGGCCCTCCACTATTAGGCCGGTCCCTCTCTTCTCCCTCCCGCGTACGGAGGTGACCGACAGCTCCGGCCCCATCCTCCCGGCCCCAGGACGCCCTATGCCTGGGGCCGGGTCCCGTTTCCCGAAGCCGTGTTGTTTTCGGCCGGCTGCTCCGGCTCGGCCTTCGGCCGGGATTCTCCCCTCTCTGGGCACTCCCGCCGGAAATGTCCCTCCTGGCCGCACTTGAAGCAGTTCCGATTCTGCGGCCTAGCCACCCCCCCCGACGCCTTGGCAGCCGCCGACTGCGCCGCCAGGTCCTTCCGGATGTTTGCCAGTTCTCTCATAAACTCGGACCGCATGGGGGCTAGCTCCCGGGAAAACTCCTTCCTCAACGACTCCAGTTCTTCTGCCATGGTGGCGTCCGTGGCGAAAACTCGGTCGCTCTTCCGCCCTGCTTGTCGATCCTTGTTGAGGTGGGCCTCCGCCCTTACCCCTACCGTGGCCGCATCTTCCAACGTCCTTGGTTGGGAGTAGAGAATGAAGTATCTCAACTGGCTGTCCTTAAGCCCGTCCAGGAAACGGTCCTTCGCCAGGCTGCAGATGGTTCCCGCGTCCGCGTCCGGGTATCCCAACCGGGCCAGCCGTTCCAGGCTTTCCGAGTACGACACCAGGTCCTCATCCTGCCGGCGGTCCCGGTTCCGGAATAACGCCTTATGAGACTCAGCCTGGTTTCGGGGCTGGAATCTCTGCTCCAATGCGTGTACTAGCTGGGCGTAACCTAGTTCCCCCCCCCGGGCCACTCTAGATAACAACCGTCTGGCGCTGCCTCGTAAGCTGATACCCAGGAACATCCCCGCGGTGCGCTCATCCCATTTATTCGCCTGTACACACAACCTGAAGTGGGCCATGAACTCGTCCAGGTCTGACGTCCCATCAAACGGAGAGGGCATGACCACCGGCCGGGCCCCGTCCCCCGCCGGCGTGTTTGGGATCGTCACATTTAGTCCGCCCGTTCGTCCCTGTTGCTCCACCACCCGTTCCCGCCCTGCTGGGGCCGTGTGGAGGGACTGCTCCGCCCCTCGTCTTTCCGTCCTCGTCTCCTTTCTCCTGGAGCCCATTCCTGACAGCGGGAGATCCCCGCCCGCCCCTGCCATCTCCGCCGACCACGGTGCTCGGCCCGACATCCTGTGACGCCCGTCCGTCCTCCATTCTAGCGAGCTCCGACCCCCTGCTGCCGATCCCGGCCGCGAAGACCCCCATATCTCCGGCGTCCGATCCCCGCTCCGGTCCCTTCTGAGGAATATATCTTCGTCCGCACACTCCACCAGGTTCCCTCCGATCCTCCCTTCCATCACGCCTCCCCGTGCCTCGGAGGTGGAGTCCCTGAAGCTAGCTGTCCTCCTGCTCTCCGGATGCTCGTCTCCCGTCCGCAGTTCCCCGCCTGCGCCGCTGTCCGCTGTCGAATCTTTACCCCGCAACATCTCGTTATGTCCGTGGGTCCATATGCCGTATAGTCACCGCTGTCACCAATGTAAAGATATTTGTGGGCATATGATGAACGACACGACAGCCAGCCTTGCGGTTTACTAAGAGATCCTTTATTTAGAAGTGCTCAACAACAACTGACCAACTGGCCTCAAACGTTCCCTTATATACTCCTCCCGCGTCCCTTCCCCGAGCTGCGTCCCGGCCGACTCCTGCTCCGGCCGACTCCCGTTCCGGCCGACTCCAGTTCGGCCGACCCGGTTCCGGACGGGAGCCTTCCCGGCCGAGAGTGTAGCTGCAGGGGCGCCCGTCCGGCCGACCCCTCCTCCGCCCGCTACAATATATATATATGTATATATATATATATATATATATATATATATATATATATATATATATACACATGATAGAGTGATGTTTGCACAGCATACTGTCCATGTAGGGACAGTTCAGGAAGGAGGATTGGACTTACACACAGAACCAACAATGGGACCCCACAAATTAAGCATAGCTACTGTCAGCTGAATTTTCACACACAAATAAATAAGTGTGTTGATATTTGCATAATTGTGTTGAAAAATGCAAACACCAGCAAAAAATATGAAAGAATGCTTGCATGGATGTCAATTGATATAGATTGATTACAACAATGATATAAAACTGCTGTTCACTTACAATAGACGTTCCTGTGACTTCTGCTGTAGGTGTGCAGTCCATGCTTCCTACCATGGCATTTTATCTACTTTTAACATTTACAGCACACAGACCAATGCTGAGAGGGCTCGTCTCAGGGTAAGTAACATGATGAACATCCATGGCTTGTGTTCTAAGGCCAAATAGAAAAAAGGTTTGTTTCAGGTAACATGGGCAGAAAGTCTGGGGTCGGTATGTCGGATTTTCTTTTTTTTAAATTTTTTCTTACAGCCCCTTTATGATTCAATAGAACAAAAAAAAGTGTAAAAATGTGAAGATTTTTTCATAGATTTTGTAAATCTAAAATTGACCAAAAAGAGACTTGAAAATATAAAGAAATTCTTCAAAATTACATTAAAAAAAGGTAGGGTCGGCACTGTTTTGATAGGTTCCGCCAGGTGACCTGAAAGAAAACCTTTGTGAGGGTTCATGGTTATTCTAGTTTAAGGAACAATGAGAACGGCAGTTTCCAGGTGCAAGAATAACAGACTTTTATTACAAAGTAAATCACGTTTCTGAACAGGAAACCCTAGGTGTGATATCAACACACAGCTTTTGTCACATGTCTATATAGATAGGAAACAGGCAGTATAATATCATATACAGCTTTGTCCGCACAGTTGGACAAGGTGAAGTATGCCGTCAGCCGGGCCTGCACTGACTAGCCTCTCGAGTAAACACACAGGTCTTATATAACCATCGGTCCTTTGATCACGTGGCCAGGTGGCTAAGTAAACAACAGATGTTACCCGGAAATACCGTGTATGAGATTAATATGTCTATCGTGCCCCTACACCTTTTTCATTTCGGCCTAATTCAATAGTTCTTCTCACTGATCTCTGCTTCATGTCTGAACAAAAGAAAAAGGTAGTACCCCCTTTCCAAATCTATATTTCCTGAAAATCTACAATTTAGCTGTCTCAGCTTGATTAAAATGTGTGATTAAAATGTGTGATTGATCACAAATGAAGATGATTAAACCATCAGAGGCCCACCATCAAAATTACATTAAAATTTGCCTGAGAATCAAGGTCAAGGTCATTCATGCAGCCAAATATTTTAACCAATTTAAGCAACATCATGTGATCTTACATGTTAATGTGTCTGATAATTAACCTGATACAAGTCAAAGTGGCCAGAAGTAAACTTCTTGTTAAATCGTATACGTTTACATGTTAAGCAAAAACAAAGGTTTGTTCTTGGCATGAGGCTCAAGAACAACTCTCGGTTCAAATGAAGGTACATTCATCCTTTCTGTCTGCTCTAAGGTCATTCTGATTGGTCTCTACAGCATCGCAATATCACCATCCAATGTGATAAGAATAATTCATTCTGGAATAAATGCAACTATTAATACACATGTTGATGTATTTATCCCCCTCCCTCTCTGCTCTCCACAGCTGAGCTACATCCTGATACTTCTGACTGCTATCTTCATCATCACCTCCACACCTGTACACATGCTAAATTTGTTAGGCCACCTCGAACTTATTGATACTGGTATTCATGTGAGAAGAGCTGTTGGTGGTATTCTACGAGGCCTGATGTCCATGAACAGTTCCGCCAACATCATTGTATACAGTGTGGTATCAAGGTTAGTAATAAGTGGTGTATTTGTGTGCCGTGGTGTTTTGTGTGAGTTATTGATGCTGTTGTGTATGTGTCATAACATCATTGTGTACCTAGTATAGGCTCCATACCCACAGCTACTATTGTTGTCCGTATAGGCTCAATATACTTAAAAAGCTCTGGTTTTGCAAGGACATATTTCCTCGCATTCCCCTGTCCCTAATATGATATGTATTGAGATAGCCCTGTGAAGCGACCATCTTAGATCTATTCCTCCCCTTTGTATGTTTTTAGAATTTGCAGTCCATCACTCGTCTGTGCATGTTGTTGCACTTTAAAGACAGTAGTCTGTGCAGGTATGAACTGTTTACAACATTGATGCCACCTTTTGATTGGTGTAGACTTGACTATAATTACCCAGTTGTGTCGATTTTTATCAAAAGGGCCATGGAATCGTGTCGATTTTTAGGTATATAAGAACTTAGAGAAGAATGTCTGTGGGTCGATTTTTATCCCTGATTTTCCTGTGTCCGTCGATTTTTAAAATGGCCTCAAAGGGCTGTGTCGCCGTGTCACCCGTGTCGATTTTTACCCATGTAGAGGCACATGATTGTTATTGATAGTCACAACCAGTAGAAAACTGACCCTTCTGTCCGTAACTCTCAGACAGCCCTCAGCCCAATCTGGGAGTTGTGAGTGTTGCTGTATAGGTCAGATGGTATCAGGATATACAATTTAAGTTTAGAAATGATTTTTATTGTCAAGAACACAGGATATAGATGTGGAAGTTATGACAACAAATGACGATACCTTTACTTTTGTTGCATAATTTTTGTTTCACATTATTGATGAGATAAAGATGAGTAAGTACAAGATGATATAAAGATGGAAATGATCTAAGACATTAAATTCAAAGTTAATGCAGCAGTCATTTTTGAAAAAATTCACGTGATGAGTATGTACACTGACACCATGCAGAGGGAGGGATGGGTTACATTTGGTTTAATTTCAAGTGTTTCCAATATTGCGATACATTATGTGAGGTTTCACATCACCTCTTGTACTAGTTTTGAGAAATTAAGGGGCAAACTTTGAGTCCAATACCTACCACCTTGCCCATTTCATTTTGGATACAGCTGCAATAAGTGACAAACTGGCTGAAAGGTATAGGAGAAGCCCTCTATATAGGGCATAGCACTCTGGAATGCACTAAATTCCTCCTGTAGTATATTAACTGACCACAATGCCTTTAAATACCTAAGCAGTATTCTCCATGAACGCAGTGCAGAACATGGTAAAAAAAACACACAATACATAATGTTAGTGTGCGCTCCCAAGTTGCTCGACTATGTCGTAACCATAACTTATATAATTGTGACTTTGGTTAATCTTTTATGTGACTGTACAGCATGACCTGCTACCAGTATGTAATAGATAATTATGTGGGATCAACTGTCGCACTTACAACGACAATCATATTGCATTTATATATATATAATATATATATATATGTAAACTCTATAGGATGAACAAGCCATTTGAAATG
Source organism: Harmothoe impar (assembly GCA_947462335.1). Taxonomy (NCBI): domain Eukaryota; kingdom Metazoa; phylum Annelida; class Polychaeta; order Phyllodocida; family Polynoidae; genus Harmothoe; species Harmothoe impar. The sequence continues at coordinate 10,794,519 of OX381705.1, read as the reverse complement.
TATCGTGTTTTGAATATCACCTTGTGAATACAATATGTTATAAACTCAAAACCTAAGTCCAGCATTAGTATCTACCACTGTAGGCTATCTTTGTATTCTTCTATATGCCTACAAACTATATAGCTATCGAAGTTGAAATATGAAAGTACAGCACATTCAACCTATCACTAGTGCTGAGGCTAGTCATAAATGATCTTAACAGGATAAATATGCTAATGACACTCAGGCTTACTTTTTCACTGGCATGATATGCATTATAGTTGCTTCATGGTGTAAGAGGGAAAGCTAATTGTATCGTTTACATGGTACTTTGATGTTTGCAGACAATTCAGGACAGCATTTAAGGAGATGCTTTGTTGCTGCTGTAGAAAACCACCAGCAACAAATTCAGGCAGAAGCATTGAACAAACCACCACTGAGACCGTTGAACACCCGGTCTAATTGTCAAAACATTGAAGAAACCATGGCAGAGACCACTGAACATCTGGCCTAACTGTTACAACATTGAAGAAACCACGGCAGAGACCTCTGAACATCTGGCCTAGTTGTTACAACATGGAAGAAACCATGACAGAGACCGCTGAACATCTGGCCTAACTGTTACAACATTGAAGAAACCACGGCAGAGACCTCTGAACATCTGGCCTAACTGTTACAACATTGAAGAAACCATGTCAGAGACCGCTGAACATCTTGCCTTGCTGTTACAACATTGAAGAAACCATGGCAGAGACCTCTGAACATCCAAAGGTGACATAAGGTGAAGATAATATGTAATTATCATCCATCACTCAGGACATTGTATGAAACCATCCGGAATGATTACCTACCTACCTAATGCTCTCAATTGAATCGGGAAATAAGTACTAATCATGATAGATTGCCTTTTTCAAAGTCATCTACATTTAGCTACAATTGGGGATTTTTGGTTGGGTTTCCTATCATTACAGTGCTTTATGTCCACCAACAAAATGGCAGAAAAATTGCCTGGAAGCTAGTGTGGTACTGGGAGAATTGAATAATTGAGATCAATACAATGCCTTGTTGTAAAGACAATGGTGGAAGAGTACCATTCATAAAAGATGAGATAATTGAAATGTATATGGCTTAAAACATCCAGAATGTACAAATAATGTTCATTGGGTTTGTTTTATGCAGTCTGGGAAAAATAAATGTATGAGTATGATGTGGCATACATGGCCCATTGGTATTTTCCCACATATGTGAGTCAGAAACTGGCCTATATCAACATATCATACTCATGTGTTTGAATGTCCCAAAGCATACCCTGTATAGAAATGGTGGATGTTATGTAAATACAGGCCGGTAGAGTAAGTCATGGTATATCATAACTAATGGCAAAGGCCTGTACTTATGCCTGTTATTGTCCCTATCTAGTTGATCATTTATACTACATTATGAACATGACTTTGTCAATGCTTAAGTACAGGGATTTTATCTTAAATATTCTAATAGGGAACAAATTCACAATAAGAACAATTGTTGCAATGGCTGTGTCTCATGAGATTGACCAGGTGACCCAATTAGGTATGGTAATGCATAATATATGTTTGTTTACTATTATTACCATTATTTTGTTTCAACGTCTTTCACAATTTAGTAAAACATTATTGTAACATAGTAAAAAAGATATCTAATGGTTAATTTCTCCATTATGTTTTAATATGTATATCTCATAATTATCCCGTTTCCGGCCCCCTTCACCCAGTAAAAAATCATTGTGCATTGGTCAAAGACATCACCCAGTCAAAGATGCCACCGGTCAAAGATGCCACTGGTCAAAGACGTCACCTGGTCAAAGACTATCCAATTGTATCGATTTCATGAGTCTTAGCCTTATGATGGTGTACCAGCAAAGTTGCTGACTAGAATACCCACTTAAGTCATCCACTGGCCGGTCCTTTGCCTGTTCTCCCTGCCTCCTGTCCCGGGCCCCTCTTCTTGGCCTCTCCCTGTGCCCTCTTCTTGGCTTTTTATCCCTTTCCAACCTGAGGCGTAGTTTAGGTTTGTTGTTTTGGGGTAAATATCTGAGGTCTACAGATAGGTCACATCTTTGTAGTTCAAAGGTAGTTGACAGTAATCACATAAAGACTGTAGATGGTACACATTATTATTTACATGAAGAAATGCCAGCTATTTACTTGACTATGTATCCATGTATCCATAATGTGATGTTGGTGGCCCTGTTTGCAACAGGTTATGTAAGGGATACTCCACAAAGAACTGAGTCTCAACAAAAATAACAATTATGACAGACTGACTAGTGCCCCCACAGGGTGCCAGCCACTCTGTAGACCCTTGTTACTATTGCCTAACTCAGATAAGTGACGGTTATCTGTACTTGAACTTTGGTTCTTGAATATAACTTGGTCATGAAATGCTTTGTCTGATCCCTCCACCATTGGTAAAATTTACAGAATAATTTTGTGAATCCTAGAAGATTAAGATGTGGTATAGTTCTAAAACCAACACAGCCGAAGGCTTGTCAGCAGGTCCACAGGGCCCATACGGACCGAACCTGGGAAGATGTGGTATATGTCTTTTGATAAAATAGACACCAAATGTGTCTCCTATCTACATGAGTGTTGCACCTTTCTGGTTAATATACCAGTAGGGTTTAAATTTTTGATGGATATGTAGCACGCTAGATATAGTCTTGTTTAAACACAGATGCAGTCTCTAGACGCAAGAAATAGTGAATGTTATGTTACCAGCCGATTAACATGAGATAATGCTTGATTGTGTTGTCTTTGACATTTTAGTAAAACATTATTTTAACATAGTAAAAAAGATATTTAATGGCTCATTGAAATTTTCTTCATTATGTTTTAGTATGTATACCTCATAATTATCCCATTTCCGGCCCCCTTCCCCCTGTAAAGAATCAAATCATTGTGCATTGGCCAAAGACGTCACCCTGTCTCATGGTTAAGTTGCGAGAGATCATGGCTTCAAACCCTAGTACGATGACATTTTTTTCTGTAACAATTACACTCGTTGTCCACTCATCATATCAAGCAGAAGTTTTTTTCATGGACACATGACCACACTTTCACTTATTTCACAGCAATTTTTCCTCATTCATATTGACTTTTATAGTGGTGATTGGACAATGGTCTCTAGTGATTCTTTGATGAATAACAGAACAGCAACATCAGAGTCATTCATGAACGACCTTTTTTTCCTCTTTTTTTATGTTGTCATTTTTATTAGGCAAGAAAATAGGTGTTTCATGCAGCATGGTTTAAAATGAGCGTGGGTAGGTAGTTGTTATGAAGGGGAAAGAGTATAGACTACGGACTGGAATGTAGTTACAGGTAGGAACCATTCATGATAGGGACTTATGAATCAAATTGTGGATCATGGTGGGAACTACTATATTTCAGGGTCGACTTTCCTTTGAATGTCTATTAAGTATTTGCAACAACAACAAAATCACCTTAAGATTGGGAGGGGGGTTCGGTCCTTTTTTCTCACTTGGACCAGGTTGCCTGAAGCACACCTTTTTCTTTTTTGGCCTTATGTATGTCATTCATCAGAAATGACTGTAATATTGTTGTGTGGTGTTATTTCATGAATATATAAAGTATTTCTTGTTTCACATTTCAAAGTTGAAAACCAAAACTGTAGTAGAAGTGCAAGGTATGGCAGTACCCCACATTGGGAGTAGCACCACAAGGCAAACTACACATAACCATGTAGGCTATGATCCTGAACCACAGGAAGATGTAAGATCATATATGTGATGTGGAAGTTGAAGAGTGCTACCACCCACCACCCAAACCAGAATACTGTGGCCAGATTTGTCTCACTGAGGTGAAAAGAAATACAATTGGTGAAATTACAGATTCTCAGCCTAGACTGTATCATGGTTTGCGGTCTTGTCTCACTTGGTGGCAGGTGCTGGAAGTTTAGTAGACTTAACCCTTTAAGGATGGCATGTTGCCCTAAGGAAACACTTGCCATCACCATGTACCAACGCAGTGAGGGGAGTAACTCGTCATTCTGAACTTTCAGGAGTCGAAGGTCTGCATGACACATAAATGCATGCAGCAAACACAAATTACTCATCAGGGCTCAATTGTTACATCAGAATTACAAAGGGTATAGCACAGTAAAGCACCATGCCTTCCTTTAAAGGGTCACATGAATTTAATCCTCAGAACCGTATTGTTGTCGTGATTTTAAAATTCAAGTATTGCAACTCTTGAACACATAATGGATTTTAAACCACAACTTTTAAAGTGATATATTAAACAGCAAATGCACCACTAGTATTATGTGACACTGGTGAATGGTCAGATACATACAGCATAGTTAATATCAGAGGATTTGGCGAAGCCACCAAAGAGAAATTGAATTTATAAAACTGTGGAGTGGCATTAGGAGTACCCATGAATGTTCCGTGGTTGGGTTTATCACTTCCCAAGTTGTTTGTCCATCATAAATGACCACCATAAACCTCGGAACTCTGAAAGTGTTAACATCAAAATACAGTGAGCTGCTCCTAAATCACCATTTGAATAGGTTGTTTAAATGGTGTGAGGTGGTGGTATCTGATGTTAATGAACTAACACATATAATTGAGAATTACGACCTCCCAGTAGGAGGTTTCGCCAAATTCTTGGGCCTTGATTATATCTCTCTGTACAATGATGACAATAAACCATATTACAGCACAATTTGGATCTAGTTTTGTTTTGATTTGGTTGAACCTAATTGTAGATTAGCGGGAATCCGGCCTCCTATACTACCCTAAGTAGACAACACCCCCCCCCCCATCCCTCTACAGGTGTGTTTGTTGTCCAGGGACTCATCAAAGTCTAGAAAGGGCGGGAAATCACCCACTATAAGTGGCCCCTCCTCCCCCTAGTTTAGTACACGCTCAAGCGGCGGACTTCTCATGTGCATCGTTTAACGCCAGCTTCGGGCGTACCCTAGATATATAGATATTGTGTAAACAAATTAATAAGCTGAAAGTACAAAATTGCAGCATTGCTCCAGTGCTTCATCATTTTAACAATCAAAAAGGTTATGTTACAGGCCTGCCCCCTGCCTGGGAATAGCTCTTGACTATCACGGATGGCACTTGGAACAACATAAATTGATGCATATTGCCAGTTTGACCAAACTCTAGAATCAAATTTAATAAGTTATTACAAAAAAAGCTTAACCCTCCTACTGTATTTTCCCTCAAAATGAGCCTTAAACACAGTTGGCCACATGGCTACAGTTGCCATAGTGATGTAATCATACCAAAGGAAAAACTATTGCCTTGGGGTCTGGTAGCCTGTACCCCCATGCCACATGGTCTGGTAGCTTGTACCCCCATGTCACGTCGAATTATCTCTTATATTCCTCATGTCGCATGTCACTAAGCCAAAAAGGGCCCATGTCGCCATGTCGAATTTAGTGGTCCACACCCATCACGATTAGATGGATCTTCCCCGGAGCAGTTAACACTTTAGAACAGCATTAAACAGTATCTGGCGTAGTTTTAAACAGCAGGCAGTTTGAATTGGAGTGCACCCGACTCCTCGGAGCAATAGTAACATGCAGGCTTTTTTGCTAAAAAAGGGGTCCAAATTTTGTTGCTCCCCCTCAAATTCACTCCCTATGTCCAAAAAACAATTGGTAACATGGTGGGACAAACCAGACCCGGCCTGCCAATTTTTGTTTTATTTACATTTTTGCATTTCCCCATTTTGGGGCTAGTTTCAGCATTTATCTCTTAAAAGCGAAAAAAGAAACAAACTTTTAAATTATTTAGCCTATTAGGCAGATAGGGGCCTATGGTAAAGGCTCTGGCAGGTTAGGCAGGTTATATAAGCTCATACACCACGGTTAGTGGTAACAGCTGGTGGAGCCACCCAGCAGCATGACCAGCCGCTATACCCCGTCCACACCACAGGTACCCGGAGTGGTGTACGTAACCCGCACCCCGGGGGGGGGCACTTGGTATATTTTGTATACACTGGTGTGCGGATGGCAAGGGTGTTTTTTCAGCAAAATCCCTAGCCAAGGGTCAGTTTTCAGCAAAATCCCTCTAGCCAAGGGTCAGTTTTCAGCTAAATCCTTCTAGCCAAGGGTCAGTTTTCAGCAAAATCCCTCCAGCCATGGGTCAGTTTTAAGTAAAATCCCTCTGGCCAAGGGTCACCTTTCCCAATTTTCACCAGAATTCATGCAAAAAAGTCACAAAAAGGTCACTTTTGACCGAAATTCCTCCAAGTGAGGTTCAATTTTCAGCAAATTTCTCTAAACAGAAGCACTTTTGACCAGAATTGTACGAATCAAGAAGTGCGTTTCCGCGAAATTTTTGAACGCATAGGCTCCTTTCAACAAAATCCCTCAAGGCAAGGGTAAATAAATTTGAGTACCGCACCCCCCCCCTACAGGCTGCATTAGAAGGAATTGTCTATATATTGTAGTATGTTTGGGACTATTCATATTGCTTTAGATGGATTGTCGTTAAGAGGGAGTAGAATGTAGTAGGGGGATGAAAACAGAGAGTGAGAGAGGAAGAAAAAGGGATAAGACAGAGAGACACTCTGAGAGACCGATATGGAGAAACAGAGAGAGAAAAGGAAGGTGGAGGGACAGACCAAGAGACAGAGATGGGAAAATAAAGAGTAAGGGGCAGACAGGGAGAGTAAGACAGAGGGGCAGAAAGAGGGAGTGAGGCAGGGGGGGGGAGACCAAGAAATAAACTCGGAGAGACAGACCATGAGACAGGAAGTAAGGTAGACAGAGGGAGTGAGACAGAAAGTGTGAGATAGAAAGGAGACAGAGACAGTGAGACAGAGACAGAGAGCCAGAGGGGTAGACTGAAAGAGTGAGATTGAGGGGAAGACAGAGACAGGGAGACAGACAGAGAGTGAGACAGTGACAGTGACAAAGGGGAGACAGACAGTGGGAGAAATACAGTGAGACAGAGACAGTGAGACAGAGACAGAGGCGGAGAATGAGACAGAGGTGGAGGCAGGGATAGTGAGACAAAAGGGGAGAAGAGACAGTGAGACAAAAGGGGAGAAGCGACAGTGAGACAGAAGGGAGACAGAGACAGTCAGACAGAAGGGAGACAGAGACAGTGAGAAAAAAGGGGGAGACAGAGACACTGAGACAGAGACACTGAGACAGAGACACTGAGACAGAGGAGCAGACAGAGTCAGTAAGACAGAAGGGAGACAGAGAGTGAAACAGAGACAGAGAGACAGAGACAGATGGACACAGACATGCACACACAGAGAAAGACACATGGCCGAGACACAAGCAGCAGGACAGTGAGGGAAAGATAAAGACAGAAGGAGCTCGAGAGAGCAGAGTACGGTGATGACCTGTACGCTGATGAGAAACCAGTATTTTTGAGTGACCTAAGGGAGGGATCATTTTTTAATAACAGGGGGGGTGGTGGGTCTGGGGGGGCAAACAAATTTGGACCCCTTGCATTACTATGCTTCAAAGGGCCCGCGCGCGAGCCAATTTTCGCCTTAAGGGGGGGGGGTAAAAAATGTTGACCCCTTGACCAGGGGGTGTTAAAAAATCTTGCACGCTGCACGCTGAAACCCACCTCCCCCCCTTGTTGTTAAAATATTACCACTCCCTAACCAGCACACAACTGTGCATCCTTAGAACTGACAGACCTATAGCTTACAGATAGGGGGCCTCTGTAGGGGGTATAGGAGGGTCCTGTACCAGCCCCCCCCCCCCCCCCACACCCCACCCTGATGCAGGGTGTATGGGCAGCATGGGAGGTACACACAAGGGTCACTTCTCTACAGCCCACAAACCTACAACCATCTACCAAAGCTGAGCACTGAGGTATACATACAATTAGCACCATGAAGGTCAGTGTTTAATCAATATTTTTTATCAATAATGTTACACAATAGAGACCAATTAACCCAACGGATGTAGCTAAAAAATGACAGTTGTCGTCATAATGCACCACTGCAGCCCCCGGGAGTAACTTGGGGCTGCATGGCCGTGGCTGCATTGGTGCATTATGACGACCCTCTGGGAGAGTCTTACACCCATAGGGTCGGCATGATGCTTGAATGCAGCACTGGTGAGTTACTTGCCAGGACTGCATTCATGCATCATGACGACCAAGGCATGATGCATTAAGGCATTATCCCGTCCTTAAAGGTTTAAGCCGGTGTGGACTGTGACTTCAATTGTAAAGATCAGCAATTGTTGGGTGTTATAAATGTTTGTGGTGAAAGTATCAAAAAGAGGTGCTGTTGTATTTGATTATGATAATTTCATAACAGCTGTACATGTCACAAAATAGGTTTAGCATGTTAAAATTGAAACACACTAAATAGGCATATGTAATAAATGATGGTTATTAGTGTATATCATTCAATCAGTGGAAGAGTTTATATTTACCTTACGTGCTAATACTTGACATACTTTGCCTCATGTAAAGAAAATAATTTTACTGCCATTAGACCTACATTTGGTTATTGTTGGAACTGGTATCTTTTAGATTTCCCACTCTCTTTATATTAGCTCCTTAACATAAGTGTATTTCGAAACAAATTTCTACACATGAAAAAAGTAATTTATTTCTCCTGTTTATGTGGCAGGATGCAGGATGTGTAATAGATATCCTTCATGTGGCAGGGTCCTGCTGGTTATATAATTGATACCCTTGTTTACGTGGCAGGGTACAAGCAGGTTATATAATTGATACCCTTGTTTATGTGGCAGGATGCAGGTTATATAATTGATACCTTTGTTTATGTGGCAGGATGCAGGTTATATAATTGATATCCTTGTTTATGTGGCAGGATACATGCAGGTTATATAATTGATACCCTTGTTTATGTGGCAGGATGCAGGTTATATAATTAATATCCTTGTTTATGTGGCAGGATGCAGGTTATATAATTGATATCCTTGTTTATTTGGCAGGATACATGCAGGTTATATAATTGATATCCTTGTTTATTTGGCAGGATGCAGGTAATATAATTGATACCCTTGTTTACGTGGCAGGGTACAAGCAGGTTAGTAGTATAGTATGTATCGGAACGGGACTATAGTTAAGTACTGTTTATTACTCAATCGACCTGCAGCCAATCAGAGGCCTCCATTTGGTCACGTGACCGGAAGTGACCTACTTAGGGGATTAGTGGTGACGTCACGTGACCTAGTTAGCCAATCAGAGGCCGCCATTTGGTCACGTGACCGGAAGTGACGTCATATGACCTACTTAGGGGACCGGAAGTGAGGTCATATGACCTACTTTAGGATCACGTGACCGGAAGTGACCTGATGAGTCACGTGACCGGAAGTGACGTCACATGACCTAATGGCCAACCGGAAGTGAGTGACCTCATTGAGGATCACGTGACCGGAAGTGACCTGATTGATCACGTGACCGGAAGAAGAAGAAGAAGAAGTGACGTCACGCGACTTAATGAAGAGATGAGCGTCTTTAAGGGGTCACGCGCTTTAAAATGTGATATCTTTTATTTTGGAGGAGGAGGAGGAGGAGGAGGAGGAGGAGGAGGAGGAGAAGGAGAGGAGGAGGAGGCGAGTCTCTTATTTTTTTCGGTAAACTTGATTTTTTATTGTTTTACGAGCGACTGGAAGTGACTTATTGAACTAGGTAGAAGCGTTCTTTAGAGTGTATAAGGGGGGGGGGGAGGGGAGGGGAGGGGAGGGGAGGGAAGGGGAGGGGGGCCCCTTTAAGATGCATGGGGAGGGGGGCGCTTTTAGGATGCATGGGGCGGGTGGGGGGGAGGGGGGGAGGGGGGAGGGGGGCACTCTAGGGGGGTGGGGGGGGGCACTCTAAGGGGCGTTTGTCTCTTTTAAGAAAAAAAGAAAAGAAAAAGATTTCAATCGAGAGACACGCTTCTTCCTCTCGAGAGGAAGAAGCGTGTCTCTTCATTTTTTTTTTGTTTATCACGTGCCTCGATGAGGCGATCAGCTGCGACTGGAGGAAGTGACACTTTAAGAGGGCGCGCGTCTTAATTGTTATGATATTTTTTTTTACTTACTAATAAAGAAGACGTATGAAAATAAAACACAACAATTCACATGTCCGTCGTTCTCGTTGTTTCTTGCTTGATAAAGTCAAGTAATATCGCGATGCCGAGGTCAAACTTTCCCATGTCCTCAGTCAACACTCGAAGGAGTTCAAAAGGTGTACCGCCGGCACCGTCAGCTTCATCTTGCCACATTTTCAACACTCGGAAGGCCCACTCAGCGGGACTTCCTCCGTATTCGCATTCTTCAGCGATCTTATCTAACCTCTCAGGCGACAATTTTAAATGGTCCCCCACCTCTTTCCACCTGCTACCTAGACGTCTGCCGAGGGTGACCAAGTGCTTATGCATCGCGCGCGAGTCGGGGTTTTCGAAATCCAACCCCTGTCTGTGGAGAAGGGACATCCACTGAGCCAACAGTTCCACGCGTCTAATGCGGGTGAAGACGCGACCGAGCTCTCCCCATCTATGACGATGCGGGGTTTCACCCCACCAGACTCGGAACATCGCCGTACACAGCTCCTCCGGTGTCTTGACACTGCGCTCTACTAGAGCATCCATACGGCGGCGGTAACTTTTAAGCTACTGCCCAACTCTCTCCAACAGCCGCTCAACTCTTTACTTAGTTGACGAAGCAAGGCGTCGCTATAGGCTAACCGCCGCTGTCCTACCTCTCTGTTCTCCCCATCGGTCTGCCTCGCGCGTCTCACGTCGTCAAGCCGCATTAACTTTTTTTCAGGTGGACAAGGCGGTGAAGGCGAGCTTGAAAGTGGAATAGCTTGAGCCATCTCGTCTCGTCTTGGCGGCGGCGGCGGCGGCGGCGGCGGCGGTGGTGGCGGCGGTGGTGGTAGTAGACGTTACTGTGGTCAGAGGCGATATGGTTTTTTTCCAACAGAAATAAGAGCTTTTATACAGAGGGAGTTTAATCCCATTTCCAACAGCACTCCAGCTGTCTAGCGACCTGTCCGCATGACGCTTTTTCAGCCGCTCCGCTCCTTAAGAGCTTAGATGACGAGGGGTATGTCATCGCTATCCGTGGAGACCAGCTGAAAACGGTGTTTCTTCCTCATCCATAGCCTTACCTCCTACCCCCTACCTGAGGACGTCTCCCTCCCTCTGACATTCATTGTAACAAACGTCAGAGGTCAGGTGAAAATCGGATTTTTTTTCATGCACAGCCTTAGGCAGCTGTCACCCCTCCCTATTGAACTAGCCGGCCGCCCGCCCGCCTGGCCGGCCCGGTCTACTCACCACGGCAGGAGGTGGTGATTTTTTTTTGTCTTACACTTAAGTCGCTCACCACATGCACACGCCTCTACTCACAGACAGACACGTTCGTCTTAGGGGGGTCCTGCTTCACGCCACACGCCTCCTGTAGTTTTTTTTTGTATACACACTCTAAGCTCATCACCGTTAATCCTTTATACAGCTAACGCGCGCTGAATGGCTGAACAGGGTGGTAAGTGGCTTAGCTCATGACAGTGGATCCCTCAAAAAAAAAGAGGGGAAAGGGATCCAGCTGAAAACGTCATACCTTATGTCTTTGTGAATGGCCGCCGGTCAGTCGACGGCAGCAACCGCTTAATCCTTTATACAGCTAATGCGCGTTGAATTGCTGAACAGGGTGGTAAGCGGCTTAGCTCATGACAGTCGATCTCTCAAAAGGGGGGAAAGGGATCCAGCTGAAAACGTCATGCCTTATGTCTTTTGTTTCTCTTTGTGAATGGCCGCCGGCCAGCCGGCGGCAGCTGAACAGGGTCGGTAAGTAGCTTAGCTCTAGAAGCGAGAAGGCGTATATAAGGGGCTTGGAAACCTCCATTCACTCACTCATTCTTTTGCTGCTCTCTACAGTCACCACCATGAGCAAAAGACAACACCTAGCGCCGTCCAAGAACAAGAAGACTACGCGGAACAGCGCTCGTTTAGCGTCAGTGCCTCCTCTTGCTACTGAAAATGAGACTACCGCCGCAGCCGCTTGGTCTTATCACCCTCCCGCTGTAGCGAGCGCTCGCGGCAGTAGTAGTAGTAGTAGCAGTAGTAGTAGCAGTAGTAGTACTAGTAGTAGTAGTAGTAGTAGTAGTGGTAGTAGTACTACTGGTAGTAGTCGTCGTGCTAGCGACGTTGTTACACTCGCGACGGTACACGTTGCTGCTAAGCGCGCTGCCGCTGCTACTGCCGCCCCGCCTGCTGGTGATCCTCGTGCTGCGGCTGCTGCGGCTGCTGCTGCTGCTGCTGCTGCACCTGCTACCGCTGCACCTGCTACCGCTGCGCCTGCTGAGGCTGCTGCGCCTGCTACTGTTGCGTCTGCTGCTGCTGCTGCTGCTGCTGCTGCTGCTTCTGCTGCACCTGCTGCTACCGCTACTACTACTGACGACAACGCTCCTGGCACAGCGCAGTACTGGCAACCGGGTTTTTACCTCCCCACTACTGTTGATGACTTTGATGACCTGCCGCACGTTGCACAGCCCCTCTCCTCCACCACTACATCGACCGACGCCCTCGACGCCGCTCGCGCTGAGAGTGACAGCTATTCGGACACTCAGCCCCTAAACCGAGAAGAAGAGGAGGAGGAGGAGGAGGAGGAGCAGCAGCAACAGGGTGAGACAGAGAACGACGCTGACGACGAGACGTACGGACAACCCGAAGGGAAAGGGGTGGGCGGTACGTTTTTCGGCTCCCCTCTTCGACCTTTCGACCTCACTTCCACTGCTAGCGCCCCGTCCGGTCCGTGGCGCCTGCCCTCACCGCCACCTTACGAGGGCGGCGGCGCTTCATCTTCTACCGCTACACTCAGCACCGACGGCGTGTGGCTGCTCTGTTCCAACAACGAGGCCTCGGATACCACCAGCGCTGACGCTGCTCCTGCTATCGGTTCTGCTGCTGATTCAGCTCACGCTGATGGTGTTACTCATCCTGCGGGTGTGAAACGTTCTAAGGTGAGTTCCAGAACAACAAGGCCTAGTAAGAAGAGAAAAATACAAGAAAAAGAACGAGATGGACGAGAAGAAGCAGAGAAAACCTTCTCCCGTCTTCTCGGGTTAGAGTTCTGCTTAGACGGAGCTTTGACGCTGGAGATCTGGGAGGAGGTGGCTAGACTGTCTAGGAGGCCGCGCTACACAAAAGACGGCCAGGTGAAAGAGGCGTCTCTGACCAGAAGCAAGCGAGTGCACTTCACAGCCGACGCGCTGCGCGAGCTAATAGCACGCATCGCCGATATCCGCGCAGTGGTGCGCATACGCGACACAGCGGCCGCGCAAGGAAGACCTAATCACACCCCCTGGTTCGCAGTGCTGGATGAGGAGGGCGAAGTGTACGCAGCTGTGAGCTACTACAGCGGTAAGAACCTCGTCCACGTGCGCAAGTACGAAGGTCCTGACAAAAAACCCACACAGCAGGGAGTGACGCTGTCCGCCAGAGCGCTCAAAGAGTTGGATGACAAAACAGAGATCATTCTGAAATATCTCGGCATAGATTCGGAATGAGAGACGCTCAACGCTCACGCGCGCACACACACACACACAGCGTTTGACGTACGCTGTATGAGACAGACAGACGGATACACAGACAGCAGACAGAAAGATAAATAGATAGATAGATAGACAGATAGATTGATAGATAGATAGATAGTTAGACGGCTAAGTAGTTGGTAACTGAGTGAAAAAGAACATGACACAGTACGTATGCGAAAAGTGTTTCAAAATGTTTAAAAGACCGTACAACCACGAGAGACACATAGAAAATTGTAGAGTAGTACCTAAGTTTTGCCCTCTATGCGGCGAAGGCAATTGCCGAAAGATCTCCTGTCGACGCGAATCTCTGGACGGGGTGACCGTCCCTCCGCGCATATGTGCTGTACCGAACGGGGAGGAAACGTTCACGGCGAATTGGCCTGCGATACAAACGGGCGTCAGGATGCACGGGACTCGCGTGAGTGTAACAAACTTCAGGCTACCAACCGGCGAGTTGAGTGATGCTGTAGATACTATGCGTCGCATTCACTTGACACAAAGATTCAGATACAAAGTGGGTTTCTCGGTAGGCTTACTCTTACAACACAGAGAAGACAAGAGCAAACTGCGCTACTTTCACGCCTCCCAGAACAACGCAACTCTCATACAACCGCTCCCTACTATAACTAATTCAGAAACTTTGGAAGAGCTCCTCTCAAAGATGGAAAACACCGTCGCTTGCGAGGAAGTACGGAAACTTTGCGATGCTGACACCAAGTGGCACGTTCTTTTTCCTACCAATTTGAACATTTGCGTTTACATGGGACCGGGGGAATTCCCCATAGGCGGTAGGATCACTCAGGCCGGTCGAGTTGGAAAGAGAAGCGGCGTGTTAGATTTTCCCAACAAGGACAACCTCTGCATCTTCCGCTGCATTTCCTTTCACTTATACAACACCAGCAAGCGCGCTTCAGATTTGTTACGTCAGTTCTGTCCCGCTGCCACACCTGAATCCTTTCCGGGTCTGAACATCCGCGACTTACCCGCGTTAGAGAACTTGTTTGACGTACAGATAGCGGTTTACACCGCGTCGCGTCAAGTGCCGGGGCGGAAGTTGAGAAGACGCGTTACTCTGATCAGACCGCCTTCCAGAACTCTGGCCGCCCGAGGTAAAGTCAACCTACACCTGACGGCGAAAGGCGGTTTGCACGTCTCTCTCGTCACGGACTTCAACGCGTACGCGGGCATATACGAATGTTGCAAGTGTAAGGCGGCGTTCACCACCGAGTTCTTGCTGAAGAGACACAGGAACCAGCTTTCCTCTTGCCGACAAGTCAAGTTGCGCTACGTAGGTGGCATCTACCAAAATTCGAGAACGATTTTCGAAGCGCTAGCAGACTTCTCCATTTTTCCCCCCGACGGACATTCCGGAATCTACCCTTACAAGATCGCCTTCGATTTCGAGGCTTTCTTCAGACCGTGCAAAGAACCGTCGACGGAACACGTGTCCCTGCTGTGGGATCACGTCCCTTTGTCGGCTAGCGTCGCATCCGACTTTCCGGGGTGGGAGGGGCCCGTCTGCTTCGTCAGAGAATCCGACGCAGATTCCGACCCCTTGTTGGACCGAGTTTTAAATCACATAAACGAGAACGCCAAAGTCATCGGGGAAGCTGTGCTAGAACTTTACCGACCGACCTTAGCGAAGTTAGATGCGGCGATAGGTGAAGCTCTCCTGCTGGAGGAGGCGACGTTCACCCCTTCTCCAGGCGGCTTCGCTGCGGCTCAGACCAGACACCCGTTAGTTCAACTGAAGAAGCGTCTTCTGAGATACATCCGTCAAGCTCCAGTCGTGGGCTTCAACTCGGGGCGTTACGACTTGAACCTGATCAAAATACGCCTTCACTCGTTCTTCGCCTCCGGAGACCAAAGAAACCAAGAATTCAGCGTCATAAAGAGAAGCAATCAATACTTGGCGGTTTACACACAGCACACGGTTTTCTTGGACGTAGTCAACTATTTGGCACCCGGTTACAACTACGCGACCTATTTGCGAGCTTTCACCAGGAACGAAGAGAAAGGTCACTTTCCTTACGAATGGATGACGTCTACCAGGAAACTGGCAAACAGAACGCTGCCACCGAGATCGGCTTTCGACAGCGAGCTGACGGGCGTCAAAATGTCCGAATCCGACTACGCCGCATGTCAGAAAGTTTGGTCCGACGAGAAGATGCAAACTATGGAAGACTACTTGATCCACTACAACAACAAAGACGTCAAACCTTTCATAGAAGCTCTGAAAAATCACGCTAAATTTTTCCAAGATCGCGGCATTGACATGTTGAAAGACGGAGTTTCTCTCGCCGGATTGACTTTACGGTTCCTCTTCCAAAACCTAGAAGACGCGTTCACAACGTTCCCCCAGTTCGACGCCGTCCTCCACGCTCTGATCAAAGAAAATCTAGTCGGCGGTCCTTCCATCATCTTCCATAGATTTCACGAGAAGGGCACCACGCGGATAAGGGAGCACAAGTACGGCGAAGAAGCGAGACCGTGCCAACACATCCTAGGACTAGACGCTAACTCTCTGTACTTGCGCTGCATGAGCGAAGCGCACTGCACGGGCTATTACGCGGTGAGACGGCCCGAGACCGAGTTCAAGCCCGAAATTAGGCAAAGAAACTCTCACAGCGCTTTGGAGTGGTTACGCTTCGTAGAGCACGACCGCGACGTGAAACTGCGCCACGCTTTGAACGGCGGCGAGATGGTTGTAGGCTGTCGGAGAATTCGCGTGGACGGGTTTCACGCGGCCTCTAATACGGTTTTCCAGTTTCACGGGTGTTGGTTCCACGCTCACGAGTGCATACCGTCGCACCGATATCAGTGCGCTTCACTGAGAGAGGAGAGACGCGACAGAACGACCAGAGTAAGCGCTTACTTGAAAGCGCTAGGTCACAAGCTGGTCGTCGTGTGGGAGTGCGAATGGCGAGAGATGAAGCGTCGAGATGAGCGGGTCAAGGCCTCCCAACAACGCTGGAAGGTTGACGCTTTGAAAGTGTCTCGAAACGCGATGAGCGAGAGCGACATCCTTTCCGCTGTGAAAGAGGAGAAAATGTTCGGTTTAGTTCAAGTGGACATCACTACGCCGCCTCACCTACGAGACTACTTCGAAGAAATGACCCCCGTTTTCAAGAACGCGACCGTTTCAAAATCGGACATAGGACCTCACATGTCAGACTTTGCGCAGGAAGAAAAGCTGTTGAACACGCCTCAGAGATGTCTGATAGGGAGTTACCACGGAAAAAATATTCTCTTGGGAACGCCGCTTCTCAAGTGGTATTTAGAGCACGGTTTGATAGTCACCAAAGTGCAGCTGGTGGTAGAATACCTACCTAAACACTCCTTTGCCGGTTTCGCGGACGAAGTAACGGCGGCGCGAAGACGTGGCGACGTGAACGAGAACGAGAAAATTCTGTCAGACTGTTACAAGTTAATGGGAAACGCTACGTACGGTAAAACAATCTGCAACAAAGAAAAACACACGGCGGTGAGATAGACTGACAGTCGGAAGTTCGAACTATTGGCCAATTCGTGGCGCTTCAAAAAGGCGTCCGAGTTGAGTTCCGATCTGTTTGAAGTCGAACTACAACCGAAAACAGTCAACAACAACCTCCCTATTCAAATAGGGTTCATGGTATACCAGTACGCGAAGTTGAAAATGTTAGAGTTCACATACGACTTCTTGGATAGATTCGTCGATCGGCGCGATTATGCCCTTTGTCAAATGGACACCGACAGTCTTTACATGGCTCTCAGCGGTGACACGTTGGATGACCTAGTCAAACCTCGCCTGAGAGAGACGTACTTCAGAGAGAAACGAAAGTGGCTTCCGACAGCGGTGTGCGACGATCACTTAGAGCTTTTCGTGAAGACAAAAACGGAAAGAGTGCGAGAATGGTGTCCGCCGCCCGGCGGATGTTGTGAGAGACGGTACCTTCACGATCTGAGAACTTCGGGGCTTATGAAAGCGGAGTGGGAAGGTGACGGGATCCTAAGTCTCAACCCTAAGACTTACATTTGCTACGATCGAGTCAGCGACACCGGTGAAAGAAAATCCAAAAAATGGAGTGCAAAAGGCGTACAGAAGAAACAAAACCCTCAGGAACCAAACGACTTCTTGGATGTTCTTCGCCAACGAAAAACTCTCATTGCTGTAAATAGAAACTTCAAAGTGGTGCGAAACAAAATGGTCACCTACACCATAGAGAAAGACGGCGTGCGCTACTTGTATTATAAGCGTCGCGTGCATTCTGACGGTGTGACAACGAGTCCTTTAGAGATATGAAAAAAAATAAATAAGCGTGTGCATCTTTTCAAAAATAGAGTGTTTATCAAGATTGAAAAAAAAAGAAATAAAAAAAATAAAATAAAATATTGTTGTGTTTTTATTTTCATACGTCTTCTTTTACTAGTAAGTCGCGCAGTCTCTTAAAGCGTCACTCATGTGACGACGTCGCTTCCAGTCACGTGATCCTAAAGACCCTCACTTCCTAAACAAAAAACTTCTTCTTCCGCTCACGTGATCAATCAAGTCACTTCCGGTCACGTGATCCTCAATGAGGTCACTCACTTCCGGTCGGCCATTAGGTCATGTGACGTCACTTCCGCTCACGTGACTCATCAGGTCACTTCCGGTCACGTGATCCTAAATTAGGTCATATGACGTCACTTCCGGTCCCCTAAGTAGGTCAGTAGGTTACCCAGAATGCACCACTAATCCCCTAAGTAGGTCACTTCCGGTCACGTGACCAAATGGTGGCCTCTGATTGGCTGCAGGGTTACCCAGAATGCACCACTAATCCCCTAAGTAGGTCACTTCCGGTCACGTGACCAAATGGAGGCCTCTGATTGGCTGCATGTCGATTGAGTAATAAACAGTAGTTAACTATAGTCCCGTTCCGATACATACTATACTACTCAGGTTATATAATTAATATCCTTGTTTATGTGGCAGGATGCAGGTTATATAATTGATACCCTTGTTTACGTGGCAGGGTACAAGCAGGTTATATAATTAATATCCTTGTTTATGTGGCAGGATGCAGGTTATATAATTGATATCCTTGTTTATGTGGCAGGATACATGCAGGTTATATAATTGATATCCTTGTTTATTTGGCAGGATGCAGGTAATATAATTGATACCCTTGTTTATGTGGCAGGATGCAGGTTATATAATTGATACCTTTGTTTATGTGGCAGGATGCAGGTTATATAATTGATACCCTTGTTTATGTGACAGGGTACATGCAGGTTATATAATTGATACCCTTGTTTATGTGACAGGGTACATGCAGGTTATATAATTGATACCCTTGTTTATGTGACAGGGTACATGCAGGTTATATAATTGATACCCTTGTTTATGTGGCAGGATATGTGCCAGTTCCTGCTGATTGTGAGTGTTGTGGTGGCACTGTGTATGCAGCCGGGGGCAGCCAAGGGCATCCAACACACTCCAGACAAAGGTAAACTTAGAAATTTGTCATTATGTCCAAAAAAGAATGGTCTGTTTCAGGTTACATGGCCTGAAACTCTCGGTGCATAGGTTGGTTTTGTTTTATTTTTTACTTTAGCCTGAAAAGTACCAAAAACTTGGTGTACTTTCTGGCCAGCATTCTTACCATAGTGTACTACCTTTGAACTTCATAAAAGTACTGGCCTTTTACTAACAAGGAGACAAAACATGTTTCCCCCTCTCTCCCTGCGAAGCCAAAAAAAAACCTCTGTCCCCCAAAACAGACACTGTGTAAATTTGCAGTGTCAGTGAAAGAACCAGGCTTGTTTTTTCATTTCCTTTTAGAAAAACCTCTGATAGGGGCCTTTAATTTAGTTGGATATGATTTGGAGATAGTGATTTCGAATAATTTACAAGATCCATTATAACTACAATGAACAACAACCTAATGATAATGTCCTTAGTCGTACATCCATTATACCCATCATATATATATATATATATATATATATATATATATATATATATATATATATATATATATATATATATATATATATATACATATATTGTATAAAATGCTGAGTAAGTAGGTGTTAAGACAACCAGGAATATGCTTTTTGTCAAGGCTCACTTTTAACTTTGTCACTTTTTGCGTTCTGCTTCAGCCGACAGCTGGCAGGCAGTGAAGGAGTCGGCCCGGCGGCCACCAAATTCACAGCCGCAGCTCAACAAGATGCGGCTCCCTAACCCGGTGCTGGTGCGGCACCAGTCGGCCATGGAGAAGATGGCGCGTCACCCGGTGCTGAAGGTTCCCTACCAGGTGGTGCACACGGAGGAGCTGACCGCTCAGTGGGAGAAACAGGACCCTGAACTGTAAACTCTGTGTTAGAAACAGGACCCTGAACTGTACACTCTGTGTTAGAAACAGGACCCTGAACTGTAAACTCTGTGTTAGAAACAGGACCCTGAACTATAACTCTGTGTTAGAAACAGGACCCTGAACTGTAACTCTGTGTTAGAACCAGGACCCTGAACTATAACTCTGTGTTAGAAACAGGACCCTGAACTGTAAACTCTGTGTTAGAAACAGGACCCTGAACTGTAACTCTGTGTTAGAAACAGGACCCTGAACTGTAAACTCTGTGTTAGAAACAGGACCCTGAACTATAAACTCTGTGTTAGAAACAGGACCCTGAACTGTAACTCTTGTTAGAAACAGGACCCTGAACTGTAAACTCTGTGTTAGAAACAGGACCCTGAACTGTAACTCTGTGTTAGAAACAGGACCCTGAACTATAAACTCTTGTTAGAAACAGGACCCTGAACTATAAACTCTGTGTTAGAACAGGACCCTGAACTATAACTCTGTGTTAGAAACAGGACCCTGAACTATAAACTCTTGTTAGAAACAGGACCCTGAACTGTAAACTCTGTGTTAGAAACAGGACCCTGAACTGTAACTCTGTGTTAGAAACAGGACCCTGAACTATAAACTCTTGTTAGAAACAGGACCCTGAACTATAAACTCTGTGTTAGAACAGGACCCTGAACTATAACTCTGTGTTAGAAACAGGACCCTGAACTATAACTCTGTCCCTCCCCCATATATAAAGTGAAACAAGATTTCTTATTGGATCTGGATGAATCGCCAGAATGACCAATTTGGAGACCCATTGATTTTTGCTATAAACTATGTGTTAGAAACAAGACCCTGAACTATAAACTCTGTGTTAGAAATAGGACCCTGAACTATAACTCTGTGTTAGAAACAGGACCCTGAACTATAACTCCGTCAAGTCCCTCCCCCATATATAAAGTTTGACCAGATTTCTTATTGGATCTGGATGAATCGCAAGAATGACCAGTCTGAAGACCCAATGATCTGATTTCAGATTTTAATCTGAACATTTACAGCCCTGTACTTTGATATCTCGGGGGTCATGAAAAAATCATGCTGACTTGCATATCTGAGTCCTATGTGTTAGATATATACTTTCTGTTGATATATTCTAGCTGTCTGGTTCTTTTTTTCTAAGTTGATAATGTGCAGTGAAGTTCAATAAAGCAATTTGAACCAATGTTCAATAAAAATTAAAGACAAAATTTCACAATCCTGGTCGTGAGGGTTGTTCATTTATTATAGCTTTCTTGTTCTTGCTGGGAATTAATGTGCCTAGATTTTAAAGGCATAAATTCTGCCTAGTGGTCGAAAATACCCCCCACAGTTGAACTATGATGCCCTATTTTCGGTCACCTCCCTAAACCAGTGATGAATTTGGAGACAATGACATATAAATTCTTAAGTACTAAAACATCATACAAAATAATTTTATAAGCGCCCAGGGCGCTTATTATGTCAAATACGGTATATATAAATATCAGCTGAAGTGTAGAATAGAAGAATGATATACTAAGCAGAACCTAAATTTTAATGGGATTTCACAATATGGCAGTCTAGACAGTGTTAGAAAGCTGTTTGGGCTATATTAACTGATTCAAGGAGACACAAGATGAGTAGAGTTAAGGTGGGTCGTGCCATTGCAGAATGGACTACTGCGCATCTTTCTGCGCACATATATTAGATATGTCAGAATAATGCCATTTTTGGTGAGCATATGCTCGGGACAATTCTCTATAATGGAGAAAAATAATTGGATGATTTTGATCAAAATTGAACATTTTAGAGCACTTTATATTTTGATGTAATAAGTACAGGCATTTTGGGAAGTTTTTATGGTTCTTCTGAAACATTCATTAATGAAGTAAATAATAAATGGCGTTTAAATGAGCATAAAAGTGAATGAATTACTTGAATATACCCAAACCTACATGACAAGATCATTTTATATGCAGATTGATGGGAATTTACCCATTAGGCCTACGCAATGCTTCAAAGATTTGATATGATTTAGTCCATTTTTCCATTACCTACACCGAAGGGAGGAGCTATTCCCGGAGTGACTGCTTCCCCCGGGGGGGGGGGGGGCCACTCCCTATATGATCTATAGTAACCATGTGCGTACACAAAACCCCGGGAAAGGGGTCCTTTTTGGGTCCCACTGGCGGGTCCGGCCGGACCCGCCATAAGGGGCCCTTTTTGGGCCATTTCAGAGCAAAAGGGGTATGTTTTTAGACCAAGAATATCCAACCAAAAAATCGAAAAGTTCCTGTAAAAAGGGGTATATTTTTGGAGAATTTGTGCCAAATCTAGGGTGGTATCCCACTAAAAGGGGGTCAATTTATGGGGTATCTCGCTAAAAGGGGTCTAATTTTAGCCAATTTATGGGGGTGTCCCATTAAAAGGGGTCTAATTTTGGCCAATCAAGAGTATCCCGCAAAAAGGGGTGCATTTTGGCCAATTTAGGGTGGTGTCCCACTAAAAGGGGGGTGATTTCTACACATTTTAGGGGGGTTATCCCGCCAAAAGGGGGGTGTTTTTTTGTGGATTCTGTCCCGGGAAAAGGGGTCTAAATTCAGGGTGATGTACGCACATGGTATCCATAAATGTGAGAGTGGCCCCCCCGGGCTGCTTCCCAGCATGGAGCATTCTTACTTGACTTTTTTGGTTTGACCTTTTTTTGGGGTTGGTCAAAAGTGTGTGTGTGTGGGGGGGGGGGGGGGGGGGGCATGTCCCCCCTCCCGGTTGCCACGCCCCTGGTGGGGGGGGGGGGGGGGTAGAGAAAAGTTTGCATACTAATTATGTACGCATTTTCACGATTTTGGAGAAAAATATTTAAACTGGATTTTAGTGGTTGGATTAATTGTGGTGTTCTCAAATTCAAAAGTGATTTAAGTGGGATCACTCTAATTAGTACATAATTATGCAACATGGAGAGTGGGGGGATCTGTTTTCTGGGAGAAAAATGCGTACATACTTTATGGAAGCTCTCGCAAGAGTCAGAACGAGCGACCCCACCCTGACCCGCACCATGCACCCACCCAATTTTTAAGCGGGAAAATCCCCGTGGCGCCGCTTTGAGGAAACCATACAACTCACAAGGTGGCGCCAGCGGCAGTTCTCTGCAAATCAGAAAGTAAGGTCTCGATCAAAACTGTGGTTTTATAGGTAAATTGAAATGTTTTCATCAGATTGCATGTATCAGGTGAATACCTACACGTGTATAGATAATGAAATCAAAGTAGACGTTTGTAGATATGCTTTATGTTAGCTGGAAATACCAAATCCCCGATTATCGCCCCGCACGCTTCTCAGTTGCCACTGCAACCTCAGACCTGCACTGCGTCTGCAGGGACTGAGTCTGACCAAGAAGCAAAACGTAACTCTGTAAGGGAGTGCTCATTTTTTTAACAACAGGGGGGGGCGGTGGATTTGGGGGGGGGGGGGCTTTGTTAATATAAATTTCAAATGTATCATCTCCTCCCGCCTCTACCATAGGTAGCGATGACAACCCAAAAACAGGATCTTACCAGAATTAATCAAGAAATAGCTCAAACGAAGCGTATTGAAAGCAGCTTTTCACAGAACTTTACAGCAATTCCTGCTAGAGGAGATTCTATGGCCCTTTGAATATCACTATCATAAAATACTTTCTGTCACTCCCTGGTCGGCATATTTGCCAAAATATTGAGATAAGACCGACCCTTAAACATGCACTGCGTGCAGTGTAATTGGGCATTGCTGTACATAAATACTCATAGGTTTTGATTGCAAAGGCCTATTTACAAACCAATTACACCACCTTAAAGC
This sequence comes from Harmothoe impar, assembly GCA_947462335.1. Lineage (NCBI taxonomy): Eukaryota > Metazoa > Annelida > Polychaeta > Phyllodocida > Polynoidae > Harmothoe > Harmothoe impar. The sequence continues at coordinate 10,770,828 of OX381705.1, read as the reverse complement.
TAAGGATTAGGAGATTAACATATATCAGGGGTGTTTAATAACTAGAATTATAAGTATTTTAAATCTCATGCCAAACTTAGATTTTCAAATGGAAAAAAGGGAAAAAAAGATAAAAAATGCATTTATTCATTTAAAAACCGCAGAAAAACGCAGCTATATACATATAACAAGCTAAGATGTCCTTAATGGAAAAATTATGTAGAATAAGACCCTATGTACAGCTAGCTTCCTGAATTGATATTTTTCTCAAAAAAATACCTCAAACATCCAAGTCTTTCAGAATTAATAATTTCTTTACCAGTGGGCCGATTTTTCTTAAATTAGTCTTAAACTGTACGCTAAAATGTTCTTAGTATGATAATAACCCACTGTGATATGTAAACATACCGTAACAGCCTTTATTTCACCGTTTTCTGCTAAAAGTACCCTTAATTTATCAAATACTGATGCAGGGTGGGTTGACAGAAAATGAAATTCTAACAAAACATAGGTATACACCTATTGTAAAAAAATATTTCAATGGAACTTTGCCCACCAATGGCTAGATCAGACCTTCCTCTTCAAATACATACCACCCACATGTAATTCTGACATACAGAGCTTCTTCTATGGGAATTTTAGCAAGAGCTGTTTAGTATAGCGGCAGATACAATGCGCGAGACCAGTGTATTGGGCTGTCATCGCTACCATAGGCACTTGGAGACACATTTTGGAAATCATATTCTTTTGAAATTTTTCTTATATCATCATTTCACGGGAAATGAGAGCACTTCGAATGGGACAAGTTTGGGTACTATACTATAGGGGCCTATATTGCTCGTTAATTTAAACCCTTCAAAGAAGGTTTAGGTTGTGACCATTACATGGTTTAATGCCCAAAAGAGGACCATATCAAAGTATTTATTTCCTGAAACACAGTAATCTTGCGGACATATTGCAGTTTGTCTGAAGGTTTCTGAAATGTAGAACCAGAATTATAGATTTTTGAAGGGAAAAAGTGGTGAAAAATCTTGAAATTATGGTAAATTAATTAATTACCAAACTCTGATGATCATAGAAACCATAGTGCTAATCGATAGATTTGCTTTAAATTTGGTCAAAATGAAGTTAAGACAATATATTTACTCTTCTATATGTTTTCATTTGACTCCCTAACTTCCTTCATGTAATTACTGAGGTTTTAATCAGATGTTGACCTAATTAAGGTGGTGATTAATGAACTACCGTAATTACATTTCATATAAAATTGAAACACTAGATTGAAGGAAATCGTAGCGGGAGTAACTTTCTCATACCTAGACTAAGTGGTGCAGACTGAGTTTTGTCTGTAGGCTAACGATTTTAATATAATCTACCCAGGGGCGGCTCCAGGTGGGGGAGGGGTCCTGGGGTCCGGACCCCCCCCCCCTTTTTTTTTAGGAAAAATGAAAATTCTAATGATGTTCCCAAATCAACATTACCATGGAATTTAAGATGGTCGATTTATTACACTTAGTACAATCATGAATGTCTATATACAGTCTATAGGTCCATGGTACAAATACATCGCTGATATTGCCAATAAGAAAAGTTAATTTCTCCTAATGAGATCTTCGTCCTAATCTACCAATAACAGATGTATTTTTAGACTTTACCCCTTCGATTCATCATTTGAGCGGAAGATTGAGTGAGCCCAGCGTAGCATGGCGGAGGTCCGCCCCTGCCATTACCCCTCCCCATAAGTCGTATTATACACAATGAATACTATAAAATTAACCCAGGATCCCAAATTAACATTAACATGGAATTCACTCCTAGATTCATCATTTGAACGGAGGATTGAGTGAGGCGCACGTAGCATGGCGGAGGTGCAGTGCCTGACGTGTGGGGAGGGGCGCGGCTTCCCGCTACGACAGGGCCTGGTCCGTCGGCTGGAGGAGGTGATCGGCGTGTCGGTGAGGGAGGAGGTGGTCGTTGTCTCCGCCAGGGGACAGCAGCAGGTCTGCCTCTGTCTGCACTGTAAGACGAAGCTGGACAAGATCGAGATCCTCATCAACGAGCTCCGGGCCGTCCACAGGCGCAAACAGGTAGGCCTACCAAAGTTATTGACTCAGGGTTTAATTAACCCTGAGTAATATACACCTACTAATTTTGCATTTTAAGACAATTTTGTGACATAGGAGAATCGTTGTATTTCGGTTATCATTCGAGATAGACAAAAGCGGAAAAAAAACATGAGATAGGCAAGGTCGGGGGACAGCATTTTCCGCAATTTTTTTTCTAAAAATCTCAATTTTTCTTGAAGAAATTGAACTGCGATCTTCGTGAATTTATTTCTCTCTTTCACTATTATGGAAATGTAGTAAAAAAAAGCTACCACCTCCATGGGCCTCCATAGGCTGCAAGGCATTAAGTTTTTGGGTGCAAGATAGAAATGACATTTTGAGCGAATTTGCCCGTATTTCTCTCTTTCTACCCCCAAAGCGGGCAAAAACTGGGCACATTCTACCGCCAGGACCTATGGAACAAGTCACATCCACTCTATATCTATATGTTAACAGATAGCGGTTATGATACAGATAGTGAATGTACACCAGGGGCGGGGGGACAGGGGATGGACGGCAACGGCATGGACGCGTAACACACGCCGCCCTGTAGCCGACCGAAACGGAAACGGCGATGGTGTCGCTGCTGATGCTCCGATCGACTCGCTTTACGGCCGAGACGTAAAACAGCGGTTACGCGCTGCTGGGCGCTGACGCCGACAGCCACCTGCTCGCCCCCAGCCACCTGCTTTCCCACAGCCACCTGCTCACCTACAGCCACCACCTGGAATTTGATTATATATGACTTCCAATATATGAAATTAGGGTAGCTTTTTCTGGCGATTACGATTCTGCCGTCAGAAATGAGAAATAATGTATTGTACTCAAATTAGATCACTAATTACTGGACATCGATTCTCTGTCTCTTTGTAGCTCTATAGTGATCGATGCCCAGTTTTATACTTCAGACCAGTGGCTCATTTTGGCTGTTTTTCGCCTCACAGATTGCTCCTAGCGCAAAATCCTGACTAGGTGTCAATGTATTCTCTATGCCAATGTGTAATATGAGGGTAGAAAACACTGGAACCTCAGTTAGAAAAAATCCTACTGAACAGTTTTTGAGTAAATTAGGGTTTTGTTGCCTTTTTTTGCTGTTTTTAGTACATTTCCTACATAACCCGTGAACGTCAGCATTTCTCAATTTTCATGTATTTAGAATTAGAATTTGACATTTTTTTATTCGCAGTAGGATTCCTGAATACCGAGCCATTCCACACAGGGTGTTATTTTGAAAAAATATAAATCATTTGATAGTGTATTTGGTCTCCGAAATAGAGGGAGTTTGGTCATAGTTTAATTGATTGTTGACAATCCAGTCAAGGGCTATTAGGTTCAGTTCAGTGCAAGTTGCAAAACAAGTGACTTGCAGTTTTTAACTTGACCTCATGTCCACTATGTAGGTCTTCACTATGCATGGGTCTATCCAGAGTCCATCAATGGGATCACGCATGGAGGCAGAGTCCGCAGCTTTTGGCGAGAAAAATGTTCAAAATCGCAAAGAAGTGAAATTCGCCTAAAAACCCCCTATTTGGCGAGAAAAAGTTCAAAATCGCAAAAAAATGAAATTTGCCTAAAAACACCTGATTTGGCGAGAAAAAAGTTCAAAATCGCAAAAAAGTGAAATTTGCCTAAAAACCCCCTATTTGGCGAGAAAAAAGTTCAAAATCACAAAAAAGTGAAATTTGCCCAAAAACACCTGAATTGGCGAGAAAAAAGTTAAAAATCGTAAAAAAGTGAAATTTGCCTAAAAAAAAACCCATTTGGCGAGAAAAAAGTTCAAAATCACAAAGAAGTGAAATTTGCCCAAAAACACCTGAATTGGCGAGAAAAAAGTTCAAAATCGTAAAAAAGTGAAATTTGCCTAAAAACACCCTATTTGGCGAGAAAAAAGTTCAGAATCACAAAAAAAAGAAATTTGCCTGAAAAACCCCTATTTGGCGAGAAAAAAAGATCAAAATCGCAAAAAAGGGAAATTTCCCTAAAAACACCCTAAGACTGTAGCATGAATGCAGACACTCATGGACACAGACTCATGTACAACCACACAGACATACACTTAGGCATGAACATGGCCTTCTCCTTCATATAGCAACCTATGTATTTCTACTTTGATGAAACTGAATATAGCTTTCTGTTAGAAGGACTCTGATACATGGATGTCGATGTCCAGTTTTAGATATATACCCATATAGTGCATTGGAGTGCTATAATGTTGGACTGCTGTATATTTCGAATTCATTTCTGATGCCAGAATTGACAGATTACCCTGAGTCATCTGTGAGGCCACTCACACACTCCATTTTTTTAACCAAGGGAGTGATCCATTTTTTAACAATGCAGGGTAGGGGACCGTTTTTCACACCTGGTTAACGAGACAGATTTTTTTTTTAATATAGCCCAAAACCGGTTAAACAATTTTGACCCCCCCCCCCCTCTTGTTAAGCCTTTGGTAAATTCTCCACCAGTTCCAGAATGTATCTATGATAAGACCAAGTTATTTCTTTACCTTACCATTAAAAAAAGTTTTCCTGGGAAGCCTACTATTACATTTGTAGTCTTTATGCGTGAATTGTGCCTGATTACCAACCTTGTTTGTACCAGATGCAGCAGGCGGGAAGCCGGGTAGCCCGGGTCACCTCCACCACCCACACCCTCACACCCAACACCTGGGGGGAGAGTGTGGAGGAGGACGACAATGTGATGGAGATTGTAGAAGAGTACGATGTGGAAGTCTTTAGCAGCGCCAATCCAAACGTGAGTCAAAATACCCCGGGGGGGGGGGCACTCAATTTTTTCAATGACACAGGTGTGCAGCTGAACCCCTGGCAATATCCTTAACCCTTGCTTGGAGAAACTTTGGGAGAATATTGACATTTTCTTTAGCAGTATTTTGAAAACCTGTACAAAATTGACCCTTGCTTAGAGAGATTTCTTAAAATTTCATCCTCGCTCAGGGAAATAGATGTTGGAATAGTGTATAGGGATTATGGACGTTTTGACTAAATCTATCACTCCTTTTAAGTTTATCCCAAAGGAAACTAAGTGAGCAGGATATGTAAAATGCAAAGGTATGGCCATAGGGCATAGTATTACATAAAGGTACATCATGACATATGAGTAAGGGAAATCTGCAAATATCATGTTTGCAGGTAGTTTCGTTTTTTGCCACCAGATGTCGTATGCGTAGATCATGTGGTATTCCTTAAACATAGTAAATCTTGTATTTCAAAAAATAAATGTCAATCAAAATGTCCTTCCAGTACCCTCCCCCCGAGCAGACCCCGGCCGCTGGGGTGTCACCGGCAGATAACCAGTGTGGCTGTGGGCAGACGTTCTCCAACAGTCGTCAGTTCACGTCACACCGAGAGGCGCAGCACGGCGGGCAGCACCCGTGCTACCACCCGCACTGCCACCTGGTGTTTGACTCACACACTAAGCTGGTAGAGCACGGCGTCATGCACGGCTACACATGCTTCCACTGTCCGGTAGGCAAACTGGCAGCTTCTCTAACCTCGCGTATAACCCGCACCCTGACTTTGAGAGAATCTCATCTCATAGATTCGATCATCCTGGATAAGATCATCCGAGGTAGGCCTTCGGCCTACCTTCTTACTTGTGAAAAACTGAAACTTGAGTAAGTCTCACCTGCATTGTCAGTGGGACGTTAAACTACACAAACAAACAAACAAAACCCGCAATTGAGGTCGGTAAATTGCGATTTTAACACTGTTCTACACTTTCAAAAACCCTCGTATTATCCGCACCTAGACTTTGAGAATATTGTGTAACTTGCACTAGAGGTTTGTTCGCGTATAACCCGGGGGTTATACACAGGAATTTACAGTAGTAATAATTCTGTGCTTGGACATGAACTGTGATAGTAATAATCGACCTCCTTTCTCTGATAAATGCTCCCCCTACCCACTATTTTTGGGCTCTTTTTCAGACTAAAAAATATGGCCAAATTTTGACGATGTTGGAGACAATTTCACCATAAGTTCTCCCTGAAACACCAAAACACTTAATTTTAATCCTTAGCTGACCACGCAAATGTAAAAGATCTTTTACTTGTCAGACCAGCTGACATTGGGTGCTGTAAAACCTCGCGTATTACTATAGGTCGTGGCTAGTACACAAAGTAGATCGCCAGTGCGGCTTATAGGATCAGGACAAAGTTTGTATGCGGCTTATATGTAAGTTTTTAGATATATACTACAGTATTAAAGTCACCATAATCAGGATGTTCCCAAAGTCTAGGAGCAGTTTATTCGCGATGTTTTAAGGAAATGCTATTTCTTTATTGGCATAGCCTATGAAGGGCGTTATGTGCCTGGCTAACTCTTATGGCAGTTGGGTTTTAAAAAGTACCGTATAAAACATCGGTTATAAGCCGAATTTTATTTGGCGTTTTATTTGCTATAAGCCAAATTTTAAGCCCCAAACTCCCATTCGGCTTATAGGCGAGGTTTTAATAATGTAGAAACATAGTAAAAAAAAATTTCAAGCACTTTTGTTATAAGCCGAATTTTTACTCTCAAGCTAACATTCGGCTTATAACCAAGGTTTTGCATTATCATCATGTTATTTCTTTGAGTTTGTGTTGTACATGTATCAGACACACACTCGGCTGTGACTAAGGCCACTTAAAATTGATTATCAGCTTTGCAGACACCGCACGCTTCCTGTAAAAAGGGCCACATTAGTCCTTTTTTTCACATTTTGAGAAAAAAAAGGCCAAAAAAGGCTGCATCTAAAAAAATTCAGATGACAAGCTGCAAAAATTTCAATATTTCAACTGTTAACAGGGGTAGAAACGAAATTTATAGGGCACTTTACTCCTCATTCATATGCGCAGACCATCAATTTATGCAAAAAAAATATGAAAAAAGGCCCTCCCGCACCTCCAGGAAAAAGTATATCAAAAGAAAAAAAGCCTCCCTCACCAAATTTTTCCAATAAGCTGATAATCAATTTTAAGTGGCCTAATGGTATTACTTGTTGTTGTAGGTGTGTGCTGCGGCCTTCCTGTCGCGTGACAAACTGACCCAACACCGGCACCACTTCCACCGCGGGGTCACCCAGGGCCTCCTAGCCGCCTACAGTGGGGCACCGGGGGGAACCGTCAACACGGAGCAAGGGGTAACTATTACACTGGGTGTATTAACATGGGGGGGGGGGGGTGTATTAACATGGGGGGGGGGGGTGTGTAGTGGGGGTGTAGGGTTGGGGGTGTAGGGTTGGGGGGGGGGGTAGTGGGGGTAGGGCCTCCTAGCCGCCTACAGTGGGGCGCCGGGGGGAACCGGCAACACAGAGCAAGGGGTAACTATTACACTGGGTGTATTAACATGGGGGGGGGGGGGTGTATTAACATGGGGGGGGTGTAGGGTTGGGGGTGTAGGGTTGGGGGGGGGGGGGTAGTGGGGGTAGGGCCTCCTAGCCGCCTACAGTGGGGCGCCGGGGGGAACCGTTAACACAGAGCAAGGGGTAACTATTACACTGGGTGTATTAACATGGGGGGGGGGGGGGTGTAGGGTGGGGGGGGGGTGTAGGGTGGGGGGGGGGGTGTAGTGGGGGTAGGGCCTCCTAGCCGCCTACAGTGGGGAACCGGCAACACAGAGCAAGGGGTAACTATTACACTGGGTGTATTAACATGGGGGGGGGTGTAGATGGGGGGGGGGGTGTAGGGTTTGGGGGGGGTAGTGGGGGAGGGCCTCCTAGCCGCCTACAGCGGGGCGCCGGGGGGAACCGTCAACACAGAGCAAGGGGTAAATATTATACTGGGTGTATTAACATGGGGGGGGGGGTGTAGGGTTGGGGGGGGGGGGTAGTGGGGGTAGGGCCTCCTAGCCGCCTACAGTGGGGCGCCGGGGGGAACCGTTAACACAGAGCAAGGGGTAAGGGAGTGATCATTTGTTAACATGGGGTGGGGGGTGTAGATGGGGGGGATGTAGATGGGAGGGGGTGTAGATGGGGGGGTGTAGATGGGGGGGGTGTAGATCTGATGGGGGGGGGTGTAGATCTGTAGATGGAGGGGGGGGGGGTGTAGGGCCTCCTAGCCGCATACAGCGGGGCACCGGGGGGAACCGTCAACACTGAGCAAGGGCTAAGGGAGTGATCATTTTCTACCACCAGGGGGTGGGGGGAGGGGGGATGTAGATGGGAGGGGGTTGTAGATGGGGGGTGTAGATGGGGGGGTGTAGATGGGGAGGGTGTAAATGGGGGGGGGTGTAGATGGGGGGGTGTAGATGGGGGGGGGTGTAGATGGGGGGGTGTAGGGCCTCTTAGCCGCCTACAGTGGGGCGCCGGGGGGAACCGTCAACACAGAGCAAGGGGTAACTATTACACTGGGTGTACTAACATGGGGGGGTGTATTAACATGGGGGGGGGTGTAGGGTTGGGGGGGTGTAGGGTTGGGGGGGGGGGGTAGTGGGGGTAGGGCCTCCTAGCCGCCTACAGTGGGGCGTCAGGGGGGACCGTCAACACTGAGCAAGGGGTAAGGGAGTGATCATTTGTTAGCATGGGGGGATGGGTTTGGGGGAGGGCAAACAAATATCAATTCAAATATATCAAAATTGCGAAAGATAACCACAGTTTATCGTCAGCTGCAATTGTCAATAAATGTGTGTTCTAAATGTACGGTAAAACCTCCGCATGTTATATAGAAGTCTACTTATTCTGAGAGAGAAATAACTAGATTTTTTTTTTCAAATAAATTAATTTAAATGGTTTTCTCTGCAGTACCAGGAGGTACTTATAATTCAGAGAGAGAAATATTTAGATTTATTTTTTCAAATAAATTAATTTAAATGGTTTTCTCTGCAGTACCAGGAGGTACTTATGATTCTGAGAGAGAAATAACTAGATTTTTTTTTCAAATAAATTGATTTAAATGGTTTTCTCTGCAGTACCAGGAGGTACTTATAATTCAGAGAGAGAAATATTTAGATTTATTTTTTCAAATAAATTGATTTAAATGGTTTTCTCTGCAGTACCAGGAGGTACTTATAATTCTGAGAGAGAAATATTTCGATTTATTTTTTCAAATAAATTGATTTAAATGGTTTTCTCTGCAGTACCAGGAGGTTGTGGAGGGGACGTCTGTGCTGAGTGAGGACCCGCTGGTGCAGGTGACGAGTGAGCTGACGGCCCAGGAGGAGCCGCCCCCCAACCCGCACCTACTGGTGTCAGACTATCCCTGTCCTGTGTGTGACTCCAGCTACAACCACGAGCACAGACTCATCAAGGTAAGTAAAACCCTGCCATAAGAGTACATAAGACGAGTTTTGGCATTTTTTCTATTTATTTCTATAAGGCCACACCAAAGATAAAAGTTGGTCAAGGGATTTCACTTTTCAAAAAATGGTGCAAGCGAGCAAATTATTTTTGTCAATGGATTTTGTAAATAGAAAAGTGGAGTGAGCGCCACTTTTTTTAACCCAACCTCCGACAAAAGCTCTTAGCGAACCCATAAAAAAAGAATTAATTGGTTGATCTGGGGAATCACCAGAAGAAAATCTTTTTTTACAACATTTCCGAAAATAAGGTGCGCGAAATCCATTGACCAACTTTTTATTTTGGTCTGGCCTAAGCCGAATTTGATTCTCAAATTCTAGTCGGCTCTTAGTTGGGGTTTCACTACCAGAGAAAAATACCTTTAAACCCTTATAACATAGGCTGATATTTTTCTCATATTTCCTTGTCGCATATTTCTCTAGATAAATAAACAAAGGTTCATGAGTATAGCTCCTCACCTGCGTCTCAGGAAATAACCGTCAGCATGTCATTATTAACTATATTTGTTTAAATTTCAATTAGTTGACCTGAAAAAGTATATTCATGATGGTTAAATGATCAATTATGATTATAGAACAGGCCGTTAAATACAGGCTATCTTTATTTCTTGGGATGAAATACAGCTTTCCTTTGTTTAACTAATGGGCCTGCCGTATTTACCATGAAATGTAACGCTATAACAGTGATTGGAATCAATTAAGAAATTTTCAGAAAAATACATTTTCTGATTTCTCACTTTCAGCACATGGACCGGTTCCACTGGCGGCGTGATGCAGACACGGGGCACCTGTCGTGTAGCTTCTGCCCCCTGGTGTACGCGGGGCTCAAGGACATGTTGCCGCACGCCCGGTCTCACCGGGACCGCATGCTGCCCTGCCCCTCCTGTAACCTCGTCTTCGAGCGCAAGAACCAGGTACCTCTTCTTTTTTTTCAATGAAATCAAGTGGTTTTTTTTTCAATCACTGGCTTCAGGGTGCTATGCATGGAGAGTGTATGGGCATATTTCCTTTTCTGCTCAGTAGGAGATCACATCCATGATCACATAGACATGACAAGTGCTTCTGCTCAGCAAGAGACAAGATCCACTTAGATAATAGACATGACAAATCCTTCTGCACAGCACGAATCAGTCTGAACTTGGTGTTCTTTTTTGAAATACCTTAAAACTTCGCATAAGCCTGAATGGGGGTCCGGAAATTCTTGTTTTAGTACTGTACAGACTGTACTATAGGAGCAAAAACTTGCATATAAGCCGCAGCCTGACGCTAGGCCGATCCTATAAACCTCACCGTCGATCTGACTTGTGTACTAGCCGCGGCTTGTACGTGAAGTTTTGCGGTACCGTAAAACTTCTCTGATAAGTTGACCTATTTCGAGGGATTTTAGGCCTGATTCGGCTTATAGCATTGTCTCAAAGAGGGAGGTCGGCTTATAAGGGAGGTTTTTTTTTATCAAGCAAACTGTAGTTTAACCATGTTTAAATGGGTCCAAATTCGGCTTATAATATGCTCTCAAACTGGGGGCTCCGCTTATAAGGGGCTCAACAATCAATTTTCTTCAAAATGAACCAGAATATTCCCTATGGCCATATTTCATGTGCCAGCTACTTTATTTAGTCTCATGCCCTAGGATTCAGCTTAGAATTCAACTAACTATCAGATTATGGCTCAATTTTCTAGTTTTGGAGTGCACGCTATAATTCCCCCCTTGACAATACACTGTAAAATACTATAGTTGGGCCACAGCTTAACCTATTATTGGGCTCCTATAGCCCATAGATGACATTGCATTGTGCCCTATCCTCCACATATGATATTGTAACAATATTTAAAACACATTTAAGCAGGATTCAAAATATGGAAAAAATCAGACCATGTCACTTTGACTTTGACCCCTGCAGGTGCAGGAGCACAGTTACCGGGTGCACGAGGCGGCCGGGGGGTCGTACCGAGACCGGCAGAAGGAGCAGGAGGACCTGACCTGTGGTAGCTGCGGGGCCTACGCCGACACCAAGAGCCTGCTGTGCTACCACCGCCTCCTGGTGCATGACGCCAGCACCCGGCTAGTAGTCGAGCGACGCTACCGCTACCCGTGTCGGCACTGCGACATGTCCTACCACGAGAAGAACGACCGAGCCAAACACGAGCGCATACACCTCCGGGACCCCATCCCGGATAGCGACCCTAAGTACGACTGTGTGCGGTGTGGGGGCACGTACCTCAGTGAGGAGACCTACACGCAGCATGCCGCCACCGGGGGGTGTATCCAGATACAGCTACCAGCGGACACCAGTAACACCATCCACCAGCAACCAGCAGACACCAGTAACCCCACTCACCAGCTACCAGCGGACACCAGTAACCCCAGCCACCAGCAACCAGCAGCTCAGGGTGACCAGCCCGCCCCTACACAGCACCAACCCGCCCCTCTCCAGGTAGGCATGCCCATTTATAGTACAGCAATGTTGAAGGTATGGGAAGTTACCCAACTGAAGACCCATATGTTCCAGTGAGTGCGCGATTATATCTTGGTTACTGGTTCTGATAGATACAGTAAATAAAATAATTTATTTAAAGCTTGACCGTCATGGTTGGAGTGAGGCCAAAAGCACTTTTGGATATAGTTCAGTTTTCATTCACAAGAGGGCTCTTAAGGGCTGGGAGCTCAGCTCTTACAGGCACAAGATAGGGTGAATATGTTGCAGTTGGACAATGCTCATTGTCCCCTGTCCAAACACTGCTGCCCTCTGGTGGAACTCTTATTTTAGTCCATGTATGGAAAATGCTGAACTTATTCCCTGACGACCCAGCTTTAAAGGTGAAAACTGCCCATCAAGGTTAAAGCCATGACAGGGCCGTTCCCGAGGGTAGTGTGCAATAAAGATGGGTTGTTTTAAACGCTCCAGCCATTTTGCACGCTCCAAGGGTCACGTGTCCATAGAGAAATTCAAAATGGTGATCCTGCAGAAGTAAACAAACATGAACTGCGCGAGTGCAGTAGCCATTGACGAGGTGACTTTTGAGTGAAGCTCTGTATAGCAATAGTCCGCTATGGAGCCAAATTCTCAACTGAAACTGCCGAGAGGTGCAGTGCTATTATCAACTACATAATTGGTGTCAACCAACACATATTAATCATATAATGTTAGTTAAGAATTTACGCAACTTAGACCTAAGAGTTTGCCTAAAAACCACTGATGCACATGTATCAACGTTATTGTATTCCTGTATAAATATAACGCCTTACATGACACCATACAGATCATATCATGCATGAACAATATATCATTCATTATGCTATTTCCTGTACATTGAATACCGACGTTGTTTAGAAAATCATTTCATGAATAGATATACGTTTACAATTCAAAAAATATTCAATGCTCTCCCCCTGTTCAGGACCGCCTGGAGTTCCCGTGTCCGGTGTGTGACATGACTTACTACAACGAGACCCACGTGATGCGGCACATCGAGAAGGCGCACTGGGGGACCGCCGCTACCGACCAGGGCAGCGGGTAAGGGGGACTTGTACATAATAAAGTAGTGTTTACACCGCCGCTACCGACCAGGGCAGTAGGTAAGGGGACTTGTATATAATAAAGTAGTGTTTACACCGCGGCTACCGACCAGGGCAGCGGGTAAGGGGGACAGCGGGTAAGGGGGACTTGTACATAATAAAGTAGTATTTACACCGCGGCTACCGACCAGGGCACCAAGTAAGGGGACTTGTATATAATAAAGTAGTGTTTACACCGCGGCTACCGACCAGGGCACCAAGTAACGGGACTTGTATATAATAAAGTAGTGTTTACACCGCGGCTACCGACCAGGGCAGCGGGTAAGGGGGACTTGTACATAATAAAGTAGTGTTTACACCGCGGCTACCGACCAGGGCAGCGGGTAAGGGGGACTTGTATATAATAAAGTAGTATTTACACAGCCGCTACCGACCAGGGCACCAAGTAAGGGGGACTTGTATATAATAAAGTAGTGTTTACACCGCGGCTACCGACCAGGGCAGCGGGTATGGGGGACTTGTACATAATAAAGTAGTGTTTACACGGCCGCTACCGACCAGGGCAGCGGGTAAGTGGGACTTGTACATAATAAAGTAGTGTTTACACTGCAGCTACCGACCAGGGCAGCGGGTAAGGGGGACTTGTATATAATAAAGTAGTGTTTACACCGCGGCTACCGACCAGGGCAGCGGGTAAGGGGGACTTGTACATAATAAAGTAGTGTTTACACCGCGGCTACCGACCAGGGCAGCGGGTAAGGGGGACTTGTACATAATAAAGTACCGTAAATTCTCGCGTATAAGCCTAACTCGCGTATAAGCCGCACCCCTAACTTTGACAAATTATATAAGCAGCAGAGGGGGTCTGAATATTCCGATTTTGGTACTGTAGTATACTAATAAAAACTCTCGTATAAGCCGCACCCTATATAGGCATGTTTGGTATCAAAAGAAAGCTGAGTCTGACTCGCGTACAAGCCGCGGCTTCTACGCGAGAATTTACGGTAGTGTTTACACCGCCGCTACTGACCAGGGCACCAAGTAAGGGGGACTTGTACATAATAAAGTAGTGTTTACACCGCGGCTACCGACCAGGGCAGCGGGTAAGGGGACTTGTATATAATAAAGTAGTGTTTACACCGCGGCTACCGACCAGGGCAGCGGGTAAGGGGGACTTGTACATAATAAAGTGGTGTTTACACCGCCGCTTATAGGCGGGGTTTTGGTAAAGAAAATTTGAAAAAATACTATAGAAAGGTCAATAATTTCACTAGATCTGAAGGCCTTATCAATTATTTTCACATGAAGTATACATGTTAAAGCTTGACTGTCTTGGTTGAAGTGAGGCCAAAAGCACTTTTGGATATAGTTCAGTTTTGATTCACAAGAGGGCTCTTAAGGGCTGGTAGCTCAGCTCTTACAGGCACAAGATAGAGTGAATATGTTGTAGCTGGACAATGCTCATGGTCCCCTGTCCAAACACTGCTGCCCTCTTGTGGAACTGTTATTTTAGTCCATGTATGGAAAATGCTGAACTTATTCCCTGACGGCCCAGCTTTAAACAAATGACACATGGTATTTCAATGAAATAAAATGATTACAATCTGTTTTAAAACGTTTTTTTGTGAAGCCAAAGTGGGTACCAGGGAGACCCCAAGACCCCAAAAGTCACATTCGGCTTATAGGTGGGGTTCTCTTGAATGTCAATATGATTTTATATAAGCCAAATTCTTGTCCTTAAACTCACTTTCGGCTTATAGGCGGGGTCGGCTTATGGGCGGGGTTTTACGGTATATATTACACCATAAATGTGTGATTTAGAGGTCATATTTAAGTATTAGTTGGCCACACTTCAAAAAATTGATAGTCCTCCCTTACTGGTGGTAGCGCTACAGGGCCAATATATAGATTTTAATAAATCTTTTTTTTGGACCATGAATGTAGAGTTCAGCGTTGGGAAAAATGAGTTCTGAAAGAGTAGTGGCGGAGTATACACAGAGTCCTCGTCTCCTCATACTTGGTCACACTTCAAAAAATGTTCAAAATCTTTATCTAGGGTTGAAAGTCTTTCCAAGATAAGACCTGTACTGAACTTTGAAGGAACTTTATTTAGTGGTCTCAATTTAAACGGATGCTAGTATATTTAAGACTGGTTACTTTCATCCCTGTTTATCAACAACTTTTCTGAAAAGTGACCCATTTCTTGCTGCATTGGTCATTATTTTATAGGGTTGAAACCCGGGGCTCAAGTCTTCATGTTTTCCCTGATTTCAAGTTTTTTCCATGTCGAGAAGACCTGTACTTATCTATAGAGGAACTTTATTCAGGGACTTCATTTTGAACATCTCAAGTTTTCTTGAGATTGATAATTTTCATGATCTCTTTTTATCAACAACTTTTCTGAAAAGTGCCCCTTTCATGATGCATCTGTTTCTAGTGATGCCCCCGTGTGCCGCTACAGCTGCCGGCGCTGTGACCTGACCTTTGATGACCTTGCGGGCATGGCGCTGCACGCCCGCTCGCACCGTAAGGACCTGGTGCGGTGCCGGTGGTGCCCCCTGGTGTTCTACATGGACCACCAGCAGAGCCACCACCAGAGGGAGGTGCACAAGATGCAGGGCGGCAACCGCAAGCCGCAGCCCGCGCCCAAGGAGCAGTTCAAGTCAGTAGTTCTTCTTTTTAAAACTGTCTAAAAATGTTTTGGTCTAGAAGTCTGTCCGATCTTATTTTCTTTGTCCTACCGGGATTCTTTTTCCGGGCCATTTGAATTAGAGATGCAGCCCAGCAACCTCAAGCCGCAGCCGCAACCCCAACATAAGGATTTTTTTTTTTTTCAGTTTTTATTTGTAGTCTACATTTTTGCAGACATTTTTGGATTTTTTTTTGTTTATTGAGCTTATGTTGTTTCGTTTCTGACCATTAATGATCCTTCATTATTAAATTAAAGCCTAAAAAAAGTTTTGTTCAAGTAGCCTGTCCTATCTTATTTTCTTGGTCCTGCCGTGAATTTTCTTTTCAGTCCACTTAAAGAAAAAGACTTTTAGGTTCACAAATGGTTATTCATATTCCGAATGTAACAGAAATAAATTATCACATCAGCCTAAGAAACAAGATACCGTAAAACCTCGCTTATAGGTCGACCCCGTTTATAGGTCGAGTTGGACTTTTGGGTTAAAAATTCGACCTATAGCAAAATACTTTGACATTTGTCAAAACCCCGGTTATAGGTCGAATTGGACTTTGAGATTTTTTGGGGGGGCAGGCCCTTCCACAGATGCCCCCTAAGCAGCCCTTTCCTGGGTCAAAAGTGGGTCATATTTATGATTTTCGGCCCAAGTTGGCAGGCTCCTTTGACAACGCAGTATGGCTCTAGAAAATAATCCTGAAGACTAACGTCCATAATGAGCTCTAAAAGTATTAAAGACTATCCTTTAAATATCTTTTTTAGGGCCTAATTACTTTTTACTTTTCAGCAAAACCCCGCTTATAGGTCGAGTTGGACTTTTTGGGGAAAATATCGACCTATAGCAAAAATAAATACCAAAAAAAAATCGACCTATAAGCGAGGTTTTACGGTAGTGTAAATTAGCCACAACCTGCACTGGGGAAAAGTTCAGATTTTTAAACCTCTAACAACGGCATAGCGCTCTATCCTTATGATGCTTGAATCCTGTCGCCATCATTTGCGATATGGGTAAAACTCTGAGACGGGCAACCTGCTCAGCTTCCACACCCTGACACCTATATATCAAAGGTGTGTAGATGTGTATTCTATGGGTGTGTTTTCCCTCTATATGTGTGTATATATACAATGTATCTCCATGTACCGTAAATTCTCGCGTATAAGCCTAACTCGCGTATAAGCCGCACCCCTAACTTTGACAAATTATATAAGCCGCAGAGGGGGTCTGAATATTGCGATTTTGGTACTGTAGTATACTAATAAAAACTCTTGTATAAGCCGCACCCTATATAGGCATGTTTGGTATCAAAAGAAAGCTGAGTCTGACTCGCGTACAAGCCGCGGCTTCTACGCGAGAATTTACGGTAGGTGCGCCCAGTGCCTGACGGGGACCGACATGCGGAGCCTGCTCAGCTTCCACACACTGACATCTATATATATATATATAATGTATTATATATACATGTCCCTATACATGTCCCCTCTACATGTCCCCTATACATATGTGTTATATAAGTGTTATATCTCTGTATATACCTGTAGGTGCGCCCAGTGCCTGACGGTGACTGACACCCGCAGCCTGCTCAGCTTCCACACACTGACATCTATATATATATATATAATGTATTATATATACATGTCCCTATACATGTCCCCTCTACATGTCCCCTATACATATGTGTTATATAAGTGTTATATCTCTGTATATACCTGTAGGTGCGCCCAGTGCCTGACGGTGACCGACACCCGCAGCCTGCTCAGCTTCCACACACTGACATCTATATATATATATATAATGTATTATATATACATGGCCCCTATACATGTCCCCTATACATGTCCCTATACATGTCCCCTATACATGCCCCCTATACATGTCCCCTATACATGCCCCCTATACATGTCCCCTATACATGTCCCCTATACATGTCCCCTATACATGTCCCCTATACATGGCCCCTATACATGTCCCCTATACATGTCCCCTATACATGTCCCCTCTACATGGCCCCTATACATGGCCCCTATACATGTCCCCTATACATGTCCCCTCTACATGGCCCCTATACATGGCCCCTATACATGTCCCCTATACATGTCCCCTCTACATGGCCCCTATACATGGCCCCTATACATGTCCCCTATACATGCCCCCTATACATGTCCCCTATACATGTCCCCTCTACATGGCCCCTATACATGGCCCCTATACATGTCCCCTATACATGGCCCCTCTACATGGCCCCTATACATGTCCCCTATATCTGGCCCCTATACATGGCCCCTATACATGTCCCCTATACATGTCCCCTCTACATGGCCCCTATACATGGCCCCTATACATGTCCCCTATACATGGCCCCTATACATGTCCCCTATACATGTCCCCTCTACATGGCCCCTATACATGTCCCCTCTACATGTCCCCTATACATGCCCCCTATACATGCCCCCTATACATGGCCCCTATACATGCCCCCTATACATGCCCCCTATACATGTCCCCTATACATGGCCCCTATACATGCCCCCTATACATGCCCCCTATACATGCCCCCTATACATGTCCCCTATACATGTCCCCTATACATGTCCCCGCACCCTATATAGGCATGTTTGGTATCAAAAGAAAGCTGAGTCTGACTCGCGTACAAGCCGCGGCTTCTACGCGGGAATTTACGGTAGGTGCGCCCAGTGCCTGACGGTGACCGACATGCGGAGCCTGCTCAGCTTCCACACACTGACATCTATATATATATATAATGTATTATATATACATGTCCCTATACATGCCCCCTATACATGTCCCCTATACATGCCCCCTATACATGTCCCCTATACATGCCCCCTATACATGTCCCCTATACATGTCCCCTCTACATGGCCCCTATACATGGCCCCTATACATGTCCCCTATACATGGCCCCTCTACATGGCCCCTATACATGTCCCCTATACCTTGCCCCTATACATGTCCCCTATACATGTCCCAGATACATGGCCCCTATACATGTCCCCTATACATGTCCCCTATACATGTCCCCTATACATTTCCCCTATACATGTGCCCTATACATGTCCCCTATAATGTCCCCTATACATGTCCCCTATACATGTCCCCTATACCTGGCCCCTATACATGTCCCCTATACATGGCCCCCATACATGTCCCCCATACATGTCCCCTATACATGTCCCCTATACCTGGCCCCTATACATGTCCCCTATACATGTCCCCTATACATGTCCCCTATAATGTCCCCTATACATGCCCCCTATACGTGGCCCTTATACGTGTCCCCTATACATGTCCCCTATACTTGTCCCCGATACTTGTCCCCGATACATGTCCCCTATACATGTCCCCTATACTTGTCCCCTATACATGTCCCCTATACATGGCCCCTATACATGTCCCCTATACGTGGCCCTATACATGCCCCCTATACATGTCCCCTATACATGTCCCCTATACATGTCCCCTATACTTGTCCCCTATACTTGTCCCCTATACATGTCCCCTATACATGTCCCCTATACTTGTCCCCGATACTTGTCCCCGATACATGTCCCCTATACATGTCCCCTATACATGGCCCCTATACATGTCCCCTATACATGGCCCCTATACATGTCCCCCTATACATGTCCCCTATACATGTCCCCTATACATGTCCCCTATACTTGTCCCCGATACATGTCCCCTATACATGTCCCCTATACTTGTCCCCTATACATGTCCCCTATACTTGTCCCCCATACATGGCCCCTATACATGGCCCCTAAACATGTCCCCTCTACATGTCCCCTATACATGTCCCCTATACATGTCCCCTATACATGTCCCCTATACATGTCCCCTATACATGTCCCCTATACATGTCCCCCATACATGTCCCCTATACATGTCCCCTATACATGGCCCCTATACATGTCCCCTATACATGTCCCCTATACCTGGCCCCTATACATGGCCCCTATACCTGGCCCCTATACATGTCCCCTATACATGTCCCCTATACATGTCCCCTATACATGTCCCCTATACCTGGCCCCTATACATGTCCCCTATACATGTCCCCTATACATGTCCCCTCTACATGGCCCCTATACGTGGCCCTTATACGTGTCCCCTATACATGGCCCCTATACATGGCCCCTATACATGGCCCCTATACCTGGCCCCTATACATGTCCCCTATACATGTCCCCTATACATGGCCCCTATACATGTCCCCTATACATGTCCCCTATACATGTCCCCGATACTTGTCCCCGATACATGTCCCCTATACTTGTCCCCTATACATGTCCCCTATACATGTCCCCTATACTTGTCCCCGATACATGTCCCCTATACATGTCCCCTATACTTGTCCCCTATACATGGCCCCTATACTTGTCCCCTATACATGTCCCCTATACTTGTCCCCTATACATGGCCCCTATACATGGCCCCTATACATGTATTTATATAAGTGTTATATCCCTGTATATCTCCATCTAGGTGCGCCCAGTGCCTGACGGTGACCGACACCCGCAGCCTGCTCAGCTTCCACACCCTGACAGACCATGACACAGTGCTGTGCCGCCCGTCCCCCCGCCCTGCATACAGCTGTCCCGTCTGCACCCGGCCCTTCTCCCAGTCCAAGCTGCTGCAGTCACACATGGAGCGGCAGCACCCGGGCACCGCCCCCCAGGGACGCTACTTCCAGTGCAGTCAGTGTCGCAATTCTTTTTATTTTACTAAGGCCAAAAAAAAAGTGTTCCAGTATCCTGTCCGACTGAACCCTAATTTGTTTTTTAATTTTTGGAAAATTTCTATGATAATTTTAGGCTTTTTACTTACCGTACTAAATATATAATTTTTACTTTAAAAAAGGTAATGGTTTAAAAAAAAAGTATCTCCCAACGCTGTTTATTTTTTTGCCATGTAACAGAATATGATAATAATGAACTTTTGTCTAAAATTAAAAAAATTCTTTCATGTTTTATTACCTAAATGTGCCTCTACACGGGTAAAGATCGACACCAGCGACACAGCCCTTAAAAGAATCAACACGGGCGACATGGCTCTTTTAAAAATCAGCGGACGTGAAAAAATTAAAGAAAGTATAGCTATATATGGGATAAAAATCAACGCCGCAACACGGCCCTTTTGCTTAAATTTGACACGGTGACATTGTGGGGTACACATGTAGAGGCACCTAAATGGTCCGATTTACACTAAAAATGCCATACAGCAATTTAATATTTAGTGCCTATAAGTACGCTCTATGTTGCCTGTAGATCTGTGTGACAAGAAGCTGCAGACCCACATGGGGCTGAAGGTACATCGTAAGGTGTGCCGCGTGGTCACCGGCAAGCCGCCCCCCTCCAAGCAGACCGGCCGCCACCCCCGCCCCCGCGTCACATGCTTCGTGTGCGGCAAGTCCTTCAAGGGGACTAAGGTAAGTCAAGTCTGTTTTTTTCTTTATACTTCGAGAAAATCATTGAATATGGCTGGTCAGACCTAAATAACACATACAAGACAAAATTCACCATAATCAGATCGTCAGTGCGGCTTATAGGATCGGCTTATACGCAATGTGGCTTATACGCGAGTTAGGCTTACATGCGAGGTTTTAAGGTTTATGCAATATAAAGGTATGCAAAAAAAAATTTACGCCCCCATCCTCCCTCTGTACCTAATGAATCAGCATTTCTTTATAACTATTAAACCTGGATCCAGATGATGAAATTGTACCCTCCCCTGCAGTGAATTACATGTCCTCAACCTACCTGCGTTTCACTACAAATACGTGAGGTTCCAATTCAATTCAATATACCCTTTGTCATCATTATGCATGAATGCAGCCCTGGTGACTTACTATCCAGTTCTGCCCGCAAAGCATCATGCCGACCATAATAAAAAGGTTGATAGACTCCCAACCCGACAAAGAACATAAAGGTCTTCGGGTTCAAAGATAGTGAATATACCTTCCTCTCTCCAGGTAAAACACAAATTTAATGAACTATAATTTGATGAGTTTTCATGTCAGTATTACATATTATGCACCATGATGACCGTATAGGATGCCCCTTTTAGCTTCAGTCAGCTTCGTCTGCCTCGTGAAACACTATCTAACTCTGTTATCTGCCATTTCATATAAATTGCACCTTGAATTCTGACTTTGTTTGTCTTACTGTGTCCAGGCGAATGCTCCGTACCGGGAGCACATGATGCTTCACACAGGGCGGTGGAACTACGAGTGTACGCCGTGTGACGTCCGTTTCATCACCGAGCAACGCTTCAAGCAGCACATGACGCGCCACACCCACCCCCACAGGTGTCACAAGTGTGACAAGGGATTCCCCACCCGCTGGGGCCTCAATGTGAGTAGTACAGGTGTGACAAGAGATTCCCCACCCTCTGGGGGCTCAATGTGAGTAGTACAGGTGTGACAAGAGATTCCCCACCCGCTGGGGCCTCAATGTGAGTAGTACAGGTGTGACAAGAGATTCCCCACCCTCTGGGGGCTCAATGTGAGTAGTACAGGTGTGACAGGGGATTCCCCAACCGCTGGGGGCTCAATGTGAGTAGTACAGGTGTGACAAGGGATTCCCCAGCCGCTGGGGGCCTCAATGTGAGTAGTACAGGTGTGACAGGGGATTCCCCACCCACTGGGGGCTGAATGTGAGTAGTACAGGTGTGACAGGGGATTCCCCACCCGCTGGGGGCTCAATGTGAGTAGTACAGGTGTGACAAGGGATTCCCCGCCCGCTTGGGGCTCAATGTGAGTAGTACAGGTGTGACAGGGGATTCCCCACCCGCTGGGGGCTGAATGTGAGTAGTACAGGTGTGACAAGGGATTCCCCGCCCGCTGGGGGCTGAATGTGAGTAGTACAGGTGTGACAGGGGATTCCCCACCCGCTGGGGGCTCAATGTGAGTAGTACAGGTGTGACAAGGGATTCCCCGCCCGCTGGGGGCTCAATGTGAGTAGTACAGGTGTGACAAGGGATTCCCCGCCCGCTGGGGGCTGAATGTGAGTAGTACAGGTGTGACAGGGGATTCCCCACCCGCTGGGGGCTCAATGTGAGTAGTACAGGTGTGACAAGGGATTCCCCGCCCGCTGGGGGCTGAATGTGAGTAGTACAGGTGTGACAGGGGATTCCCCACCCGCTGGGGGCTCAATGTGAGTAGTACAGGTGTGACAAGGGATTCCCCACCCGCTGGGGGCTCAATGTGAGTAGTACAGGTGTGACAAGGGATTCCCCGCCCGCTGGGGGCTGAATGTGAGTAGTACAGGTGTGACAGGGGATTCCCCACCCGCTGGGGGCTGAATGTGAGTAGTACAGGTGTGACAGGGGATTCCCCACCCGCTGGGGGCTCAATGTGAGTAGTACAGGTGTGACAAGGGATTCCCAACCCGCTGGGGGGTCAATGTGAGTAGTACAGGTGTGACAAAGGATTCCCCACCCGCTGGGGGCTCAATGTGAGTAGTACAGGTGTGACAAGGGATTCCCCACCCGCTGGGGCCTCAATGGGAGTAGTACAGGTGTGACAAGGGATTCCCCACCCGCTGGGGGCTCAATGGGAGTAGTACAGGTGTGACAAGGGATTCCCCACCCGCTGGGGGCTCAATGTGAGTAGTACAGGTGTGACAAGGGATTCCCCACCCGCTGGGGCCTCAATGTGAGTAGTACAGGTGTGACAAGGGATTCCCCATCCGCTGGGGCCTCAATGTGAGTAGTACAGGTGTGACAGGGGATTCCCCACCCGCTGGGGGCTCAATGTGAGTAGTACAGGTGTGACAGGGGATTCCCCACCCGCTAGGGCCTCAATGTCAGTAGTACAGGTGTGACCTGGGATTCCCCACCCGCTGGGGCTCAATGTGAGTAGTACAGGTGTGACAAGGGATTCCCCGCCCGCTGGGGCCTCAATGTCAGTAGTACAGGTGTGACCTGGGATTCCCCACCCGCTGGGGCTCAATGTGAGTGGTGATGTTATATTACGTCATTTGAGTACTGTAAATTCCCGCTTATAACCCGCACCTTGCATACAACCCGCACCCCAAATTGGGGAGAATCATATTACCTGCATCTGGGGTCTGAAAATTGCCTTTTTAGTACTGTTCTATACTTTTAAAAACCCTCGTATTACCCGCAACTATACTTTGAGAATATTGTATAACTCCCACTGGTGGTTTGGTTCTTTATCTTTATTAGGGGTGTGAAATCTCCACTGAAACGCGGAAATCCGCGTTTTTCATCTCCACAGGGACAGTTCCTGAGATTTGTCCAGATCCAATGAGAAATTTATTTCCCTTTATGTAGGTGGGGGGACTTAGAAGTATTGTCAAACCAGAACACCAAAATACATGACATTTCACCATTCTGCTTCTAGATTTTCAAAATTTTCTTGGGGGGTATGCCCCCTAACCCCCGTAGCAATGTTAAAGTATATAATTTGTAAGGGTTTGGAGTCACATCATCACTGCAAGCAGCATCTTCAGCGGAAACCATTTTTTTCATTTCACACCCCTGTTATAGTAGACATGACGAGGGCAACAAATTTCAATCAATTTGATTTTCCATATTTTTACATTTGATCACATTTCACCCAAATGCCTTCATCCGGTGATCTCTTTTAACTTTATCTTTATTTGTAGGCCCATCTGAAAACCCACTCTGACAAGCCGACCATGGTCTGCACGGTGTGTGGCCTCGACCTGCGACACAAGACGGCACTACAGCGCCACCTGTACGAGGTGCACCAGGAGGGGGCGAGGCCGGCCGGGGCGTACCGAGCCTTCCTGAGCTACCGGTGCCGGCTGTGTGAGCAGACGGTGACCGGGGGGAAGAGGAGGAGTCACTTCTCTACCTGCCACCCGGGGGTCAAGTGCAGCATGTCCCACCTCACGCTGCTAGACGAGGCTGGGAACCCGATGCCACCCCAGCCCAGAGGTAGCGGCAATAGGGCGCTAGTCGTCAAGAGGCCGGTCGTGAAGAGACCAGTAGGACGGGCACCGCTGACAGACCAGGTCATCGATGTCGATGCCATCATGGCCGCTGCTTTAGAAGCTGCAAGGGCCCCTGAGAAGGGCTCGGGATTAACCAGTGAGCAGGATCAGCAACCGGCAGCAGTCGTAAAGACACCAGTGAAGACACCACCAGTAAAGACACCACCAGTAAAGACACCACCAGTAAAGACACCACCAGTAAAGACACCGGTACAGACACCGGTGCCAGACCAGGCGTTTGATGCCGATACTATTCTAAAAGCGGCCTTAGAAGCAGCGAGGGCCCCTGGGAAGGGCCCGGTGTTAGCGGCTAAACCGAACCAGCAGCTAGAAGCGGTGCCCCTCGGGGAGGACGACGCTCTCCGTACCCTCCTCAACTCCACATTCAAGAAGCCCATAAAGAGCGCCTACGTGGTCAAGTCTGCCGGCCCCATGACCGTGCCCATCCACAAACTGATCGGTGGTCACGCCACCGTGACCAAGGTGCAGCGGTCTGAGGGGGCCGCCGGGCAACCCTTACAGTATGTGATAACCTACAAGTCTAACCCACCGGGACACAGCCAGCCTGATCACATGGGGTCAACTCAACATGAGACAACCCAGGACAACCCAGGACAGAACAACCCAGGACTAAACAACCCAGGACTAAACAACCCAGGACTAAACAACCCAGGACAGAATAACCCATCACAAAATAACCCTTTACAAAACAACCCTTTACAAAGCAAGCCATCACAGGACAACCCATCACAAAATAACCCTTTACAAAACAACCCATCCCAACACTCACAAATTCCCAAGGCTCAGAGCCAAATATATCCAGTTCTGCTGCTCAACAAAACTACATAGCTGTTATAGAGACCGAGGTACAGGCATCCCTGTAGCCTTCATACAGAGAGATACTACAATGTATTTCTGCTCTTTGACCATTGAACTTGGCATATTCTGGGCTGTCTTAAACTTCAAAGTTTTCTTGGCTGTTGATAATTACCTATTAAACAGTTTTAATTTTCATTGAAAATCTGTACATTGTTTGTTATCAATCTAGATGCTTGTAAAATATGATGAAATTCTTATAGTAACAAGAAACCTTATTCTATGTAATTAACAATTATAGTAGAAACACATTTCAGTATTAGAACTAGAGAGTTTGATGAGTACCAAATTTGGTATTCCGTATTCGACATAATTATCGCACAGTACGTGCGCTTAAAAAATGGACAATTATTAGTAGTTAAAAGTTTAATTGGGGTCAGAAATTGAGATATTTTTGGTAATTTGTAGTATATAATCGGCCAATCTGGGTTTTCTCTAGTCTAAATCTCCATTGAAAAATCATGTTATGGTATTTGCTTGTTAGGGAATGATTCTGTGGAATTCAGACTTTTAATGCCGCTCCTCTTTAAATAATGTAACAGGAGCGTCAAGGCGATGGATTTTTTCCGGACCTGACTTGAAATCAGTACCCTGTCAGGCTCTCGAGAGATATTTAAAAAAATAAATAAAAAATGTCTCTTTACTTAGTTAGGAATCCAACATTCCAAACACAGGTCAAAACCTTCAGAAATATAAATGTGAATATAAATCAAAAACATTTCTGATTGTAAAAATAAATATCCCCTAGATTACACCTGATGAGGCCATTAAATGGCCGAAACATTCCTGATACCAAACTAAGCAAGTAAAAAAAAAGAAGAAAAAAAAAGAGCCTCCCTCGTCAGATTTTTCAGACCTTGGTGATGAGAAACCACCTTTTTTTTTTGAGTGGCCTAATGACCAAAGTTCAAATTTCCATTCTCAGGTGGGGCCAGGTCAGGTCACATTTTGGAAGTTAAGAATTTAAGGATCTTCAAAAGTAGGGAAAATGTAAGTTTATTTCTATCCCGCTGCATTACTGGCAGTATTAGCTTTAATTTGATACCAAATATCCCAATATCATCAAATTTTTCATCAAAAATTAGCTAAAAGAAAAAAAAATTTCCTCAAAAGCTGATTTTGATGATGCGCGCGGTGATGAGAAACCATTTTATTTTTTGAGTGGCCTTAGGAATGTAGTGTTGGGAGAATCCATGCCATGTCCACCGTACGTCACGGGAGCGTCAACCCTCGGGCCTCCAGTGCGCTTTAATGTGTCTTACCCTTAGTCCTTGTAATGTAATTTCTGTGTTATATAAAGGGATTTCTGTGTTTTATTTTTTTGAAATACAAGATTCCCTATGCTTTAGCACTGAAGGGCCGTATTCAATGCCCCCATTGAATACAATGTGGCCGTATTCAATGGGCTGGGAAAAGATTGATTTTTTTCATTAAATGGCTTCAAATGAAAAATAAACACAAATGCCAACTATATTGATACTGTCTCGTGGGGGCTGGGTCATATCCCACTCAGCCTGCGGCTTCGTGGGATATGGCCCCAGCCCCCACTCGTGAAATACAACAGAGACAGTATCAATGGGCGTTGGCATTTGTCTATATATATAAGTATGTATGGTTTACCTTCTGATAGGAATGGCATTGACATTCACTATATTGACATATCGCTATTATGTTGATATATTGACAACTATATGTCAATAAATGTCATCGACATGAATTAGATGTCAATGACATCCCTACATTCTGAGATATCAAATGTCTTGGTTTGTCTGGCCCTGCCTACTATGCATGTGGGGACAAACTGACCAAGCGACCAGACGCCACTCATTTTACCTGGAAACTGAATAAGATTACCGCAAAAGAGGGCATTTTAAGGTTACAGGTAACTTAACGTTTAGATGGCACCACTGTAAGTAACATTGTTGTATATATTGGAGCTCTGCCCCCGTACCCCCTTTTTCTTTATCTCTTCTTTCTTATTTTTCTTTTATGAAACAGAACTATAGCCGAACCCATCTACCTCTAAAGGATGGGGCCATACAGTGGCGCCATCTTGAGAAAAGGGGGGAATCATTAAGATTACCGGGAAAATGGGTTTTTAAGATTACATGTAACTTGGGTGGCGCCTAGTTACTTGGTCCCTTGTTGCGCCTACTATATATGGTACTAACCCAGGTGTGTAGAACCAGGCAAATTAAAGATTAGCTAATCTTTGAAAAGAGTAGGGGATGTGCCCCGCTAGTGGGTTTCTCCCTCACCTCATAGATGCATTTCATAGATTCGATCCTTAGATGCGGTCACTGTTGTATTGGGCAAGCAGCATATAAATATCTGTCCTACTGCGAGGCAAGACTACTACTATTTGTGGATGGCTACCTTGCTAACTTGAGATAAGTCTGGGGTGTCATTGTACACTTTTATATTAAGCAAATCAATCAATAAATACATTTTAAAAACTCACTGTTAAAACATGACCACTTCCTTAAGTCTTATGATGATGAAAATAACATGAGGTTATACAGTGGATTTACTTGTTTATTCACTTTTTAACAATCATTACGACCGAAAACCAAACTTGATTCAAATTAACATATCTAAGATTCATTTCGTATTACAGTAACACTGTATCATAATAACATTGTATCATACAAATGTAATCACTATTGTCATCTGAAAATATATATGCTAGATCTTCTATGGAATGTGTCAGTAGATATATATACTTATTATTTTCCCATACAAATGAATGATACAGTTAGAGTATTTAATCATAATGTTTTCTTCAAAGGGGTTAACCAGTGAGCTTTAAATATTAACCTGATAAGTTAACTGTAGCATACAGTGATGCCTTAAGAATGCTGCTCAGGATACCAAGATATGCTTATGCTGGACAGACATTTGCTGGCTGTGGTCTATGTGATGTGGTGATACAATTAGGACACTAGTCTACAGTCCTATATGTCGACTTACAGCAAAGAGCAAAGAATAATAAGAGGGTCCACTGGATGATTTCTTGTCCCCAAAAGTCGATGGTGCCCCCTGATGGATGGAGAGTGCAGCCCACATAACCCACTCAAAACCTGTCTACTCATCTATAGATGAAACCACATTTCAGTTCTTAAAAAAGAGGTTTTCAACTCCATACATTTCTTTTATGTTTTTTTTTCATATCCATGTTGAATATGGAGGAAATTTAATCAGTAATAGTAGCTCCAGAGGGTTAGCAGTTAACATGGATTTAGGTAGGAACAGTGAACTATACACTCCATCCACCAGGGGGTGCCACAGGCCATACAAGACTAGAAATCTAAGCTACACTTCCAGCAATATTATCACCCTTTTGGGTTATTTTGAGGTGTTCTCATTGCTTAGGTACAATGCTAAGCCATGGCAGAACACTTAAGTCGACCCTCTTACTGTTATTTGCTCTTTGCTTACAGCATCAGAAAATGGATTAATAAAGAGTATGGTGGATCCCACAAAAGGTGATAGCCAGTACATATCCCATAATGGAAAGGCTGGTATATTCACATTAATATTGAACCTTTGCTGGCTCTGAGCAATCCCTGTTGTTAGCATGGAACCAGCCAACAGGAACTGGAAGCAGAAAGTCGACTACCGCCATACCTTCTGGTTCCTGTTTACTGGTTCCAAGCTATAAGCAGGTACTGCCTAGACCCAGCAACATTCAAGTTCAGGTCATAATGGTTGGTTCCAATCTTTCTTTTTCAGATTATGAAATGAATTGAACACTATTAACAATGATCACAAAGTGGATGTATGTCTCATTACAATCATATACAGAGTAAACTAGGGTTAACTTCCACTTCACCTGAGCTAACAGTTGATCCTTAACCCTTTAATGATGGCATGAAGCCTCAAGGCCTCTTGGTTATGTGGTAGCATAGGGTCGCGAAGTCTCGTCACGAGACACGTACGGGCTCCCCCTATTATCACCCACACGCTTGAGGGATTTCTCCATATATCTCCACTAATATGGAGAGTTGGGTCTTAAGATTGCAAATCTGAGACCAATATAGGGTAATTCACATGTAGGGATCTTAAGTTTAAAACGGGGAAAAATTAGATCAACATTTTATTGCGAGACTTCAAGTCCCCTATTGATATACTACAGCAGGGCCAAAGAGAACTTGTATGGTCGGCTTCTGCATATAGCCCCCTATATAGCACAAACAAGTTACTCGTGTTATTTACCCTTAAGAAACTCATGGTATGTTAGGGAGGGAGTGGTACCGTAAATTCTCGCGTAGAAGCCGCGAGTCAGACTCAGCTTTCTTTTGATACCAAACATGCCTATATAGGGTGTGGCTTATACGAGAGTTTTTATTAGTATACTACAGTACCAAAATCGCAATATTCAGACCCCCTCTGCGGCTTATATAATTTGTCAGAGTTAGGGGTGCGGCTTATACGCGAGTTAGGCTTATACGCGAGAATTTACGGTAGTTGTTTGTTACAGGCCTACATCTCGGTACCCCTCCGGCGACAGTCCGAGTGGAGTTGAGACAGGCATACTCAGCCCTATTATAAGGAGGCACAGTGGGGGTTTAAACACTGGGGCTGGGTGCAGCTGGGGAGTGGATTGGGGGAGGGGAGTCGATCCCTCAAATTGGGGGGGGGGGGAGGTTACCAGTTTTTTAGCAAAAAAACCTGCACATAATTATATTCCATAGGTGTAGCGGAAACAATATCCAAAACCACTCGACGTGGAGGGGTATATAAAATGTGTCCAAGAAATCGAGCAACCCCACACTGAAAAAGTAAACTTGTCTCCAGACTCGTCTAAGTGACTGTCATAAAATAAATGAGTCAAAACTATCAGGTATCCTATCAGGTTACCATCCCACAAATAAAATCTGGAGCTGGCAAATGTCGGGTTTTGGGCTGGCACATGCCAAGCCAGAAGACCCGCTTCCTTGTCACTTATTTATTTTATGACAGTCACTTAGAAGAGTCTGAAGACAAGTCCACTTTTTGAGTGCACATCCTGTTAAATAAATGAGCACTCCTTTAAAAGAGTGTTTTTTAACTGTACTAGCACTGGACTCAATAACTTCAGTACATGTTGAGTCTGAGGAGGGCAGAGATCAGACAGAGCAGCAGCACGCCAGCAGACATCTTGAGGTTGGTCGAACTGTTGCAGAAGTCGCTGTTGCAGCATGCACTAACGACGTTTCCGGTTGTTGCCTCGTTACAGTTGCTATCACAGCCTCGGGTAACAGCGGTATAGGTGTTCCCTGTCTTTGTAACGATTTTCTGGAACACAAAATACATGTTTAAGCAATATGCTCAATTTTTACACAATCAAATCATATATTGTTTGTTTTTTTGGCATCATGAACAGCTGTTTAATTATATAGGTTAGATAGCGAACGTCCCAGTGGGCAAACTGCAGTTGATTCAATGAGTGCTCAACATTATATCAAACAGGTGATACAGGGTTTTCATTTGGTTGATATTGATGAGGTCATCGACATTGATCATTCATCAGTGATTCAACATTGATATGGCCATTGTGAATCAACAACAAATAAACATAATAAATGATCATTTACATCGATTTGATATTGACTGCTGATACATAATTTGAGATTCAATATATTGTCATGTTTTCAACCTAAATGCAGTATTCTTATGGAGACGCATTCCTTGCAATTTATATATTTTCATCACAACATCCCCCCCCCCCATTTCTCCAAGATTAAATGATATTTCTATCACCATCCAGGGTAGGCGTGCATGAATGACCTCTGATGATTATACTAAGAGGTGATCATATCCATTTCAAGGCTTTATGTATTATACTTAGCAAAAAAGGCAGTCTTACTGAAACCATGTATGTATTCTTGTAATTTAATTCCAAATGTCAACCAAATGCACACATCATTGTTGTCAATGAAAATGAATGACATTTTGATCAAATGTATAGATTGATGAGAAAATAAGAGCTTATAATTAGGGAAAATATGTGTAGCATGTAGATAGAAATGCTAAGGAGTATGGTGTGAAGGCACCTAGTGGGAACAGTGGGAAATGCATGGTTGATTCAAGGTTGATATCCAAACATTGCATCAATGTTGAAACAGGTGTTAGTTGACAACGTTGAAATAATAACATTGCATCAATGTTGATTGATCTACCGTGTAACCCTATATCAACCAGTTGTCAATGTTAAATCAAGGTTTTGTGCCCACTGGGGTGGTTTCTTCAGTAAACATGAACCTTGATACTTAAAGATGTATTGTAAAAATATTGTGCTGAAATTACGGAGAATCAGTGTAAAATTTGACAGTGTATCTCTGTGATGTGATTTACGGTGAGAAAATTCATTACATTGAACATCTGTAAACAAGGGAAATTTGGAGACTTTAGTGGAAGCTCTTACTTTAAAGCCGTAGCCCAGACTCTGGTTGTATGTATTAACATAGTATACATTACTATACATACTGTACATTATTTCAATTATCAAAGGGTCAATCTTGAAGCCTTTGCTACATTATAGATGATACATATATAATTTCTCTCTCTATGACACTGGGGACAACTAAAGATGATGAAAGCACCCGTTTTGTGGTAATTATTCCTAGTATCAACTGTTAGAGCTTATTCCTTTCACACCATTTATGAACAGTTTGGAGGTCCTCATTAATAGTAGCTTGGAGATTAGGGGTGTTCAAGGTTTGCTCTATGTATAAGACAGTGTCATCTGCATAGTGCTGACAGGATAAGTCTTTGAGAACATTATGGAGATAATTTATATATATGATGAATAAAAGGGGATCCAAGACAGAACCCTGAGGCACTCCACAACCAACATGATGAGGGGGAGATACCATACCATTTGCACATGTAGACTGAACCCTTTCAGACAGATAATTTTGAATTAATTTTACGAGAGTGTTATGGAGTCCTAATTTGGTTAATTTTTTCAATAGAAAATTGTGATTTATTGTGTCAAAAGCTTTCCGAAAGTCTAAAAATATAGCAGTAGTTGTTAGTTCTCTATTGACTGCGTTCCTGATAGAGTTGGTGAATTTGGTTAAACTGTCCTAGGTAGATCTCTGGCTTCTGAACCCAACCTGTGTGGTGGTCAATATCTGGTTCTCATTTAGGTGACCAACTATTTGCCTGTGCATTACCTTTACCATAAGTTTAGTAGGAAGAGGTAATATAGAAATAGGCCTGAGGTTGTTAACATCTGACGGGTCACCACCTTTTGGTAGAGGCTTAACAGTGGCCTTCTTCCAGTCCCTAGGGTATATGGAAGTGGTTATTACCAGATTGAGTATGTGAACAAATTTTCCAGGCATAGCCAGAATGCAATCCTTCAAAACCTGAGAGGAGATATGTGTGACACCTGATGATTTGCTTGTATTAATTTTCTTAGCCAATTTGATGACATCCTGCTCTGTGACCGGTGTAAGGTTAAAATTTGCATCAATTCCAGTGCCATCAAATACCCATGGGGTGTTTTGGTTAGCAGCTAGGTTCACTCCTATCGTGGCAGAGTATGTATTTATATACTCAGCAATATCATTAGTAGGGACAGGGTTAGTAGTTGTCTGGTCTATGAGACTGAAGCTGGTTGCCGAGAGTTTTGGATTAATAACTGCGTTAACAGCCTTCCAGTATTTCCGTGCATCTTTAATATGGTTGTCAATTAAATTCTTATGATATCTGTTTTTGGCAATTCTTCATTGGTTCTTAGTATAATTTCTTAAATAAATAGCAATATTGTAATCATCTACATTAAGGTTTTTTTTGTACTTTTTCATAGCAAGGTTTTTGTCCTTGATTAGTGATAAGAGGCCAGCATCGAACCACTTAGCCTTGACATGTCCAATATTAAATTGTTTTACTGGACTGTATATATCAAGCAAACGGGCTATGGAAGAGGTATATAGTTCCCAAGCCACTTCAGGGTCTTCACAGGCATTGAAGTTCTTCCAATCTTGGTTAATTAATTCCTTTGTGAATGCAATAGGAGAATAATCTTTGTAAGATCTACCAATGAAACATAACTTCTCTTGAGGCAGTTTGGTGTGCTTGCGAGTGAAAAATATCATTTCATGGTCAGACAAATTCATAGTGGCAGTACCACTGTTAACAACATGTATGGAGTTTGTCATTATAAGATCTATGGTTGTATGATTCCCTTTAATATTAAAGCGAGTGATTTGCCTAATTAGCTGTATTAAACCAAGGTGAGCACACATATTTCTGACTTTGACTTTACTAGGGTTAAACCTTGCAAAATCAGTATTGAAATCACCCATTATGTATGATTCCGGGTATTTGTCAGAGCCAATATTGTTAAATGCATCTGATAATGAGGTAATGGCATTAGCCAGGTAACTAGGAATTAGGAATGTAGTGTTGGGACACGAACCTTGTGCCTCGTCCACCGAATATCTATATAACTAGAGGGTGGCCTATATGTATTAGCTATAACTAGATGTCTCATATTTGTGCCTCTACATGGGTCCCCACGGTTTTGGCCGTGTCGCCGTATCAATTTTTAGCAACAGGGCCGTGTCACTGTGTGGATTTTTACATATATAAGAGATAGTAGAAAAAAATCTGTGGGTCCATTTTTATCCCTAATTTTTTGTGTCTGTCGATTTTTAAAAGGGCCTAAAAGGGCCGTGTCGCCGGTGTCAAATTTTGCCCATGTAGAGGCACATATGACTATCCATTGAAGTTGGATGTCGTCATTACTTATATTGATTGTGTCTGGCAAGTTCTGAGTCAGAATATGTAATGCCATGCTTTATATATGTGACCAGGCCACATCCCCGCCCTGCCACCTGTCTGTCCAATCTTGAGATGTTATTACCTGGGATATCTACCTTGTTGTTGGGTATTTTGTCAGTGAGCCATGATTCACCAACACAGAAATAGTGGAAGCCAGAGTTCATAAGGTATTGTCTGAAAAGGTCCATATTATTATTAGCCACAATGCTTCTTATATTCAAATGGCCAAAATGCAAGCCCTTGACCCCTGTCAGATCAAGCGTAGGAGCTGTACTTGAGCAATAAACTAGGACTACACCAACCCGGTCCTCCCCTATGTAGGCCATGTCTCTTCACCACCACACACCTTCTATAGTACCAATTGGTAGACAGGCTATTGCATTTCTCGCAGCCTGGGTACATCAAATGATATCTCACATAAACCGAAAAGAGGGAGTTGTACAGTTGGGGCCGGGCTCCATGCTTGCTTTAGCATGGAAATATATATAGTAAAATACAATGGGGTTAATTTAAAAAATTTACCTTACATGGTTAAGGATAAGACAAATTATTGTTTATTGTATGTGTAACAAAGAAAATGAAAGAAAGAAAATGAGGTAGGGGGCAGACCTTTCAATATATAGCACATACTATTCCGTGTATTTGGAGAGATTGTCGCAATCTATAACCAGTAGAGGGATAGAGCAGTCATACTATGAGAGATAGACTTTTAGGCTGCTTAAAGTATGCCATTTTGAGACTATATGCAAGAAATGCTTTTTTTCGTCAAAGCACCCTTTTCTGTTAGTCCATGCGTGCCCGTTATGGCCATGTGTATTGTGGACCCCCGCAAATTTGTGGAGAAACAGCACGCAGTAAAACAATACTTACGGAACATCGCCCTGTTCCACTTGGGGTGCAGTATTGGGTTCTATCAATATTAATCCCTGTCAGGCAGTCTATATTGGAGGCATCGGTAGTCCAGGTGCACGAGAGACACTGGATGGCATCAGATACTGAAATGAAAGAAGTCAGTAATCATTGATTATTAAATTCTCATTGTAGCTAGTTCCATGTGTCTGTAAGAACAAGGAAGGAAAGGCATACCACATACCAGTGTGGTATTTCTATAGCATACCACACGACAGGGTGGTACGTTCTTTGTGACTTTGGACTAATTAAAAGTTATCTAAGTCCCACCGTACTGACCAATCAGCGACCAGCATGATGCTCTACTAGGGGATATTCAAGTGTAACGGTCACGGGAAAGTCATCTGGAGACAACTTAACCGCACCGTACGTTACTGGATCGGTATGGTCCTTATATAGGGGTGTAGGATTCCCTAGTGATACCTCCCTGCGGATTTATCACCAAGGCGTGAGTAATCCGAGCCCCTACACTACCCCTACTCAGCTTACATCAACCCTTCTAGACACTGATTCTCCGGGATTGGGCTTTCTCTCCCTCCTAGAAGGGGCTTTATCAAGCAGTAGCGGAGAGTCCCGGAAATCTAGTGGTCCTCCAACATCCAGGTCACCCACTGGAGACCAAAGGTCCCAATTAATGGGGCTTTCAGGGGTAGACACCAACTTTTTCAGGTGTGGGCCACCCGGGCCCGTAGCTATGAAAAAATGCGGGCCCGGACCAAGATCTGTGGGCCAATGGTCAATTTATTTATTTTTAAGAGAAAAAAAAGATGTATATTCTTGATTGTTGTATGAAAGAGTGTAATCAATATGATTAAATCAGGCACATTTCCCTCTTTCCAATGATATATTACATGATAATACTTGTCAGTCAAACTTTCCTTAAATGTCCTTAAAATACTCCTGTGGGCCACCTGGGCCCGTAGGAATGTTATTTTGCAGAAAACTACGGGCCTGGACCCAAAACTACGGGCCATTGGCTCCCGGGCCAGCGTTAGTGTCTACCCCTGGGCTTTATCAAGCAGTTGCTGAGATACCCCGGCACCAACGATGTAAGCTTTCCACACCATACCAATACAGTCAATCCAACCGACCCTTTGACAAGTCTCCAACTGCGTTACTAACTTCCGACATACCCTACTACGACTCAGTTACTCCCAGTTGGCTGAGGCTCCCATTCCTGGGACCCACTGGGGGCTGACCCTGTTTCCAATGTCCCTAGCAAATTGGGAACTGACCTGTCAACGTGTCACTGTTCACTCATCACACACTTTCTCCACCAGTGTAATGGTCGCGGAAAAGTCATCTGGAGATAGCGGGATTCGAACCCACGACATCTAGACCCATGGGCCAATGCTCTACCACTGAGCTACATCCCCATCCAAAAACTTAACCGCATCGTACGTTACTGGATCGGTATGGTCCTTATATGGGGGTGTAGGATTACCCAAGTGATTTATCACCAAGGTGCGAGTAATCCGAGCCCCTACACAAGTATGACGTCATCAACAACCCAGCAAATCAAAATCAAATGATGTCGTACTTGAATGGCCCCACACATTTATCATGGTATTGCTGCACATTTCATTAAATTAGTATCAACCTAAGCACATTTTGTTATAGTTCTACCATGATATTGCCGGTGACATTATCTTTGTAGAAAATATCTTTTGAATATATGGTTCCAAACATATTTGTAAGGCTTTGGGTGTTTCAAATATAAAAGATAATCATATGGTTGGATTATGGATATTTATAATGTGATTATGTTCCTTTTTATAACCAGCAACAGCAAATTCCACAGTGGAATTGTGAAAGCATATTCTTGTTATCCTAAGGTTGTGACTTTGAATCTCATGTCATAGTTGTGCTATCAGTTTAACGAAGAAAATGAAAGAAAGAAAAAGAGGTAGGGGGCAGACCTTACAATATATAGCACATACTATACCGTCTATTTGGAGAGATTGTCGCAATCTATAACCAGTAGAGGGGTAGAGCAGTCATACTATGAGAGATAGACTTTTAGGTTGTTTAAAGTATGCCATTTTGAGACTATATGCAAGAAATGCTTTTTTTCGTCAAAGCACCCTTTTCTGTTAATCCATGCATGCCCGTTATGGCCATGTCTCATCAAATAGATATAAGTTGAGAGTCTATGACTGATTACAATGCAAAAGCAGTTGCAAACTATGACCGGCTGCGATCTATTAGTTTGAGTACAGATTTATTCATTTTCATGATATTCGATAAATTTGTTTCCGTGAGTACAGAGTTGATTCCATGGCTTTAACAGTATGTAGATATAGTATAATAAGTATGTAGATAATTTCATAAATAGCTGAAAGTCAGCAGAGATTGAATGACAGTGTTCATAGCAATTGTATTTCAGCATATGGCCTTGCCAAGGGTCATATGCGCGTTGTACCATATTTCAACAAGATCACCCGTGCAATCTGATGGTATATGATGAGTTGATATTGTGATTTGATGAGATAATGTGAACGGATAGGCGTGAGCATGCCTATGTTTCTGGGTCAAGGGGCAAGGCAAGCGTGAATTTGAAAAATTATCATTAAAACATTAAAATCATGATTAGTATCATAAAGTCTTAAAACATCTTTTCCTGGCCATTGCTATGTGCATCTGCCCTAAAGGGGTGAGAGGGAAACAAGATTTTTAAAAAGGAATACAAATGCATACCTGGTAGGAGGAATAAAGACAGAGAGGATAAGTCGAGGGGAAAAGAGGAAGTAGTAGAAATGAGGGGGCCTCAACATAGACTTTCAACTTGTATGGATTTCATGAGACACAGCCTTATACGGGAAAGATCCTATGCTGGTTCCAGAGGCATGTACCAGGAGGCTCAGGTAGTCGTGTGTCAAACCTCCATTTTCCCCCTTTGTGTAGTTTACTTTGGAGGGTTCTCTCTCATTTACTATCTGTTTATATTCTGTATAAATTTGATTAATGTTTTCCCCATGACATGGTCTTTAATTAGATAAGCTTACAGCAATGTGAATAATTCAAATCTTAGAGAAATAGAGCATTAGCACCTCTGTGGGTGACCACATGTCAGTCTGTCAGAGTGTAGTTAATGCATTGTCTCTCAATCAGGCTAAGTCCCTCACTTCACACCTGAGACAATGGGGAGGTGATTAAGGTGATTAAGATAGGGGTGGGATGTCATCCATTAGTCTTATCAGTGTTATCTGTGGCCATTGTTCCTAGGTGTGAATAGTGGCTGATAACAGATTTACCCACAATGCACTGCTCTGAGTCAGGGGACAGAAAGAAAATGGCGGCTCCCATGCCATGTAGGCTATCCTCCCTATACACGGCAGCCACCTGACGGCTACTTATTTGCTAAGGGAGTGGAACTGTTACACCCCCATTCATGTTTACAGACCGCACACCACTAGCAACACGTACCACTAAAACAGGTGAAACCCCCCGAGATATTGGCAAATACGTGCTAGTTCTCCTAGGTGCGCCCACAAACGTTAAGAGCGCAATCTTAATTAAGACATCTTAAAATGTCTTAATGTGTGGAGCACAGTATACTGGGAAGTATTACATCTAAAATACATCTTAAAATGTCTTAATCTACCCAGAAAGAAAAAAAAAGGGGGTTGGGGGCGCAGAGCCCCCCTTTACATTCTAGTCGACTAGCCTATCCTACAATAGACTGTGTAGTTTAAGAAAGGATTACGATAGGTTAAGATGAGATTAAGACTAATTTTAAGATGATTAAGACAATCTTAATTCTGTGTTAAGGAAGATTAAGACCACTTTCGAACACAAAGTGGCTAGGTAAGATGGGTGGCACACTCTATGGAGGAGTGACAGTATTAATTTTAAGACAACTAAGACCATCTGAATTCTTAGTTTAAGATTGCACTCTTAACGGTTGTCCGCGCACCTAGGAGAACTATCCCGGGCGTGCGAGATATTGACGCTAGATGTCTCCACCCGTGGGACTGAATTGTATCTCTGTAGGCTTCAGCTCTCCCTCACTCTCCAATATCCACCAGTGGATAATGGCCACCACTCCTTTCTAGTCAGGACCAAACCTCTGCTGGAGAGTGAACGCTATGTTGGAGATTTGAGGCGCGCAGAGACTACTCTGCCATATAGTGGGGGGGCAATTGTATTTCCGTGGGAATTTCGTGGTTATGGCAGTTTCTCAATTGATGTCTATAGTTTCAAAGGTGCTTAAGAAGATAGGATACCGCTCCATTTTTTATTTCTACTACTTGAGCTATTTTTAGGCCAATTAAGGTTGATAAGGGTAATTACAGCTTTATGAGGCTCTGTCTCTCTAAGAAATAGAGCTATCAATTTTCCAACAACACCTACCCCCCCTAAATCAAGTATGGGGAATCTCGTGGTGAGGTTCATTTTTCTGTATTCCTGATGGTTGCCTAGCAACAGGCATATTTTGCTGCTTATCTGTAGTAACAGTGCCAAGCACAGTTGCATCACGTGGGGATGTTTTGAAGATCATCTTTCAATATTTCAAGGTATATATCATATGAGGAACATCTATATGTACATGTATTGGCCCAAGGCTTGCCTAGCAACAAGCATATTTTGGCCTTTTTGCATAGCATCTTGCTCATTCTACACTAAAGTAGTTACAGCATACACTCTACATACCGTATTTCCCCATGTGTAAGTCCAGGCTTATACAAGTATAAAGCGCTAAACCAACCAAGCTTATACATGGGACATGCTTATGCACAGGGTGGGGTTAGATTTCTAGAAACTCTCTGGCACCTTTTCATTTGCGAGTATTTGAGACATTTGCATTTAAGTACATAAGATATATATCAAGCCCAGTCTCAGGAACACTGTTAGCGTTAATAAGTTCCACCAAATACCACTTAAAGCAACTTAAATGCCGTTATGACCTTACCCGGATCTTAACATGGCATTTACTGAACTTAAAGCTACGTGAAGTGTTCCTTTAAGGCATCTTAAAGTTGCGTAAATGCAAACACCCATGCAGTGGTAGAGACAGCACCACGCCCTCCTCCCCGGCGGCTCCTGCCTCACTGCAGGCTGGGGTGGTCGGGTGGCTTTGGTGCCTATGGCAAGCGATATGTTCACTCCCGATATCAGAGTTTTCTACTCTGATATTGTAGTTCCTAACTTTTATATCAGGGTTCCTAACTTTGATATCAAAGTATATTACTCCGATATCACAGTTTCTAACTCTGATATCAGAGTTCCTAACTATGATATCAGTTCCTAACTATGATATCAGAGTTCCTAACTATGATATATTCGAGTTTATTACTCCGATATTGAAATATGTAACTCCGATATTGAAGTCCGCTATCGAAGTTTTAAAGTCTGATATCATAGTTTCTTACTCTGTTATCAGCATGTAAAACTTTGATATCGAGGGTGAACAAATGGCTTGCCACAGTAGCCCTCCCCACATCCACCCTACCCCAGCAAGCTGATGCCCTATACAGGGACCTATACATCTAACACACAGCCATGTCTTGGCAGGGGCGGATCCAGGAGGAAGGGGCATACTGGGGGTCGGCCCCGTCTCTCCCCTTTTCCTTTAAAAAGAAAAGTGAGGGTTTTTTTCTGATGATATTTCGGCCTGCTGTAATTGGTGTCAGTCACGACATTTTTCAATGGTTTGCAATTTAGTGACCCCCCCCCCCCCCCACCGCCACCTCTTTTTCAGATTTCAGAGTCCTTGCCTTTTTAGGTGTTCATGTTATTTTTAGTCACACCCTACTGCAGTCAAGATATATGCAATAGCGGCATCGCAAAAGGACAAAACGTAAACCTTGATCAAAAGGTAAGGACTCTGAAAAGATTTGTTCTAAAAAAAGGGGGGGGGGCAAAGAGGAAAGAAATTTGTCTGAAAAATGAAATAAAACAATAAATTACTCACCGGCAAAGACTGCGCTCAGCAATAAAACGGTCACTAATAATCCCCTCATGGTGAAAACTTGGTGTTTGTAGGAATACTGAGACTCGCTGCGAGGAGGGTGTCAGACTCTGCCGGGTGTCGCGGGGAGAAGGTGGGTACGGCAGGTGTGGGTGCAGCTAACGTCGGGAGTCCTCTGAGGGTGATACCCACCCTACCAGGTAACCTCCCAGACTACGCCCCAGGCACTATTTACATATATGCAAAGCAGCCATTCTACCAAAACATGCACACGGCCACCTTGGAGGGGAGCGGTGTGGTGGGATTTGTGAAACTAAAGGTTTAGCTAAACCTTTTGTGAGAATTCACTTTGGAATATTTCATATTTGAAAAGGGACTATGAGAGTGGGATTTTGCATCAGAAATAGATTTTTGTTTTCCATAATGCTTTTGATATGGGACACAATTTGTGAGAATTGAGTGAGTGGTGCAAAGGGGGCTTACACCCTCATATGTAGGTCGTGGATCCAAGTAAATACCGCAGAGATGGCGGAGGGGGAGGGGGCTCTGAGAAAAGTAGGCAACTGGAAATATCTATGGTAGCATCATAAAAGTGAGGATTGTGAGGAAGAATTGGCAATATGAGAGAATAAAGGGAATGATTCTGGCATTGGGCCAGAATTGAATCCATCATGGAATCGTTGCTGAGGGCTAATTCATGAAAGGGAAAGGAAGAATTGTAATTCACACCAAAAAAAATGACATTGAAGGGAGCAACCCACAACAATTGTTCAATCATTCTCCTTTCTGATTTCCTCATGCACGTCGGAACTTAGAATCAAAGTATTTGGGGAAAAGTTGTCTTGAATTTCGAGACATTTTCCAAGACCACCAGCAGCCCAGTGTCAGCATTTCACCTTTTCCAAACAGCAGTTATCCATTTCATCATTTCCCCTGTATTCCCATTTCCCATGTACCCCGTACCCGTGACTAGCGCTGGGGTGTAGGCGGGGTGATGACCTGGCCATGCTGCCATACTAGAAAAGTCATTTACGATTTTGAACAGATGAATTTCAGATCTCTAGAGCGGGTGGAGTAAAAAGAAAGCACATTAAGACCACCCAACCCCCCTCCCCCACCTACAATATTGACCACAAAAACAAACCAGATTTCTCAGTTTATTTATACATTAATTAATTACAGTAGTACTGAGTAAGACTACAGGTGCAAATCTTAGTCATTCGGATTTCCGTATTACTCTATATCTCCCACCCCTACAAATACTACCCCTGTGTGACTACCCACCCCCCCCCCCCCCCCACCCATCCCCCAATCCCCCAATCCCCCACCCCAAGAACAAACTGGATTTCTCAGGACATGTCTCCCCTCTCCTATAGCACGACTAGATATGGGTGTAGGAGGGGCCGGTGAGGGGTGGGGTATAGGTAGAGAGGGCGGCTACAGTGACCTGTTCCTTA
Organism: Harmothoe impar; assembly: GCA_947462335.1. NCBI lineage: Eukaryota > Metazoa > Annelida > Polychaeta > Phyllodocida > Polynoidae > Harmothoe > Harmothoe impar. The sequence continues at coordinate 10,728,321 of OX381705.1, read as the reverse complement.
TTTGCTCGGCCCTCTTCTTCGCACGCCAGGGATAGCTCTCCTAGGAGCGCGGACAAACGTTAACAGCGTAATCTTAACACAGAAATAAGATCGTCTTAATCATCTTAAAATTAGTCTCAATTTTATCTTAATCCTATCTTAAACTATCTTAGACTATCATAAAAGTGTTACTAAGCAAATGAGAGGATGGTGCCACTAGTAGTGGTAAGACCATACACAGTCCATTGTAGGATAGGCTAGTCGACTAGTATGTAATGGGGTGCTCTGCCCCCCAACCCTGTTTCTTTCTTTTTTCTTTTAGATGTTTATGTTGTCTCATCTGGGTGTAGGGTATATACTATAAAGGCAGACCCCAGCTAGCATAGTGTGAGTATGTGACACTAGGTGGCAGATACAAAACAGGACTGCCTTAGATTAAGACATTTTAAGATGTAAGATTAAGATTGCGCTGTTAACGTTTGTCCGCGCACCTGGGAGAGTTATCCTGTACTTGCCTCTTCTTCTCCCTAGGTGTGTGAGGCTAAAAGGCAGGAGGGCCGCATAGTGCTTTAAAGTGGTATGTCTTTATCGACATGATGCATGAATGCAGCCCTGGCGAATGATTCATGATTCACCAGCTCCACATTCATGCATCATAACGATGAAATTTAGATCTCCAGAGCGGGTGTAGAAAAAAGAAAGCACACTAAGACTACCCAACACCCCTCCATAAAGTATTTACGCACCAAGGGGGGGTCTTTTTTTTGGAAAATTTTGCGTACATAAACCCTTTGTTTTAATGCGTACAAGAATTTTAAGGGAAGGTGGGGGGTCAATTTCTGGAGAAAATTTGCATACATACTTTATGGAAGGCCCCTACTCAACTGGGCTGCACTCCTGCTTAATGGCGATAAAGGGCATAGTGCATTAAAGGGGTATGTAGCAGTTAAAGGGTTAAGGGTGTGAGGCTGGAGGAGCTGTGGGGAATGCGGCCAGATGTACAGGAGGGGGGGGGGGGTAGATGGGGGGGCATGTCACATGTCGGTTTTAAGAAATGGCCATGTCACATGTCATTAAGGAAAAAGCCATGTTACTAGTGTCGCCAATCAAAATAATTCAGGGCATATAGAGAGTTGTAAATGGGGGACTTGGGGCTGCAGGCCCCAGGAAAACTTTTGAATTTTAAAACCCACAGGGACCAAATTTGAGGAAAGGGTTTGGTAGCCTACCTCACTCTATATGAGATTCTTTTTCCATGTCACTTAGCCCCATGTCACATGTCGATTTTAAGAAATGCCCATGTCGCCATGTCGGTTTTAAGAAATGCCCATGTCGCCATATTGATTTTAGGGGTCTATACCCATTACAGCTACTCGTAGGGAAGGGGCTGAAGGAAACATCTGTCACCATGACACACAAACAGGGTCTGCGAGTAACTCGCTAGTACTGCATCAGGCTGCTGTCTACACTGAGAATGTAAACCTGTCTCCAGACTCGTCAAAGAGATTGTCATAAAGTAAACAAGTCAAAAGTTGTCTAACCTATCACATTACCATCCCACAAATAGAATCTGGAGCTGGCAAATGTCCGGTTTTGGGCTGGCACATGCCAAGTGGGTCTTCTATCTCTAGCTAGAAGACCCACTTCCTTGTCACTTAGACAAGTTTTTGACTCGTTTATTTTATGACTGTCACTTGGAAGAGTCTGGAGACAAGTCTACTTTTTGAGTGTACATGACCCTTACGTTAACAAGCTAGTGAAGGGTTGGAGATCTCCACAGCAACTACCAAGTGAAACAAGGGGTGCAGTGGGGTCCCCCCTCAGGTCGGAAAGTCGCCGAAATTAAGGGCCCCAGGTCACAAAGTCGCTTTTTTAGACCATTTTTGCATAGGCATATTTTCCCAATAGTCACCAGGTCGCTTAAATTATTGTACCAGGTCGCCAGGTCGCCTGGAAAACAGCCCAGGTCGCCAGGTCGCTTTTCAACCCTCTGGAGCCACAAACAGGGAGGCAGAGGGGTGCACATTAATATAATTATGTCCCCTGCCTCCAAAAAGTGCAAAAAGGTGCAGTGCTAAAAGCGCCAAATGTGGTACAGATGCTCATTTGGTCGTGTGCATACATGTAGCCTAGGTTGGAACTATAAACATGTATCGGAAAGCATGGAGATGTAAAATCTCTAAAGAGTCAATGTATTACCTTTCAATTGTGTAAATTATGACAAAATCCTACAAAGGCAGCATGGTGCTTTAATGCATTACATCATGTTGTCGACATGATGCATGAATGCAGCCCTAGTGAGTACAGAGGAGTAGCTTACATCGTGCTAGTCCTTAAAGGGTTAGGGCCGAGTCATTTATTGCCAGCTGGGGGGGGGGGGGGGGTGAGTATAGGGGGTCATAATGGTCAGAAAACAAGCCCTAGGTGGGGGGACCAAAACTAGAAAAGCCATGATTGCATGATTGCACATGCGGACACATGCGTCTTTTGGGGGTCATTTCTTAAAATTCAAAAGTAGTCAAAAGATAATTTTCGCTTAATTGGTGGGAGGGGGTGGAGTGAAAATTGCCTTTTTTGAAAAATCCACCAAGCACCCCCCCCCCCCCCGGCAAAAAATGACTCGCTTCTTAATTCTCTCTATCGTGGTCCTTAAAGTGTCAACTCTCTACACTCAAAAAGTAGACTTGTCTTCAGACTCTTCCAAGTGGCGGTCATAAAATATATTAGTCAAAAACTTGTCTAAGTGACAAGGAAGCGGGTCTACCAGCTGGAGATAGAAGACCCACTTGGCATCTGCCAGCCCAAAACCCGACATTAGCCAGCTCCAGATTCTATATGTGGGATGGTAAGCTGATAGGTTAGACAACTTTTGACTCGTTTATTTTATGATAGTCACTTTGACGAGTCTTGAGACAAGTTTACTTTTTCAGTGTATAGTCCCACCCCTGTAGCAGTGCTCGTGATATAGGTGTGGACCCTGGGTAAACTCTGCCCTATCTAGTGCAGGTCACGAGGCAGGTGCAGGGGGGGGGGGGAGACATGGCCTGCTCCTCTGTTTGCCCCTCTAAGGCCAATCCCATGTTTGGTTAGGGAGTGCTCATTTATTATCAACAGGGGGGGGGGGTGGTGGGTTGGGGGGGGCAAAAGAATTTGGACCCCTTGACCGGGGGGGGGGCAAAGAAATTTGGACCCCTCCTGGGGGGGGGGCAAAAAAATTCAACCTGTTTTGAGCCAAAAAGCCCGCGCGTTACTATGCTTCAAAGGGCCCGCGCGCGAGCCGATTTTCGACCCTAAGGGGGGGGTAAAAAATTTTGACCCCTTATAGGGGGGGGAAAAAAATTTCGCACGCTCCGCGAGGAAACCGACCACCCCCCCTGTTGTTAAAAAATGATCACTCCCTTACATTGTTTGTCATCCAGAAGGGTGAGGGTTCCTGTAGGAACTAGGCTGGTCGGTGTATTTCATGGTAGCAACGGCAATAACTATGTTATAGTTATTTCACAGCCTCAGGAGCTGATGCAGGATTTTGAGAAAAAGGGGGACAGGCATTGTTTAGAAAACATCCCCAAAGAATATCTACTTCAAAAACATAACAATTTCGGCCCAAAAAGGGGAGGGCGCACGGCCCACCCACTAAATCCGCCCCTACGACCAGAGGTTTGTAGTTGTATATTGGCGATAGTCAAAGCTGGTCACGAGTCGTAGACGAGTGTATTCAGCCGTGACTGAGCCAACATAGTGGCTGTGACAAGTCTGTGACTGTGATTTAACTGACTTATGCCACACCAGTGTGACAGGAGGGGTTGGCCGTTATGTCTTGATGACTCATCTATTTCTATATAATTATTATCCATCTTGGGGGTCTCGATGGGGGGTCCCCATGTCACATGTCGATTTTAAGAAATGCCCATGTCGCCCTGTCAATTTTAAGAAATGTTCATGTCACCATGTCGATTTTTAGAAATGGCCCATGCCACTGTCTCTGAGATTTCTCATGTCCCATGTCACTAGGGCTCAAAATGCCCATGTCGCCATGTTGATTTTAGGGGTCGACCCCTATCATCTTACAAATCACCTGAAATACTAAGGCATAGGATCCCATACATGTGGCGAGATGTGTGCCTCTACATGGGTACCCGTATTTTTGACCGTGTCGCCGTGTCGATTTTTAGCAAGAAAAGGCTGTGTCGCCGTGTCGATTTTTAGCTAAAAAAGGGCTGTGTCGTCGAATTTTACCCATAATATAGAGGGACAAATACACCCTACCCCTACCCCCCCCCCCCAGCCATAGCATTCTTACACCGGCTGCAGGTGTGAGAATGCTGCTTGGACGAGGTGTGAGAGTATTATAATCACCCCCACCCAGTTTTCTCACCTCCCCCCTCTCCCCTTTATAAGCAGCATTTGGCGGTCACACCTTGTCTGTGTCTGTCAGATTTTATCCTTCAGTTTTATGTGTCTGTCAAATTTTATCCCTAAAATATATGTGTCTGTCGAATTTTATTCCTCAGATCTATGTGTCCGTCGATTTTAAAAAGGGCCGTGTCGCGCGTGTCGATTTTTAAAAGGGCCGTGTCGCCGTGTCACGCGTGTCGATTTTTACCCATGTAGAGGCACAGATGTACATTATTGTATTCATGATATATTGTCGATGAGTGTCTCTTACACAACTAGACATACACAGAGCAAAGAAGTAGAATCACAGTGTCTCCCGACTTGATCACTGAAGTAACTCTCCCCAGGACTCTAAAGTTACTCCCTAACATTACACACACAGAAAAGTGAGAGTCATTGTCGCTAAAACTAGTTTTAGCGACAATGACTTTCACTTTTTGAGGGTGTAGCAGGAGTCTATAATAATGCTATAATGCCTCCCTATCATTAGCAGGAGTCTATAATAATGCTATAATGACTCCCTAACATTAGCAGGACTCTATAATAATGCTATAATGACTCCCTATCATTAGCAGGAGTCTATAATAATGCTATAATGACTCCCTAACATTAGCAGGAGTCTATAATAATGCTATAAGGGAGCGTTCATTATTTATGCCAGGGGGGGGGGTGTGCAAATCAGGGGGGGGTCATTTTTTTTAGGGGTATTCGGAGTTTTTTTTTTTTTTTTTCAACCTATTCTTGGGGGGGGGGGTCTTTTTTTTTCAACCTATTCTGAGGGGGGGGGTCATTTTTTTTAGGGGTATTTATTTGGGAGGGCGTATTTTTTGACACAACGTGACGCGAATTTCACGACACATGTCGAGAATTGGGGTCATAGAGACGGTAGAATTTCTTGCCTACCAATCGACACTTGAATGATTCACTACTTTTCTTTTCCTAAACAACAATAATTAACTGGAGAAAGAGCATTAATTCAACACGAGAAGAGTACAGAAGTAGGGGGTCTAAACAGCAAAGCTATCAGTGTGCAGTTAGATGAATGCTATTGTGGCACCGAAATATGAGAGTACTGTATCCGAAATAGTTTGGGTTAATTGGACTTTAGCCTTGCCCATCATATTTTGGCATCCATATGCAAGGGTGAACTTGCCTACATGTCTAGACCCTGCCTTTCTTCCCAATAGAGGAGCAGATGCATAGTATGCAAGATGCAGATCTACCTCATATAATATTGATACATTGTAGCTTAGGTCCACTCCACCAGTCAAAGGCGTGATTACACTGGTCATGATACACACTTTTCCTTGGTATCTTGTGCCAGACCCTGCTAAATGAGCCACAGCGTTCTGATTGCAGAGCTCTCAATTTTTTTAGAATACCTTCACCATCTCCCTGATAGCTGCCTGCTTCTCACAGATTCTAGGACTTACAAAATCAGCAGACTCATAGAGTAAACATGATCATCCCACTATAAATCGGTGTACCGAATGCCTTGAAATGTAGCAAATAGCCACCAGATCCACAGAGTTTTCTGCTGCGGATGCCACTCCTTCTGTCGCCAATTTCTAAATCTCCCTCTAAGTTCATCTTTGGCTTCAACAGAAATCAGGCACTGAATAATCATTGCTACTCATCGCTACTTGGCCTCATCAGAATTTTAGAGCTCTATATTTGGTTCGGGTCAAGTTGCTTCCGATGCTCTGCAGGGTTATCAGTGAGTTATTCATCACTTTTTTAAAGCTTTTATTTTTTTTGGAGTCAATGCATTCCCATGGCTTGGTTATACTGACCACACCCTAGAATATTGAAGGCAGGTACCTTATGGCATTTCCTCAAATAAAGGTTATCAACTATGGTGCACGTAACATCCATACATACCATTGATGGCTTAAGCGGTTGTAATTGATCCGTGCCATTATATAACAAAGACACATTCCCCCATGACTCTTTGTTCAACTTCAAATTCTCACCCTGAGCTCCCTATTTCTTACTGATCCTAGCCTTTGGAAAACCAAGCTAGGTTTAAATAGTGATCTTGTTATAATACCAGGATACATTAAAATGGGCCCATTGACCTCTAGATTTTCAAAATTTTCTTCAGGTTTGCCACTATTATAATGTCCAGAGCAACATCTTTGTTTTAAGCTGCAGTAGCGCGGAACAGGGGGGGGGCCTGGGGGCCTAGTAAAGTGGGGGAGCCAATCTTTTTGGGAAACATGAACATTCTAGACTCAGAGTACCCAAGAATACACCAATCTCGAGGTAAAATTCCTAGAAATTCTTGAAAGACAAGCTCAAAGTCCCTCAGAACTCATCAATTTCAATGTAAAATTACAAAACTTTCCAGGATCATATGGTAGACTTCAGACCACTCTGACCACACTAGTATAAAGGTCAAATTCCTAAATTTTCCGGGGGCTTGTAGCCCCGAAACAACCATTTGTTTCTCCCTCCAACCAACACTCATCAGCTGGCTTTGGGAGCTGGGCCCTCCAACTTTATCCACCTTCCGCGGCCCCTGAGCTGGGCCATTTCATGGTACTTCTACCAAACAGTATTAGCAGGACTTGTAGGTGGGGACCAAAATAATCACACCAATTTTAGCAAAAATATCAAACGTGCCACGGAAACAGAAAAATGTGCGCTCTCCACATGTGGGAAAATATTCACCATATTGTTATGCCCTATAACCACTCCCTCAAATAATGGTTAAGCACATGCTATAATAGGTTATACTATAGGACTATGTAGACTTTGTATGTCGTTGATGCCATTATTAAGTATTTATAAACATCTATGGTGAGGGGGGGGGTCTTTTTTTTTCAACCTATTCGGAGGGGGGGGGTCTTTTTTTTTTGACCCATTCGGAGGGGGGGGTCTTTTTTTTTTGACCCATTCAGAGGGGGGGGTCTTTTTTTTTTGACGTATTTGTTTTGCCAAACGCCCGCCCCCCCCTGCCATAAATAATGAACGCTCCCTAATGACTCCCTAACATTAGCAGGAGTCTATAATAATGCTATAATGACTCCCTAACATTAGCAGGACTCTATAATAATGCTATAATGACTCCTATTCTAAGACTCCCTAATGATTGGGAGTCACTTTAGAGTCGTGGGGAGAGTTACCTCAGTGATCGAGTCCAGACTCACCCAATTGGGAGTCACCGTGATTCTACTTCTTTTCTCTGTGTATATAAGATTCCATGCATGGAGATATTTCAACATGACGAATATCTTTTTATTTTTTTGAAATACAAGCTTTACTATGCTTAAGTACTAAAATGGCCATATTCAATGCCCCCCATTGAATACAATGTGGCCGTATTCAGTGGCCTAAGAAAAAGCAGTTTTTCCTTCATCAAATGGCATAAAATAAAAAATAAACACAAATGCCAACTACATTGATACCGCTCTAATTTATTTCACTCGTGAGGGCTGGGGCGCATCCCACTCAGCCTGCAGCTTCGTGGGATGCTGCCCCAGCCCCCACTCATGAAATGCAACAGAGACAGTATCGATGGGCGTTGGCATTTGTCTATATCTTTTTTCCCACTCACGGTGTATTGACACGGTGACTGTGTGGGGAGTTTACCCCAGCGCTGGGTGTATTATACCAGCGTGTGTCTGTGTGTATCTAGTACAGCCTGGTACGGGGTACCTACCCACAGTGCTTTACACATGAAGTAGAAGAGCAGATAGCTGTGTCTCACCAACTTGGGCCAATGTTTTCGCCTATGACCGAGTGGCGTCTATGACCGGGTGCCGTCTATGACCGGGTGCCATCTATGACCGGGTGCCGTCTATGACTGGCCACCTTAAAATATAAGATTTAGAAAAAATAAATTTCTTCTTTGCTATGTAAGGGATAGAAATAAAGAAAATGGCGGTGGTTACATATCCATATATATCTTCACCTTCCCTAGATAAAGCTTTTTCTCTCAGGAGGTCATAGACGGCACCCGGTCATTGACGCCACTCGGTCATAGACGCCACCCGGTCATAGATGAAAACATTGGCCCATGTTGGTGAGACACAGCCAGATACCTGAAAGATGCTTATCAGGAGGTTTTTGTAACCCTCAAAAGTCTAAGGCGTTGACATATAAGGATATTATGGGTTGTGGAATCCATTTCCGATATAGGTTAGGCTCGAAAAGTGTACCATAATGTCTGTTTCCACAGTATCCATTTTCCATGGTAGCATTTTTTGGTAAATATTTCGTTAGTGAATGGTTGTCATGCAACCAAAGCCAGATTTACATTTTTCCATTATTGAATGGAAGACAGCCTGAAATGTTGACAAATGTTGAGCCCTGTTTGGTCTGTTTACGGGCAGCTAGTGCTTTGATGCACCATACCCTTCTGTCGTCATGATACATGAATACAGCCCTTGTGAGTAACTCACCTGCTAAAGGCTGTGTCTCATGAGATTGTTACAGTTCAAACGTCTTTGACCTGGTGTAGTCTTTGACTGGTGTAGTCTTTGACCGGGTGCAGTCTTTGACTAGGCAGATTTGAAATGTTTTTTTTTCTTTTTTTAAATATTTTACATACCTGTACAATATAAAATAGTTTGTGCCAATCGTTATTGCATATCAATTTGCACAATGCAGCGGTTTAAACTCAAGGTTATATATAAAGTGACTGGGCAGAGGGAAATAATAATATTATGCTCTACTATGCATAGTATGCTCAGTATATGAATATAACAAAATTGACTTATGTTTGCTATGAACGTGTATCAACATATGGGTGTACTATTTCCTCACTTTTCTTACTACATAGGCCTCATTTCTGCCATTTTGATGGTGCCTGGTCAAAGACTACATTTATCAAAGACTACACTGGTCAAAGACTAGACCAGGTCAAAGACGTTTGAATTGTTACAATCTCATGAGACACAGCCTTACATGAATACAGTCCTCGTGAGTAACTCACTTGCTAAACTCATGAAACATGCCGAATTTACGATGTTGATACATTCCCAAAGGTTCGCATGATGTAACAGCAGGCAATTTCTCACTTACACATCAATATGACAAATGAACATAAACATTTCTCCCCCCCCCCTCTCTTTCATAATATACCTACTCAAGCAAATTAAGCCGATTGACAATCTAAGGGTTGCATCATGCTTTTATGTTCTCATCATAAGGCATGAATGTAACATTGTCTAGTGTACTCACCAGGGATGCATTGTGCATTATGCCAACCCTTCAGGCAGATGTCAACCTTGTCAGGGCTGCATTTCACACAACAGGGTCAACATAATGCCTGGATGCAGCAAGCTATGTCTCACGAGATCAGGCCAATGTGATACAGTCAACTCCCTCTTAACGGCCACCTCTCCAGTGCGGCCACCCCGCTATTAAGGCCATATTTAGAAAGTCCCAACCGTTTTCCTCTTTATTTTAATATAGAAAACTTCCTCTAATGCGGCCACCCCTCAAATGCGGCCACCCCGCCCTGCGGCCACTGTTTTTACAGTCCCAAATAGCATTTTCCTCCCTCTAGTACAGCCATTTTGAACTTTAGAGATACTTCATTAAACCTGGGTCTGCTAAACCAAAGAAACCACACCCATTGGGTCGCCTTATATTGACCACAGGCAGCTGTGGCGTTGGGGGGGGGGGGGGGCGTTGGCTAGCTTTAACACCTTGCTGTCCGCTTGCTTACCAGACAATGCCCCCCCCCCGGAACCACCTTACTGTGTTCTATGGTCAGATGTGCTCGCTGTATGTGGACTCTTTCAGAGCAAGGGGTGATCTGGTGGTGCGCAGCCTCGGCCAGCGTCTATCCTATACCCGATGGATAGCCTGGGAGCAAGTGGCCATATTGCTGAATACACATTTTTGCTATTAAATACACAGTTGGCCCCACTAGTTTAATTACCCCTTTGATCAAGATAATAATCTGTCTGTACTTGGATGTGTATTGACCAATACACACCAATTTGCGCCACCAATCTGGCGCAAGTGGGTAGCAAGTGGGATGAATGTCTGCTCCCATACCATACACAGCAGAGGGAGCCGGAGCAGTGTTGGTATGGGAGTCCGAGACTGGGTGGTGCGCGGAATGGGGGGGGGGTTGTAGAAATGATTAATCACTCAGTATATTAAATACTAGTAAGAAAACTGTGCGCCCATCTTCACATTGGTAGGCTTCACAATTCCTTTCTTAAAATAGTAAAACTACCATTGGTTATCCAAAATAGCGCATTGACAAAAGTCCAGTCAATATCACTGTTAAATAAAGTTTATACTGTATATCATAACATGTGTATCATAGTTTACCATTGCCTCTCTCTACTGCGGCCACCTCGCTATTACGGCCACTTTTAGAAAGTCCCTAGGGTGGCCGTAATAGAGGGAGTTGACTGTAGTCTTTGACCGGGTGCCATCTTTGACCAGGTGCCATCTTTGACTGGTGCATCTTTGACTGGCCTAAATGAAAACGGTTTATTTAGGGCAGATGAAGATATAAATAGGTTACTAATTACTAATTCAAAGTGTGATAATATCCATTAACCTTTTCAGCCAATTTCTATCTACATCTGCCCTAAATAAACTGTTTTCATTCAGGCCGGTCAAAGATGGCAACCGGTCAAAGATGGCACCCGCCCAAAGATGGCATCCGGTCACATTAGCCTGATTTCCTTAGACACAGCCAGCAATGAAAGGTTACTTGCCAGAGCTGTATTCAACAAGTATGATGTCAGAGGCCATTGTGTTTAAAGTGTTAATTACAATGTTCACTTCCTATACCTCATCCACACCCTCAGAAAAGTGAGAGAATATAACCCCTCACCTGAGAGTCAGGCAGTGCCTGACCCTCAGGTGAGGGTCGTTTTAGCGGCAATGACTCTCACCTTTCTGTGTGTGCAGCTACACCATTACAGAACATAGGACCCTCTTACAAGCCCGTAACTAGCCTAGGGACGTCATTGCTATCAAGTTTTATAGGTTATCAGGTATTCAGTATTTTGGTGTCGATATGTTTGATATATATACAAATAAAGGGTAGATCTCTTTGTCTTATGGTTTGAAAATACAATAAATAAGAATAAATATGCAAGATAAAAGAATGGATCAATGCTTCAACTGTTTTTCTTTAGAAATGTCCATTTTACCAGCATTAATTTGTCATATTGCTTAAAAGGCCATAGCTCAGCCGCTAATGGGAATATCTGAAAAATCATTCACTGTTAGAAAGCTGAGATTTAGGGGGTATCGATACACATTGTTTACATACCCAATAGCTGTTATCTTAACAGTTGTCGATATATTGATACCTATGATACCAATGACAGCCCCCTCTCTGCAGGGTGGTGCTTTTTTAGATAAATTCAATGGTGGAACTTACCGGATTTTCATGAAAGAAAAAGAAAAAGCGAATAGTGACTATTTGTACTCAAAACTAAAACTTGAATCAGCCATATGACAAAATGTACCATATTTCACAGTTTACTCTCTAGAGACCTTAATAATTGTCCAATTTACAAGCTGCGATAACTGGCATGGAGCTAATCATCTCCACTTTCAGGTCAGCTAGGGTGGACATTTTTTGCTCGATCCGGGCTGTGTGTGTGTGGGGGGGGGGAGGAGGAGTGGTTGGAACAAAGAGACCCCGCCTAGATACGGGCCTGCTCTCACTATCTCTAGAAAACCCCTAAGATGTCCCCTGTATTACCACCCCCTACGCCTTAACCTAACCTACATACAGCCTGTTGATATTTACACACCCTCCATACGTATATATAGAGAGAGGGATATAGCTGGTGATGCACTGTAGGTCGCCATCTTGTCAACGTCGCCACAAAACCCCCTGGGAATCCACAGAGTTGCCATAATGAAACGGTCACCAAGTTCCTGCAGTCTGCATTAGTTCTATTATCTTCCACTACCACTGCTACCCCAATGGGCACAGAACATTGAATCAACATTGATAAATGGTTGTCAATGTTGAATCAATACTGAATCAACATTGATTCAACGTCGAACTGAATTTTGTGCCCATTGGGACCATGGTGCTGCAGTCTGTTTTAGTTCCTTCGTTTGCCACGGCCATTGCCACCATGGCATTGCAGGCACTGTTACTTCCCCTGTCTAGATGTCAGTTCCCCTGTCTGCCACTACTACTGCCACCATGGTGCTGCAGTCTACATGTTAGTTCCCCTGTCTGCCACCGCTACTGCCACCATGGGGCTGCAGTCTACATGTTAGTTCCCCTGTCTGCCACTGCTACTGCCACCATGGTGCTGCAGTCTACATGTTAGTTCCCCTGTCTGCCACTGCTACTACCACCATGGTGCTGCAGTCTACATGTTAGTTCCCCTGTCTGCCACTGCTACTGCCACCATGGGGCTGCAGTCTACATGTTAGTTCCCCTGTCTGCCGCTACTACTGCCATCATGGGGCTGCTGCTGCTGCTGCCACTGCCGCTGCTGTTGATGATGATATAGTTTTAAAACTAACACAGCAGAAGGCTAGTCAACAGGTTCACAGGGCCCATACAGGCCAGAATAGGTGGCGCTGCTGTCGTCCTGCTGCACCCTTAAAAGGAGCCTCAGATGTCTCACCTTGTGAAATCCTCTGTAAACAATCCCCGTCAAACATAGCTTGGTTTCATGTTGGGCAGCATGGCACGTCCTGAACCCTTTAACGACAGCAGAGTGCTTCAAATTCTTCATATTCAATTATCATCATGATGCTCCAATGCAATGGTGGTGATGAACTTGCTGGTACTGCATTGGTGCATCATTAAACCTAGAAGGGCGTCATGGGGCACGGGGTGTACATATACGGCTGTATTGATGTATAGTGTCGATCAGAAAGCAAAGTGTAAGAAAAGGGTTAGGAAAAATGGGATATCCTGACAGTCTACTTAACTTGACACTGTTGATGCTAATATTACATGTAGTATGCCCCCAGTAATGGCATAATTATACCCTTTATCTGGATGCTCACTATGTGTGAGATAATAGCACCAGTAGACAAGGTTCATATGCTGTGAGGAACAGTCTTTAAAACAGGAGTCTTATAATGAAATCATCAAGGAACAAGTTGGAGTCATTAAGACTGTATTCTTTCTCAATTATTACCACGACCGTAGAAAGTATGGTGATGAGAAATGATCAATCAGAAGGGGAACGCTATACTATTAATTATGGGCCTGCACTCTCTCTTTTATATCAGAATTGGCAGGATCCACTTATAAGTAGTTTATTAATTGGGAGGAACAGCTTTTAAAAGGGATGTCCATAGAGGAAGATGTTAGTTTTTTGTATAAACACAAGCATGGCGTGGTGTGTAGCATAAGGCCTGTGTCCAGTTTACGACAAGGAAAGTGGAATATATGGCCGTTTTGACGTCCAGCAATATGTACATATCTGGGAACATATTTTGTAGATATATTCAACTATAACTGCACGTATGCTGTGTCCACTAGGCATTATAAATTGCTGCCCAGACTGCCCAGGGCAAACATGGACGAGTTATTATAATAGAATAAAGAGCATATGGCCCAATTTCTGCACTAGAAATCAAACATGTTAGATATTCAAATGCCCAGTTTTGTCGTCCATTTTTGACTCCTGCAGATTGCTATTTCACTTTTGTATTTGAGAATTTTGTCGTCCAGCTGTGTCCACAGGGAGACAAAACATATATTTCATATTTGTATTCAAATTCACGTTTTGACGGACGACAAATGGCCTTATATATGCAAGTGGACACAGGCCTATTGGTGACTGTGACCGCCCTGATCTCAGTGTGTCCTAGCACCCTCAGTCCATGTGTTGACACTACAGGGGCGTCACTGTTAGTCTACCAATATAAGCACACTACAGTATTTAAACACACCTATATAGATTTAGCATAAACTTTTTATTTTTGGTATCCCACAGCTAGACATATTTCCCTTAGCTTAGTAAAGTTCAGGTACCAAATATGAAAAAAAGGGTTAATACTTCTGAGGATTGCGCTTCATCCTTCAAGTGATGTAGCACATTTGGCAATTTATCTCAGGCTTGATACACTCTGGTATGATGCATCATTGGCAGTGTGTATCAAGCCTGAGATAAATATCTTTGGTGGCACCCCCTGGGGGGTTCTGAATGCAATTTGACACTGATTTTTACCATTCTGCTCCCCAAATACACTGACCCCACCCCCTTATTATAACATGACTAGTCCCTACCGGGGGGAGGGGGATTCAGCATAGCAGGTCGTGAGTAAATAGTGACGGGAACGTCACCAGGACCTATCCACAGGCTTTTTGCATGTCCTTTTGCATTTCTATGGTTGCAGAAATACGCTGTATTTAATATCTATCATTGCCGAGGAATCTGTAGAATATGAAGAAGTGTTTTCCACTATATCTATACTCCCCCTCCAACCCGCGGCGCCTCATAAAAGGTCTGAACTTTGGCAAATGCCATAAGCCTCATAAAAGGTCTGAACATTGCTGATTTAATACTGTAGAATATTCATATAGACTTGTGTATAGCCTGCAACCGGACATTGGGCTGATCCTATATAAGCCACACGAGCGATCTTACTTGTATGGCAAGCGATATGCTCACCCGCGATATCGGAGTTCTTAAAGCAGCTAAACTACTTGGCACACTCAAACCTATATTATCTTCATTTGTATCTCAGATGATTGTATAACCCTTTCCCTATGATAATCTGTCATTTATTTTGGCAAGAGATTCTTAATATGTGCAATATATAATTCCAACTACTTTTTATATTCTGGTGGGCTTTGATAATTTAGTGTTAAAAAATGACATCAGGTGGCAGCACTGAGTGGACTGCTACCTGAAAGTCTTTCATTGCTGATCTTACCATCAGAGTATACAATTTCCTGGTGTAAACACTGCTGATGGTGCCAACTTGTTGATGTAATTAAGTGCTGAATAGAATGCTGGACTTTTATCTTTGAATTTAGCACAGTTAAAAGCTACAAACTTGATTGAGATCTTACCAGTACACTGCACTAAGGAGACCCTTTATAAATATGCAGATATCTGAGGTAGTATGCCAGCTTGAACTCTGATAAGGGAGTTGCTAACTTTGATATCGGAGTTGCTAACTTTGATATCAGAGTTTTCAACTCTGATATCGGAGTTGGCAACTCTGATATCGGAATTCCTAACTCTGATATCAAAATTTATTACTCTGATATCAAAATTTATTACTCTGATATCGAAATTTTAAACTCTGATATCTAAGTTTTAAACTCTGAATATCAGAGTTTCTTACTCTGATATCACAGTTTAAAACTTTGATATCAATGGTGAACAAATGGCTTGCCACAGTATGGCAAATCAGCCACGGCCTATACGCGTTATCCATCGATACACACCCCGAGTGACCTGTTAGCCATACATCATTAGGTTTATTACTCGATTATTCGATTCAAATGTAAAAATTTACCTTAAATTCGTCCATATCTGGCCATTTTGAAGGATATTTACATGGGCTATATCGAGCAAGGAGGGCGTCATGTTGGTTTTGACATCCCACCAACCCTGGTCTCTGATTGGTCGAGCTGAGTGGGGAGCATTCATTATTTAAAAGTGACTCCCGCCCAACCTACCCTCAGTGTTAACGTATACGATGGTACTCCGCCGCGCCACCTGCTGGTTTGAAAACTAACCGCTCCCCAGTAGACTTCAATATATCCAGCATTTCCCTCCCCAAGAACCACGGCCAGAAATGCTTGGCAGCTAGCACGTTCACCTCACACACCAAAGGTCCCCGGATCGAGCCTGGGTGGAAACGTACCATTTTTAAAGTACATATATATATTTAAGAAAAGGCCCTAGAATTATTTTAACGAATAGCTAACTAAAGTCCAACTTCTACCTTTATAGTAATAAAAATAATAAAAAAATATGGAGTTTCAAAGAAATTATACCAAAAAATGTCTTTTCTTCTGTAACTCGGTAAATAATGGTCCTACGGGACTGAAAATCTGCCTATAGACTCTTTGTTTCGCCCCCTTCTGTTACCAGCACCTCGACAGCGTGGTACGTAGATCGTCGGACTCCAAGTATTGGGGTAGCTTGTTCGAATCACCATGAAACTGTGGATTTTATGGGTGACGAAATTTCGGAATTGCTCAGTACCACCGGAAGAGTGCCTATATCCACCGGAAGAGTGCCGATATCCACCGGAAGAGTGCCGATACCACTAGATATCACACAGGGATATCCCCAAAAAGCATGATGAGTGGCCCAATCGTGTAATAAACCATAATAAATAAAAAGAGGGTTAGTTCAGGAGGCAAAGCAGAGTGAAATATAAACCCTCAGCGGGGAACTCTATGAGTGCTCCTTTGTGTTAATCTCATGTCATTATTAACAACATTCATCAAAGTTCCACTTTATTGCTCTGAAAAAGCTAATTTATAGACCCGTTGTGGTTAAATCAACAATTTTGATGATTTGAAATACAGACGAGGGTTATGCCGTGGGGGTGTTAAATATGGCCTTCCGTATTCCCCATGAAATAAATGTACACTAGTTTCTGAATTAGGAGAAAATGGCCAAGGATGTCACTAGCCTTTCTTAAGTCATTGAAAACTGCCAGTATAGCCTAGTTTTGCCCTTTTCTTAAAATATCATGAGTGAAATGAGCTAGATACAAACTGTTGACTCTTAAGGTCTGAAACCTCCTTGCAGAGGGGGGTGGTGGTATTTGATGAGTAACAGTGAATATCATAATGATAGACACAACTAGAACGACAACACTTTATCTTAAATCGGCTTTTATTTACCATTTATAATTTAACAGATCACAACGTTTCGACCATTTGGGGTCTTCATCAGCTGATATAAAGTGTATGATTCTTTTGGGTACAACTTTTCCAAGAGCTTGTAGGTTTGGAATTTGAGTCTGTAGTGAGAGTGCTCATTTTTTAACAAGAGGGGGGAGGCGATTAAAACATTTGGACCACTTAACCAGAGCGGGGATAAAAAAAAATATGTAGGGGTCAAAACCTGTTATGGGTGAAAAAACCCAGTGCGTTACTATCGTACAAAGAGGTGCTAACATATACAGTTTTCGACCTAGGGGTGGAGGTTAAAAGTTTTGAACCCTCTTCCCACCCCTACCCTTATTAAAGAAACCACTCCCTAAGGCCACTCAAAGGAATTAACTGGTTTAGCATCACCCCGCGCATCATAAAATTGGTAATTTTTGGAAAACTCTTTTTTTAATGAAAAATATGCTAAAACATGTACAAATGTTGGCATATTTGGTATCGAATTAAAGCTTATACTGTCAGTAATTTGAATAACCTACAATATGACAACTTTCGCGGTTCGATAAACTCTTAACTACTAACATGTGTAAATCACTCGGAAAAAGTGTTAATTTCGCTATTCACTTTAGCCCTCAGTAGAAAAAAAAAGATAAAATAAAAAACGCCCTCATCATATTTTTCACATGCCGGGTGATGAGAAAACACTTTTTTTGAGTGATCTAAGATACATCTAGAGGAATACCAGGCTTGGGCAACGACATTACAATTGCAGTTGTACAGTTCAGAGGGACTATAAATGTACTAAGAGATTAAAAACTTGAGCAGCATTTCAGGACAACATTCAAATGCATCTTTGACAAGTCTTGATGACACACTCGTATCCAGGCTTATGTAAGTGCAATTTTTTCAACAGATCTACCCTAAAAGTGTTTAATAGGCCAGAATCCAAGATGACCGCCAAATGATCAGAATATGGCGATATTATCCCATGGCCATAAATACATCATAAAAGCATTCTACGATTAGCTAACCCCTCCTGAATCATATCAAATGAGGTCATTGGTCTAAATATTTTTAGGAGTAGCGCCGGGTGCAAGGATGTTTTACCCCCCCCCCCCCCAACATGTTAGGAAACAATAACCTTGTATACTCTATTTCCTAGAATACACCAATCTGAAGGTAAAATTCCTAACATTTTCTTGAAAAGAAAGCTCAAACTCCCTCAGAACATATAAATTTAAATGTAACACTCCAAATTATTCAAACAACTCTAAATGCACCAATCTTATAGTCAATTTTTTTTTAAACAAAAATGTAGGGCCTGCTACACCGAGAACACCACTTGTAACTCACTCCAACCGATAGCCTTCAAGTTTTGGGAGCTAGGCCCCCTCTAACTTTATCCACCTTCCACCGCCCCTGGCTAGGACAAGCAGTTGCACTCCCTTAAACGTTTTAAAAGTGTGCTGTTAAGTGGCCCAGCTCCTACACTGGCCTCAATAACTTCAGTACATGTTGAGTCTGAGGAGGGCAGAGATCAGACCGACCAGCAGCACGCCGGCAGACATCTTGAGGTTGGTCGAGCTGTTGCAGTAGTCGCTATGGGTGCAGCATTCAGTCTCTATGTTGCCTGAAGTCCCATCAACGCAGTTCCCAAGGCAGCCTCTGGAGACAGCGGTTATGGCACCGTTTGTTCTTGTAATGAGTTTCTGGAATACACAATCCATATATATATATATATATATATATATATATATATATATATATATATATATATATATATATATATATATATATATATATATATACCGTATTCGACCTAATAAGCGCCCTCCCCCTAATAAGCGCCCCCCCTCCTTTTTTAGATTTTCCCCCCAGATTTTTTAACAGGTTCCTCCGATTTTGTTTCTGTTTTCACACTTTGTATGACTTGAAACATTTCACACCTGAGCAGGTGTTAAGGCAAAGCCAGGTATGAAGGCATAGGGCTGAGTAGAACCCTTCTAGCGGCTACTGAGATGGAAAAAGTACAGCCATGGGGGGCGCTTATTAAATGAATATTTGAGGTCGATTTTTCCACTTAAAATAATATTTTAAGCACCCACGGCGCTCATTACGTCGAATACGGTATATAAACATTAAACTGGCTCAGCACGTGAGATGGTACTTTCACCTTTTGCACTGGTTTTGCTATCCAGGGGGCATATCAATGTCAAAATAGTGAAAGACATGCCCAAAATGCTTAAGGATAGTGTTTTATGGAGAATGCAATTTTTGGTGCAAACGATCCATACTTGAAATGGTATATGGAATGTTTTCTATGGGAAATTGGCACATAATGCACTTTCTGGTTGCCATGGAACCCATTCCATTTTTTTTAAATGGAACATTTTGGTCCTAGTTTCTTGGTTATTCTATTAGTAACTCAAAACTGAAACAGACTTTGAAAATTCCGACTAAAACCAAATCTACATTGAATATTCACACTTTTTTGTTTATTTTGGAGTAATTCCAATTTTTTCATCATTTTCAGTAGCTATCATGAGATATAGTACAGGCTTATTTATCACTTTTATCACTCCCCCCTCAGTACCCCTTTTCACATGCCTGGTCACAATATTATTCTGCTCAGCATCATAAATAATCACATCATATCTATGGGTGAGATTTTTAAAATTGCATGTTATTTGGTTTAACTTAGCAGATGTTTATAAAACTGCGGGCCCAGAATCTTACACAAATATGTTGATATAGATAGACCTATGTTCTAGAGTTCTCTTCACCCACTACTGTGGGACGGCTAGGCCAATGTATTATAATTATAGAAGGTATTTCTGGAAAAAATTGCAGGCCTGGACCCACAACTGCATCCTTGGCTCCCGGGCCAGCATTAGTCTAAATTATCATTAGTGTCTACTACATGATTTCATAATATTGAATAGTTTGTGTCAAATGTAAAACATGGCTAGATCAAACTTACCGAACATTTCGCAGATCCACTTGTGCTGCAGGAATTTGCGGTAGAAATTCCAAATCCTGTTTGGCAACTGACCTCGGTGGCAGCGGTGTTGGAATTCCATTGACACGAGTAGCACTGGACGGCTTCAGAGACTGAAGGGAAAAGAGTTGGGTAATCAGGTATGGTGATGTGGTGTTTTCATAGCATACCACATGACCGTGTGATATGTTTCTGTGGCAGTTTGACCAACTAAAAGCCAGTATTTCATTTGGCCCAGGCCCCCCCTTTGTAGTGCACTACTGCACTGACGGTGACATTTCTACTCATCAATGTGAGGGGAAAATGTTTCGTGTGCATACGGCTTAATTATAAAAGTAGGAAAAACTGATGGAGGTAGCCCGACTAAGGACCGTACCCACAACTCTAGGGCCAAAAAGAAAAAAGGTGTGTTTCAGGTTACCCGACCCTACCTAGCAAAACAGGGCCGACCCTAGAAATTTTTATCCAATTTTGAAAAAAAAGTATATTTTGAGTAATTTTGGAGCTATTTCTGAGTCAATTTGATGGTCCATGAGTCGACGCCAGTATTGGCGAGTCAGTGCTGAAGTTTGCTCGTCAATTTTTTGTTACTTTTCAGGCCATGGGATCTATCTGTCATTATAAAACAATTTTGGGGTTATTTCAGAGTCAAAATGACAGTCTACGGGTCAACGCCGTTGTCGACGAGTCAGCGCTGAAGTTTTGAGAGTCAGTTTTGGGTACTTTTCAGGCCAAAGTAAAAAAAAAAAAATCAAAAAAAAGAAATTCCGACCTACCCTATCTAGATTTTCAGACTATGTAACCTGAAACACACTTTTTTTTAGCCCTAGGGTAGAAGTACTGTACTGACCTAATGTACCACAGAGCTGTTTCTAACTCTATAGACTTTCACTTTTTTGACCATTATTAACATATTATTTTCAAAGGCCCAAAACCAAAAGTTATGCACAGGACCCTACAGTAAATTGATATTCATTGATTAAGGACAGATTAAAAATAAATTAGAATACATTTATATTGCTACTATATCAGGCCAGAAAGTGGTTTCTCATCACACTGAAAATCCATAGGTTGAAAGGGTTAGTCAGTACAGACTAACCCAGGTTGGTCATTATGAGTGTTAGTCACAATGGCAAAGTTATATTCAAAAATGACCAAGGGGTCAGTCAGTAGTGGCTAACCTAGGTCCATCATTGGTGTGTTGTATTTGTATACCGCTAGTTGGAGCCACCTGTGATGACCACTCAGTGGCTCCCCCTGGAACTAAAAAGACTAAGGTGGGTCGGTCAGTACTGACCAACCTGACAATAATAACTAATCTAGGTTGGGCGTATAGGGATCCAAAAAATGACTAACTAGGTTAGGCACTAGTGACTGAGAGGTTGGGCGTATAGGGAGCCTAGGAATATCAGTGCACCAAGGTCTGAAAAATATGACGAGCGAGGCTTTTTTTTGCTTTTCTTAAACCTTTTTGTAATTTGCGGGCTAAAATATATAGGATTATATACGTTTTTGGTGACCAAAATTCACATTTGACTGGTTAATTTGATACCAAATATGCCTATATTTGTCCATTTTTATCATGGTTTTTCATTTTTGTAAATTAACAATTTTTCTTTTTAAGTTTTCATTAAAAGCTGATTTCTATGATGCGCGCGAATTCTACATAACAGAAAAATGGATTGGCATATTTTACATATTTTCATGTTCGATTTCCACTTTACATGTTTTGATTTTCTCTCCCTTTGGCCCTTCTGGGCCAGTGTAGTGCCCCGCCCTTTGGCGGGTTATTTGCTAAGGGACTGCTCCCCAAATTCATATGACCGTGTCTGTTTCTGTGTCCGTGGCCATTGTTAATCAAATTCTGCTACAGTCAAGATATACATAGATGAGGCATCACAACAAAAAGGAATTAAAATATTGGAAAAGCATTTTCTTTTACAAAGAAATTAGACAATAAAATTGCTCACCAGCAAACACTGCACTCATCAGCAGAACGGTCACCAATAATCCTCTCATACTGAAGGTGTTTGTAGAAATACTGAGACTCACAGCGAGGAGGTGTCAGACTCTGCCGGGTGTTACGCGGGGGAAGGTGGGTATAGCTGCAGGTTACTCTGTTGTTGGTGCAGCTAGCGTCGTGGGACCTTTGGACGTCACGTCTCCCACCAGGTAACGTCAGCCAACACGGGAGATATATGCAAACAAACCATTCTACCAAAAGATGCACACAAAAGTCATTCAGCCACCTGGGTGAGAATCTATAGTGGTGTGATTGACAAAAGTAATGGTGGTTAGCAAAAACCTTTTGTAAGAATTCACTTGAGAGTATTTCATATTTGGGAAAAGACTATGAGAAATAGGAGTGGCATTAGAAATGTTGGGTACTCCCGAATGCTTTGACACGGGACGCCATTTGTGAGAATGCATGGGGTAGGGTGCAGTATACACCTCCATGTAGGTCATGGGGAAATGTCAATATTATAAAGGTATTGGGTAAAGGTGGAGGAGGGCTGGGGCTCTGAAAGATGATGTATGAATACAGAACACGGCGAATAACTCGCACATGCTGCATTCATGTGCATCTACATGGGTAAAATTTGTCACGTGCGACACAGCGACACGTTGGTTTTAAAAATCGACACGTGCGACACAGGGGTTTTAAAAATTGACGGACACAGACAATTTTGAAATAAAAATTGACAGACACATAAACCCTATGCATAAAAATCGACGGACATAGTGTAGACAATACACAACAGTGGCTAAGGTATGGAATGCTGAGACAGTGCTGTATGCTGGTAGGCTCTCACACCTAGGCTAGTTCAAGCAGCATTCTCACACCTGCAGTAGGTGTATTTAAAAATCGACTGACACAGACAAATAAAGGATAAAAATCGACCTGCAGATGTCTTTCTGTAAGTTCTACACATAAAAATCGACACAGCCTTTCTTGCTAAAAATCGACACGGCGACACGGGCAAAAAATCGGGGACCACATGACCACCCCCCAGCTTTGTATATCGTAGTTAGTTTTTTTTTTGGAAGTGTTTTAATCATTTATTGACCACATTAATATACACAAGCATTCGTGTCCATCGTTGATGTAAAGTACGGTATGTCTCACAGTATCACAATATACGGTATCACACGGTGTATTTTAATCAATGGAAAATCACTTATGTAAAATTTTGCTGACAATAAAGATGAGGATATGACACTCAGCATAGCTGATTTTTGATTTTTAGTTAATTGCCAGAGCTGAATCCAACCCCAAATTAAAGGTTGTCTTGATGCATGAATGCAGTCCTAGCGAGTTACCAGATAATAGTTAATTGAAATTTACGCTGTATATTACTCATCTATTCTAAGGCCACTCAAAATAAAAGTTGTTTCTCATCACCGTGCGCATCATGAAAATTGTGATTCAGAGAATTCTTTTTTTTTTTTAGATTTTGAATGTAAAATCTGTCAGAAAGTGGACAGATATTGGCATATTTGGTATCAAATTAAAGCTTATACCGTCAGTAATGCAGAGAGCTAGGAAAAACAAGCATTATAACTACTTTCATGGATCAATAAACTCTTAACTACTAAAATGTGAAAATCACACACAAAAAGTCCTAATTTCCCTAATATTTTAGCCCCCAGTAAAAAAAGATTTTGAATTAAAAAAAACTCGTCATATTTATCACTGCCGGGTGATGAGAAACTTTTTTTTAAGTGGCCTAAACAGGGTTCCCACGTGTCGTGGAAAGTCATGGAATGTCATGGAATTTGAAAGCTGTCTGGAATGTCATGGAATTTTGTAAAAATTTGCCATGTGTCATGGAATGTGATGGAATTTGAAAATAATAGAATTAATATTACAAGATCTCTGAGACTGTACCATATGCTTTCTAGATTTTAGAAATATTCTCAGGGCCAAGCCTCATGACCCCACACAATAATTTTATAAATGTCATGGAAAATTGAGATTTTTGTCATGGAATGTCCTGAAAATGTCATGGAATTTTGATCAGAATCTTTTGTGGGAACCCTGCTTAAGAGTAAAAAATATAAGACCCCACCCCAATGTACAACCCTGTTAAAGTGTACCCTGTATGGACGCCCCTCTCCCCGACCTCTTAATCTAACCCACATACACCCTGTTAATATTTGTACACCCTCTCTATATATAGGGATATAACAGTTTCTGCACCGTATGCCACCATATTGTCCCCCACTTGGTACCCACAGATTCTCCTCTCACTCCACCAAGCATGTGGCCATATTGAATGTCAGACTGTCTGGACCAGCGTTTTCTTTCTCTTTACAATAGTTCCCCAATCTATGGCTCTAGACCCCTAAATTCGATATGGCGACATGGGTATTTCTCAAAATTGACATGCGACATGAGGCCTAGTGACATGCGACATGAGGCTTAAAATGATAGAGACAGGGGACATGGACAGTTCATAAAATCGACATGGGACATGGGAAACCCCCCATCAAGGGCCCCCAATCTGCCACTGCCACCGACACCATGGCACTGCAGTCTACACGTTAGTTCCCCTGTCTGCCACTACTACTGCCACCATGGCGCTGCTGTCTACCCATTAGTTCCCCTGTCTGCCACTGCTAGTGCCACCATGGCGCTGCTGTCTACCCATTAGTTCCCCTGTCTGCCACTGCTACTGCCACCATGGCACTGCAATCTACATGTTAGTTCCCTTGTCTGCCACTGCTACTGCCAGCATGGCGCTGCTGTCTACCCATTAGTTCCCCTGTCTGCCACTTCTACTGCCACCATGGCGTCCTGCTGCACCCTTATAAGGAACCTCACCCTCAGATGTCTCACCTTGTGAAATCCTCTGTAAACAATCCCCGTCAAACATAGCCTGGTTTCATGTTGGGCAGCATGGGACGTCCTGAACCCTTTAACGACAGCAGAGTACCTCAAGGCTTCATGCTTATTTAGCAGCAATGCAGCTGTGGTGATTAATTTGCTGGTATTGCATCATACCAACCCTGTGGAAGCGAATCGAACCTGGAATGTTGGCATGATGAATTAGCAATGGGTATGGTGAAATAAAGGGTTTGGGAAAATGGTAGCCTGATAGTCCACCAAATGTTACACTAATGCTAATGCTAATTGTAGTATGCCCCCAAGTAATAATGATACACAGAGAAAAGAAGTAGAATCGCGGTGACTCCCAAATGGGAGTCTGGACTCGATCACTCAGGTAAATCTCCCCACGACTCTAAAGTGACTCCCAATCATTAGGGAGTCTTAGAATAAGAGTCATTATAGAGTTATTATAGAGTCCTGCTAATGTTAAAATACTAGACTCTCTTTCTGAAGGGAGTATTGCATTGACCTGGACTCTGTTTGTGTTGGGGAGTCATAAAAGGGAATCATTTTGAAGGCAAAACCGGGACTCTTTTAGGGGAGTCACATCGCTCCCTTTTAAGGGAGTCTGGTACCAACTCCCTTCATCAAGAGAGTCAAAAGGGGAGCCAGAAAAGGGAGTCATTCTGCATGCAAGCCTGGACTCTCTTTTGACTCTGTTTCTGTGCTTTCATATCAATTCATTTCTTGGAATAAGTAATGTTAAATTTCAAGAATGTTCTGTGTTTTCTTTTGTCATTTATAGCCCTGACCACACTGAAAATAATGAATCTCAAATGTTAGTCCAAAGTTAGTTGGTTTTACTAAGGTTTTACTAACTTTTGTACAATCATTAGCGAAATTTACGTGCCCAAAGTTCCTATCCTATCTTAGCGTTTTGCTGCTAACCCTTAGCTAAAAGTTAGCATTGCCCTGGTCACCTGAACTTATGAGGCTACCATAAATTCCTGTGTATAGCCGCATCGCACATATAACCCACACCCCGACTTTGAGAGAATCCTATAACCTCTACCTAGGGCTTGAAAATTGTGAATTTAAAACTGCACTATACTTTGAAAAACCTTTGTATTACCCTCCCATAGACCTGAGAATATTGTATAACCTGCACTAGAGGTTTGGTTCTAGTATAACCCACAGGTTACACACAGGAATTTACAGTAGTCATCCATTAGTGATTAGTACATCTGTTACCAGTCAGTGGCATGGCCCTGGTTAATATTCAACAACCACAGCATGAGTTACCTGTGCAATGGTAACTCCATCCATTGAAGCCAGTTTGTCTACACAACAATTATTGTCCTGTAGAAGTGGCCATATAGAGACTTGAGTCTGTCTTTGATATATGCATTTATCAAAAACACAAAAAAGGTGTCCTATTCAGAAAACCTCATTGGAATAGGTTGATCAGTTTTTTTTAAAGAAATCTGGCTAAGTAGATATATACATACATTAAGTTACACCCCATATATATATATATATATATAAATAAATATATATATATATATATATATATATATATTATATGTAACGGTAGAGAATTCATTATCTTCTTATTAATCAGGCATATACGGGATAGCTCTCCCATATGCGCGGACAAACGTTAACAGCCTAATCTTAATTTTACATCTTAATGTCTTAATTTAAGGCAGTCCTGTTTTGTAAAAGAAAAGAAGAAAAAAAAGCAGAAAAAAACGGTGGTTGGGGGCAGAGCCCCCCATTACATACTGGTAGACTAGCCTATCCTCTATTCAGGAATTACAGTACTAATTTTAAAGTGGGTGTGTGGGTGTGGGGGGGGGGGGGTCAAACAGTAGCTGCCTTGACCTGGATACAATTGTTATGGCACCTAAATCTGATAATATGTAGTAAAATAAAGATAGCTCAGTCTGTTTTATTTTCCACAAGTTGTACATGTAACTTTGTTTTCAACTAGAATTGAGCAGAGAATATAGGAAATAAGATAATGAAAGAGTTGGGATGGATTTATTATCTGAGTTAGACGTAGAGAAAGTAGACCGGTATGTAAAAGGTCAATTCCTGTTACTGTATCACTGATGATATCATTGTGGGAGTACACTGATATTCCAAGGCTCCCTATACAACCGATCTCCCAGTCACTAGTACCTAACCTATTTAGTCATTTTTTGGCTCCCTACACGGCCAACCTAGGTAGGTTATTATTGTCAGGTTGGTCAGTACTGACCAACCCACCTTAGTCTTTTTATTTCCAGGGGGAGCCACTGAGTGGTCATCACAAGTGGCACCAACTAGTGGTATACAAATACAATACACCAATGATGAACCTAGATTAGCCACTACTGACTGACCCCTCAGTCATTTTTGAATATAACTTTGCCATTGTGAATAACACACATATGATCAACCTAGGATAGTCAATACTGACTAACCGTTTCAACCTATGGATTTTCAGTGTAGGTACTTGTGTACCACATGTTATGTGTGTCATACCTGACCAAAGTAGAATATATATCCTACATGTGTATTATAATGTAGTTATGGTAATCCAAGCAACTGACTCCTTATTAGTTAGATATACCACTTTAGTTAAGGATTCCTCAGTTTAAAAACAATACGGTCAACTCAGATCCTTCTGAACGGCCACCCCTCCAGTGCAACCAATCCCTCTACTGCAGACACTTTTAATAGTCCTAAACATACTACAATGTATAGAAATTGACTCCCCCTAATGCGGCCACCCACCAATGCGGCCACTTTTTCATAGTCCCAAGGGTGGCCACATTAGAGGGAGTTGACTGGGAGTTGTACTGTACCATCAATCTTTCTTATCAAAATGTAAAATGATATACGCCATGTGAGAGGTGGCGAACAGCATTTAACCTGTCATGCATGAGTTTGAGTTTGTCTTTATTTACTGAATCAGCATTTTACAAAAAATTGTATTTATATTGTATGGCTTTAACAAAAGACGGGTTGAATCTAAGCATATTTAAAGGCTAATATTGGATTCAGCAACCTTTACATTTACATTTTAGTCCATACATGTTCCTATCTCTAAATTCAACATGTCATTTTAAAAGATTTTTTGCTCTACTTTTTGGGTTTATTCAACAAGCCTTGCTTGCTGCTGCATCAGCCTGATTGGTACTATTTAGCACAATATTGACCATCGTCGACACTTGTTGGGGAGTGATCAAGTTTCTAACAGCGGGGGTGAAAAATCCACCTGTTTTCAGCAGAAAAGCCCATGGCTCCATGGGATATAGCCCCAGCCCCCACTTATGAAATATCAATGGGCATTGGCATCTGTCTATATATCTAGGGATATATATATACATCTTGGTACAGGAGTTTACTTAACAACAGGGGGGTGGGGTATTTTCACACAAGCGTGCCCCTCAATTCTTTTGGACCTCCCCCCCCCCTCTTCGATAGTAGTGCTCACTCTGGCATTTTTGACAAAAAAAAGGGTGAAATATTTCTTTGGTATATGGTACCCCCTAGAAGGATAAAAAATAATTTGAGCCTATAGGAAGTCGACATTTTTGCCCACCCTTCGGGAGTGTATTAACCCCATAAGGTTGACATGCTGCTTAAGTGCAGCACTGGTGAGTTAGTCCTTATGGCTGTGTCTCACGAACTTGGGCCAATGTTTTCGTCTCTGACCGGGTGCCAGCTCTGACTGGATGCCAGCTCTGACTGGCCTGAATAAAAACGGGTTATTTAGGGCAGATGTAGATAGAATTTGGCTGAAAAGGTTAATGGATATTATAACTCTTTAAACTAGTCATTAATTGCCCATTTTTATCAAGATCTGCCCTTAATAACCCGTTTTTTTTCAGGCCGGTCAGAGCTGGCATCCGGTCAGAGCTGGCACCTGGTCAGAGCTAGCACCTAGGCAGTGCTGCACCCGGTCAGAGCTGGCACCCGGTCAGAGACGAAAACATTGGCCCAAGTTCATGAGACACAGCCTTATAGGGTTACAGCTCGTCTTGACGTAAGCTGCAGGGACCTTATTGCTGGGTGGGGTTCATGTTGCCTTCAGGGGGGAGAGTCACATGAGAGTCAATCCAGGGCCTCGACACAGAAAATGAAACGCATGGAAAATCTGAGCCCAGGATCTGAGCCACTCTTGCTGTATCATTTACACTTAGTTTGTCGTTTTGGTCACTGTTGTGAGCTGCTGGGGATTTTCCAACCGGACAATATCGTCCTTTATGATGAGGTTTGTGGTTTATGTTGACACATAAGGACGCTGGTACTGGCACGCATGGGTAAGCTCTCCCCAGTGAGAGGACAGACGTTTAGAGCGTTATCTTAATAAGACTATTAAGACTGTCTTAATTGTCTTAAAGTTAGTTCCTTGAGTGGCCACCTTACCATCCAC
Source organism: Harmothoe impar (assembly GCA_947462335.1). Classification (NCBI taxonomy): domain Eukaryota; kingdom Metazoa; phylum Annelida; class Polychaeta; order Phyllodocida; family Polynoidae; genus Harmothoe; species Harmothoe impar. Next base: position 10,698,920 of record OX381705.1, on the reverse strand, counting down.
ATAATCCTCTAGATGGCACCACTGTAAGTTTGTAACATTGTTGTATACCGATGTTGCAGGTTCCTTAGTAGGGGGCACCATTGCTTGATCTGGTAGCTCGCGAGATAAACACTGATACAGCAATCACAATGGGTACAAGCTGTTCCATAATGCCCCCTAAAGATTCCGCAGTGAAGTCCTAGGAGTTATCTCATTGGTTGATACTGCATCCAGCTACAGGCCTATATATCGGGGGCTCTGCCCCCGCACCCCCATCAGTAGTATAGTATGTATCGGAACGGGACTATAGTTAAGTACTGTTTATTACTCAATCGACATGCAGCCAATCAGAGGCCTCCCTTTTGGCGGGAAATTCAAAAGCAGCCAATGAGAGGCCTCCCTTTTGGCGGGAAATTCAAATAGGTCACGTGACCGGAAGTGACCTACTTCCGGTCACGTGACCTTTGGGCGGGAAATTCAAATAGGTCACGTGACCGGAAGTGACCTACTTAAGAGGGTCACGTGACCACCATGTTGGCGGGAAATTCAAATAGGTCACGTGACTGGAAGTGACCTACTTAAGGGGGTCACGTGACTACTAGGTTGGCGCGAATTTCAAAATAAGTCACTTTTATGGATAAATAAATTTTAAAAAAGAAAAAAGCAAGCTGAAAGCTTGCTAAAAAATAATTTAAAAATGCGGCTCTTTTTTTTAGGGGGGGGGGAGGGGCACTCTGGGGGGCACTCTTTAAGATGCATGGGGGGGAGGGGGGGAGGGGGGGAGGGGGGGAGGGGAGGGGAAGGGATTTTAAGAGTGAGACTCGCTTCTCTGCCCTCTCTTTTAGAGGGCAGAGAGGCGAGTCTACTGGTTCGTCTACTTACAATGAAATGTATCATGATGCGTTTATGATGATGTGCATCATGATGTGACTATCTTACAACCCTATAAGAAATAAGCAAGGTCTCTCTCCTATACATAGGCGTACTTACACTGGCTATTTGTAAACTAATGAATGCGACTTCCTCGTTAAAATCAGTATCTACAACTCTTTCAATCCTAAGGCTTTTTTTTGAGTTTATTCTTTTGTTCAATTTTGGGCCCACCTCAAAAGAGGAATAGGCCCTCGCTTGCTCATCAGAGCCGGGGTGTAAAAGGCCCCTGCCCTGTCGGGTACGTTCTGAGATAGATCGCCCTCTGGTACGTTTTGGTTGGTTTGGAGCTCTCAGTCGACTGTCTTATGCACCCGAAAAAAACCAGACTTTCGGTGTCTCATGATAAAACTGGTGCGTTATACTAAGTGCTGGATTACTTTCTCATTTTTTTATTGTTCTATCCGATGCTTATTTAATTTTTGCACTGATAAAAACGGCTAGCTTGTACAAACACGTGGTCTATTTAAGCGTTAAGTGTAGAAAATGAACAGAACAGTGCACAGAAAATAGAGCTACCGACTACATTTCGCCCAGTCACTCAGCGGAGAACAAAAGAACTACTGACGTAGTGTACCCGCTATTCCGACAGTTGGCGCCACCGTTCGAATCTTTATACTTTTCCCGCGTGCGACATGAAGCCCTGGGGTGGGTACTGGCTGTTTGGTTGTAGGTACCGAAACATAAAAAACTACAGCCAGCCCATGTCATGGTGAGACAGCTCTCTTATTCCCCCTTGAGTAGCGTCCGTAGGGCCTATGACAAAACCTAGTCCCGTACACTGAGCAGCTTCAGGTCTGAAGGCTCATACAGAAAAATGTGTGGGTGTGTGGGTGTGTGGGTGTGTGGGTTGCTTTACGCCTTAGTTAACAGCTATGGTCATTTCAAGGGCGGTGATGGTGATCGAATCTATGGCCCTTTTACCGAGACAAGGGTTTCTTTTACATCCCACACTACATAGGGGTGTGTGGGTGTGTGGGTGTGTGGGTCTGTGTGTGTCTGTTCGGTCTGTGTGTGCACGCGTCTTGCACTCCGGAACATGTTCAGACACGTTCGAACCTGCTCGGACGTGCCTGGACAGATCTCACACGCCGACCGTGTCTGAACATGTTTTCACCTTATAGCTGCTGCCGATGCTGCTACCGCTGCTGCCGATGCTGCTGATGTTAGTAGTCGCGTCGACAAAGAATCGTCATTTGTCACACTTAAGCCTCTAGTTAAATGCGCGACGGGTAGTAAGGCTACCAACGCGACGACCGGATCGCGCTCTTGCTTAAAGGTGCACCTCAACTCAGTGCGCCTTTAACACCCGTCCCAAATAGGTAAAGTTCCTGACGCAGCACAGCACCTCCCACCAGTAGCCAATCAGCGCGCCGAACGCCGGACACACACCCACCGTGTGAGCCTCTAAGTAGGTCACACGAACCATACTAAGATGCCGACAGGACTAATTGGTCCGTCCGCGGTGGCTGCGAGAGATTGCGCGCCGTCTAAATTCACTGCTATGATTGGCAGAGGGGGGGGCTGATTACCCCTCGTCGGATGAATTGCGGCGGAACCACAATCAATTTTTCGCTGTTTTAGATAAAAAGAGATCCAGAGCTATCCACTCGTCCAAGAATTATTTTTCTATCAGCCCGGGATCACCCCCAAATTCAGGCCTAAAGTCCAAAAACCCAAAAAAATTTTCCTATGGGATTTTAAGGTTGAAGCGTTTTTTGTGACCCCAAGGAGCAGCTCACGGGTTCGAACCCTGTAAACGCCTTGACGCGCTTTCGTCGCCTTAGGCGACGTGGCTAGACGTCTTGACTAAAACTTAGTGAGGGTTCGAACCCGGAACGTCCATATTAGCCGCCTAATTTCTACTAGCCCCGAAAACGAGAGTATCACATCTATATAGGTCACCCATGTTAGCCTTGGTTTAAGTGCGTGCAGAACCGTGTATTGTGCATTTATGCAGCATACAGATATGGAGACATGCTGCTACAGTGTCAAATTGATCGACATTGTATGTAACTGGACATGAAGAAGGATATTTTTACTTAGTTTTCTAAAAAGAGGGTAGTTCTCGGTACTCCTCCAGCAGCAGTGGTAGGGGAGTCGGACAGGTACTTAACCCTATTTATAGGGGCGCTAAGGTAGGGAGTTTGATAAATTTTTGAAAAATGAGTTAAAAAATACATAGTGGTTCCATTAGTATAGATCTCTATGAGAGCTTTTCAGATCTGCTTAGATCCAGAAATATCATGGTGAATGCATCTGGACATATTTCCCATTTCTGTGATCTAGGCAGGAGAGGGGCACCTTCACAGCAGTTAGGGGTTCTGTAGCTCTGGCCCTAGGCACCCTTCTAACTCAGACAGAACAGGTTTACTTAAAATGGCTAGGGTCATTGTTGGGCAGAGGCACATACATCTGGATTTCACATACGTCTTCAAGAACACAATTACCAACATCCCCATGGTAACAAGTTTTAACAACTCATATTTATTTATTACATTTTGACATGAAGAATGTCACCATAATATTGTAGGCTACAGAAAACAGAGACTCTTATCTTTCTCCACTAATGACTCCATTCATGTTGACTGCCATGATATTGTGATTAAAATGAGGGGTTTGTGTTTTTTTATAGCTCAAGAAATGAGGTCAGGAGGGCTATTTTTATGCAATGCACCAGTGGGGGTGCTATTAGGAAGGGTGCATATTTGATCACAGAAACGGGCAGACTACAGCGGCAGCGCTATTTTGAACTCTCTAGAGGCTAAGGGTTTGAGATGAACGTGTCCCATGTCGCATGTCGATTTTTAAGAAATGACCATGTCACATGACACTAAGTGAAAAAGGCGTTGTCACTAGTGTCACTAAGGGGGAAAATGTAGGGGCACCGTAATTGATACAATCGGACTCTTGGGACCATGGACTACTAGGATTTTTTTTTTTTAATTTGACCACCCGCAAGGCTGGAATTTGAAGGAAGAGTTGAGGCGCCTACTTATACAGTAATTGAGAATTTTTTATTCATGTCACATGTCGATTTTTAAGAATGGTCTAATGACACAGATAGCGCTAAACTTAAAGACCTACTCCCCGCCCCCTTAGTCTTTCTATACTGAATCCGGGACTTGCCGGCGAAGCCGACAAAGGGCTGACCTAATGAGCTCACAGCTGGACTAGATACCCAATGTTTTGGATTGGAGAAATCAGCAGAGCAATAAAAGCGTGGTGAGGCTGGTGTTATTTTCAAGGGTGGCCCCTGTGAGTTGTAAAATTGGTGCTAAATGTGGTAACCAAGAGGATGCTAAGTTTATTGATATTGTCCGTTAATGATACTTAAGGTGGGTGTCTAAAGTTTTAATTGATATTACCAATGTGGCCAATAATGACTTCACAGTTGGGGCCCTCGCCCGCAGGTCCCAGACTCAGGGTATTCTTTGTTTATTGTGTGGCCCCTAAAGAGGGGCCGACTAACTCCTTAGAGTTAGTTAGATGCTGCCGCTGTGCTATGCAACATCAGCGTAATTAATTACGCCTCATGTTGGGCAGCATGGATCACTTGATGGGTGATACCTCAAAGCACAAACACGGCAGAGCCGTGTGTGGCATGCGAGGACCAGTGGGTCAGGGGTGATCCGTTGCAGACAGAATACCGATCCGTGTGAGGTTCTGACTTTCTATAGCTTTTTATAAAGCCTTAGATATGGTGTGGTATTTTTCATCTCGCTATAGTTTAGTTGGTATTTAAGGAAACCGCCTCATTTCTATCAGAAATACACAATATTGAATTGTTTTTATATTTTAATATATTAGAAGCGCGCTTTGTTGCCTATATAGCTCATTATGTGTTGAAATGCTCGCGAGCATCGTAGGAATGTACAAAACCCCTATTGTGGCGCCATCTGACGAAAGAGCGGGGAACTATACCAGCGCGTTCGTTATTCACATCTTTGACAGGGACTTGGTTGGTTGTTGGGCTGCTTTACGCCCTAATTAACAGCTGAGGTCATTTCAAGGGGGGTGATGGTGATCGAATGTATGGATGACTGAAGGTGGAAAGCACACCCCTACACTTTTACCGAGGCAATGGAGCTGCTCAAAGGGTGTGGCGAGCTAGACTGGAGGATGTAATAACTAGGCGGCAGAGGGGACAAAAAGACAATCTCGTAGTAGTAGGTCTACTTGGATCTTGAGTAGCCGCCCTTGTGGTTATAATTACCTAGACTAGTTGGCTCTGCCAGCCTGGTCAAGTGAAAATTGGTAAGGAGACTATGAACTAAGCTAAGCTCGGATTTTAAAATGGTCTATAAAAGTATAATAAAACTATAGCGCACCCTCTTAGATTTGATGATAAGACACAGCCTACTAGGTATACGCATTTGTACAAGGGTATCATTGTGTATAAAATGCTCTTTTGGTACATCATCCCAACTCTACACGAGCACCATTTTCAACGACAGATAGTGCTGTAGTGAATTTCTCATCTCAAGGCGAGCCCCGCTAATTATGGAGACCCTGGAGTAGGATTAACATTATATCCCAATGTCTGTGGTGGTCATTTATGACATGCAGACTGCACCCTGGAGGTGATAGATCTGACCACAGGCCCGCAATATGGGGCTCCCCTCTGAGAGTATCAAGGTTTGCGTATAGTCTCCTGCAGTTTAAATCTGTTACCTCCCCCTTTGTCGGCCTCGCCAAAATCCTGGGAGATTCACTTTAAACCTAAGGCTTACCCTTTTTTATTCTTTGTTTATTGTGTGGCCCCTAAAGAGGGGCCGCGGTGTTGATTAATTACACCACATGTTAAGCAACATAACATCAAACCTCCCTCAAAAGCGTCAAGGCTCAAAGTCCTGTTGGACAGGAGCCCTGTGTGGCATTCGAGGACGAATGGTTGAGTGATCCGTTGCAGATGCCGTTCCGTGAGAAGTTCTGACTTTATATAGCTTTTATATCGCTTTAGTTATGGTGTAGTATTTTCAATCTCGCTATAGTTTAGTTGATATTTCAAAGAATCTGCCTCATTCTATCAGAAATACACAACGTTGACATGTTTCTTATATTCAATATATTAGAAGTGTGCTTTGTTGCTTATTATAGGTCATTATGCGTTTAAAATGTTCGCGAGTATCGTGGAAATGTACAAAAACCCTATTGTGGCGCCATCTGACGAAAAGAGCGGAGAACTATACTAGAGCATGTAATCGCCAGCCCAGCAGGCGGCAGCAGAGTGGTCAAAAGACAATCTCGTAGTAGTAGGTCCACTTGGAAGTTGAGTAGCCGCCCTTGTGGTTGTAATTACCTAGACTAGTTGACCCTGCCGGCCTGGTCAAGTGAAATTAGTAAGGAGACCGCCCATTAACGTGCTCCACAGTCTTTAGACAGTTAAGCCTATAGTCAAGACCGGAGAATGTGGCGAGACGCCCCTCTGGGAGGTCATAATCCTCAATGTTAGGTGTTAGCTCATTAACATCAGATACCATATTAACAACCCATTTAAAATGGTCATTTTAAGAGCAACTCACCCTATTCTGACAAAATCCTATTAGCAGGTAACCTCTGTATAATCCATACTGCAAACATCTGCTACTTCGAGCGTCTGCCTCGTGACTGATAGTGTACAACAAGACGAAGTGGGCAGAGATAAAAAAAATTGAGGCTCTTTATATAGCCGAGAGAGCGGCTAATCTGGATGGTCTAAGCTTGTTTTCACCTAGAGCCCCACCCTCTTCCAGAGAGGAATCAAATCGCTTTTCACCTGAACCCTTCCACCCCTAATCCCTCAGCATGAAAAGAGAGATAACGAGTGTAACGTGCGCTACATGTATATGGGATTATAGCTGGTGAAGAGATAAAGCCGGGTCACCTGCGTATACAAAGACTACAGGGGGTGATTAACGACAGGTGTGACGCGCCAGCCCGTGGACGGATTATCTTTTAAGCTGACGCTTATTCAACTAGCCAGCCGACGTCCGCGCCACTCACTGCGGCAAGAGGAGGTGCTTTTGTTTTACACTTGAGCCGCTTACCACATGGTCTCTACCTCACAGACAGACACGCGCCCCCTGTAGCTTTTTTTTTTTTTTTTTTTTTTGTATACACACGCTAATCTCATAACCCCCTTATCCGTTATACAGGTAACGGGTATTCTCTTTTAAAATAGCTGCCAGTCAGCTTAGCTCTAGAAGTAAGAAGGCGTATATAAGGAGGCTCACACGTGTATAGGCGCCTTATAAGTCGGCAGGGGGTAAATACTAGTGAAAAAGGAAGGCAGGTGTGCAAGTAGCTTTTCTAAAAGACACGTGTGTGCACTAAGCTGCTTAAGTCTAAACCCTCCCGCAGTAGTCAGGTGGCATGTGAAAACTTACTTAACAGATCTCTTACATTGAGTAGAGACTCTGTGCTGAGAGAGTCTTTTCAGCTGTTTAAGAGGATTATCTAGGACAGGGTACATAAGGAGTGAAACGCCGAATAGCGGCTACTCGGTCTCGTGCAGCACAAGCAGCAGCATCTGGCAGAGGCTTCAGCAGCATCTGTCAACAGCATCTGTGACATTGTCAGCAGCTGCAGCAGCTGCACGAGCAGCACAAGCAGCTAGCAGCTGCTGCAGCAGCTGCACGAGCAGCACAAGCAGAAGCATCTGTCAGCAGCATCCGTGACATCGTCAGCAGCAGCAGCAGCAGCAGCAGCAGCAGCATCCATGACATCGTCAGCAGCACAAGCAGCCAGCAGCTGCTGCAGCAGCTGCACGAGCAGCACAAGCAGTAGCATCTGTCAGCAGCATCCGTGACATCGTCAGCAGCAGCAGCAGCAGAATCTGTCAACAGCATCCGTGACATCGTCAGCAACTGCAGCAGCTGCTGCTGCTGCAGCTGCAGCAGCTGCACGAGCAGCGCCGACAGCAGCAGCACCGACAGCAGCAGCAGCACCGACAGCAGCAGCAGCGGCGGTGTGGACCAATAAATTCGAGATGAGGCCTAGTGACATTTGACATGAAGCTTGAAAAACATAGTGACAGGTGACATGAGCAATTCTTAAAATCGACATGAGATATGAGCATAATTAAGCGACATCGACATGCGCCATGGCTATTTTTTAAGACAAACGTCATATGCCATAGCCTCCTCATCCAGACCTCCACTAGTAGTGCTCTATAAGCGCAGGCTTTGCCTTAAGAGAGCTGTAGCTGTGAATCCCTCTCCTCCCCCCGTGCACACAGGCGAATATCAGAGTCAGCTAATGGCGCCAATACCGCTCTCATACAAGGGTCAGGCGCTGCTGGACTATAATAGATGGGTCAAGGACCGTTCTACTGAGGGTCAGGCAGGCTAAGTCGGACATTCAATGACAGGCTGGTCTTTGGCAAACTTGCTTGAAAGTCTGGCCAGCATTGACAGACTGGGGCATAAGGATCCCGCATGGTCAGCCTTTCAAGCAAGTTTGCCAAAGTCCGGCCTGTTATTGAATGTCCGGCCTAGCCTGACCCTCAGTAGAACGGTCCTTGACCCGTCTATTATAGTCCAGCAGTGCCCGACCCTTGTCTGAGAGCGGTTTAGGTGTCATTGGGTGCCTCTGATATTTGCCTCTGTGTAAGATGAGAAAAGGGGGCTGTCGCTGTTGAAAGACTATATTTCAAGCTCAGAAAACTGTAATTAGCTTTCCAAGTTGTTTATTTAACAATATCTTAGCCTAGCAAGAAGCTGTCAGATGACATCTAAGAAAAAATGTAAGCTGTTAATTGATTCAAGAGAAATTAGTTTACAAATAGCCAGTGTAAGTACGCCTATGTATAGGAGAGAGACCTTGCTTATTTCTTATAGGGTTGTAAGATAGTCACATCATGATGCACATCATCATAAACGCATCATGATACATTTCATTGTAAGTAGACGAACCAGTAGACTCGCCTCTCTGCCCTCTAAAAGAGAGGGCAGAGAAGCGAGTCTCACTCTTAAAATCCCTTCCCCTTCCCTCCCCCCTCCCCCCCTCCCCCCCTCCCCCCCCCCATGCATCTTAAAGAGTGCCCCTCAGAGTGCCCCTCCCCCCCCTCCCCTAAAAAAAAGAGCCGCATTTTTAAATTATTTTTTAGCAAGCTTTGAGCTTGCTTTTTTCTTTTTTAAAATTTATTTATCCATAAAAATCTCAAGTGACTTATTTTGAAATTCGCGCCAACCTAGTAGTCACGTGACCCCCTTAAGTAGGTCACTTCCAGTCACGTGACCTATTTGAATTTCCCGCCAACATGGTGGTCACGTGACCCTCTTAAGTAGGTCACTTCCGGTCACGTGACCTATTTGAATTTCCCGCCCAAAGGTCACGTGACCGGAAGTAGGTCACTTCCGGTCACGTGACCTATTTGAATTTCCCGCCAAAAGGGAGGCCTCTCATTGGCTGCTTTTGAATTTTCCGCCAAAAGGGAGGCCTCTGATTGGCTGCATGTCGATTGAGTAATAAACAGTACTTAACTATAGTCCCGTTCCGATACATACTATACTACTCCCATCTTCTTTCTCTCTTTTTTTCTTTCTTTTTCTCCCCCACTGCCCTTACCACAGTCCCACCCCTCTAGTTCATCTAAACTGAACTCGTCGATAGGCGGGCCAATCTGATGGGGCCCTGTCTATAACACAGCCCCGCTGCTGTTGATGGCCAGCGTAAGATAGCTGAATTAAGACTTTAAGACTTAAGATTAAGATAATGCTCTAAACGTCTGTCCTCTCACCTGGGAGAGCTATCCAGTATTTGCCTGCTACGCTCTCCCCAGTGAGAGGACAGACGTTTAGAGCGTTATCTTAATAAGACTATTAAGACTGTCTTAATTGTCTTAAAGTTAGTTCCTTGAGTGGCCACCTTACCATCCACATAATCCTCTAGATGGCACCACTGTAAGTTTGTAACATTGTTGTATAAGCCTACTGTGGCAGCAGCAGGCAGCCTTCTTATAAGCAGGTGGCTGTGATTCTGCTACTGACCACAATTATAGGGAGGCAGGGAACACTGTGAAATCCCAGACATCTGTTTATACTTATGACATCCACCCAGTGGGATGTGGGTGTCAGATTTAGTCTGCTGACCCCTCTGTCAGTAAAAGATAGGAGTATGATGTCCATTATGAAACACACCAGTTTATAGGCCATTATTTATTTTTGTCTAGAAACTTTACTAGACACATGTGTAGTCGCCTCACAACAGGACTCTTTTTTCCCTCTACCCAACGCTATAACATAGGCTGGGTCCTATCTCCTTCCTTTCTCTTCATATGAAGAAACTATTGATTAGATGTATACTAAACCTAATCATGGCCTACAATGGCTATTAGGTTAAATCGAAATCCTAATACATATATTTTTATAAAATAGATAAGGTATACATAGCAGGAACATGCACTAAAAATGTACATTTTTCTGTTATTCACATATAGACTGAGACTTAGTTGTCTCTTATTATCTCTGCTCATCAGAAATGCTGGTGTTGTAATAACACGGTCTACTAGGCCATACATCCTGCCAGGATAAATAAATGAAATACAACAACAACATAAACATGTCATGGTTTGATACGACAGCTCACGCTTTCACATCCTGTCTTTGAGAGAGGCAGATAATATGCATGCTAGGACAAACTAAAAAACGAGCCTTGACAACAAGCATATCCCTCGTAGTCTTAAAAGGCTAATATCCCTCGTAGGAAGCAAATCTCCATGGGGGGGGGGGGGGGGGGCACGGGGGCCCAATGGAATCCTTTTTGTAATTTCTCATGCCATAATACTGAAATGGAGGTGTTGTAGTCAAAAATGCAAATGTAATTAGTTATTCATTGTATCAACCTTTGTTGTAATTCGATTGAGACAAATATAATTCTGTGTACTTCTATATTTTTTGTGATTGCAGAATAAAAACTTTGCAAATCAAAATTGATGTTAATCATTGGCTATCATGTTTGGTGGTACATACCGTACCGTCGTGTTTAAGCGCCCCGGCGCTTATAACTTTGGAGGGGTGTTTACCCCCGGCGCTTATACAAGACAGGCGCTTATTCGAGATCTATATTTAGTGCTTAATAATTATGTCAAGAACCCCATACCCCCGCCGCTTAATCAAGACCGGCGCTTATTCAAAACCCGGCGCTTAAACGCGACGGTACGGTATACATGCTTGTATAGAAATTGCATAAAAAAGTTGTTTTTAGCCCCTACCCCCATGTTTCCTCTGTGGGAGAGGTAAGTTTTGGGAATTGTGAGTACTGTAGTACAGCATCTTGGCAATTTAAGTTTTTTTGGAGGGGGGGGGGGGGCAAACATATTCAGCCCCCCCCCCCTATGTGATTGGGGGGGGGGAGCCCTTGCCCCCCCCCCCCTTTGTAGGGATCTTGAAGTAGAACAACTCACAGTCATGCCGGTCTATATATAAAGAAGGGTTACAGATTCATGAGGCAAAATAAACATATATTTACTACTGCGGCAAAGAATTGATGACCTTAATTGCTATATATACACACATGACTATCGGTTTTAATGACCGTGGTAGCCTACATGCACTCTTTTACCTATGTCTACACATTGGTATAGGGCTAACATCTATATTATTAACTATAAGGGGTTTTCTATTTGTCACACTGAAAACTCTATGGTGTAAAAAGTCATCAAAGCTGATGACTTATTGTCATCACGGTGATTGTGTACCCAGTGATGACCCTGAGTCATCACCATGACTATTTTTCTGATCTAATTAGAGATGATGCAGTGGTAGTCGGAATGATGACCCAGGTATGACTATGTCATCATCTATGATTGATATTATATCATTATTTCATCTGTACAACAAGGTATACCAGCTAACAAAAAAACTTTATTTTACGTCAAAAAAACGTTTTAAAACGTTATGTTATGCCATAGTAAGGAGCCTTAGAGAAACGTTATAAAACGTTATGTAGCATTATAAAATTCTAGCCCTCGCGGCGAGCCCAATAACGCACATTTGTAAATTACTTGAATTTCTACCGTAAAACCTCTCGTAAAAGCTGTGGCTAGTACACGAGTACAGAATACAGAGTCGGGGTGCGACTTATACTCGTGTTTTTGCTGCTATAGCACAGTACAAAAGTCGCCATAATCAGACCCCTAGTGCGGATTATAGGATCGGCCCAAAGTCAAGGTGCGGCTTATATGCGAGTTAGGCTTATACGCGACGTTTTAGGGTAATGTCATATTTTTCATATATTTTATTTCATAAGTTTCTATAATCAGAGTTTATAGAGATATCAGTCGTTAGATGAACTGGGGTAGATACTGCATATTCCATTATTGTCTAGTAGGGCCCCCTAGTGGTAAATATTGTAATTAACATGATGGCGTTGGGTCATCAGCTTCCATCATCACCTGAGCATGAGGCTGTGTCTCACGACCTTGGGCCAATGTTTTTGTCTCTGACCGGGTGCCGTCTCTGACCGGGTGCAGTCTCTGACTGGGTGCCGTCTCTGACCTTGTGTCAGAGAAAAGTGTTTTTTTAATTGTTAGCCTATACTCACATATATAAGGATTTGTAAAAACGTTACAGCAGTTATTATGTAATTATAATTAGCCTCCTGCTGTTGGTAGAAGGTAACTAAACTCCCAAAGTGATGTCCGGTCAGAGACGGCACCCGGTCAGAGACGGCACCCGGTCAGAGACGGCACCCAGTCAGAGACGGCACCCGGTCAGAGACGGCACCCGGTCAGAGACGGCACCCGGTCAGAGACGGCACCCGGTCAGAGACTCATCAGAAGTGACGAGTTTTTAAAAATGTAAGTTATCAGTGCAAGCCTCGCTTTTCAGTTTGTGCCTATAAAACAGTGTGAATGTCCGGCAGGGGCCTCAGTGCACCCTGGTGTCCGCTGCCGTCAACATGCTGCTAGCCCTGCTCCTGTGTCTGACCCTGCCTGCTGGACCCTCCATGGTCCGTGCACAGGGGGACCCCACCAACACCAGTACAACTGGACAAGGTCAGGACAGCCAGTGCTCTGCTGTACAGAGGAGACAGGACCTGCAGGACGCCCGACTCAATGAGAGAGACTCCCACCTCAACACGCGACACAATGGCCTCAACACACGACTCAATGAAGTTGACGCACGTCTGAACAGAATGGATGGGCGCTTTGATGATTTAGAGACGATGATGTCTGTAAGTATTTGATATCAGCCAATGAGGGGGGGGGGGGCTTGATGGGGGAAGGGGGATCCCCATGTCCCATGTCAATCTTAAGAAATGACCATGTCACCATATCGATTTCAAGAAATGCCTCATGTCCTATGTCACTATCTACTTTTTCCTCATGTCCCATCCCAGTGAACAAGGAACGTTCATACCACATTGGTGAACGTTCAAAGAAGGTTAAAATAATAATATTCATGTTTAACGTTTACTAACATTAAAAAACTTTAAATGAATGAGCAGAGAAGGTATGAAAGTGAACATTTGTTTTTCAATGTTTACTAATGTGAGGAAACGTTCATAAAATGTCTGCCAATGTTTCTAAAGGTTAGAGAATGAACGTTGATATTGAACGTTATGATAACGTTTATTTACGTTATGAATAATTCATTTCTTTTACACCAGGTGGCAGGGTGGTTCACTTTAAGACTTTTCGTTGGGGCTCTAACTGTTATTACCGTTATAAGTAACAGGGGGGACCCCACCATAGCATCGTGACGTGCGTCAACTTCATTGAGTCGTGTGTTGAGGTGGGAGTCTCTCTCATTGAGCCGGGCGTCCTGCAGGTCCTAAGTAATAAACATAATTCCTAATTACTTCATACACTAAACCATCCCTAATCTAATCTAAAGTTTCTCTCAAAGAAAAATGTCTGCTAAATTGATAATGTACTTGAAGAAGTAGATGGAAAGATATAAACACCCAGTTTCTGGGAATAGAATTTATATATATAGCCATACTGATACAGAGGTCGGGTTGTAACAGTTATGGAGTAGGCTATCATCTGCTCATAGTCTGTAATAAAATAGTGTCTAGATTCATTATCTCTGCTATAGATGAATTTAAAGTGTCTGCATTATGGGTTAAAGATTTCACTGAAGTGAGGGGGGAGGAATTGATACCAAAATAATATTATAAGAAGTCAAAAAAGATAACATAACAAAATGTTTGAAAAAAACTTTCATGTGAAAGTCATATTTAGAATGTTCTATAATGTTAAAAAAACGTTTGCAAAAATGTTAAAATAAACGTTAAAAAACGGCAGAAAGCGTCAACGTTTTACGTTTTTTAACTTTTATTTATGAACGTTCAAGAACTTTCAATTTACGTTCTTGAACGTTAAAAAACGTTCAATTGTTCACTGGGATGTCACTATATTATAGGCCCCAAAATGGCCATGTCGCCGTGTCGAATTTAGGGCTTTAGGGCCATAATGACTCACTTCACAAATTGAGATTGCTTTAAATAGATATGTCCATGTTAGAAGATTAAAGCTTAATTCCCAGCTAACAAAGAAACGTAGTTTTACGCCAAAATAATGCTTTAAAACTTAAAATAACGTTATGTCATTGTAAGGAGCCTTAGAGAAACGTTATATGACGGTATGTAACGTTATAAAATGTTGTATAACGTTTTTTGTTTACTGGGAAGTGGCCGAAAATACCCCCCAGTACTCTACCATAGATTTTCGCATCCAGCCCGTATATCTGGGGCCCTTGATGGGGGGGGGGGTCCCCATGTCGCATGTTGGATCTAAGAAATGACCATGTCGCATGTCTATGTCGCTTAAAATGCTCATGTCCCATGTCAATTTAAGAAATGTCCATGTCCCCTGTCACTAAGCCTCATGTCGCATGTCACTAGGCCTCATGTCGCATGTCGATTTTAAGAAATGCCCATGTCGCCATATCGAATTTAGCTGTTTAGGGGTCTAGAGCCGATCTCACATATAACCCATGCCTAGACTTTGAGGAAATCCTATAAGCCGCACATGGGGTCTGATTTTGGCTACTTCGGTACTATAGTATAGGCCATAGGTATAATAACAATTCTATAACCCGCACCTAAACTATAATTCGCCCATACTACACGAGGGAGTTTCTGATACTGTATGTAGCAAACAGGCCCTGAGCCTAATTTATACAGTCTAAGTAAACGAATTTCAAACTCAACTCAACTGATAGGTTTAATTGAATTTTTAAATGCTGCTTTAGGCCAAAAAAAATAAAAGGTTTGTTCCAGGTCACCCGATGGACCCTATGTACCTCTCTGCTGTGCCCTTTTCGCGATCGTGCCGCCTGCGTCCACCGGCGACGCTCGAGCGAAATGGGAGCAGCAGAGATGCGATACCATTTTAGCACATGTATATACACAGAGAGAAGAAACGGAGTCAAAAGGGAGTCCAGGTTGCCTCTAGAATGACTCCCCTATTTAGGATAGTCCAGGTCGCTTAAGGGCGCCCAGGTGACTTTCTTGCTAACCTAAGGGAGTCACCTGGGGGAGGGAAGAGGGGAGTCATTCTGGAGTCAACCTGGACTCCCTTTTGACGCTGCTTCTTCTCCCTCTGTGTAATGCCGTGGACGTTAGGCTTAAAGATGGGTTGTCACCTAAAATTCGTCAATTTTCTATTGATGCCATAATACTATTGTATATCCGATGCTATAAATACTCCCTTACTTTTAAAAGGATGGGATATATCTAAATCTATCAAATAAGCACATTTAGTGCAATCATTTTTACTGTAGATCGACACTAAAATTCCCTATGTTGTGGTACTGCATGGCTCAGTGCATTCTCTACCAGGCTAGTTTACCCTGTACTCACCTGGGGGAGTGCCTAAGTCAGTGAGGTGAATAGGCGATATTGTTAACTATCTAAACTCATGTATTCATAGACAAATATCTTGCAAATATTGGGTACTGTGTATTAGCCTAAATGATAATGGAACCCATGGCATCCCTTTTAAGGAAAAGGTTTGGGAAGTGTATTAGCTGATATACCATCTTTAAAGCGAGTACTGTAGGCTGTGTCTCACGACCTTGGGACAATGTTTTTGTCTCTGACCGGGTGCCGTCTCTGACCAGGTGCCGTCTCTGACCGGGTGCCGTCTCTGACCGGCTTGGCTTGATAAGGTCAAAATACTAGCAGCAGGAGGCTAATTATAATTATAACTATGATTATATAACAACCGCCATAACGTTTTTCCAAATCCTT
Source organism: Harmothoe impar (assembly GCA_947462335.1). Taxonomy (NCBI): domain Eukaryota; kingdom Metazoa; phylum Annelida; class Polychaeta; order Phyllodocida; family Polynoidae; genus Harmothoe; species Harmothoe impar. The sequence continues at coordinate 10,682,828 of OX381705.1, read as the reverse complement.
ATATATATGAGTATAATTCCTTTTAAAACACCTTTTTTTGACACCTGGTCAGAGACGGCACCCGATCAGAGACAAAAACATTGTCCCAAGGTCGTGAGATACAGCCTGTAATGACATGGCCCTTGTTTGTTCCAGGACATGAAGACTTACGTACAGAGACAGGTGGCGGCCATGGGACAGAAAGTGGAGTGGGGGCTGGCCGGTGTCAACCCACAGGGACAGGTGAGGAGAAAAACATCTCCTATTAGGCCTGTGTCCACTAGCATATATGAGGCCGTTTGTCGTCCTTCAAAACGTGAATTTGAATACAAATATGAAATATATGTTTTGTCTCCCTGTGGACACACCTTGACTACAAAATTCTGAAATACAAAAATGAAATATCAAAATGTGGACGTCAAAAGTGGATGTTAAAAGTGGACGTTAAAATATCTAACATGTTTGATTTTTAGTGCAGAAATTGGAATATATGCTCTTTATTCAATTGTTAAACCTTGTCCATGTTTGCCCTGGGCAGTCTGGGCAGCAATTTATAACGCCTAGTGGACACAGCATACCTGCAGTTGAAGTAGAATATATCTACAAAATATATTCCCAGATATGTACATATTAGGCCTGTGTCCACTAGCATATGTGAGGCCGTTTGTCGTCCGTTAAAACGTGAATTTGAATACAAATACAAAATATATGTTTTGTCTCCCAGTGGACACAGGTGGACTACAAAAATCTGGAATATATAGAAATTATGTGACCCATCTTCTGTGTAAACCAAACGACAAAACCCCTAATATCAAAATCTAACATGTTTGATTTTTAGTGCAGAAATTGGGCGATATGCTCTTTGTTCTTTTATAATAACTTGTCAATGTTTGCCCTGGGCAGTCTGGGCAGCAATTTATAACGCATAGTGGACACAGCATACCTGCAGTTAAAGTAGAATATATCTACAAAATATATTCCCAGATATGTACATGTTGCTAGACCTCAAATCGACCATATATTCCACTTTCTTTGTCGTATAGTGGACACAGGCCTATTGCTGGACGTCAAAACGGCCATGTATTCCACTTTCCTTGTCGTATAATGGACACAGGCCTTTTGGGAGTATTAATAGTTTTACAAAGGGTATGAGATTCAAAATTTTTATAAATGCAAGAGTCATATGTAGGCCTATTTCGTGGACTATACGTATGGGTGGCTTCACCCACGATCCAAAGCTTGGGTCCATAAACCACACTAAACGAGTGATCATTTTCTCACCCCCGCCCCCTATAGCCTATAATAGTATTATAGGGATCGAAATTATGTACAACCGCTATCTGTATCATAACCGCTATCTGTATCAATAACATATAGAGGTTGACCATCCAACCGCCAAAAAAAAAGCTATGTGTATCAAATTAAGTGTATCAACAAGATGCTACCTGTATCAAGCATATCTAGTATTCCTCCTAACACTAAGTTTCTCAAAATTGGTTTGACAGTGACTTTGTTTTATTTTGTAGTTGTTTTTTGTAGTTTTTTTCGTTTGAAAATCATGAAAAGCTCTTTTTTCTTTTTAGAAAATGGCCAATCTGAAGAGAAAAATGAAAAGGTTCATGAAAATGTCATTTTTTCCATAATAAGGTAGGACAGAGTTGTGGTATAAATACTTCCTTTGGTACACTTAACAGCCTTGATACAGATAGAGGTTGCCCTTCAACCACTATCTGTAGTAACATTGCTATCTGTATCAACTAGACCACTTAGGAGGGTATGTTTACCAGCTCAAAGAAGTTGGAAAAAACTATATATGCACCTGTCTCAAGTAAGTCCTGGGGGCAATTTTTACTCCAAATGCAAGATGGTCAAGAATGTATCGAGGAGGACTGTGGGTCTATACTAAGCCACTACTTTTCCCAATGCTGAACTCTATATATATATACGTTCATAGTACCCCAAACAATATTGATTTATTTCAAATCAATTTTTGGCCCTGTAGTGCAACCAACAGCACGGGAGAACTATCAATCCAAATACGAGATGGTATCAATATTTTGTAATAATCATGAATGTGCTCAAATAATTTGTCGCACTTCTGATTTCTGACATTTCTGGTATGATACAAAAAGCGGCTATGATACAGATAGCGGTTGTACAATCCCTCCGCCACCCCCACACCCCTTGAACATTGCTATACACCCGGTGTATTAAGCCATTGGGCCTGTGTCCACTAGCATAAATGAGGTCGTTTGTCGTCTGACAAAACATGAATTTCAGTACTGTCCACTTTTGTCGTCCACCTTTGACACCCACAGACTGCTATTCCACTTTTGTATTTGAGGATTTTGTGGTCCACCTGTGTCCACAGGGAGACAAAACACATATTTAATATTTGTATTTAAATTCACGTTTTGACGGACGACAAATGGCCTTATAAATGCTAGTGGACACAGGCCTATTGGTGAAGTCACACACTGTCTGTGTGAAATAAGCCAGTTGCTCCACCTTCTAGTAATAGGCCTGTGTCCACTAGCATTTATATGGCTGTTTGTAGTCCGTCAAAACGTGTATTTGAACAGAAATATGAAATATATGTTTTGTCTCCCTGTGGAAACACCTTGAATACAAAATTCTGAAATACAAAATTGAAATAGCAAAATGTGGACGTCAAAAGTGGATTAAAAAAGTGGACATTAAAATATCTAACATGTCTGATTTTTTATGCAGAAAGTGGACGATATGCTCTTTATTCTATTATAATACTTCATCCATGTATGCCCTGATCAGTCTGGGCAGTAATATATCATGCCTAATGGACACAGTATACTTGCATTTCAAGTGGAATATATCTTGAACACATGTTCCCAAATATGCACATATTACTGGACGTCAAAGAGGTGAAATCGTCTACTTTCCTTGTTGTATAGTGGACACACACCCAATAGGCCTGTGTCCACTATACGACAAGGAAAGTGGAATACATCGCTGTTTTGATGTCCTGCAATATGTGCATATCTGGTAATATATTTCCTAGATATATTCTACTTTAACTGCAGGTATACTGTTTATGGCAAACATGGACGAGCTACTATAATAGAATATAGGGCATATCGTCCAATTTCTGCACCAAAAATCATGTTAGATTTCTAAATTCTCACTTTTGACACCCCCAAAATGCTATCCCACTGTTGTATTTGAGAATTTTGTTGTCCACCTGTGTCCACCGGGAGACAAAACATGTATTTCATATTTGTATTCAAATTCACGTTTTGAAGGACTACAGACGGCCTTATAAATGCTAGCGGCCTATAAGTACATGATTTGTTAGTATGCTAATTTGCTCATCTAAATAATACCTATCGATGGAAGCATTAATGATTATGAGATATAGAGTGGCCAAATGCATAGGATATAACATAGTTTTCACCCATTAGACACAGGAAGTCCAGAATTTTAGTGAGTTTTTACTCCTTTTGCTCATGTATAGATATATGTGAGCTAGATCTAACACTATAGCATGTATATGCCGCATTGTTCCAGAAGGATCAGCCTCCTACTGCAGCCCCCAGACCGTATAAGATGCCACAAGGTACATATCTGCTTAGGCAAAAAAAAGAAGGTTTGTTTCAGGTCACCTGACCGACCCTATCTATAGAAACAGGGCCGACCCTATGTTTTTTTTATGCAATTTTGAAGAAATTTTATTACTTTCTTGGGGTCAATTTTACAAAATTTTACAAAATTTTGGCAAAAAATCTCCCCATTTTTACACTATTTTGGGTCAATTTTAGAGGGGAAGTAAAAAAGTAAAAAAAAAAGTAAAAAAGAAAAAAAATCCGACCTACCGACCCTAGAGTTTCTTCCCATGTTACCTGAAACAAAACCTTTTTTTTTATTTGGCCTGAGTTGAACATACTGTTAACATTTTTCATTTCGCGCTGTACATATTTCCGCGAATTTCTCGTATTTTAAAATCCACAAAAGATATGTACGGCGCAAATATTTGTCCAAGGCCACGCCAAAAATAAAGTACCAATTTCCCAAACCATATTCTATTCGATCAAGAGCTAGGAAATTTCAGTTTGAAAAAGGAGAAGACGATTTTGTCCTCAAAAAAATGTTGCCCGCTCCATTGATTCAAAATTGAAATCCATAGACAAAAAAAAATTCTGGAAAACAAAATAGACCGACATTTCTTTGGTGTGGCCCAATATATAAACCATATTTGATAAGGGTATCAAAAGCAAATTTAAATCCGGAATTATAAAGGTTATTGACATATTGACTAGTGCCGTGTAGCCGCTCATCAGCTTATCTACAAATTTGCGGAGGTCCCAGGAAGTTCAAAATTTGAAATTGAAATGAAAATGAAAATTTTGAAAATCAAAAATGATCCTTTTTTTTTCGTCAACCCCCAGATGTGAACTTTCAAAAAACAAGGAATTCCAAAAAAAAATCAAAATTCAAAGAAATGTAGTTATCGATGTTATCATGTTTTTGGTAGATAGTTGCTCATCATTAGGGTTTGATTGTTTTCAGAAACATATTTCCATTAGGTCCTATAGGTCTTTTAGGCTTCAGTGATATGTTAACTTCCTTTTTATGTTTATATAATGAGTTTTAGTATACTTATGCAATTAACCTGGTATTCTGTATGCTTTATGTTTATTAGGATGTGAGGAAGCACTCACCGATGGATGGACCAGGTCAGGAGTGTACAGCATCCGGCCAGATCGTGACACCATCATGGACGTGTATTGTGAACAGCGCTTAGCGGGCGGCGGCTGGACGGTGTGTATGATACTGCCTTACTTACTAAATGACTTGAATGTCTCACCGTAGATTGATAATAATGGCTCATCAAAGGGCCAGTTCATAAAATAAGCGCCGGTCATAATAAGGGCAAAAAAGGCAACATCATAGTCTGACAATCTAGGACACTAAGATAGGTCGGATTCTTTATCTTATTTTTCTGAACTTTACATCTTAAGAGTACCAGGAATGAGTCACAAATCGCCACATCGCCTCGTCGCTTATCAGAATGACTCGCTAATCCCTCCACAAAGAGGAATATCAAGAAGTGTTTTGATATTCCTCTTCAAAAGCAATTTCTTGAAATCAGACTACGGTATTATTCAAGAAACTGAGGGCAGACCGAGCTTGTTATTCTTGTATATTCTTCACCCACAAATCGCTAAATATTAAGTAAAATGACAACATTTTGAACATTTAAAAGCTCCTAAATTGAGAAAGAAAATGCCCTTTTTTGATTTTAGGGTCTTTAAGGGGATTTTTCGCCTGAAATCTTTCTTTTTGTATTGGCCTAAGCACTGAGTGTATTTTGAATGAGCGCCTTTCCTGTAGGACCCCAGTGCATGTTATAGGACTTTCCTGAGTGAGACGTAACACGCAAGACACTCACGGTACCTGTTACATGGCCTATATTAGTGTAATATTGCTATAACACGTTATGTAATATTTTCTCTTTCTAGGTCTTCCAGTCCCGCATAGATGGATCAGTGGACTTCTTCCAGAACTGGCTCGCGTACCAGACGGGTTTCGGGGAGTTGACGGGGGAGTTCTGGCTCGGTAACACCAATATTCACCGCCTTACCAAACACAAGGACCACCAACTGAAGGTGGAGCTGGTGAACAAGACAGGGGTGGTCAGGTACATGGACTACACCAACTTCTGGATCGGTGACCAGGCTGACAAGTTCAGACTGAATGTATCAGGATTCACTGGAGCTGCTGAAGGTAGATTTAATTTTTAAACAATCACAGCAGGTTTATTTGGTGTGGCCTTAGCCGCGATATACGCCCGTCGGCTGCTCTCGCCACTGATTTTAAAACAATCACAGTAGGTTTACTCTCTGGTCTGTGGAGTTGATAAATGAAAAACTGTACACCTAGACAACTGTTAGAAGTAGAAGCTTGATGGGGAGCAATAAAGAACAACTCTGTATCTCCAAGTGACAAGCCGATGAAGGGACATAACCCATCAGCTGGTTTGGATGCATTACCAGCTGATAGGGGGTGCAAAGGGGTCCCCCTCCCACTGAGGTCGCAAAGCCACCAAAATTAAGGGCTCCAGGTCAGAAATCACTTTGTAGACCATTTTTACCGTAGCCAATTTTTTCTAAAAGTCACCAGGTCGCTTAAATTATTGTGCCAGGTCAAAAACCAAGGATATATAAGCTTAAATACAGTTTATAGGTCTCGTAATGTGAGACAAATGTGATCAACTATATTATTACCGAAGATATGTTTATATCTATGGGAGTTAAAACTACTGTTTCTGCAAACAACTGTCCATGTTTCTATAGAAGATGCACCACCCAGTAAAACAATTGACATTTCTTCTCTTTTCAGAAGATGCCTTCTACTACAACAACCATGAACAGTTCAGCACGCATGATCAGGATAACGACAACAACTCAGGATCCTGTGCCGATCAACGGCATGGGGCCTGGTGGTATCATGACTGCGCCTTTACTAACTTAAATGGACAATATGCAGGACAAGGCACCACAGGGATGGAATGGCGTAAATGGCAAACTGAACCTATGAAAGCTACACGTATGATGATCAGGAAAAGGAGTCAACCATAACAGAACGAAACATTAATTACTTCTCCATCAGTCCTTATAGGAATTAGGATCATCCTATTCATGTAGAATAAAAACACCTTTTTAAAAGGGCAAGTAACATTAGCCTATAAGACACTATCATATTATCATTTGTTTATATTATCCTGTAAAGTATTGTTTCAAATATCTTATCTTTACACTCGTATAATTAGCTCTTTATGTAAATTGATCCAAATTGATGCAGCATTTTCCATCTGGGGATGTTACACTGCAGCATACAGACATGGTGTGGCCTGTATGCTGTAGGGTAAATAAACATATATCAAGTCACGTCTGCAGGTAATATGTTAAAAAACATTAGTTGAATAATCAAAATCAATTTTATATGACAATTATTATATAAAGGTGATTTTACATGTTCCTGAAAAACTAATGACATAGTTTAAGCCAGCGTTTCATCAGCAGAGATGCTACTCCGTCAGTGACAAAAAGTAGGACATTTTAGAATTTTGGTCAAATTTCTGTAGGAAATAAACATTATTTAGCACAAAAATTCCAGCCCAAACGTTGCAATTCCTACAAATGTGGGACATTTGGCATCTCTGAACTTACGGTTTGGGTTTGAGGCTACACTTTTATCCACTAACTTAAAGAACTGACCTCCCTGTGAACAAAAAACGTAAAGATGTCTAGATGTGTGAATAGATACATTATTTTGATTTAGATGCATTATGCAGATATTAACATTACTACTAATTGAGCATGAGAAGGATTCGAACCCCTGAGTGCTGATACAGGAGGCCTATACAGTGGCAAGGTATGTGGTCCAGTGTAGGTGCAAAGGCCGAAGTAGTAGGGACCTTTAGCAAAACCGACGTAGTTCATTTCAGCCAGACATATCCTTTCCCAGAATGTAAACGTACGGTCGGGGCATGAGACTGGTGGCTGCTAATGTAAAGGTGACATGCCATGCCTCATTGATGGCCGAAATAGATCGGATGGTGAATGTGGAGCATCGTTTGTATGATATAGTAGGGACCTTTAGCAACTTGCTGAAATGTGAAAAGTGGAAAGTGGAATATGAAATCCCCCTTCATGGAATGCTCGACCCCTAGATGCCTATCTTACCATATCCAACGAATACTGTATAACTATTGCACCATGTTTTTTCAAATCTACGCTTATATATTATGTATTTACGATATTGACAAATGAGAAAATCTTACTGTACTAACATGACTGTTTTATGCCAATAAAAATATTTGAAACTGATAACCGATAATCTGTGTATTTGTATTAATATTTATTTCACAAAAAGAACACATGCATATTTATAAACATGCTGGTTAGGAATGTAACAATGTGGCAGGATTTCGAAATTGACATACCAGAAAAAGAATCGATAAAATTCTGTCATAACTCAAGATTTTTGTTAACACTAGGCCAAATAAAAAAAAAGTTTTGTTTCAGGTAACATGGGAAGAAACACTAGGGTCGGTAGGTCGGGTTTTTTCTTTTTTTTAACTTTTCTTTTTAAAATTCCCTCTAAAATTGACCCAAAAAAGTGTAAAAATGGGGAAATATTTTTTCTCCAAAATTGTGTACACCTAAAATTGACCCCAAAAAAGTATAAGAAAATAAAAAATGTCTTCAAAATTGCATAAAAGAAACGTAGGGTCGGCCCTGTTTAGATAGGGTCAGTCGGGTGACCTGAAACAAACCTTCTTTTTTTTTGGCCTTAGCAATGTGCAAAGTTATCGGGCAGAGGTAATTAATGTTAATGTCAAAATCTTTGGTTAAATATTTCAATGAATTGCATTTGATAAATATGTTCGTCCATGTTCTACAAATGAGTAACATAGTATATCCTTTCTGCTTGGCTACTTAGGGACGAGTGATGCATTTTGCAGCTTGGGAGGCTTGGTGGATATAGAGGAATAAATCATTTAAATTCCCCCCGCCCAACTTTTTTGCATTTCCTGCGTAGGGGCAGCATCCTTAGGGCTGTTCTTGTTGTTATAAAAGACAGTTTTAGCAAGCTGAACGTAGCCGTAGCCGTAGACGTAGCAAGAGCTACGTGACCCTGTAGGTACGTCAGTAAAATGAGTTTTAGCAGCCAGACCTTTCCTGGCATGGTCGTAGCGTAATAAAATTATGTCTCTATTTGAACTTTTTTTTTTATATGTTCTACTTTTTCAATCTTTACCATTTTCGCTGAGCATAGCCAGATATACTTGAAGATGATTCTCACTTATTTTCATAAAGATATCCTGACTCAATCTTGAGTTATATAGATACGTAGTCGCGAACGTAGCAAACGGCTTTGCCACATCTAGGACGTGCGTAGCTCTCACTTAACATAGCAGAGAGCACACGTATTGATGACGTCACTAATAGTTGCTACGTTACACGTTTCAAATAGCTACGGCTACGTGTACAGGTACGTCTATGTACAGCCTGCTAAAACTCCCTAGGCTGTGTCTCACGACCTTGGGCCAATGTTTTCATCTCTGACCGGGTGCCAGCTCTGACCGGGTGCCATCTCTGACCGGGTGCCATCTCTGACCGGCCTGAATAAAAACGGGTTCTTTAGGGCAGATGATGATAGAATTTGGCTGAAAAGGTTAATGGATGTTATAACTCTTTAAACTAGTAATTATTTGCCCATTTTTATCATCATCTGCCCTAAATACCCGTTTTTATTCAGGCCGGTCAGAGCTGGCACCCGGTCAGAGCTGGCACCCGGTCAGAGCTGGCACCCGGTCAGAGACAAAAACATTGGCTCAAGGTCGTGAGACACAGCCCCTAATAGATCTTGAAGGACGTTAGGGTAGGTAAAAGAGTTCGCAAACCGGAACCGGAACCTATGGCCAAGAACGTACAGACCTCAGATAGGAAATTCCGGGGTCACTGAGTACATTATTAGGAAGAAGAACTCGGCAGTAAATACTAGGTGAGCTGTGTGTGGTCAAAATAGTTTTGGAAATTTGCTAAAATTCTGTAAAAAATCACAAATGGCACTCAGCATATCCTGATTGAGATGGCACCTCAAGATATATGATTATTTCAGGGATAGGCCTATATTTCAATGTTCATTTAGGATCAGTCTGAAATGAACTGCACATATGGTCAATTATGGAGGTTCATTCATGTTAGGAACCAGCATTTCAGATTTTGGTGTAAAACAACCCGTTAAATTTGTTTATATAGTGTATCAAAGGTTTTCCTATTCAATCCTAAGAGATTTTTCATCAATACCCGGCTGGGAATTTTTTATCGCATGTTACGTTACATTAAACTGTAGTGAAAATTCATTTCCCTGTCTGAGACCTCAACATGCATTATGCAAGAGGCTACTAGCCATCAGACCTGGCCGCTTCAGCTGTACATAGCTATATAAACTATGCAAATGGCTACAATCAAGATGGTATCCTTCAAGATCCATTATAACTACAAAAACAACAACCCTAATGATACATCTATTGTGTATTTTTTTTTGTGGTTATACCGGAGATTTAAGGATAGAATTTTGATTATAACCTGCTATATAGTATATATACTTGGAGCCGCCAGGTCCGATGGCCAACAGTGTATTGCCTGCATTATTCTCACCCACACGCCACCTGGTGGTATCTGTAGGAAGGAGTGTTGTTGGTTACCGGTAGCCGTACAACACGGAATTCCATAAGCCTGGGCTCCACTAGGGCGACACAGGTACCTCAGGAAACATAACGATCTTTTTAATGTTTTCTTTTGATACATTTTGCCCCATTTCGCGGCAGTGTCGCCCTGGGTATGACTAGGAGCAGGGCGACACTCCGGGAGACGCTCAGGGGGGGGGGGGGGGGGGACACTGCAGCAAAATGGGGCGTAATGAGGAGTTTGCATTGTTTGGCCTGGGTCATTTCTGGAAAGCAGAAACTAGTGTGGAAGGCAAAAAAATACTTTCAATCGTGTTGAGAAAATCCAACAAGCCCCCCAGATAGTAATTAATGGCTCGTCCTTTATGCATGTAGGATGCCCTGTAGGCTATATAAAGGTAAAACAGCTGCCTCGGTTTCATCAGTATACAACTTTAGTTCGAGGCTATACTTCAATCCAAAGAACTAATCCATATTTTGTTATCAATGTTTGCTTCACAAAAAGATCATATGCATGAACAATAAACGTCATGATACAGCCTATATATGATGTATGAATCATTGCTAATTATAAATGTTACAATGTGCATGATTTAAAAGCCAATACAAAAGAATTAAACATGCAAACATCGATTATTCATTATAAATTATTGTCTATTATTGCTTAAGTATTAAGTTGTTCACATTAGCTATTTGTAATGCTACGGGGCAGAACAATTCGTGCTGCTCACTCTGAATGCAGCAGCGGCGGGTTACTTGTCAGTGCTACACTATGCTGACCTTACGGGGTTAAGGGAGTGTTCATTTATTAATTACAGGGGGGGTGGTGAGATTTCGCGCGGAGGGGCGAAAAAATTTTACGGCCCCCCCCCCCTCGAGAGTGCGTGTAACGTTTCGCGCCCCCCTCACCGAAGGCGCCGAAAATTTTTCGCCCCCCCCCCCTTTGAACTATAGTAACGCGCTGGCTTTTTGGCTAAAAAGGGGCTTAAATTTTTACGCCCCACCCTCAAGAGGGGTCAGAATTTTTCACGCCCCCCCTCAGAAGGGGTCGGAAATTTTTACGCCCCCCCCCAAACCCACCACCCCTCCTGTAAATAATAAATGAACACTCCCTAATATAGTATGATCCAATGCAGCCCCATGCACGGTACGAACGGATGAATGAATATGAAGCTATAAGTGATCACGCTGTCATCTAAGGGACACTCCCATAGCAGTATAAAGGGTATACATCTTATAGTTATACAAATATGATCACAAACAATGTTGTAATCATTTGAAAATTGAGTCCTTATTTCTTTCACTGTATGTGTCTATATAAGTAGATAGACTATGTTTTCCAAGACAAGGCTGAAGGCAGTCCAGAGTTACATGCATGTGAGGAGTAACTTAGTCTTTGTGGGATGATCATGTTCATAGAAAAGGGGTTATCGCATGCCCAGTTTCCTCTAGCAATACGTTCACGGCCTACCCCCCCCTCTCTCTCTCTCTCTCTCTCTCTCTCTCTCTCTCTCTCTCTCATTAAAGATACATTCCTAGATATTGCATTAAAAAACAATGCATACATGTGTGGTATTTTATGAACGATAATCTGCAATCAACCTGCCAATAATGAATAGAAAACATGATGTGATTACACACATACACACACTTTTAAGTAGAAATATACAGAATATATTCCAAAGCATATCAATAATGTGTAGGCCTACAAGTCCATTATAATTGTGTTGTGCAAAAAGATGTAAGTTGAAGGAGAGCCTATTCAAAACTGTATTTTTTGCATAGTCAGAAAGATCTTGGTACACATATACAAATCTATAGACGAGACAATATAAATGTGTCCCAAAATCGTGGTTACTTTTTAACAATAGGAGGCAAAATCACCCAAAAATTTGTTCGGAAATTTGATAGATCTATAACGACTCCCTCCCCCCTCCAAGAAACTATAGTATAATAAGTTCCACTGCCCCTTTGTTGTTGAAAAATGACCACTCCCTTAGGAACAATTATAAAATTCTTGCCTAAATGATTATGGCCATTAATAAATAAACATTATAAATGAATAGTTATGCCAATGCTAGGATCTCATATCTGATATAGGTCTACTTCAAATTGGAGCAAGCCCATACAGTCGTGGTAAAAGCCAATAGGCCACTCCCCACAGTTAAAGGCCTTGCAAAGTCTCTGCATTATGATCCACAGGTTCCTTGGCTACCTAGGATATTCCATGAAACCAGTATGGCCGCCAGTGGTAACTAAGCAGCAGCTGTACCAAAATGGCCACCAGTGGTAACTAAGCAGTAGTTGTACCAAGATGGCCGCCAGTGGTAACTAAGCAGCAGCTGTACCAAGATGGCTGCCAGTGATAACCAAGTAGCAGTTGTATTACCTTATCTATTCACCTTTCTCGGTTACCTGCTTGGTTACAGAGGTCCTCCAGCAATTTATGGCAAGATATTGATGACAGATGTCTCCACTCATGAGGCTGAATTGTATCTCTATAGACTTCAGCTGTCCCTCACTCTCCAATATCTATTGGTGGATAATGGCCGCCACTCCCATCTAGTCAGTACCAAACATCTGCTGGTGAGTGAAGGCTAGGTTGGAGATTTGAGGTGCGCAGAGACTACTCCGCCTCAGACTGGTCCTCTAGCAGAAGTTGTACCAAGATTGTGGTACCACAGCAGCAATTGTTGTGTGTGTGTACTTGGTCATCCCAGCAGTATTTTTAACAAGATGGCCACCAGCGGTAACCAAGCAGCAGTTGCTGTGCGTGTTGCGTGGTTACAGAGGTCTCCCCAGCAGCAGTGCACGTTGTACAGCGGGTTTCTGCCGTCCTCGTGACAGTCCAGGCTGCAGCGCCGCACCAACTCAAAGTTGTCCTTGTCCAAGGTCAACAGCTCCTTCTGTAAATTTCGAAAGGAAAGGGACTTTTATGATTATTAACAGTCTGCAGTGTAGCTGGGCTAGTCTCCCAGTAAACAAAAAACGTTATACATTTTGACGTAAAATAACGTATTTTACTTAGCTGAGAGAGAGAGAGAGAGGGAGAGAGCAAGAATGTATGTGTTAGATAGACTACACCTGGACACGGTTCTTCCATATACCCACTGCCCCACCAGGTCTAGACGAGGTGTTATACACCGAGTCGCTGACCAGTGGGCAGTGGGTATGTGGGAGAAGCCTGGCCAGGTGTAGTCTATCTGAGTTAACCCTCGGTTATGTCAGTGTATACAATATACCCAACTTGTAGGGGGGGGGGGGGGTGATAAATCTACTTTTCTTCAGGGACAGGCTCAAACTATGCATTTGGGTCCAAAAACACGGGAAATCACAAAAATATTTTTTTCGGACCCCCGTGACCCCCCCGTACATAGGGTCCGAAGATTGGCCAAATAGTGAGAAAACAGCCAAAATTCAGGCTTTCTGATTCTTTCTAAAATCAAATCATGACTTCATGAAAATGGTCAGAAACCTTCATATGGGACCCAAAGAGACCATTTAAAGTCATATTGTTGTGATTATAGAGGTGTTTCCCCCTCTGGGGAGGTGGTTCGTCCTCGGTAAAATACCGATAAATCAGCTATTTTGAAGGCATTTGCCCTTACAATCACATCTCTATACTGCCATAAAAGATCCTCAGGACACCTAATCAGGCTGATTAAACCCTTCTGGAGGGTCCCCTCTTTCTGTTAACTCCCCTCTATGACCCCCCCCCCCCCCTCCATGCACCAATAGACACCAGATAACTCCACCACCCCCCTCGCCTCTATATTACCCTATACTGAAATAATGTATTAACATAAGACCTGTCTGATAGTTTGAACCTTTCTTGAGGGCTCCCTGTTCCTGTTAACCAACCCCTATGACACCCCTCCACCCCATCCCCACCCTCACCCCAAACTAATAGCCATGAAATAACCCCCTCCCCCTCGGCTCCATATTACTCAGTACAACCATCAGCCCAACCCTCCCTCCATGTGGCACAGTGCACAGCATTGCCTCTCATGGTATGTATCATGCCTGGGAGTGGGACAGTGGTGTGGTTAAAAGAGGGCCCCACCCCAAAAAAAAATAATGAGTGAGCTGGGTCCTTGATATCACCCTGGTAGGTGTATCTACTAGAGCTGGTAGAGGGATACTGTACTTCAAGTCAAATTTGGGTTCAATATTTGGTTTAATATCAAGATATGTATTCATCTGTCCTCAAAGTTTGATATTAGGTTCTACCAACTTACCCTTTACCCCATATAGGGGATGGCATAGATCTACCAAGCACCATGCCATTGTTATATTTTCATATATCTGAATATTATAGCAGCACCCTCAGATGTTGCATGTATGCCCGTCTTTGACAAAATCTGATCTTTAGCATTGCACATGAGGTATCAGGGTTACCTACCCCTCCCCATAATATAATTGCAGGGTTTATTATTGGTTCCAATAACATTTAGGGTTCAGAGTATTTATTTAACACCTCAGAGAATTGAATTAAATAATTATCTCTTGTCTTCTATCTAGGATACTAACCATGCAAGGTGAAGACTAAGAGATAAGGACATTAGTCCTTATTTGGAGTCATTTGCATGCTCCCCCCCCCCATCACCACTCTACCATCCATCATTCTATGCATTTAACCACTTGGTTAAGGAGGAGAGTCAGGGTTTTTATTTATTGTAGTATCAGGTTATTAGTAATATTGATATTAGATCTCTGCTATAACTATTATAGAATTACTGTGTATTATAAGTGTAACAACATGAAGCAGTCATCTTGACTATGAATACACATGGGGTGAGGTACTAGGAATAGAATGAAGGGGGGGGGGGGCTGTGATCATTGGCATTGGTAGGGTAACTCAAAATGAATATAGAGACCTTTGAAAAGGGTATTATCTATCTGATCTAAACTCATTTTAATATGTTGACAATTCAAATATATTGAAGCAAAGGCCCTCCAAAATGTGGGTTATATTCATGCAATCACAAGAATATAACCTTTAATAGTCTCTTTGGGTCCCTTATCAGTTTTCTGTTGAGGTGCATGGTAAAGCCATTCATGCATGTATGATAAATAAATTATAAGAGGTGTGATGGTTGGAGTTCTTAGATGGACTGAGGTAGCCCTCCTCTTATATCTGTATAGGGTAAGGGAGGAGGTCTGGGCCCCTTCCATATCCCCCACCCCTCTTTTAAACACACCACTGTCTTACTCCCAAGACAGGCTAAGGTGTCTGTGAATGACTATTGATGTTCAAAGATCCTGACATTCTGAGTACAGTGTAATATAGAGGGGAGGGCGGAGGGGGGAAGGGAGTTATCTGATGGCTATTGGTGCATGCTATGGGGTTAGGGGTCATGGAGGGGTAGTTAACAGAAACAGGGGGCCCTCCAGAATGGTTCATGATGATGTTTTATGGCAATATAGGGACCTGATTGTATAGGAGCAAATGCCTTCAAAAAAACTGATTTATCGGTATTTTACCATGGACGCACCCCCTCCCCAGAGGGGGAAACACCCCTATAATGACAACAATATGACTTTAAATGGTCTCTTCGGGTCGCAAATGAAGGTTTCTGACCATTTTCATGAAGGCATGGTGAGGTTTGAGTAGGAATCTGAAAGCCTGAATTTGGGCTGTTTTCTCACTATTTGGCCGATCTTCGGACCCTATGTACGGGGGGGTCACAGGGGTCCGAAAAAAATATTTCTGTGATTTCCCGAGTTTTGGGTCCCAAATGCATAGTTTGAGCCTGTCCCTGAAACCGTACGACAAAATTAGCCATTTAACACCCCCCCCCTAACCCAAGGTGCGATTCCTTTGTCTTAGGTGTCACCCGTGGGTTAGGAGAGTGAGAGAGACAGGCAGTATGAGATACTCTCTCTCTTCCGCTCTTGATCAATATCTAGGGTCTAAACAGGTCGTTAAACAGAAAGTCATGTACTGAAGATTGTGGACATCTTTAATCATCTTAAGAAAAGATAAGAAAAGGAAAATAGCAGGATGATACTCACACTGCACATGCCTGTACAGTTAACAGTGCCCAGCTCAGCTCCCTGATTCTTCCATGACAAACACTCCAAGTCGCCTAGCTCCCGGCCACGACTCACCGCGTACGAACACTGGTGGCAGTTCCTGGATTTCGGCCTGTTCAATGCTGTAATGGAACATAACTCCAGTAATCTTTTATTTTATTCCTGGGCACAAAGTAAGCCCTTTTTTAAGGGGGGAGGCTTCTTGTTCAATCTAGGCCCATGATTGTAATGGATTAATAGTAAAGGCACCTAAAAAATAAAATAAAATAAATAAAATAAATGGCTATATACAAAAAAAAAAGAAAAAAAAAGGATGA
This sequence comes from Harmothoe impar, assembly GCA_947462335.1. Taxonomy (NCBI): domain Eukaryota; kingdom Metazoa; phylum Annelida; class Polychaeta; order Phyllodocida; family Polynoidae; genus Harmothoe; species Harmothoe impar. The sequence continues at coordinate 10,666,262 of OX381705.1, read as the reverse complement.
ATTTTTATCAAAGTAGCAAGTTAAGTCAAGAAAAATGAATTAACAACTACTGTCAAATGGACCATTATGAGTCTAATAGTGCAGACATACAAACTATATCACCAGTCATCAACCAACATATGTAATACTCTACTTTTAAAGACTGCATCATTGGAAAACATTTTCAGTATATAATGATAAATGGTTGTGTCTAGGTCAATTTTGAAAAATGAGGATAAGAAGTGTTCCCAAAACGGATCCCTGAGGAACTCCAGATATGAATTATCTCATCTGAACAAGGCCATGAATTTACCACTTTGCTTCCCACATCTCTGAAATAGTTACCTAGTCATTTACTTTCTTCAGTATCAAACCTAGGATAGACAATCCTTTTAAATGGTATAGGATGAATCACAGTATCAAATGCTTTCAGTAGGTCAATAAATGAGCTGGCATAGTTGGTATTTGTTGTTTATTCATACCCACTGCAATTGAAAGATCATACAACATTGATGTAACTGTGTTCACAGTAGATTCCATATGCTGTGGAATCATCCTTGCTGTTGTTGAGAAAAAAAACATGCATGCGTTTCGGGGCGAGTGACATTGACAAGTTATTCCAACAGTTCGCCAGGTAGATGAAGGCTTTTGTCTCCACTTTTGATTAACCGTATATATTTATAAATGGCCATTTTCTGTTTTGTAGGACATTTTGGGGAAATTGGGGAAATTGAACAATTTGGTCACGACATCAAAATCTGGCTAAAAGCATCTTGAAACCTGAAGTAGCATTTTAAATTCAAGTTATATGATACATTACAAGTACACACTGTTTTACAATATAACTATATCATAATTAGTCCTCACATACACATTCATATTCCCCCTACCTTCCTCATCTATGAGTGGTATTACGACACAGCATTGGTAGTAGTCCGGCCCGTCACAGAGCCCGTCCACGATCTTCCCGATCACCCCGTCCTCCTCGCAGCCCTCGTAGCGGTACACACACCGCCCACCCTCGGACGCACACAGGTGCGTGCTGCCAGCTGCAGGGGAGTTTAGGAACCGGTCATTTACCAACAAAATTCAAGATTCAATATTTTTATTTATGCTAAATCACAATTTACACTGTGATTTTCAGAAGATGAAGATGGAAGAGAACAATAATTGACAGTTTAAATAATGTCACATTTTGTTAGGAAAATAAGTTGAGTCTGAGACATAGCACAGAGAACTGTTTCCCAGATAGGGACATAACATTTTATAGTCAGGAAAAATTTATATATAGGAGTGCTGAGTGTTGGTTTACTCATTTTTCAAGTTCAAGACCTCAATTTGAGAAAAGAGGTATACGTTACAAATTTTATATACATATAATATAGATGATAAGAGGGCATTGCTGGTGCAATGTACTTTGCTTAGTATACTAGTTATTATGGGGGGAGCCTCTTTTAACAAGGGAGAGGGGCTTGGTGGATTTAGGGGGACCAAAAATATCTAGACCCCTTGAATTGGGGGGGGGGGGGGGTTAAGGACCCCTCTTGAGAGGGCAACCAAAAATATTTCACCCCTTTTTGCGAAAAAGGTCCATATGTTACTATACCTAAAAGGGGTTGGCTACAGTACATTTGAAATCTCATTGGGGGAGGGGTGTTATGCCCCGTATTGTCCACAGGCTACAAAGTGTCCACATCACATTATGTCCACAGCTTTTCATCACAAAATGTCCACAGATACAGTTTATCCAATCCACAGCCTTCCCATCACAAAGAATTCACACTAAGCAGTTTGGCCAGACTCAACATCACAAATTATCCACAAAATAAGTGGACACTTGCTTGTATTGTTTGGTTGTGGACATGCTTTATTTTGCGACTTTGTGATGGTAGACTGGGAACAAACTGTACTCAGGGACCTTTTGTGATGAAAAGCTGTAGGCTGTGTCTCACGACCTTGGGCCAATATTTTTGTCTCTGACCAGGTGCCAGCTCTGACCGGGTGCCAGCTCTGACCGGGTGCCAGCTCTGACCGGCCTGAATAAAATAGGGTTATTTAGGGCAGATGGAGATCTAAACTAGTCATTAGTTGTCCATTTCATCATCATCTGCCCTAAATAACCCGTTTTTATTCAAGCCGGTCAGAGCTGGCACCCGGTCAGAGCTGGCACCCGGTCAGAGCTGGCACCCAGTCAGAGACAAAAACATTGGCCCAAGGTCGTGAGACACAGCCTGTAGAGGTGGATGTGGACACTATGTAGCCTGTTGACAAACCGGGCCATAACAGTGTGTTGGGCGATTGGGGGGGGGGGGGGGGTGGCAAAAATATCTGGACCTTCTTGAGAGGGGGTGGGGACCAAAAAGATTTCACCCATTTTTGAGCTAAAAAGCCTATGTGTTACTAAAGCTAAAAGGGGTCGGCTACAGTAGATTTAAACCCTTTGTATGGGGGGACAAACAACTCCACCCCCCGCCCTGTTGTTAAAAGATCACTACTCCCTTAGGTCACTTGTTCCTCATCATAGAAATTCATCTCTTTGACATATCTTTTTAATGAAATGCAGAATCAAAATGACAAATATTGGCATGGTTGCTAAATTAAAGCTTACAGAATGAGCAATAAAGTGCACTAGAACTAACATGCAGATACGTAGTTACTTTAAATCACTCTGCCCTTTGGCGAGTAACACGGGTCATCATGATGCACCAATTTAGCACTAGTCTCAATCAGCCTTAGACGGAACGATCTAGGTCTGACAACCACCAGCCTATTCTGCAGGGCTTCCGTAGCAGATCGCAAACTGCTCAAATAGGGAGTCCCAAGTGATGACGTCATAGCACGGCCAATCACAGCCTTGCACACATCAGTGGTGGACCGGCCCGATACCTACTACGGGCCAAGTACAGGTTAATTCAGCACCAGCGAGTTACTCATCTGCACCATGTTGGTACATCATGACGGCAAAGAGTTCATGTACACTGCATGAAACATCCGATTCAAGCAACTTTAAGCAAAAGCTAAAGTTGATTGATGGCCATCTTTAGGCCAAAAAAAAAAAGGTGTGTTTCAGGTTACATGGTCTGAAAATCTAGGGTAGGTAGGTCGGATTTTTTTTTTTTTTTAATTTTTTTTTTTTTACTTTGGCCTGAAAAGTACCTAGAAATTGACTCGCGAACTTAAATGCTGACTCGCCGACGACCACCTCGACTCGTGAATTATCAGAACAACCCTTGAATTGCCCTAAAATATTTTTTCAAAATTGGATAAAAATTTCTAGGGTCGGCCCTGTTTTCCTAGGTAGGGTCGGGTAACCTGAAACACACCTTTTTTTTTTTGGCCTTACCAACTTTGAGCAACATAAAATTTTTCCTAGATTTTTCCTGACATAAATTTGCTTCAATGTGCTTAAAGAAGGCCACTGATCAACTTTATTTTTTGCTTAAATTTCCTTAAATGAGATGGTCCATGCAGTGTGCATCAACAATTGAGAATATTATGTATAACAAACCTGAGAGAGTGAGGCACGAGGAGAGGAGCCCGAGGACTATAAGCTGGAGGCCTGCCATGTCTCCGCTGTACAAGACTCATGTACCATCCTACCTTCTCACCGTGACCTGCTCTACCGCCGCACTGCCTCAACGCCAAACCGTGAGCTGCTCTATTCCACCAGCCAGCTATACGTACGTCATACCTGGAGTTAGGCCAAAAAAAAGAGAGGTTTGTTTCAGCTAACATGGGCAGAAAATGTAGGGTCGGTAGGTCGGATTTTTTTTTTTTTAACTTTTTTTTTTAACATGAAAATACCAGCCGGCCGGTCCTAAAACCGGAAAATTGACCGAAAAAGAGTCAGAACACAGAAATTTCTTCAAAATTGCATAAAAAAACGTAGGGTCGGCCCTGTCTTGATAGGGTCGGTCGGGTTACCTGAAACAATCCTATTTTTTTGGCCTTAGATGCACAGCATTAGTATGGGTGTGGACCACTAAATTCGACATGGCGACATGGCCGTTTTTTTGGCCTAGTGACATGCGACATGAGGAATATTAGAGATAGCGACATGGGACATGGACATTTCTTAAAATCGACATGGTGACATGGCTATTTCTTAAAATCGACAGGGCGACATGGTCATTTCTTAAAATCGACATGGGAAAGTGGGAACCCCCCTTCCAGACCCCCATTAGTGACTGGTCCAAGCGCAGAGGGGGAAAAGAAGAAGGGGGGAGAAATGGAGAGACATACATACATACAGACAAATGAGTAAGTATAGCCACAGACATGATAAATCTAGCATATACACAACATATACAAAAACAAGAAATCACCCTATCCCACCAAAACCCTTGCTCCCTACCCCCTCCCACGCCTTTGTCCTATACCTTGGACAATGGTAATTGTCACTGACTGGTGCCTTGGACAATTACCCGGTCCTTGGTTTATAACGCCATACAGCCACTCACCTGTACCGTATCTACTACATACCCATGAGTAAGCAGTATACTAAACAGTTGCTCTGGTTCTGGCACGCTCTGGGTGAGATCCTAGTATACCATGCATCTGCCAGCGTTTAAATCCGTGAGCTGGGATAGGACAGTACCGTAACATCTTGTATATAAGCCATGTTACTCACATTTAAGCCACGCGTAGACTCTGGGAATATCCTATAAGCCTCACAGGGGCGACTTTAGTAAACCTCTAAAAACTCCTGTATAAGCTGCACCCTAACGTTATGCTGATCCTATAAGCCGCACTGGCGACATGAACCATACAACATAGGGTGCTGAAGGTGTAGACTTCTATTAGCCTCAACGCACACTACACAACCCACAGGTTATTACATAAACCATAAACAAAACAAAACGGACAAGAATGGCATTGATTTCACACCTGTGGGCTGGTCCCAGGCCTGGTCATACAGAGTTACATAAGGACTAATGTCCATTTGATGCCCCCCGTTAGCCCTTTAAGGATGGCATAATACCTTAATGCATCACACCCTTGGTCGTCATGATGCATAAATGCAGCCCTGGTCAGTAACTCGCCAGTACTGCATTCAAGCATCAAGCTAACATTATAACATTGAGACATTCCCAAAGCGTCGGTATGATGCACCAATGCAGCACTGGCGAGTTACTCACCCGGTCTGTATTGGTGCATCATGATGACAAATGTCATCTTTTAGTGACATGCATCCTTAAAGGGTTAGTGTGACTGCTCCAGTACTCAGTAGGCGGCGGGGGGTCGATACGCTGAGTGATGTAAGGGTAGGGGCAGGTATAGACCCTTTAATGGTCACATACTGCTTTAATGTGCTTTAACACTTTACGGACAGTATGTCGCTAAAAGATTACATTTGTCATCATGGCGCACCCATGCAGCCCCGGCTAGGTCTGTTTGTATAATACAATTCATTGGATTCACCACGAACAGTAATGGTGTGGTGGGTCACAAGCCCCGTTTCTCACATTGGCCCCCAGTCTAGTCAGGGAAATCAAGGTGTGAGGTCTGGCCACATGTAGCTTCAGTGTCTGCAACGTCTATTCTGGGCCCGATTCTGGGTGGTACAATCATGTCACCATAGTCTGGCTACACCCTGTGTTTAAGTTGGGTGGTAGCATGGTCTGGCCACATGCTGTGTTCATGTTGGGTAGCAGCATGGTCTGCCCACATGCTGGGTTTATGTTGGATGTTCTGCATGGTCTACCCACATGCTGTGTTTATGTTGGATGTTCTGCATGGTCTGCCAACATGCTGGGTTTATGTTGGATGTTCTGCATGGTCTGCCCACATGCTGTGTTTATGTTGGATGTTCTGCATGGTCTGCCCACATGCTGTGTTTATGTTGGATGTTCTGCATGGTCTGCCCACATGCTGTGTTTATGTTGGGTAGCAGCATGGTCTGGCCACATGTTGTGTTTATGTTGGGTAGCAGCATGGTCTGGCCACATGTTGTGTTAATGTTGGGTAGCAGCATGGTCTGGCCACATGTTGTGTTTTTGTTGGGTGGCCGCATGGTCTGGCCACATGCTGTGTTTTGGTGGGGTGGCAGCATGGTCTGGCAACATGTTGTGTTTATGTTGGATGTTCTGCATGGTCTGGCCACATGTTGTGTTTATTTTGGGTGGCAGCATGGTCTGGCCACATGTTGTGTTTATGTTGGGTGGCAGCATGGTCTGGCCACATGTTGTGTTTATGTTGGGTGGCAGCATGGTCTGGCCACATGTTGTGTTTATGTTGGGTGGCCGCATGGTCTGGCCACATGTTGTGTTTATGTTGGGTGGCAGCATGGTCTGGCCACATGTTGTGTTTATGTTGGGTAGCAGCATGGTCTGGCCACATGCTGTATTTATGTTGGGTGGCAGCATGGTCTGGCCACATGTTGTGTTTATGTTGGGTGGCCGCATGGTCTGGCCACATGTTGTGTTTATGTTGGGTGGCAGCATGGTCTGGCCACATGTTGTGTTTATGTTGGGTGGCAGCATGGTCTGGCCACATGTTATCTTTATGTTTGGTGGCAGCATGGATGGTCTGGCCACATGTTGTATTTATGTTGGGTGGCAGCATGGTCTGGCCACATGCTGTGTTTATAAATGTTGGGTGGCAGCATGGTCTGGCCACATGCTGTATTTATATTGGATGGCAGCATGGTCTGGCCACATGCTGTGTTTATGTTGGGTGGCCGCATGGTCTGGCCACATGCTGTGTTTATGTTGGGTGGCCGCATGGTCTGGCCACATGCTGTGTTTATGTTGGGTGGCAGAATGGATGGTCTGCCCACATGCTGTGTTTATGTTGGGTGGCAGCATGGCAGGGGGGTGGTAAGCAATTTCAAAGTAGGGGGGACTGAGGGGTATTCTGACCCTTTTTGACCCCTTTTACTTGACCTTTTTTGGTTTGACCTTTATTGGAGTTAGTCAAAAGTGGGGTGGGGACATCTCCCCCGCCCGCCCGGTTGCCACGCCCCTGACCATGGTCTGGCCACATGCTGTGTTTATGTTGGGTGTTCTGCATGGTCTGGCCACATGCTGTGTTTATGTTGGGTGGCTGCATGGTCTGGCCACATGCTGTGTTTATGTTTGGTGGCAGCATGGTCTGCCCACATGTTGTGTTTATGTTGGGTGGCAGCATGGTCTGGCCACATGCTGTGTTTATGTTGGGTGGCCGCATGGTCTGGCCACATGCTGTGTTTATGTTGGGTGGCAGAATGGATGGTCTGCCCACATGCTGTGTTTATGTTGGGTGGCAGCATGGCAGGGGGGTGGTGAGCCATTTCAAAGTTGGGGGGAACTGAGGGGTATTCTGACCCTTTTTGACACCTTTTACTTGACCTTTTTGGTTTGACCTTTTTTTGGGGTTAGTCAAAAGTGGGGTGGGGACATCTCCCCCGCCCGCCCGGTTGCCACGCCCCTGATCATGGTCTGGCCACATGCTGTGTTTATGTTGGGTGTTCTGCATGGTCTGGCCGCATCCATCTGCCATGTTTGTGTTTATTGTGTGTAGTTATTGTCCTAGTGCTGTATGTATGGAGGTACACACACACCAGACAGGCCGCACATTACTACAGGCTGGGCAGTCCCCGGGGCAACATCACACAGGGGTAGGGTACACCATTAGGAGTACCGTAAAACCTCGCGTATAAGCCACAGCTAGTTGAATCAGATCGGTGGTGCGGCTTATAGGATCGGCCCAGTGTGGCTTATACAAGAGTTTCTGCTACTGGGGTACAGTATTAAAAGTCACCATAATCATATCGGCGGTGCGGCTTATAGGATCGGCCCAAAATCGGGGTGCATCTCATTCGCGTGTTAGGCTTATACGCGAGGTTTTACGGTAAGCGCTGTAGCTGCACAGTGTTAAAGGAGGTATTTTTGGTTCACAGTAGTTTCTACTATAGATTACACCACATTTTGGTATAGATGTAGGTCGAATCAAAGACCCAGGGTTCAAACCCCAGGCAGGCCAGCAGTGCAACTATTAGTCTTCTTCTTCCCCTTTGTCTTTCTAAATTATTTGAAATGTAAATCTACCTATATTTGTATAGCATTACTAGTCCTTCAATTTTGAATAGGTTTATTACTCTTATTCAGCTGCATTCCAATAGTAATATGTAATGTGTCCAGTGCAGACTCGAACCCACAACCTTCTGTGTGTGTATTTTATAGTAGGGGAGTGTAGCTGAACAGTACACTGTAAAAAATGTTCCGTAGAAAAAACGGAGAAGCACTGGCATCAATAGGAGCCGGGAAACCCACGTTTTTTTAGGGAATTCCGTTTTTGGAAGTCACCGTCTTTTTAAGGGAATTCCGTTTTTAGAAGTCACCATAATTTTACGGAATTTCACTGTTTTATTCAGTGTTTATATCAGTGTGCAGCTCATTATAATTATCAACCATATCCATTTTTGTTCCATCAGACATCTTATGCCGGGCTTCATAATGATTATGAAGCACATACACAGCACCTTATAATCACAATTCATGAGCAAACATTACTCTAGAATTGTCATAGAACACCAACTACAGTGCTGAGCATATATATTTTTCTTATTATCACAAGATGGGTGTCTATGGTATTACAACTACTGCTTGGTGTCCCACACAATTAAATCTTTTATTGATCATGAATATTTCATCAAATTAAAATTACATCTGTATATCTACTTTACAATGAATTAAGATATTGAAAAATATTAGCATATTGGCATATTTATACTGCTTTAGAACCTGGAACCTTCAAAAAACTCTCCTGAGGAACTAAGCTGCCACCTGGTAGGAAAAGATAGAACTACCAAGAAAACAGAGGTTCACTGTAAAAGAAATAACAGAGTTTCACTGCAGTGGATTACGGAATTCCACTGTAAAATAGATTAAATTTACAGTGATTCACTGTAAACCAAAAAACAGTGATGCACTGTCAAATCCGTAAATTTAAGGGAATTTTTTTACAGTGTATGTGATACTGGAAACCAAAAATACTTCATTTTATACCCTAAATCTGCAGGATATCTCGCTGTGCAGCTACAACTTCTGACAGTGCAGTTTCACCATGAGTCGGACAAATACCCTGAAACGCACACTGATAATTTCTAGTTGTTTAGATATGATATACTTCTAGTGGTCCTTTGAAAGAAATGACACTTAAACTTGTCCATTATTCAGATATAATTAATTAGAATGCTTGAATAGACAGAAATTGAAGTGTCCTTCTCAAAGTATGTGTCCGACTTACGGTGAATTTTCCCTATAGGGGTAGGACAGGTTGTGTGCTGGATGGTGGGGGGGGGGGGAACTAATCTTAAAATGTTATTTATAAATGGAATTGATCAATATTCACATGAAATGACTACAGAGATCCACTCAAATCAGTCTGAACTCCTGGTTTCTCCACGAGTGAGACCTTGGCCTCGTGGAGAATATCGTTCAGACAGATCATCATGGACCTCTATCTAAATATTACCTACCATAAAACCTCGCTTATAAGTCGATTTTATTTTTGGAACTTTTTTTGCCATAAGTGAAATTTCTTTTTCAAATTGGCCAATTTTCCGAAAAATTAGCCAATTTCCTGATTATCAACTTTTCAGTGTTTTTTGGCATGTTTGAAAATGGGCCAATGGGCCAATATTCTACCGTTCTCATGCAGGCTTATTACCTGGTCTCATAAGGATCCGATGAATGCCCACATAAACATACTCCATTCCATTGTGAAAAGATAGCTGTCACAAGGTGTCACAGAGGGCCAGTCACAGGGGCCAGTCACAGGGGCCAGTCACAGGGGCCAGTCACGGGGGCCAGTTACAGCGGAAAATGGCCACTCAACAGGCAAATTGACCACTCAACATAGCATCCTATATAACAATGCTATAATATGTTGAGTCTCAATGTTAAAGGATACCTGTCATACATTTTTACCGGGCCAAAGGGCCAATTTCTTGGGAAAGGGCCACTTGACAGGAGCCAATGGGCAAGGATGTCTTTATCCCAAGGCCAGTTATCATGCGGGCCACTTACCCGGTGTCAATTTCCACACAGGATCCTATAAATCGCCACATGTATTGCATCCCAATGCTAAAGGATAGCTGTCACAAGTTGGCATCCATCAGCTTGGCAGTTATAGTGAGTTTTTCATTTTGAAAAAAGTTTGTTTTTTTCTGAAATCAAAAAAAAAAGAAAAAATCTTTGAAAAAAAAACATCACTTTAATAGAAAAAAAAAACTTCACTTTGAAAAAAAACTTCACTTTGAAAAAAAAACTTCACTTTGAAAAAAAACAAAAAAACTTTGAAAAAAAACAAAAAAACTTTGAAAAAAAAAATTTCACTTTAAAATTATTTTTTTACGTGACCCTCCTGGGCCATCATACATTTCGACTTATGAGTGAGGTTTCCAAAAGTGAAAAGCATTTTGCTATAGGTCGAATTTTCACCTCAGGTAAGGTCGACTTATAGGTTCTGTGACTTAAATCCATATCACATTAACACCTGCACAACAACATATTATAAGGAAGCAGTCTTCAAAGTGACAAATAACACATTGGTAAATAGTGAATTACGTCATAAACATGAGCTGAATGGACCACTATTTATAAGCTACCGTAAAACCTTACGTAGAAGCCGCGGCTAGTACGAGTTTAATACTGTACTATGGTACAGTATTAAAAGTCACCATACTCAGATCTCTGGTGCGGCTTATAGCATCGAGCCAAACTCGGGGTGCGGCTTATACACGAGTTAGGCTAATACGCGAGGTTTTACGGTACACATAGTTTAGTGAATACACATACCGTAATGTCGCGTATAGGCGCCCTGTTTTGAATAGCCGCCTGCTTTGAATAGGGGCCCGGGGTAAGAGGGTTCTGAAATCAATAGGCGCCGGGCCTTGAATAGGCGCCGGGGCTGACTGTTTTCTAAGTAATTTAAGACAAATTTGGTTGGGGGGGGGGGGGGAATTACATGCATTTCCCTTATGTATAAGGACAGAGAGTATAGGGGATTAGCAGTTATGTGTGAAAAGATGCCAGCCAATTAAGATGTCTGAGGGTGAGGGGCAGCTTTATCACCTAGTCTATAGCATTTACATAGCTTCCCACTGTCAACATATAGACCCTTCACTAACTTATAGCCTCACATTATCTCATGATTCAATGAATTTACTCCTCTAAAGTAATAGGCGCCGGGCCTTGGATAGGCACCTCCCTTGAATATGCGCCGGGGGAGTTGAAAATAATAGGCGCCGGGGCCCCAAAACGCGACATTACGGTACATTCATTTAGCATCTATTAAGGCTCAGATAGTCTACAGCATTTAGTTCTAAAGGCCTCACCCTCATCAGGTGCACCTAGAGTCGTTTGATTCTAAATATGTTATCAGATACGATAGCCAATTAGTATTCCAATAATGATTTTTCAATAGGAATTGTGAATAAAGCAGTGCAGCAAATGTATGACTACACTGAAAATCCATAGATTGAAAGGTTTAGTCAGTACAGACTATCCTAGGTTGGTCATATGAGTGTTAGTCATAATGGCAAAGTTATATTCAAAAAAGACCGAGGGGTCAGTCAGTAGTGGCTAACCTAGGTTCATCATTGGTGTGTTGTATTTGTATACCACTAGGTGGGGGCCACCTGTGATGACCACTCAGTGGCTCCCCCTGGAAATAAAAAGACTAAGGTGGGTTGGTTAGTACTGACCAACCTGACAATAATAACTGACCTAGGTTGGTCGTATAGGGAGCCAAAAATGACTAACTAGGTTAGGCACTAGTTACTGAGAGGTTGGGCGTATAGGGAGCCTAGGAATATCAGTGTATACATGAGTACCAGATTTTTTGACATGGTCGAAGTGTCGATTTCTAAAAAAAAAGTGTTGTGTCGCTGTGTCCAGTTTTTTCTAATACATTCTGCTCTATTTTTCCGTGCCCGTCGTTTGTAAAAGGGCCATGTCACTGTGTCAATTCCATTTGGTTATACGACCAACCTAGTTAGTTAATATTGTCAGGTTGGTCAGTACTGACCAACTCACCTTAGTCATCTCCAATTTTAGGCTGAGTCCTTTTGAGTAAAGCATAAGTCATATTTTTATTTGCCTCAGTCATTTTTGAATAGCACTTGGTCATCCCTGACCAATGTCCCTATGACGAACCTGGGATGGCCACTTCAGACTAAGGGCAGGGGCATTAGATTTTCTGTGTAGTCACAAAGTATGAGAATAGTTACTATCCTTGTGCTGCATTTATAAACTAGTTCCACATTTTGATGGGCTGGGCATAACGCGAGCTCATGTTGTTAGGACAGTTACGTTGTCCCAGAAACAGGTTGTGGTATGTTGGTATAAACCCTTTAACGGCCGCATAGTGCATTATCATCAGCATAATGCATGAATGCAGCACTTCAAAGTAACTCACCAGTGCTGCATTCACGCATCCCACCGACCCATCTGTACCCCGTAGGATCGGTACGATACTTGAATATAGCCATGGCAAACTAATCGCGTAGGCTATGGCCTATATCGTCATAGTGACATAGTGCATATAATATTAAAGCACTATGCGGCCTTTGAAGTGTTAACAATAGCTCCGTCATCACTGGGCGATATTAGACCATATGCACTGTGTATGCAGCGACCATGGCGTGGATGATATAGTAGCCCCGTTTGACTGGTTTGGTCATGTTTTCTGAGCAGTGGCTCCCAGCACTGTTTCCACAACACGCCTGTATCTAGTCTGTTAAACCTTTAAAGGACGGCATGATGCCTTAATGAATCATGCCCTTGGTCGTCATGATGCATGAATGCAGCCCTGGCCAGACTCGCCAGGGCTGCATTCAAGCACCATGCCGACCTTATGAGGTTTAGGGACTCCCGGAGGGTAGGCATGATGCATCAATGCAGCACTGGCGAGTTACTCGTCTGGACTGCATTGATGCATCATGACGACAAATGCCATGTTTTAGCGATTAATACATCATGCCCTTTGTCATCATGGTGCATGAATGCAGTCCTGGCAAGTAACCCAGGCATCATGCCGACCCTGCAGGGTTGAGACACTCCTGAAGGGTCGACATGATGCACAAATGCAGCACCGGCGAGTTACTCGGGTCTATATTTAGCCTCTCTCATTCAGCCTGGTAAATACTTTCTTTATAGAAATATGCTAATCAACTGAAGAAATATAAGGAAAAATATTTTCAAGAAGTTTTAAGAATATTGCATATATATTCTGGCACGATTAGAGAGGGGTGGACAGGGGCAGACCAGATTTTTGAGAAAAGGTTTTTTATTTCTGGCCCGTCGGCGCCCCCCCCCCCCCCCCCCGACCTCCTGGATCCGCCAATGGACTGACAAATGTATGTAATATGCAGTCAGGCGCAATCTTCTGTTCTCTCAGCCAACTGTAATTTGTATGTAGATATGTTATCTAGACGAAGCCCCCCCCCCCCCCCCCCCCCTGACCTGTACATTAATGTTGTAATCTTAAAATGGGGAAGGTAAGATTGGTTATTTTGAGATTGGAAATTTTATTTTGTCCACGCTCCCACGAGAGCATGTCCGACAGTTGCATGAATATTATCTCAAGATACTGCATTCTAATATACATCATTTGAAAAAATAATTGTCCTTTGAATCTCTTATTATGAGATGTAATCCTTCAAGGTTTAATATAACCACAATAAGTCCTTAGCCATAGTATATTCTTCTCTGTTTTATTTCGGGGGGGGGGGCGGCTATGACCACTGGGGATATGCAATTTTCTAGACCATAACATATGTGAGATCAAGTCACCTGCTGAGTGCCATCTAAGTCCCATCTTGTGTGATGGACGGTCAGACAGCCAATGTGTCTAGGTATATGTATGCAGCCTGAGGACGCAGTATGGGCCCGGGGGGGGCACTCCCTCAGATTTGGATACCATGTGTGAATACGATTCTAAGGGAAATTGTCCATTTTTGGGTCCTAGGCATGGGCCCGCGAGGTCCCTTGATAAGGGGTGCTATTTAAGCAAATTTTGGGAGAAAGGGGTACATTTTGAAAGCTTTAAATCGTATTTTTTTTGCTTTATTTTCGTACGATATTTCTTGGTCACATTGAGAAGGGGATTCTTTAAGGGTCACTCATAATTAGGGTATATTTTTCAGGGCATCTGTGATTTAGGTCTGTTTTCTTGTTAATTTTCCCTTGAAAAGGGCATGGTTTTTTGAAAAATTCGCGACTATAGAAAATATAGGGAGTGCCCCCCCCCGGAATATGGGTTAGAGTGATGGAGGTATGGGGAGCTAATTTGTCCTTTATGGTTCACCAGGGTATAGCTGTGTGTGGGGGGGGGGGGGGGGGGGGCAGACAATTAGTGCCATTAGTACAGTATTGATTTAGGGCCTCCCAGTGGACGCTGCAGGGTGGGGGGGGGGGGGGGGTATGTGTGGGGGTGGGGGGGGGTAGGATACTGCATGTGGGGGAGTCCATGGGTTATTATTAATGTATCCATGCATCATATTCCCCATTATATTACCCAATTGTACAGACGTGATATTAACGTTAATAAATAAAGGAATGGTCATGGCTGACTGTGAACGAACAAGGACTGGCCAAGAAACAGTGCTAGAGAATGTGTATTATTTAAAATGAGGGGGAGGTGGGTGAATGGGGGGGGGGGGGGCAGTGCCATACATCTGTAGCAAAATATTTGTGCTTGTGTATTATAAGCGAGAAGTAATCAAGTAATTTCTTTATAACACGACAAATCAAATTAACCATATCCAGTTTTAATCCCCTCCCCCCTTCTCTGTCTCTGTCTATCTCTCTGTCTCTGTCTCTGTCTCTGTCTCTGTCTCTGTCTCTGTCTCTCTCTCTCTCTCTCCCTCTGTGTTATGATGTACAATCAAACATTCATCACATAGGGGGAGCTCCCCACTACAGACTAGTACAGTACTACGTGTCGCCGTGCACTCCCTTTAGTACCAACTTTGACATATATAATTATGTGAAATAGATAAAGAGATATGGGATGTTGATACCATAAGTAACACACTGGTATAATGTTATAAGGCGAATGTTGGAGTGTAGAACTGGTTGAAATCATTATTGGACAAAGTCCATTTCTATTTCCCCAACGGGAGCGGGTAGATCCCTATAGACCCTCATCATTATGCCCACATCCATCTAATTAGGTCGAGTTCTGCCCACCTGTGGTCCTCAGTCTACCTATCCCTGCACTCAGCACCACAAGCTGACACCACCTGTGGCCCTCAGTCTACCTACCCCTGCACTCAGCACCACAAGCTGACACCACCTGTGGCCCTCAGTCTACCTATCCCTGCACTCAGCACCACAAGCTGACACCACCTGTGGCCCTCAGTCTACCTACCCCTGCACTCAGCACCACAAGCTGACACCACCTGTGGCCCTCAGTCTACCTACCCCTGCACTCAGCACCACAAGCTGACACCACCTGTGGCCCTCAGTCTACCTACCCCTGCACTCAGCACCACAAGCTGACACCACCTGTGGCCCTCAGTCTACCTATCCCTGCACTCAGTAACACAAGCTGACACCACCTGTTCTCAAAGTCTACCTATCCCTGCACTCAGCACCACAAGCTGACACAACCTGTGGCCCTCAGTCTACCTATCCCTGCACTCAGCACCACAAGCTGACTCCACCTGTGGCACTCAGTCTACCTATCCCTGCACCCAGCACCACAAGGTGACACCACCTGTTCTCAAAGTCTACCTATCCCTGCACTCAGCACCACAAGCTGACACCACCTGTTCTCAAAGTCTACCTATCCCTGCACTCAGTACCACAAGCTGACACCACCTGTGGCCCTCAGTCTACCTATCCCTGCACTCAGCACCACAAGCTGACACCACCTGTTCTCAAAGTCTACCTATCCCTGCACTCAGCACCACAAGCTGACACCACCTGTGGCCCTCAGTCTCCCTATCCCTGCACTCAGCACCACAAGCTGACACCACCTGTGGCCCTCAGTCTACCTACCCCTGCACTCAGCACCACAAGCTGACACCACCTGTGGCCCTCAGTCTACCTATCCCTGCACTCAGCACCACAAGCTGACACCACCTGTGGCCCTCAGTCTACCTATCCCTGCACTCAGCACCACAAGCTGACACCACCTGTGGCCCTCAGTCTCCCTATCCCTGCACTCAGCACCACAAGCTGACACCACCTGTGGCCCTCAGTCTACCTATCCCTGCACTCAGCACCACAAGCTGACACCACCTGTGGCCCTCAGTCTACCTATCCCTGCACTCAGCACCACAAGCTGACACCACCTGTTCTCAAAGTCTACCTATCCCTGCACTCAGCACCACAAGCTGACACCACCTGTTCTCAAAGTCTACCTATCCCTGCACTCAGCACCACAAGCTGACACCACCTGTTCTCAAAGTCTACCTATCCCTGCACCCAGCACCACAAGCTGACACCACCTGTTCTCAAAGTCTACCTATCCCTGCACCCAGCACCACAAGCTGACACCACCTGTTCTCAAAGTCTACCTATCCCTGCACTCAGCACCACAAGCTGACACCACCTGTTCTCAAAGTCTACCTATCCCTGCACTCAGCACCACAAGCTGACACCACCTGTTCTCAAAGTCTACCTATCCCTGCACTCAGCACCACAAGCTGACACCACCTGTTCTCAAAGTCTACCTATCCCTGCACTCAGCACCACAAGCTGACACCACCTGTTCTCAAAGTCTACCTATCCCTGCACTCAGCACCACAAGCTGACACCACCTGTTCTCAAAGTCTACCTATCCCTGCACTCAGCACCACAAGCTGACACCACCTGTTCTCAAAGTCTACCTATCCCTGCACTCAGCACCACAAGCTGACACCACCTGTTCTCAAAGTCTACCTATCCCTGCACTCAGCACCACAAGCTGACACCACCTGTGGCCCTCACTCTACCTATCCCTGCACTCAGCACCACAAGCTGACGCTACCTGTTCTCAAAGTCTATCTTCGTTGGTGAAGAATATATTCCCTGATGTGTGAAAAACATGAATCTCTGGAGGTCTATATACACCACTTATTTCGGGGGGGGGGGGGAATCAGCCATTTTTAAGACAATAGCCCATTTATTTTATTTATAAGCTATGAAGTTGAACCTGTTAAAATCTATAAAAGCAACCTAACCATATTTCCTAAAGTACATTTGTATATCAAATTCACTTGAAAAATACTTTTTATCTGGAACCAAAGGGCATTGGTTATCAAAGATTAGCCATTTCTATATACCGTATTTCCCCGTGTATAAGCCGGGGCCCGTGTATACGCCTGCCCCGTGTATATAAGCCTGTGCAAAAGGTGACTAAGTGTTGTATAAGCCGGGCCCCGAGTATAAGCCCGGGGGGTGAAATACATACTCAATAAAAATCATATTTCAGGCCATAATTCCACTTCTACTTGGTGTATTTCCATGATTCTTTCGACCATGTAACCCCTTTTTACTCCATTCATGACCCTAGCCATTTTAAAAAGAAATAAAGCTTAAATTGCTAAGAAAATTATTGGAAAAGTTGCAGTTAATATGTCGGAAAAATAGGTAATTCTGAAAATTCTAAGTAGGTATCATGGTGTTTCTACAACTAAAGGAATATAAGCCTGCCTAAAGTATAAGCCTGCCCCGTGTATAAGCCTGGTCAGTTTACCAGTTAGTACTTATATAAGCCCGGGCTAATACACGGGGAAATACGGTATTTAAAACGCTGATGACTCCCTTATGTGTATTAAGTACAGAGCCCTGGCTCCCCTATGCTACTACCTACCCCCATGTCACTCATTAATCAGCCTCATCTGCCCCCTACCCCTCCCTGGGTCCTAAACTGAGCAGAGTTTGAAATTAACCCTGTACACGGTGATCCTTAGGGAACAATTTTTTTTAAGTGTTTTTATTAAGGTATACAGTTATTATGTAAATACATAATCTGCCTCTGGACTCGGCAATGCCGTTATGCTGTCCAGGTCTTCTAATGGTTATAATTGCTATCTGATTATTTGTGTAATGGCGTCTTAATAAGATACATTTCGACAAAGAAAAACCCATGAAACAATTGGTCTTTGTTATCATTGGATGAGGGATGAGATGAGGATGAGTTACAAGTAATATCGGATGAAAAGAGGTACAGGTATAAGTATATAATCAAGGATAACAAGCGAACATGTCTTAAGGTGGAAACGTGTTTCACAACATATATATATTATTGTCAGCGCTTCCATAAAAAGGAAGTCAAAAGTTCATCAGAAAGTCAGGAGATTGATATTAATATCAATATGGCTGTCTTGGAGGATGGCCATTAGTACATACATGATAGCAGTAAGAAGGAGGCATGGTTTACACTCTTAGCTATGCGGGCCCAAATCGTACTCACCATACTACATGTATTTCAGCATCCTACAGTCTACTTCCTTAATTTGTTAGCAATTTGTGAACTCAATGAGGAGTTGGGACTCGCTGTAAATATCTAGGGAAGGTCTGTCAACCTAAAACACATGTTTTTATTTTATGGTAATACAGCCCCAGATATACATCGTACATGGTACCACTGGTATTATTTGTCCCGTTAACCATTAAATTGCTGTACAGGGATTTAATGTATTATTCCCCTTGGTCGTCATGATGCATGAAAATGCATTGTAAATATGTGTGCAAATTTGTAAATACTCCCTGGCGAATGACTCGCCAGTGCTGCATTCAAGCATCATGCCAACCTTATGAGGTTGAGGACCCCCCCCCCCCCCCCCAAGGGTCGGCATGATGCACCAATGCAGCACCAGCGAGTTACTCGCAGGGACTGCATTGGTGCATCATGACAACAAATGACATGTGTCCCTAAAGGGTTAGAGGCCTAGGACTCTGCAGCCCTAAGAGGGTTAACCCAGGCCCTCAGTTATTGTGATGCCCCCACCTGACTCCCCCTGCACTGAAAATCCATAGGTTCAAACGGTTAGTCAGTACTGACTATCCTAGGTTGGGCATAGGTGTATTAGTCAAAATGGCAAAGTTATATTCAATAATGACTGAGGGGTCTAGTCAATAGTGGCTAACCTAGGTTCATCATTGGTGTGTTGTATTTGTACACCACTAGTTGGGGCCACCTGTGATGACCACTCAGTGGCCCCCCTGGAAATTTAAAGACTAAGGTGGGTTGGTCAGTACTGACCAACCTGACAATAATAACTTACCGAGGTTGGTCGTATAGGGAGCCAAAAAATTACTAACTAGGTTAGGCACTAGTGACTGGGAGATTGGTCATATAGGGAGCCTAGGATTATCAGTGTGGTATGTGATGTACGACCATATATGGGGCTTCATTGCTGTAATATGGGCGTAACGGCTTTAAGGATACTGTATACAATCTAAGTGCCCCCCTGTGGATGCTTTGAGAACCTTCAGAAACTGTTTCGGGGCACCCAAGCTCCACCTGGTGGATGTGCATGCAAACACCAATTTGGAAAATATTTTAGTAGTTTTCTCCAAGAGAGCCTTGAACTTAGGATCTCAGGATTTACAGGCAAACTTGCTACTGACTGAGCTAACCAGACATGTGTCTGTGAGGACTGCTAATGTTATGGTCAGTGGTACTTAGCATGTCTAGTTTGAAAAACTTTTTCAGTTTTCCCCAAGAGAGGCTTGAACTCACAACCTATGCATCAACAGGCAGGCATGCTACTGACTGAGCTAACCGGGCTAGTGTCTGTAAGCACTGTTCAGATATATATGTAGGATCTGATGACTACAAGTGGAATATCATCTAATGATGTAGCTTGTCAGGTGGTTCTTGTCCATTTGCTAAACATTGGCACCATAATTGGTGCTGTGCTTTTGATATATTACACCTATCATATATAGCCATGTTCTGACAGACTTTGGTGAAGAATCTATGGGTTGATTCGTTTTAATGAAGGGATTATCTTGCAATTGTCAAGCAAGTCCCCAATATCTAACTCAATAGTTTCAACCCTATTGAGATATAATATGTGAATTACATATAGGATCCTGAGAAATATCCTAAGTCACCTAACTAAAGTAATTTCCTGTTATGATAAACATCTTGATGCCTTGTTTTAGGTTGAAATGATGTCTAGGATATATGTAAAAAGTCCCACCAGGTGGGGTGATGTTACTCTGGTATGGCACCATAAATCTCTTTCATATTTTTTTTCTGTACTATTTATATATATAGGAAGATATGTAGCGATTCTCAAGTAGTTTCTATGGTTTTCTGAGATAGTATCCAGTGTCCTTTAAAGCACTATGTTTCCTTTTGTCGACATGATGCATTCATGCAGCCCTGGCGAGTAACTCACCAGGGTTACATTTATGCATCATGACAAACGTACAGGTTTGAAACTGAAAGAGATATCATATGGTGCACCACTGTAGCACCAGTGAGTTACTCACCAAGGTTACAGTGGTGCCTTTTAAGGATGAATGCACATGAATACTTAAGGTATTATGCATCATGACGACAGAGGTCCTGCCACATAAAAGCACTCTGCGGTCCTTGAAGGCATAACCCTTTAAGGACGGCATAATGCCTCAATACATCATGCACTTGGTCGCCATGATGCATGAATGGTGCCTTGGCGAGTAACTCGTTAGGGCTGCATTCAAGCATCATGCCGAACCTATGGGGTTGAGACACTCCAAAAGGCCGGCATGATGCACCAATGCAGCACCAGCCATGGCTGCATTGGTGCATTCTCCGAGTCTGGCAAGGACTTCCTGTCAAATTTCCGACCATTTTTTGGGGGGACGTATAACGTTACTGTGCCCTGACGTAGCTGACAAATATGCTGATTCTGATGAAATATGTGTGCAAATTTGTAAATACTCCCAGATGAATCGAGAAATATGTATCTATCTTGATATATTGACCATTTTAAAGGCCTAACTTAGCCTCATTTTGCCACAATTCGCAATTTTTAGGGGGGCGTCCTATCAAATCCAGTGCTTTACGACCCCCAATAAAATGGCTGCCAATTCTGCGCACAGCGCCCCCTACAGCCTGAGCAGACCTGGATAATCATGCTGACAAGTGTCATCTTTTAGTGACCTGCAGCCGTTATAGGTTTAAGGGGTTGTATAGAGCGGTGTGTACCACAGAGTACCATACCAGCCTGATAACAAGGACCATGCGGGTCCACCATGTACTACAAACAAGGCACGACTACAACATTAGGGAGTGGTCATTTTTTAACAACAGTGAAGGGGGGGGGTCGATGGATTTTTGCATGAGTGGGTCGAAAATGTTTTGCCCCTCCCCCCCCTGAAATTTTCTTGGTCCGCCTCCTCAGGCAGGTTGAAATTGAGCGCGGCCGATCCCTTTGAGCTATAGTAACGCGCAGGGTGTTTTTGCTGAAAAAGATTTTTGGTCGCCCCCTCAAGAGGGGTCCAAATTTTGGTCCCCCCCCCCCCCCACAAATCCACTAACCCCCTCCCCCTGTTGTGTAAAAAATGACCACTCCCTTAGGCCAATCCAAATAATATCCTTGTTTCTCATCACCGCACGCATCTATAAAATCCTTTTTTAGGGATTTCTTCTTTTTTTTTGCAATTTTTTAGTGAAAAACATGATTAACGATGGGAAAATATAGATATATTTGGTAACAAATGAAAGAACCTCCCCAATTGTTAAAAAATGACCATTCCCTAAGGACTTCAAGGGTAATTTACCGCCATGTAGGGGAGGGAGATTTATCTATAGGGTAGCGGGCATAGTGGCTCAAAGTAGGGAGCCAAAACTTAATAAACATCAATACTTGAAGAGGAAGATGAAAAGCAAACGTAGTCCACTTGGGTATTAATCCTGATGCATCCTTCCATCCACTGTTTGGAGGTGCGGATGCATTTTTCAATATCAGACGCAAAGAGCAATTTCCATATAGTATGTGCGCGTGTATACATATAGACCCATGCATCAGGAAAGTGTGACTTTTTCCTGATAAAGTTGTGTTTACGTTGGTTATAGATGAACCCTCGTTGCATGGTCAGTGTGATGGCAATATTTGCAAGCATTTTATATCAGGAGATTTACAGGACACTTATATTTCAAATGGTGTATATTAGAATGCTGTATTTTGAAGATATATCTATGTATTTGTGGGTTACGCTTCAGAATTGTTCAAAATCTAAATCAACAACTTTTTAGATACATACCCCATTCTTGCTGCATTGGTCAATATACTCAGCTAAGAAAAACGTTATTTTACATATTTGTAAAAATAACGTTTTAAGACCTTATACAACGTTATGCCGTAGTAAGGAGTCTTAGAGACACGTTATATAACGTTATAAAATGTTGTACATGTATAACGTGGTTTTTTATGTTTACTGGGTAGTGCTATACATGCCGTGCCACACCACACGTGTAGTACACCGCACGACAAGATCTCTGTAAGAACGTGCTGGTAGACACATTATCTCAGTGTGACATAGAGTGAACATAAAGCAGTGAGAGTAGTATAGTATGTATCGGAACGGGACTATGCTTAAGTACTGTTTATTACTCAATCGACATGCAGCCAATCAGAGGCCTCCATTTGGTCACGTGACCCCCTCATTTGCATAATTACGTAATAGGCCACGCCCCCTCATTTGCATAATTACGTAATAGGCCACACCCCCTTGATCACCAGCCAATCAGAGGAGGCCATTTGGTCACGTGACCCCCTCATTTGCATAATAGGCCACGCCCTCTTGATCACTAGCTAATCAGAGGCCACCATTTGGTCACCTGACCCCCTCATTTGCATAATAGGCCACGCCCCCTTGATCACGTGACCCCCTCATTTGCATAATAGGCCACAACAACATCACGTGGTTCTCTTTGTGTGTAAACAACCCCACGTGGCTCTCTTTGTTTGTAAACAACACCACATGGCTCTCTTGTTTGTAAATAACACCTACTAAGTTTAGTCATAGGTAGCAGCAGCAGCAGCAGCAGCAGCATCTTCAGCAGCAGCAGGCAGCAGCCCGTGGTCACGCGACCTCTTCATAATTTGCATAATAAGCCACAACAACAGCACGTGGCTCTCTTTGTTTGTAAACAACACCTACTAAGTTTAGTCGTAGGTGTCTAGAGCAGCAGCAGCAGCAGCAGCAGCAGCAGCCCCTCATTTGCATAATAGGACCACACCCCCTTGGTCAGGTGACCTGAACCCCTCCCTCATTTGCATAATATAGATAATAGACAGACCACGCCCCCATTTTGGTCACATGACCTGGACTAGCTAATGGGAGGCTTCTATGGGGAGGGGAGGGGGGGAGGGGGGCACTATTTTGGGGTGGGCGGGCACTTGGGGGGGAGGGGGGGCCTTTGGGGTCTGCTGGGGAGGAAAAAAAATAATTTTATCTGATCTCTAGGGAATCGCCTCGTCCCTACCCCCCTTTAGGGGGGTAGGGAGGAGGCGAGTCGGAGGTGACTGTAGAGGAGTTTTTCGGTGACTTGATGACTTTCAAACGACCATACTGATAGTTAATAAATTTGACTTTTGACTTGAATATTCTTGCGACTTTGCGACTTGTAAGCGAAAGCGAAAGCGACTTTGCGACTTGTAGCCCTTAAAAGAGGACTTTGTAACCTCAGGGGGGAGATCTTTCTACACCCCCACGGAGGAGGAAGGATCTCGGTTGATTGACTGTACTTTGACTTGTTGTTGTAAACAAAAAAAAATGAATCAATGAATAGAACGACCCCCTTATTGCTAACAAAGGAACGACTTTGAATTACACAAATGAGACTACCCTCTTTGGTAGGGGGTCAGTGGTAACTCGACTTAAATTAGAGTATTAGGGAGAGCAAAACGCGAGTACACGCCGTCTTAGACTGTCTTACGGACCGGATAACAATAACCATAGTTACCTTGGTTACTGTTGATGACGCGTAATGAGCAACGTCGTCAAAATTAAGCTGACGTCAGCGGTCGGCTAGCCAGACAGTTTTTTTGTCAAAATGACCGGAGCAGGTTATGTTGCGGTCGCTCAAGAGACGGTGATGGATCTGGTCACGAGGATACTGAAAGAAGGTCTACCTAGAACCACCACGCTAGTTTGAGCGCGGCGGGTATCAGTCATCATGGGACCCTTGACGGGGGGGTCCTCCCCATGCAGCCGTATGTCGAATTTAAGAAATGCCCATGTCACATGTCACTAAGGGAGAAACGTTTTTTGAAATATTTAGAACCCAAATTGAGCATTCTGGTACATTTTTAAGGACCCAGACACTGCAAAGCCGGGTACCATCCAAGAAAATTCTTTTTTTTTGGCGAAATGTTTAGGCTTGAAATGGTACTTTTCTGATGCACTCTTCGAACATTTTTTTTCTCATGTCACTATGGTCCATGTCACATGTCGGACTTAAGAAATGCCCCATGTCCCATGTCACTTAGATGACCATGCCCCATGTCGATTTTTTAAGATATGCCCGTGTCGTCGTATCGAATTTTAAGAAAATGACCATGTCACCATATCGAATTTAGGGGTCTAGGGACATCAGCATGTCCGGCTATCCTCCACAAATTTAGCTCTAAAATGTTTACTTTTTTTGGGCTGATTTTTCATCGTTTAAAAAAAAACAATAGGATGTTGAAATGTTTGCTGTTGTAAATGGAAACAAAACAAAACAAGCGCATGGTTAGATTATGTCACATTGTAGTCGCGGGTCCGCTCGTGGCTTATCCAGCCTCTTCGTGGATCCGCGACTGACAATGTGATCATATACTAATCACCCGGCGTTTACGGTATTATATACTAAGGTATGAGACAGGCCCTACAGAAAAGGTGTCTAAAAGCGCTGTGACCTGATTAAAATGACGTCAGCGGCGTCTGCTCGTCAGCGCCAGCTGTAGGACATACCATCCTGCTTTGCTGGATGTTTTGAAATATTTTGATTTAACTGATAATACCTGATAACAAGCCTCTGAAGCAGTTTTTGATCGAGTACGTGTTCTCTACTTTTCCATTGATTAGCTGCTTCAGCAAAAAAATCGCGCGCGCACGGTCTAGATGACGGAGGCGCTAAAGCTCTGTTTAGAGAGTGGAACTTGACTATAGACTCAGTACTAACTGAACGCCCGGGGTCACCCCTCATGTGGGTATATGTACAAGCTCAGGTTCTTCACTTTACGGCTTGACTAAAACTGAGACGCGTCCATGATAAACTCTAGCTTTTTTTTTTCTTTTCTAGGATCGAGAGATTTTAAATGGGGCGGTTATCTAAATAGCGTGGAACTAAAATCAGGCTGCGGCAGATAGTATCTCTGCGCACCTCAAGACTCAACGTAGCTTTCACTCTCCAGCAGAGGTTTAGTTGTCACTAATTATGGGCGGCGACCATTATGCACCGGCGGATATTGGAGAGTGTTGGAGAGCTGAAGCCTACAGACATATAAATCGATCGCTCTGGTGGAGACAAGTGTCGGAAATATCTCGCCATAGATTGGAACCAAATACTTATCTAATGGAATCGTTATCAGTTTTCAGTTTTCTTGCCGTACAAATTTAATTCCCACTCTTCACGTGGTGATAGCTGAAGGTCACTCGTCGTAGGTACGTGTGACCTGAACACCCTTTTGGTTTTGGCGCGGGTTGACATCAGATTTGTACCGTACTGTCGCGATTAAGGGCTCTGAGGGAGTGCTTTTCAATTCGGTGAAGCTCTTACTCAGGAGCTATATACAAGCCAGGTGCTGGCGCTTATTCAAAGTCGCGATTTTAGTGCTTAAGAAAAAACATTTGGAGGCTCTTATACTCCGGCGCTTATTCAAGACCGGCGCACTTTCAACACTAGTTGCTTTATCGCGACCGTACGGTATGACTTCGGTGTCACAAGGTGCCAAACTCCAAATAAGGAAGTGAAACGACGTCGCCTGTCTACCTCGTGCGCGTCATAGCGTCGTCGAAAATAGTGTGACGTCAGCTGCTCTCAGGCGGTTAGGAAGTCAGTTCGACAAAATGGCTCACCGAGTGAACTTCGTGGCCGTTTCCCGATCTATGATCGATGCGGCCGTGGAGAAGGAATTCGTAGCCGCACTACAGAGAGAGGAGGCAGAGAGACAGCGTGCTGCTGCTGCAGAGGGTGTGGCCGATGAGCTGATCACGGAGGTCACTGATCAACTCATCCGGCAGTGCGTCGAAGAAGTCAAGCAGCAGGTCTGCAGGGAGGAAGGCCTACCACCGCCGTCCTGGAGATGCTGAAGGACTACGACGTGATATGACCACACCCTCTGCCTCAGCAGCAAGTTCCCTGCGATCATCTCTAAACGGTCCTTTTCAAGACCACCCACTGATCACAAAAGTTGAAAATCAATCTCAATATAATATATGCATCAGAAAAACCCCTAATAGTCTCTACACTGAAACCCTCTTGAGTAGGTAGGTCGGGTTGGTTTTTTTTTAGGAAGGGCATCAGGATCAGGTCATCATGTGGAGGTCATCAGGTGTACTGTGCGCTGTCTGTCTGTCTGTCTGTCTGTCTGTCTGTCTGTGTGTGTGTGTGTGTGTGTGTGTGTGTGTGTGTGTGTGTGTCTGTCTGTCTGTCTGTCTGTCTGTCTGTGTCTGTCTGTGTGTGGTGGGTGTGAGCGTGTGTGAGAGAGCGTGTGTGAGCGTGTGTGAGAGAGTGTGTGTGTGTGTGTGTGTGTGTGTGTGCAGTGCGCGGCGTGTGTGTATCATGGTGGATGATGGTATCATGATGAATGTGACGTCGTATCGGGTCTAATCATGAGGGGAAGGGGATAGGCCGAACAAAAAAAAGTTGTGTTCCGGTAACCCGACTGACCCTATCATTTTGGCCCGACCCTAATCGTTTTAAATTTTTTTTTTAGATTCTCCCTTATGTAGAGGGGGCCCCAGACGGGTAAAAAATCGACAAATCGACATGACCCTAGTGACAAGGGAAAAGACATATTCCTTAGAATCGACAAGTGACATGGGTATTCCTTAGACATTCCGACATATTTCGGCATAGAAAAGAGATGGAATCTGGCGCCCTAGATATATTTTTTCCTCTGTCTATAGAACTGGTTCGGGCTCAATTCTATATTACTATAAACACGTTGCGTATTACCCCATCTCAATCTACCTCCCAAATTCCTACATCCACACATGCGACATTTTGAAAGGAGGTTTTGGTACAACATATAAGCTGCAAGTTATACACAGGGATTAATAATAAGACCCCAGACGGGTAAAATAGCCAAGTCAACAATGTCCTGTTTTAGCCAATATGGACAAAGAGACACGGGGGTGCTGGGAGTTGGCGACAAGGGGCAAGACGGGCAAGACTACTTCTCAAAATAGACAATGGACAAGACCTAGTTCTTAAATTCGACAAGGACCATTGGCATCTCTTATATTCGACAAGTGACACATGTGCCCCGTCTGTGGTCCTAATATAGATTTTCTAAAAGTAAATTTTCTGCACCGTGTGACAACGACCGATCAGCTAGATAGCAGAGATTTCCCCAACCTATTTTGGTTATTTTTCTATTCAGTTTTTGATCAGCACACTATATTATCGTGTGTTTTTTTTAAAAATTTTTAATCATAAATAATATGTAGACTTGGAAAAAAAAAAAGAAAAAAAAAGAGAGCTGACACGCAAACTCCGACTCTCCCCCCTCCTACTCACATGTCGCTGTTTTGTCACTAAACCCAAAGACGTTTGTGAACGTTCCCTTAGTCTTCTATTCTTTATTTATTGTGTGGCCCCTAAAGAGGGGCCAACCAACTCTGATCGAGTTAGTTATTATATGCTGCACAACATCGGCGTAATTAATTACGCCACGTGTTAAGCAGCATGGATCACTCTTGACAGACTGGCCTCAAAAGCCCCTTTGGATGGGGGCCCTTGTGGCACAACGATTCAAAACGAGTTGATCCGTTTTTCAGATTACCGACTCGGTGAGAGGTTCTGACTATGTATATCTTTTATAACGCCTTAGATATGGTGTGGTATTTTTCATCTCGCTATAGTTTAGTTGGTATTTAAAGAAACTGACTCATTTCTATCAGAAATACACAATATTGAATTGTTTTTTTATATTTTAATATATCAGAAGCGCGCTTTGTTGCCTATATAGCTCATTATGCGTTAAAATGTTCGTGAGCATCGTAGGAATGTACAAAATTCCTATTGCGGCGCCATCTGACGAAAGAGCGGGGAACTATACTAGCGCGTTCGTTATTCGCATCTTTGACAGCGACTAAGAGACGCTCAAACTGTCTCTTATTTAGTTTGAACTTATCACAAAATTGTCTTTGATAGGTCGTAGATTGACTTCTGACTTTTTTTCTTTTTTTTTAGTTAGAATAAAAAAACAAAGAAAACAGTGACGCCGACACAGACCTGCGCATTAACGCGCTCCACCGTCTTCAGAGGGTTAAGTCTATAGTACAGTAGATTCTACTGTGTACTTACACTAACAGTGCTACATATACATACCCGAGTTCTAAGTGGGTTTTTTTTTAGGAAAAAAAAAAAAAAGTGATCAACTCACCCAAACCGCTATTAGTAGGTAACCTGTATGAAACATCTGCCTCGTGACTGATAGTGTACCGGTGGTGAAGTGCTGTTGCAAGAACAATTGAGGCTCTTTATATAGCTGAGAGAGCGAATGTCCTAATCTTGTTTTCACCTTGAGCCCCACCCTATTCCAGAGAGGATATCAAAAATCACATGTACATGTATATGAGCTTATAGCTGGTGAATAGATAAGGCGGGACAACTGTGTATACAAAGACTACAGGGGGCGTTTTAACGACAGGTGTGACGCGCCAGCCCGTGGACGGAGCTTTTGTTTTCACCTAGAGAGGGGATCAAGAGTGTATACAAAGCCTACAGGGGGTGATTAACGACAGGTGTGACGCGCCAGCCGGTGGACGGATGACTGCATCTTCTAAGCTTTGTTTTCACCTAGAGAGGGGATCAAGAGTGTATACAAAAAAGCCTACAGGGGGTGTTTAACGCGGCCGGATGACTGCATGTTATGGTCTAAGCCTGTTTTCAGCTAGAGAGGGACCTAATCACCTAAGCCCTTTCCACCCTTAAATCAATCTGATAATTGCCATAAAGGGGAGTAATGCGCGTTACATGTATATGGGATTATAGCTGGGTAAGAGATTAAGACGCTAGTCAACTGTGTATACAAAAAAAAACTACAGGGGGTGTCTAAGGCCGAGTGTCATGCACCAGCGGGCGGACGGATGTCTGCCACTCTAGCTGTGACCACAAGCGCGTGCGTGTGGTAGACAGCTTAAATCAAAAACAAGTTAAGCTCCTTATAGCTTCCTACTGACTGCGGATTCGAGTGCTTGAAAGATGGTCTTTTGTTTTTTTCATCTATTTCCTCGGGGAGTCGAACAGGATTAAAGATGTAACGAACCCGCACCTACACAGGTAGACAGCCGGTCGCCTTCCTAGTGAGAGTTTTTCTCTTGAGTTAAGAAGCTTATCTCGGAGCCTAGTACATAAGCGAGAGTGAAACATGGATCCCACACACTTCTTCTACCACCTTCAGCATGGCGTCATCAGGAATCACTCTACGTTCTACCAAATGTGAGCATCCCAACACTACTACAGAGCCGCGACAACACCACACGGAGGAGACGTCCATGGTTACTGATGAGTTAACAAGTAGCAACGTGGAGGTTCGTTTTTATCAAGATTCGTACGGGTGGCTGGATAGTGTGAGGGCTACTTCTGCAGCTATTGCTGCTGCTCGTGCAAGACGTGAAGCTCGTACCGCCATTCGTGCTACACATGCTGCATACGAAGTCGCTAATGTTGCTAACAACGCTGCTGTTACTCTCGCCGCTGCTGCTCGTGCTGCTAATGTTCTTGCTACTGTTACCGCTCTTGCTGCCGATGCTGCTGCTGCTGATGCTGCAGCGACTGCTAACGGTGACGCTGTTGCGGCTGCTGCTAGGGCTAGTGCTATTAATGCTTGTACAGCTGCTAAAAACATAGTCTGTTTCGCTGATGCTAGTCGCAATGTCGCTGTTGCTGCTATTGCTGATGCACATGATGCTAAGTTACGGGCTGTTGCTTTTGCTGATGTTGCTGTTGATGCTGAAGATGCTGCTGCTGCTGCTGCTGCTGCTGAAGATGCTACTGCTGCTGCTGCTGCTGCTGCTGAAGATGCTGCTGCTGCTGCTGCTGCTGCTCTAGACACCTATGACGCTGCTGCTGCTGCTGCTGCTCTAGACACCTATAACGCTGCTGCTGCTGCTGCTGCTGCTGAAGATGCCGCTGCTGCTGCTGCTGCTGCTCTAGACACCTATGACGCTGCTGCTGCTGCTGCTGCTGCTCTAGACACTTATGACGCTGCTGCTGCTGCTGCTGCTGAAGATGCTGCTGCTGCTGCTGCTCTAGACACCTATGACTAAACTTAGTAGGTGTTATTTACAAACAAAGAGAGCCACGTGGTGTTGTTGTGGCTTATTATGCAAAATGAAGAGGCCGCGTGACCACGGGCTGTTGCTTTTGCTGTTGATGTTGCTGCTGCTGCTCCTGCTGCTGCTGCTCCTGCTGCTACTGCTGCTGAAGATGTTGCTCCTGCTGCTACTGCTGCTGAAGATGTTGCTACTGCTGCTACTGCTGCTGCTGCTGCTGCTGCTGCTGCTGCTCTAGACACCTACGACTAAACTTAGTAGGTGTTGTTTACAAACAAAGAGAGCCACGTGCTGTTGTTGTGGCTTATTATGCAAAATTATGAAGAGGTCGCGTGACCACGGGCTGCTGCCTGCTGCTGCTGAAGATGCTGCTGCTGCTACCTATGACTAAACTTAGTAGGTGTTATTTACAAACAAGAGAGCCACGTGGTGTTGTTTACAAACAAAGAGAGCCACGTGGTGTTGTTTACAAACAAAGAGAGCCACGTGATGTTGTTGTGGCCTATTATGCAAATGAGGGGGTCACGTGATCAAGGGGGCGTGGCCTATTATGCAAATGAGGGGGTCACGTGACCAAATGGTGGCCTCTGATTAGCTGGTGATCAAGAGGGCGTGGCCTATTATGCAAATGAGGGGGTCACGTGACCAAATGGCCTCCTCTGATTGGCTGGTGATCAAGGGGGCGTGGCCTATTACGTAATTATGCAAATGAGGGGGCGTGGTCTATTACGTAATTATGCAAATGAGGGGGTCACGTGACCAAATGGAGGCCTCTGATTGGCTGCATGTCGATTGAGTAATAAACAGTACTTAAGCATAGTCCCGTTCCGATACATACTATACTACTAGTGAGTATCTAGTAGATGCACTGGAGACATTACGTTATGGTAGGGTAAAAAAAAGGTATGTTTCAGGTAACATGGAAAGAAAATGTACGGTCGGTAGGTCGGATTTTTTTTTCTTAACTTTTCTTTTCATACTAGCCAGCCTCTCTCAAGACCCTAAAATAGATCTTTTTTAAAAGGGTAAAATATATTTTCAAAATTGCATAAAACGTAGGGTTGGCCCTGTTTTGATAGGGTCGGTCGGGTGACCTGAAACAAACCTAGCCCTCCCCCCAACTCCATCAAGGGAAAGCTGCTTGGAAATGGAGAGGCTAGGTAACACAACTCTTTTTTTGTTCTGCAGATCCGCCTAAAACACTGGGTATAAGTTAATTACCGGTAGTATAAGCCCAGCTTGATTATCAGTCGTATATGAGTCTGAGACAGAAGCAGCTTATATAAATCCTCACAGTATGTTGAAACACTATCTTAGTGATGTAACTCTTTTAGAAATAAACTTGTCTCGTCTCTCACCCTGCCTCCCCCTCTGCCTTTCTCCCTGCCTCTCTCCCCGCTTTCCTCTCTTTCTTTCTCACTGCCTTCCCCCTGCTTCTCTCCCTGCCTTCCCCTCCCCCTCTCTCCTTGTCTCGCCTCTGCCTCTCTCCCTGTCCCCCCTCTTTCTTTCTCCCTGCCTTCCCCTCTGCCTCTCTCCCTGCCCCCCCCTCTTTCTTTCCCCCTGCCTTCCCCTCTGCCTCTCTCCCTGCATTCCCCAATGCTTGTCTCCCTGCCCCCTCATCTGCCTCTCTCCCTGCCCGCTCCTGGCCTATCTATATGGATCCCACGCTGGTTCCATACTACCCATGCCTGCCTGCCTGCCTGTCTCCCTGTCTACCTGCCTGTCTCCCTGCCTGTCTCCCTGCCTGTCTCCCTGCCTGCCTCCTTCCCGTCACCGTAAAACCTCGCGTATAAGCCCCGGTATAAGCCTAACTCACGTATTAGCCGCACCCTTAAACTTGTGAGAATCCTATGAGCCGAATCTGGCTTTTGATTATAGGTACTTTAGGACGGTAATGTACTTTCAAAAACGTTTGTATAAGCTGCACTCCATATAGAGATGTTTGGTATCAAATGAAACACTATCTTAGTGATGTAACTCTTTTAGAAATAAACTTGTCTCGTCTCTCACCCTGCCTCCCCCTCTGCCTTTCTCCCTGCCTCTCTCCCCTCTGCCTCTCTCCCTGCCCCCCCCCCTCTTTTTTTCTCCCTGCCTTCCCCTCTGCCTCTCTCCCTGCCCCCCCTCTTTCTTTCTCCCTGCCCCCCCCCCCTCTTTCTTTCTCCCTGCCCCCCCCCTCTTTCTTTCTCCCTGCCTTCCCCTCTGCCTCTCTCCCTGCATTCCCCAATGCTTGTCTCTCTGCCCCCTCTTCTGCCTCTCTCCCTGCCCGCTCCTGGCCTATCTATTGTTCCCGCGCTGGTTCCATACTTCCCATGCCTGCCTGCCTGCTTGTCTACCTGCCTGTCTACCTGCCTGTCTGTCTGCCTGTCTGTCTATCTGCCTGCCTGTCTACCTGCCTGCCTGCCTGCCTGCCTGTCTCCCTGCCTGTCTCCCTGCTTGATTGTCTGTCTGCCTGCCTGTCTGTCTGCCTGTCTGTCTGCCTGTCTCCCTGCTTGTCTGTCTGTCTGCCTGCCTGTCTCCCTGTCTACCTGCCTGTCTCCCTGCCTGTCTCCCTGCCTGTCTGTCTGTCTGTCTGCCTGCCTGCCTGCCTGCCTGCCTGCCTGTCTCCCTGTCTACCTGCCTGTCTACCTGCCTGTCTCCCTGCCTGCCTCCTTCCCGTCACCGTAAAACCTCGCGTATAAGCCCCGGTATAAGCCTAACTCACGTATTAGCCGCACCCCTAAACTTGTGAGAATCCGAATCTAGCTTTTGATTATAGGTACTTTAGGGCGGTAATACACTTTCAAAAACGTTTGTATAAGCTGCACTCCATATAGAGATGTTTGGTATCAAATGAAAGCTTGTTCAGATTAGCGTACAAGCCGCGGCTTATACGCCAGGTTTTACGGTAGTCCTCCTTGAATTATAGTGTACCTTACAAGTTACAGTGTATACACACAGACGCCACTCACCTGCCCCCGCTCAGCGCGCAGCTCCTGCTCCGTCCGCTGGTACCTCCCGTGTCTGTAGGCGGCTCTCTGGGTGACCGCTGGTACCAGCCACATCCGGGCACCTCCCCCAGACGCAGCTCAGACGCAGCTCGCCGCCCAGCGTCTCCTGTCTCCATGACAACGGGGTATATGCATGGCCGCACACATACATACGGCGTGTAAATCATTTACATTGTTGCTGTGTACTCCTGCTGCCTATACCCTGTAAGGGTCGCACAGTGTAGGGTGATCATTATTTAATAAGGGAGTGTTCATGTATTAATTATGGTGGGGGGGAGGGGGGTGTGGTGAGATTTCGCCCACCCCCTTTGAACTATAGTAACTCGCGTTTTTTTGTTGCTAAAAAGGGCTAAATTTTTCCGCCCCCCTCAAGAGAGGTCGGAAATTTTTTTGCGCCCCCCTCCCTGTGACTAATAAATAATCACTCCCCTACAGAGCTCGTAACTTTTTTTACACCCCCTCCAGTCAACGGGTCAAAATGTAGTAACCCCCCCCCCCCCCACCTCCTTCCCCTTGCTGGTCGAAAAATCGGCACACGCGCTCAGGCCCTTTGAAGCATAGTAACAGGCAGGTTGAATTTTTTTATACCCCCCCCCCCGAGGAGGGGTCCAATTGTTTTATACCCCCCCCCCCGGGTCAAGGGGTCCAAATCCCCCCCCCCCCCTCTTGGATAAAAAATGATCACTCCCTTATGTGCTTGGTGGTCAGCATACATAAAGGCAGCTGCATTCAGGCATCATGCGGCGTGAACCAAGCATAATGCAGCCCTAGATAGTAGACTCGCCAGGGCTGCATTCATGCATCATAGCGACAAAGTCCATAGCGCACGAGGACAGATGTTGCTACAAGATGACATTTGTCGGCATGATGTACAATGGTGCATCATGCCAACCCTCGCCGGGACTCGCCGGGGCTGCATTCATGCATCATGATGACAAAGGGCATAGCGCATTAAAGTACTATACCGTCCGTAAAGGGTTAAAGAACTATGCAGGCCCAGAAATATAACATTAGCAGTGTGTAGTACCCGGGTGTAGTAGTACTACTATAGTGGTGAGGATGTGGGGTGTCCGCTGCCGTCATTGTTCTATATTTCATGCACAATGTTCAATAAGCCTCCAGCATACGGCGTGTGTGCCACACCAATGTGGGATGTACTAATGATGGCTCAATGCAGATATGTAGACGTGTTAGCTGGGTAGTGGGCCATAGGACTAAGGGAGTGCACATTTTTTAACAACAGGGGGGGTGGTGGATTTGGGGGGGGGGGTAAAAAATGTGGACCCCTTGACTGGGGGGGGTAAAAAAATTTGGACCCCTCTTGGGGGGGGGTCAAAAAAATTCAACCTGTTTTGAGGGAAAAAAGCCAGCGCGTTACTATGCTACAAAGGGGAGCGAATGCGCGTGATTTTCGGCCTGCCGGGGGGGTCAAAAATTTCGACCTCTCTAGGGGGGTTGAAAAAATTTCGCACGCTCCGTGCGAAATCTCACCACCCCCCCCCCTGTTGTTAAAAAATGAGCACTCCCTAAGGGGCTGATAAGGCAAAAAAAAAGAAGCTTTGTTTTAGGCCACCCGACCGACCCTATTAAAACAGGGCCGACCGTACTTTCTTTATGAAATTTTCAGGAAATTTATATATTTTGCACTTTTTCTGGGTCAATTTTAGGTTTAAAAAAATTAATTCCCATTTTGACACTTTTTTTCAATTTAAGGGTATCGCAGGGGGCTGTAAAAAAGGGTTTAAAAAGAAAATCGGACCAATTGACCCTAGAATTTTTTTCCATGTTACCTGAAACAAACCTTTTTATTTTATTTAGCCTAAGTGGCCAAACCAGCCAGGGTAGTGTAGAAAGCAGTTATCTAAGCATTGTCCTGTCAAAGAGCATGTAAACACCATACATGAATAACGTTTACTTAAACATGTAGCAGGCGGAGGTGTGTGATACCATGTACATGTAATGATGATCAGTATTGGGCCATATCATGAACCCACTATAAACTCTGCATAGTGGTTTCCCAGTAAGCAAAAAGCGTTGTACACATTTTATAACGTTATATAACGTTTCTTTAAGGCTCCTCACTATGGCATAACGTTATATAACGTTTTACAACGTTATTTTGACGTAAAATGACGTTTTGCTGTTAGCTGGGAATGATTGTACCTTCCTATGCCTGATGGCTGTGTCTCACGACTTCTGGCCAATGTGAAAGTCTTTGACCGGGTGCCATCTTTGACCGGGTGTCATCTTTGACAGGGTGTCATCTGTGACCGGCTTGATAGAAAACGATTTATTTAGGGCATATAGATATGTAGGTCGGATAAAATTACTAATTTAAAATGTTATATAACGTCCTGTAACTGTTCAGTTCATGGAACTAGTGCAGTATATGGGTCCCGAAAATATGGCGGGAAATAGCGTTGTCAAGGGTCTATATAAGAGAAAATTGCGAAGCAATTTTCAGAATCGTTCAGGTCATTTTTAGGCTAATTTTGGCCCCATATTCGAGTTCGTCATCAAAAAGTATAGTTAATACTTGTATTAACCCAAATTAAGAGGGTTAACACCTCCGTGAAGGAATAAAAGAACTGTAGCTTAATTGACGTTTTATGAGGTCACATGACCTAAATTACCGGAACTACAAAAGCTTGGACTTTGAAAAATCTTGATCAATTTTTGAAGTATTAATTTCTCTCTTCTTTGGGGGCTATGCCCCCAAACCCCCACAAACAATCTGAACTGCTCATTTTCTGTTTTATATCGGGGGCTGGGCCCCCGAACCCCCCTTATTTTGCTTTAAAAGTAAAATATAGTTCCTGTGTATTGATACATACATGACGTCACTTTTGAAATCCGCCATC
Organism: Harmothoe impar; assembly: GCA_947462335.1. Classification (NCBI taxonomy): domain Eukaryota; kingdom Metazoa; phylum Annelida; class Polychaeta; order Phyllodocida; family Polynoidae; genus Harmothoe; species Harmothoe impar. The sequence goes on along the minus strand of OX381705.1, from coordinate 10,630,022 downwards.
TTGGATTGACTGCATCGTCATGGATAAACAATGATGTTTTGCAACCAAATCAACTATAAATCGTATTCAAATGACTATTTAATCGTCCCATGTGTAGTATGATAACTATGCTATCAAATGTGAGTGTTTATAGTTTGGGAATCCTATTTGATAACACTTAAATATGAGCTGGAAGATCGGCAAAACATCGTGAATCGACGGCCGCCCGTTGTCATGTAATGACGTCACATAATGTGGGCTTTTCCGGGACCCAGATACTGCACTCTACCCCAGTTCATTAATTATCTTCATCTGCCCTAAATAAAGCATTTTCTAACAAGCCAGTCAAAAATGGCACCCGGTCAAAGATGAAAACATTGGCCAGCTTTCATGAGACACAGCCTTATGCACCCTGTTGAGTAACCCGCTAGTGCTGCTTAAGGTACTGAGGGGGAAGAGGCAGTGAGAGGCAGGAGCAAGCAGGAAGGGAGCTAGAGGGAACAGAGAGAGGGAGAGAGGCAGAGGGGGAGGCAGGGAGAGAGGCAGAGGGAGGGAGAGGCAGAGGGAGGCAGCGACAGAGGCAGAGGGGGAGGCAGGGAGAGAGGCAGAGGGGGAGGGACAGAGGCAGAGGAGAAGTCAGTGAGAGAGGCAGGGGGGCAGGGACAGAGGCAGAGGAGTCAGTGAGAGAGGCAGGGGGCAGGGAGAGAGGCAGAGGAGTCAGTGAGAGAGGCAGGGGGCAGGGAGAGAGGCAGAGGAGTCAGTGAGAGAGGCAGGGGGCAGGGAGAGAGGCAGAGGAGTCAGTGAGAGAGGCAGAGGAGGGGGCAGGCAGAGACAGAGGCAGAGGGAAGTAGGGAGAGAGGCAGAGGGGGAGGCAGGGATCATGAACTAAATGAGCCAAGTCTATTTTTGGAAGTGTCAGTATTATTTATTGTATAGTGCAGTATTTTTGTTACATATGAGAGTGCCAAAATATAATACTGTATCTCTTAGGAAATAGAACATGCAAATCCAAGGTTCTGATGGTATTAGCAATATATCTTATGCTAGAAGAAGATTTCAGGAGGATATTGTATTCTTCATCCAAAGACAGGGACCCCCCTTTTCCCACAGAAAGATAGCTAACCCTAACCCCTACCCTAAACATTGGGCAGGTATCCAGTGTAATTGGTTTCTTATGAAGCATCCCCGGGGGACTGGGGGATGCTCAAGCATGGGGATACAGGGCCCTGCCACTGTCTATGGCTGAAGCATAAGATATCCCCAAAAATATTATGCTTGAAGAACAAGATATTGTGCTGATATGGTGCACCGAAGGTATAGTAGTATTACAGGCTCATCATATGGGGGTCGGCCCCTAAAATTGACATGGCGACATGGCCATTTCTTATAATCGACATGGCGACATGGTCATTTCTTAAAATCGACATGCAACATGGCAAACTAAGTGACATAGCGACATGGGAAAGGGGGCTGAGGGTAAGAACCAGGGTAAGAAACATCAATAAATAGCACCAGAATGGACCATTTGGCTTCTAGATTTTCAATTTTTTTTCCAGGGGTTCAAAAATATGCCTATTTCAACAAAAGACATTAGTGACACTAGCGACATGGCTTATTTCTTGGTGACATGGGACATGAGCTTTTCTTAAAATCGACATGCGACATAGGGACCCCCCCCCCCCCATGGAGGCTACCAGCAGCTGGTCTAGGTGGCAGTGTCTCCTCCTGCCACGCGGCGCCAAATATATAGGGGGCTGTGTTGCTAGGGTATACATTGTATATTGACATAGGCTCTTGGGTTTACAATATGACTCTTAATGTGTATCATGTGTGGATAGGCATGTACACACATGTTAAAGGTATTCCATGTATTACACTATTTTCATCAACCATATACAGTAGATGGCGCTAGTGTCAACCTTCCAGGTTTGGGGGCTGGGTGTGGCTGGCCCTGATGGCGGGCTGGTCTACAGGGGCGCCCCCTTGTGGAATACAGCGGATGAAATGAGTTTATAGGCCTCTTACGTGTACTATAGCTGTGTATGTATATATATCTAGATATGAAATAAGGCGAACCTGGCATTAAATAAGGCAACTCCAAATAAAATCACCAAGCCATGGCAAAATATGACAAGGTATTTTTGTTGAGGGCTAAATGGTTAGGGGAGCCTAGACTCTTTGCGAACTAAATTATCATCTTAGTTATTAAGAGACAAATTATCCATGCAAGTTGTGAATATATATGCATGTTTTCTCTATCCCATCACATTGGCAGCACTATAAGCTTTAATTGAATGTAAAATGTGCCCATATTTGTCCATTATTTTCATTTTTTTCCATCAAAATTTCCAAAGAAAATTATGTAAAAACTCAAAACAAGTTTTTTTTGATGCGCTTGGTGATGAGAAATAAGGATATTATTTGGATTGGCCTAAGTAACATAATCCCTCACAAAGAAACAATTATACTTCGTATAATTTAAATGATGATACGGTGGGTTAAGCCAGTGAACATCATAAACAAAACTCCCTGGATCCAGTTCAGTTTCAGTTTTCAATGTTTTTATTGGCATAAAGGAAGTCATATACACATGAGTTTTTCATACCAGCCAATCTTGTAAATTCAACATTATATTACAGATAAAAGGTGCCAAAGGGAAATAGGATGTCGTCAGAGATATATCAAATGCTGTAGGTCAGAGGGTCGGTCCGTTCCATGAAGGAGGAAATACAAGTACAAAGTTTCACAAAATAATTCATTACAATTTCAATGTAACATACTTTCTTTGTTTCAATCATTTCAATTTTTGCGCTTCACTTTGCGCTTTTCTTTTGCTTACTTATTTGTTTGTTTGTTGTTTTTTAGGTTTGCAGTTTGAACCATAAGTACCGCTTATCATCTTACATGTCAGAAAACGTTTGTTTTTTGTTATGTAATTACAAATAGCAATAATGACATGGTCAGTTTGTGACAAATATTGCATCGGTCTTCTTGATGAGAAATGAAAAGGATTGTAACTTCCCCGACCGAATAAGCCCTAAGACTTGTTAACATATTTTTTAAACCGTATCAGATTTGAACAAAAAAAAAGGCACTACAATATTATGTACCATAGTTGACAACACCATAGATAAGACGCCGCACAATCACGCACTCGACTAAGTTATATACACATAGGTATAGCCAGTGTTCATACTGACATTCAGCAGTCTATAGGCCTAGTGCAGATCAACTAGGCTACGGCCCTAGATATAAGCAAAAAATGGTAAATGTCCCAGCACTGACTGAAAAGGCTCTGGTCGGAACCCTTGATTTGATATGATTTCCTTATGCTATATTCTATACTACGTCTTTCTCATCATTACATTGCACTTCTCATTTCATCCAAATTGACGGTTACTTGCTGTGTGTGATTAATATTGAATTGTATGATCATTAATAGTACATGCTTCATACACTTGTAACGTCATTGGTTTTTATCTCATAGGTTGACATAATATATAGCACAATTCGTACGTGAATTATGTTGAATAAACGAGTAAGCTCAGAGCTCATTGAAACAAAAAAAACATGTCTATTACTTAATCGACAGCCAGACATTGAATGGCTTACAGGCTAGTCAAGAACAGATTTATAGTTGCCATAATGATGTTGGCTCCCATTTAATTTATCCCATAAGCTCTCTCCATGGAAAAGAGAGCTCCTTTGGTACAATTACCATTTCATCCGACAAACCTTCGGTTTTACTTTACTATAGCTACACAGCTCCCTCACAGGTTTGACAATTAGACTTTCATCCCGTGACCGGTTACACATGATGGCTAATGAAGCCTTACCATAAAACCTTGCGTATAAGCCGCGGCTAGTATGCGAGTCAGATCGGCGGTGCGGCTTATAGCATCGGCCCAGGCCCTAGTAGCAAACACACTGTGGCCCCGGATGGGGCCAGACTGTGTTTGCAAGTCTGGCCCAGAGTGGGCTAACCGACGGGCTCCCATCGGTTTAGGGCACTGGGCTTTGGTCTGGCCCCGTGCGGGCTTCCCATATTCGGGTCAGATCGGGTTTTGGACGGGAAGCCCGCTTTGGGCTCAGATCAGTTTTTGGACGGGCTTCCCACTTTGGGCTCAGATTGGTTTTTGGACGGGCTGAAAGCGGGTTCAGATCGTTTTTTGGACGGGTTGAAAGCGGGCTCAGATCGTTTTTTGGACGGGTTGAAAGCGGGCTCAGATCAGTTTTTGGACGGGTTGAAAGCGGGCTCGGATCGGATAATTATGCGTTTTTAGAATCTATTCAATCATTCTCCAATGATTTCTTGTATTTGTTGAACCAGATATCCTAGGTCCTGCTAATCAACCCAAGGCATAATCATACTCTTCCTATACAATAATGGAAGTATCAAGCAGGCCTATTATCATCAGGTTTGAGCCACATGCAGCATAGACAAGTGTCTATGGTGCACATTGGCCTTCAAAGCCATAGTTGATACCTACATGGGGCACATGAGTCTTGTTTTAAGCAGATTGTAATGCCACAGAAATAGTGTTTACACTGGATAGCTGCTTTGAGAACCTCCTTTTCATCATTCAAATGTATAGTCTATCTTATTTCCAAACTGTGAGAACATCTATTTATTGTTTCCTATTCTACATAACTTTAACATTTTATTGTATTATTGTATAATGTCAATTTCATCTGGCTTTGTTGGAAAACTCTAGATTTTGTATAGTAGTGGCATCTGGTGTCAATCATCAGAACTACTAGACCAGTTGCCCTGTCCAAACCCAACCTCAGCCCTCATTGGCCCGGAGTGGGCTAACCGATGGGCGCCCGTTGGTTTAGGGCACTGGGCTTTGGTGTGGCCCCAAGTGGGCTGCCCGAATTGGGCTCAGAACGGGTTTGGACGGACTTCCTGTCATCTGCCCGACATGAACCCAAAGTGGGTAGCCCTCTTTGAAACTGATCTGAGCCCAAAATGGGCAGCCCGATCGGGGCCACACTTCAGCCCAGCCATCTGCCCAACATGAAACCCAGCTCAGTTTTGCCCGACTTCAAACAGCCAATCCGAGCTAAAACCAAATTGGCCCCGTGCGGGCTTGATACTAGGGGGGTCAGGATGTTGCTTATATACGAGTTTTTGCCACTATGACACAGTACTAAAAGTCACCTTAATCAGATTTCTGGTGTGGCTTATGGCTGTGTCTCACGACCGTGGGCCAATGTTTTTGTCTCTGACCGGGTGCCGTCTCTGACCAGGTGCCGTCTCTGACCAGGTACTGCTGTCTCTGACCAGCTTGGCTTGATAAGGTCACAATACCAGCAGCAGCAGGCTAATTGTAATTATAATCAAAATTATATAACGACTGTCATAATGTTTTTACAAATCCTTATATATATGAGTATGTAACAGGCAGCGGACAGACATGTTACTCAGCAATCTGTGATCAAAGCTAATCCCTTACTTAGAATTAGCCGGCGAAGCCAGTCACCTGCCCTGAACATGTGTCTTTGGACGCACACATAGCACAAGCTGAAACCGCTCAGACTTCTGCCAGGTCAATGGAGGTCCCACGGACCTCCTAGCAGAAGCTGAACACGCTCAAGTACCCAACCCAGGGGGTCCCATCCTGGTCACGGCACCAGTGTAACAGGCAGCGGAAAACAGGTCAACCCCACAGGGAATCGAACCCCGGCCCCTCCGCTCCGGAGTTGAGAATGCTACCGCTACACCACAGGGCTAGCTGCTTCTCACTGCTCTGCTACGGTACTTGAGCTACCACAGGCGGGCAATGCGCTCTCCACGCACGCTCGGTCTGCCCCGAGCGATACGTGCCCGCTACAAGTATAATTCTTTTTAAAACACCTTTTTTCTGACCCCTGGTCCGAGACGGCACCTGGTCAGAGACGGCACATGGTCAGAGACAGCATCTGGTCAGAGACAAAAACATTGGCCCAAGGTCGTGAGACACAGCCTTATAGGATCGGCCCAAAGTTGGGGTGTGGCTTATACGTGAGTTGAGCTTTTACGCGAGGTTTTACAGTATCCCTGCTTTCATCAAGCCGCTCAATAGCACAGTTTACATGTAACAAGTCTAGGTCAATATCCTGTGCAATTCTTATTCTTTCACATACTCACAGGCAGTCATTTTAAGCTGTCTGAAATGTTCGTGGTACCCATTCGGGAGCACCGTCAATCATGAAACTACTATATTCCATCACAGGACGTATCATCTGCTTGTTGACCAGAAGACTTGTGTCCCAGTCAACAGACTTACGTGTATGCTTTAACTGGGAAAGTTTGCCTGCTGTCATGCCTACAATTTTCTATGGAGCAAAACTTGGACATGAGTCTAATTTTACTCCCAGATAATTAAAGCTTGGTACCACCTCTTGGATTTTGTTTTGGACCTGATACATTTTGAAACCCAACCTTGAGTTAAGCAGGCATACAACGCCGTCTGTAGGCTATGCCAAGTTTTGGACCATCATATCACAGCAAGTGAGATCCGGATAGATACGGAGGCACCATAAGACCTTTGTTTTATCAGTGTTGATAGGTTTGACAGACAGTCTGTTTAATTAGTTGACACCAAGTATTTATTTCAGACAAATCATCCTGTAGAAGGATCTTTACATCGTCAGTGGATTCGCCACTAGCCATAACTGCTAGGTTATCTGCATACAGGCAACAGCAAGAGTTTTGAACACAGTTGACAATATTTTTTATGTACAAAATAAAGAGCAAGGGTCCTAAAACAGACCCAGTGGGCACTATTGTGTCAAAAGTATGCTCAGGTAGAGTTCAATCTATCATTTTAAATATAAGGACACACACACAGAACAATTGAATCTAGGGAAGTATATTCAAAGAGTAGAGAACACTAAGAGGGTCCACTGACCGATTTCATGTCCCCCAAAAGCCCCTGGCAGCCCCTGGTGGATGGAGTGTATACATACTCCACATAACCCACTCAAACCCTATTTACTTAACCACATATGAAACCACATATCAGGCTGTGTCTCACCAACTTGGGCCAATGTTTTCGTCTATGACCGGGTGCCATCTATGACCGGGTAGCAAGGAAAAGGCAAATATAGTGCGGAAGCATACATTTTTAAGTATAAAACAGTACACACCAATGAAGAGCTTAGTAAACCCTAATGGACATTTAAAAAAAAAAAAATAAATAAAGTTTTTTTGTTTATTACTCCAAATATGCCAAGATGTATGTGGAAGGCGGTCAAATGAAACTACACTTTATGATTGAGCAATGTTTCAGGGACAGTAATATTACTTGATAGTGATAAAGTGCATGGGGATTATATAAGAACCGCCATGAATTTTTTTGATCCCCTAACATATCACAGTATAAAAATAAAATAAAATAAAAAAAACTTTTTTATTTAGCCGGTCATAGACGACACCCGGTCATAGATGGCACCCGATCATAGATGGCACCCGCTCATAGATGAACACATTGGCCCAAGTTGGTGATACACAGCCTTCAGTTGCTGGAAAAGGTTTTTTATACCTCCATAATATATCTTTTGTATGTGTTTTCTCAATATCCATGTTAAATTAGGAGGAAATATAGTTAGGAATAACATCTCCAAGGGGTTATTGGTTAACATGGGTTTAGGTGGCAACAGTGGACTATACACTCCATCCACCAGGAGGTGCCACAGGCCAGACAGGACCAGAAATCTGCAATAATTTCATATAAAAACGTCTTTTCTCAAACAGGTGCACTCCAAGCAATACTATCACACCTTTTGAGTATTTTGAGGTATTCTCATTGCTGAGGGACAATGCTGTGCCTCTACATGGGTCCCCTCAGTTTTGACCATGTCGCCGGGTCGAATTTAAGCAAGAGGGTCGTGTCACTGTGTCGATTTTTATCCCCCTACATAACTATGCCTCCTATTCAATGTGTTCATGTCCGTCGATTTTTAAAAGGGCCGTGTCGCCGTGTCGCCCGTGTCGATTTTTACCCATGTAGAGGCACAATGCTAACCTTTGGTAAAACTCCAAAGTGAACAATCTTAATATTCTTTGCTTTTTGGTATAATGTATGTCAATTTTTATAACACACAATATGCAAACACAAGAGATCCCTTTCTAAAACAACGAATTCTTATAATTATAATGATTAGGTGTCATACCACGGTTATCCACATTAGGCACTCAAACAGTGCCTATATTGGATAACCACCATGCATTAGCAGTGGATAACTGCACCGCTATGACGTCACATGGTGAGTGTTCATGATCAACACGAGTCTTTGGGTGAAATCCATCAGATTTTTTTTCTCAAATGTTAGAACTATGGTATAAATGGAATAATACATGGATAAGCCAGCACTCAGGATGGCTATCCACGGCTAAGACACTCAACTGCACCTCGTGCCTTAGCCATGAATAACCAACCCTCGTACTTGCTTATACATGTATTATTCCCTTAATCTAAAAGCAATTGTTCCTTGGTAAAAAAATAGGCACCTTGTGCAAATATTATGTACCAGCATAGGGAGGGGGGGAGTCATAACGTTTGTTACAATGTGTTACGGAGGGGGGGGGTCATAACGTTTGTTACAATGTGTTATGGAGGGGGGTCTTACATAACAATTTTCAAAAAATATTCAAGAAAGAGGTATTTTGGGAAACACTAGGTCTGAGCATCACCCACATCCCTGTATCAAATATCATATACAAAATGATCCCTGCCAATTGGAAGGTACTGACTTTGTCAAATAAACCCATCCCCTGACCCTGATCTGACCTGGAAGTACCGGGCGGGGTTAGAGGAGGCAATCAACCACATGTCTGCCCTAATAAGGATTAGGCCTACACTATACCTGTCCTGTTAATCCTAAGACTGGATTACAATCCTTTTGCACTGAGGGGATCATATGGTGTTGGGGGGGGGGGGGTCAGGGAACAACCTAATTTCAGAGAGGAAGTCAGGGACAGAGGCAGAGGGAAGGCAGGGAGGAGGGAAGTGGTGAGGCAGGGACAGAGGCAGAGGGGACAGGGACAGTCTCAGGGGAGGGGCAGGGAGAAGCAGAAGGGGTCAAGGAAAGAGACAGAGGGGAGGCAGGGAGAAGGGAATGCAGGGGGGGAGGCAGAGAGACCGGGAGAGAGGCAGAGGGGGCCAGGGAGAGAAACAGAGGGGAGGCAGGGAGAGAGGCAGAGGAGAATGCAGGGAGATAAGAAGAGGGGAAGGCAGGGAGAGAGACAGAGGGGGAGGTAGGGAGAGGCAGAGGAGGAGGCAGGGAGAGAGGCAGAGGGGGGGGGCAAGGGGACAGGCAGGGGACAGGCAGGGGACGGACAGGGGACGGGCAGGGGACAGGCAGGGGACAGGCAGGGGACAGGGAGGGGACAGGGAGGGGACGGGCAGGGAACAGGGAGGGGACAGGGAGGGGACGGGCAGGGGACGGGCAGGGGACAGGCAGGGGACAGGCAGGGGACGGGTAGGGGACAGGCAGGGGTCGGGCAGGGGACAGGGAGGGGACGGGCAGGGGACAGGCAGGGGACGGGCAGGGGACAGGGAGGGGACAGGGAGGGGACGGGCAGGGGACGGGCAGGGGACAGGCAGGGGACAGGGAGGGGACGGGCAGGGGACAGGCAGGGGACAGGCAGGGGACAGGCAGGGGACGGGTAGGGGACAGGCAGGGGTCGGGCAGGGGACAGGGAGGGGACGGGCAGGGGACAGGCAGGGGACGGGCAGGGGACAGGGAGGGGACAGGGAGGGGACGGGCAGGGGACGGGCAGGGGACGGGCAGGGGACAGGCAGGGGACAGGCAGGGGACGGGCAGGGAACAGGCAGGGGACGGGCAGGGGACGGGCAGGGGACGGGCAGGGGACGGGCAGGGGACGGGCAGGGGACGGGCAGGGGACAGGGAGGGGACGGGCAGGGGACAGGGAGGGGACGGGCAGGGGACAGGCAGGGGACAGGCAGGGGACGGGCAGGGGACAGGCAGGGGACAGGGAGGGGACGGGCAGGGAGAAGTCAAGGCAAGTTCATGTGTAAAAGAGTCACATCACTAAGACAGTGCTGCGACATACTGTGAGGATTTATATTCATGAGCTCACATGCGATTGCTAATCAAGCTCGGCTTATACCCAGGGCTTTAAGTAGATCTGCAGATAATAACATGGTCGCCTTACCCACCCCCTCCACAGGATTCCCTTGACACACAAGGGGGGGGGGGGGTAGCACCCCGTCTCCTACCATTTCATGGAACTGGTGAGCCAACAGACTAGTTACTAGACAACAACCAGGCATCAACATCATGTCGTCTTAAAGGGCCAATGAGGTCCTCCATGTTTAGTTCCGCAGCCAACCACCAGGTGGCCACCGACTCTGGCTAGTGGATGAAGCTGCATCCTGTGCTATTAGTTTCTATTATCTGGAGAAGTCAACAACTCTGCATATTTAACCTATTCTAACAATATTAAGTGTAATCCAATATTTGTAATGTACTCTCTAAACAATGTAATACTCAGAGAGGAAACAAACACAAAGTAAAGTATCCAGAGGATGAATTACTTGTATAGATTTCTATAGTACAGTGGGCCTGTTAAGCTGCTATTACTGCCCTGTCATCTAGCGGTATAGGATATGAACTAGCCCTGGTGGAGTTCCCTATTGTGATCAACTAGTTCCCCACATGACAGTCATTAAATACTAGCCCACACTATTGGATTGTCGTACAGGTTATGACACTTTTTTAATTGGACGTATGCCCTTTGTTGTCATGATGCATGAATGCAGCCCTGGTGAGTAACTCGCCGAGGCTGCGTTGGCGCATCATGAGGACAAATGTCATCTCTTAGCGACATCCTTCTTTAAAGGGCTAAAGGTTGAGGGATGCTATGCTGTATAATCTTACTCATATTTACCGTAACCTTGGTTGTGTTGGGTTCTTCCACACTTATGGGGGTGTAGATGGGGGGCCCCCCATGTCACATGTCGATTTTAAGAAATGGCCATGTCGCATGTCCATGTCGCTTAATAATCCCCATGTCGATTTTAAGAATTGCTCATGTCCCCTGTCACTATCATTTCAAACCCCATGTCACTAGGCCCCCGCACTAGGCCTCATGTCGCATGTCGATCTTAAGAAATGGCCATGTCGCCGTGTCGAATTTAGCCATCCACCCCCATACTTATACCATGGTCCATACTCCCCACTATCAGACTGAATCAGAGAATGCTCTTATTACTGGTGAACCCTCCTGTTCTATGGGGCGGGACTGTTGGGGGGCGCATTACGTGCGACACCAGAATACAAGATGGCGGACTTCAGCGCACATATGGCAGACAGTGTCACAACATGTATCAATGATGTAGATCCACTGGTAACTCAACTAATAATAAAGAAGTATACCCAGTTAACAAAAAAACATTATTTTATGTCAAAATAATGTTTTAAACTTTACATAACGTTATGTCATACTAAAGAGCCTTTATAGTAAAACGTTGACATATAACGTTACATAACATTATAAAATTGACAGCAGTGGGGGTCAGTTTCAAACACAGGAGCTGTCAAGAGCCAGAGTCACCAGCAAGTCACAAGTGGGTATCACCTTCAATTTTCATTCAGACTGTCTGGAAGGGAACATCACTCTGACTCACAGCTTGTATGCTCCAACTGGACCCGGTGTATAGGGCTCCTTGGGGTTAGGTCATGGGTGCAGCCATGTCTAACCCCTGGTGCTTCCTCAGGTTGTCCCGCCGTGTGTTCATTAGGCAAAAGTGAGCGCGCGCCTAGGCGTACCTGCAACGGTAGAGGTATGCCAAATGGCGCGCGCCGCTCGCCAAAAGCGCGCGCCTCCCTGTCTAATGAACCCCCCTCTGAAGTCAGGCCATGTAGTGGTAACCGTCAGGAGGAAAGTAATTGCTTCAGTCCGTCTCTCCCTGAGGACAGTCCTGTCATGACATTGGCGGATCCAGGGGGGGGGGGCTCGACGGGCCTTGCCCCCCCCCCCAAAAAAAAAAAGAGGAGAAAAAGAGAGGAGAAAAGAGGGGGAAAAGAGAGGAGCGAACAATACCATATAGACACAGTCTAGACCATCAGCCTTTTCTTGGGGGGGGGGCATGCCACCAAACCCCCCATGGCTGCTGTGCTTTGTTTGCACTGCGCGCGGGAACATACCTCCACTCTTTGGTTGGCCAGGTTTGGGCCCCCCCTCTGGAAAATCCTGGATCCGCCACTGTCATGTACTGCCCTCTAGTTGAATATAGTATGATTACTCCAGCTCATATATGATAGACCTATTCAATATCTCAATATACCAATCTCTATAGTTGAATATAGTATGATTACTCCAGCTCATATATGATAGACCTATTCAATATCTCAATATACCAGCTAGGTGCCCTATAGTTGTACCCCTGGGATCATGGCAAGCTGGCCCCAACTCGTCCTCAGATGCGTCTGAGCGACATCGCTGAGGGGCCATTACCATGTCGCTTTCCCTATGTGGTGCCCATCCACATTTTTAATGCAGCACCAAGCGTACCAGAACTACTTTCACCATCAACCTTTGGTGCCAGCGATGACGCTTGGGAACAGAGGTTGAACCATGGTCCATAAGCTTGGGACCATGGTCCATAAGTTACAATACCAATTACAAAAAGCGACTTTTTGACCTGGACCGCAGTGGCGGCTGAACAGGGGGGGCAGGGGGCCGAGGCCCCCCCAACTTTAAAGATGGGGGGGGCCAAAGTATGTTTGGGCTCCCCCAACTTTTTGGTTAACAAACTCAGAAACCCCTAGAAAACACTAATCTCATGATAAAATTCCTAAAATGTTCTCAACTGACAAGCTAAAACTCCATCAGAACACATCAATTCAAGTGTAAATTCTCAAAAGTTTCTAAAGACCATTCAAACCACTCCGACTGCGCCAATTTTAAAGGAAAATTCCTAAATTTTCCAGGGGGCCTGTGGCCCCAAAACCCCCTTTTATGACTGCCTGCAGCATACACCCATTGGTTTTGGGACCTGGGCCCCCCCAATTTTAACCACCTTCCGCAGCCCCTGCTGGACCCCTTAATTTCAGCGATTTTCCGACCTCGGGGGGTGGGGGGTGGTGGGGGGGCTCTGCACTCCCGACTTGTTTCAGGGGCCTCTGGGAACCAGGCCTGTCGGGGCAGGGTTTGGGGGTACCCCCGGGGGGCCGTTCCTCAAAAACGAACTCAGAAGATGAAATGAGTTTGCCCTATCTTTGCGATTTTGAGTTCGCCAACATTTTGCTGTTCCTCAAGGGCAAACTCAAACTCAAACATACCTATGAAGATGTGAACTCAAATTATCTTGATGAACTCATGAATTCCATTTGAATAATAGTAAATCTGTATTTTACATGGGTTTTTCTGCTGCTTGTTAGTGGCATGTCCCCCTTTGTGCCTATATGTACAATGTCTACACAAGCAAAGCAGTTTGAGTTTGATAGTGAGATGTGAACTCAAAGGCAGGAAAGGGTATTGGAGCTGTGTTGGGGGTGTGTGGGGTTGGTGTGGGGGGTATGTGGAGGTTGGGGTTGGCTCTGTGGGGTTGGTGTGGGGTCTGTGGGTATTGGTGTGGGGTCTGTGGGTATTGGTGTGGGGTCTGTGGGTATTGGTGTGGGGTCTGTGGGTATTGGTGTGGGGTCTGTGGGTATTGGTAAGGGGTCTGTGGGTATTGGTGTGGGGTCTGTGGGTATTGGTGTGGGGTCCATTGGATTCCTGTGGCTGTCATCATGGGGTCTGTGGGGTTGTTGTACATAGGGTCTGTGGGTTGTGTGGGGACCCGGCCTGTGGGGATGGGGTGGGGCGGCTATAGGGTTCGTTGTAGGCTCTGTGGGGCTACTGTGGGGCTGTTGTGGGGTTACTGTGGGACTGTCATAGGGTCTGTTAAGTAACCGGTAGTCTACTGTGGAGCTGCCGTATGGTCTGGGGGGCTGTTTTGGGGTTACTGTGGGGCTATTGTAGGGTTTGTTGGGTTACTGTGGAGCTGTTGTGGGGTTACAGTGGGGCTGCTACAGGGTTTGTGGGGTTTGTTGTAGGGTCTGTGGGGTTACTGTGGGGCTGTTGTAGGGTCTGTGGGTTACTGTGTTGTTATTGTAGGGTCTGTTAAGTTACTGTGGGGCTGTTGTGGGGTTACTGTAGGGCTGCCATAGGGTCTGTGGGGTTACTGTGGAGGTGGTGTGGGGCTGGTGTGAGGCCTATTGTAGGGCCTGTGGGGTTGTTGAAGGGCCTGTGGGGTTACTGTGGGGCCTTCAGGAATTGACATATGGCATGTGGGGTTGCTGTGGCGCTGCTTTAGGGATTGTGGGGTTACTGTGGGATTGTTGTGGGGCCTTCAGGGTTGTTGTATGGCATGTAGGGTTACTGTGGGGCTGTTTTAGGGACTGTGGGATTGCTGTGGGATTGTTTCAGGGACTGTGTGGTTGTTGTAGGGCCTGTGGGGCTATTGTAGGGTTTGTTGGTTTATTGTGAGGCTGTTGTGGGATTATTGTGGGGGCTATTGTAGGGTCTGTGGGGCCTGTGGGGTTACTGTGAGGCCTTCAGGAGTTGATATATGGCATGTGGGGTTGCTGTGGCGCTGCTTTAGGGATTGTGGGGTTACTGTGGGATTGTTGTGGGGCTTTCAGTGTTGTTGTATGGTATGTAGGGTTACTGTGGGGCTGTGTTAGGGACTGTGTGGTTGTTATAAGGCCTCTTGGGCTATTGTAGGGTTTGTTGGGTTACTGTGAGGCTGTTGTGGGGTTACTGTGGGGCTGCTACTGGGTCTGTGGGGTTTGTTGTAGGATCTGTTGGGCTGTTGTATGGTCTGTGAGGTTACTGTCTTGTTAGTGTGGGGTCTGTTAAGTTACTGTGGAGTTACCGTGGGGCTGCTGTGGGGTCTGTTGGGCTGTTGTGGGGTTACTGTAGGTCTGTCATAGGGTCTGTGGGGTTACTGTGGGGTTGCTTTATGGACTGGGGGTGGGGTTACTGTGGGACTGTTGTACGACATATGGGGTTGGTGGGCATCTGTTTTTACAAAATGGCCGCCATCCATAACTAGAAGGGCTCTAACTCAGCTTCTAATCAACATAGAGATACAATTAAACCATCCAAATATACTTTCTTTAGGTGAAGAAACTCAATTATGTTACTTATAAGAGGGTAGATGGCAGCCATTTTGAGAAAAGGCAGCCATTTTCCAAAATGGCCACCAACCATTACTGCAAATTCGCATGTTTTTTTTTATGCCGAAGTACCACCAGGATTAGGCATATGATGTTTGCACTTAACCAAAAGTCAGATCGGGCGCCACCATCTTGGATTGCACCGCCATCTTGGATTAAGGAGTCACAACACAAACAATGATATAAATCAACCTTTGATAGGTCCTGAGGTTGATTATAATTATACCTACCCCCCTAACATTGACCCAAGGAATTCAATGGTTCTATTGGTTTGTTGCTAAGACAGCTGGTTGCCTAGCAACAGCTATACTTATTGTTTATCTGCCTAGCAACACACATTTCCATAGTCTTTAGGTTGAATATAATCATACCTAACCCCCTAAAATGGACCCAAGGAATTCAATGGTTCTACTAGTTTGTTGCTAATACAGCTGGTTGCCTAGCAACATCTATTCTAATTGTTTATCTGCCTAGCAACACACATTTCCATAGTCTTTAGGTTGAATATGGTCATAAATCACAGAAACTGTGCATATGGGATTTTTACACTTCCGCAGGCCAGCATTCTTAGGATGTACATTTTTTAATGATTTTGTTTGTCTTATTATATCGGGATGGATGAGTTCTTAATGTTACATATGGGTTTTAATGGTTAAATATCCATATTTAAGGTCCCAGGGGCTTAAAACAGTCTAAAAATGTCCATAAATTCGTCCAAAAACAAGTGATAATGACATATTTTACAAAGTTTTCAAAAGAAGACACTAGATGTGCGCTATTGCATATTTTTTAGTGAAACTATGAGTCCTTACGATAATTCTACACCAAAAATTATATCAGTGGGGCTTTTTTTCCATATTTTTCAAGGAATATGGATTTTGTGAAATGGAATGTCCGGGCGAATTTTTAGCAACATTCTGCCCCCCCCACTTATTACCCATAAGGCATATGGGTTCATTTTTGTCATTAAAATAAAGAGGTATGTGGTGGTCTATGTATAGCGAAAAAAAAATTAAATTTCCTCTATAATCTTCTGCCTGAAGGGGCTATGAGTGATTTTCCTTCAAAATAACAATTTTTGTTGACAGGAGACCAAAATCACATTATTCCTCTCTCTGCCTACCATAATTATATTTAAGTATGCCAACTATGCCAGTTATTTACCCCCTACATATACCTAACAGCCCACTATATAGGATGTTTGGTTTCTGGCCATAGTCTGTAACAGCAGGGAGGAAAGATCCATATGTCCGGGCGAAATGTCCGGGCGAAACATGTCCGGGCGAGTGACATCTAATATTCTATATGACATCTCACACTGTAATAATATGTCTACAGGGATGGCAGACCTACCTCCAGAAAGAGTGATATGTCTGTAATGCAATGCAAAAATCCGCATCTCGATACCTATTTTAGATCAGTTGTTATTAAGCAATATATGAACCAGAGTTTTAGAGTTTTCCTAAGAAATGTCCGGGCGAGTGACATCTCAAGGTCTTCATGACATTCCATGCTGTAATCATATTTATCATTTATCCCTTGTCAAACAACCAAATAGGAACGGGATATGGTCACATAGGAACATGATACTTTACTTCTGTAGGTATTTCATATACTGTGTTCTTGTCGAAACAAACCATAGCACCCAGATGTACTGCCAAGAGACATAAAGGAATTACACCGAAAAATAATCATGTTCTTACAGTGTTCATAATTTATTCCTCGCCAAACAACCACATGGGAATGAGATATATGGTCACATAGCAATGGGATATTTGATTTATGTAGGTATTTCATGTACTGTGACCATAAAATCCGGTAGACAGTGTCATATTGGTCACATATGAACGGGAAGCTGCCACTTTGAATTGATGAAAAATATGGAAACTTTATGTAATTGAATAATCTAAAAGTACAGTGCAATAGCAGATTAGCACTAGTATATACATGCAATCATAGATATGATTTGACAATGATTTTAGGAGGGCCACATAGGAACGGGAAATTGAGCATTGATCTCATGATGCTGAGTCAAATATAGGAATAGTATTAACCCTAGGAAAACACATGTATGGTATGTTAAGAGGAAAACGTCCTGCCGCGTGACATTTTGAATCATTACAAGGTATTTTCAATAAAAGTTTACAGGTATACATGGATTTTTCCCCCACTAAAGCTGTATACCACCTAAAAGTAGATGCCATTGGGGTTGTATTCCATATAATTAGTATTATCTACCCAAGTCGGTACTTCTGTTAGCCAAAACAACAAGTAATGTATATTTAGGGAGTTAAAATTAAGGTAAAAATTATTTCAAGCCCATGTACAAAATTATCAAATGCCATGGAATATATCTATTATACATGGACAAAACACCCAAAAAACTTACCCTAGGACGTAATGCAATAAGAAAAAATATAAATACGGGGACCAAATACAGATAATCAGTTAAATGGCTACCCCTTGAGAAAAATACCCGAAATGTCACTCGCCCGGACATTGTTTCCATGGTATCTAGGTTCCAGGTGTTGCCATAGCAACGGTTTTCATATTTAACTCACAAGACTTCATGAGCAGGTAACCTAACACCTATACATTACTCACAAGAAATAATTTTGTTATACTCCAAGATTTATTTTCAGATGTCACCATTCACCTTCAAGCCCCATATGCACACTTTCTGTGATTTTTGACCATATAATCATACCTACCCCCCTAAAATGGACCCAAGGAATTCAATGGTTCTACTAGTTTGTTGCTAATACAGCTGGTTGCCTAGCAACATCTATTCTAATTGTTTATCTGCCTAGCAACACACATTTCCATAGTCTTTAGGTTGATTATAATCATACCTACCCCCCTAAAATGGACCCAAGGAATTCAATGGTTCTACTAGTTTGTTGCTAATACAGCTGGTTGCCTAGCAACATCTATTCTAATTGTTTATCTGCCTAGCAACACACATTTCCATGGCCCTGATGTTGATTATAATCATATCTACCCGCTAACATGGACCCGAGGAATTCATAGGAACAACCATATTTGAGGTAATATCATCATACCCCCTGGTACCCCCTCCCCCCTGCTTATTTGGTGTCTTGAATGGGTCCCATGAGGCTTTTTTTTTCGTGGCAAAACTGCAATTCTTGTTGTAGTAATGTAGTCTGTACACCATGTCATATTCCATTATGTCATATAATGTGGCACCCTGTTAATAGCCTGTATGTCTTATGATATTAGACCTTCCTAATGATGTAGCCTGGGTAGCCTATCATAAAAGAGTAGGATAGGGTGACCAAACATACAATAACATGGGACAGGGTTCTCAGGTTAAAACATAAACAGAAGATAACATCATGGGTAAAGGGTGCCCATGCAGGCTTTAACATAATGAAATATGATATGGTACTAGGCTACATAATGATATAGGCCTAGAGGGTACAGGGTGCCACACTATATGACATAAGATAATATGATATGTGGACAGTCAAGGGAAAAGGGTCCTCCAAGGTAAAAACTTCATAACAAAATTGAGGTCATCAGCTTTCCAATGATATCTTTTATTAGCAGGTACCACCTCTAGTTTTTGAGTACTGGCTCTTTGAATATGTGTGGTCACTGTCCAATCTTAAATGTCAATAAGCTCTATCTTACTTTGTTTAATATATGCCTATATAAGTAGCATAATTATGCTAATTGCCAAATATCCTAATTTTCTCAAACATTTGGTCACAGCTTTTGATCTAAAAATGGTATTTATATTTTGTTTTCAGCATAGAAATTGTTGTAATCAATATTTTAAATTTTTCAATTTAGAATAAAAATCATGTTTCCATGGCAACCAACATGTGCAACAACACCAATTTAGGCCCAAAAACATTCTTTTCACATTCCAAATATGGAAGGTTTTCACCATAAATGGAACTTTCTAATGTACCCTATTGTGTTCTACATCAAAAAGTAGTCTAGAACATTTTTTGTTATATTTTGATCCTGTTTAGCTATATGGAGCCCCCTGGTGGCAAAAGCTGGTACTAAAAATCCCGCACGGAGGTCCCTTTTCCCTTGTTGATCCACATGTGGTGCCCAGACTATATTACTAGAATTGACAGAAATTTTAAAGGGTGCACAGGTTACATTACTAGAACCTGAGATTGTCCAGGGTGCCCAGGCTACAGCATAAGACCATAATTTACTAGCACCTCTCCTCACCAACAGGCACATGCTTTACACCAACAGCAATGGACCTATAGCAACCCCACAGACTCCACACCAAACCCAGAGACCATACAACAACCCCACAGATGCCTACACCAACACCCACAAACCCCAAACCAATCCCATAGGCCCAACACAATCTCACATTAACCCTACAGGCCTTACAACAGACTCCCACCAACACAGTATGCCATACAACAGTCCCACATTAACCCCCACAGACCCTGGAATAGCCCAACAGTAACCCACATGCCATACAAAAATCCCACAGGCCCTATAACAACCCCACAGTAACCCTACAGGCCCTACAACCCCCCAGGCCCACAGCCCCACAATAACCCCACAGTCCCTACAACAGCCCCACAATAACCCCACAGTCCCTATGTCAACCCCACAGTAACCCCATTTGCTGTACAACACTATAGTCAACAGTCCCACAGTAACCCCCAAGACCCTAAAATAGTCCCACAGTAACTCACATGCCCACAGTAACTCACATGCCATGTCACACAGTCCCTAAAACAACCCCACAGTAACCCCACAGGCATACCTCTACATAACTAGGCTCTATAGGCCCCCAATAGGGATTAAAAAGTTACATCTTCTACTAGGGGGAAATATCAAAGTCAAAGGATGAACTCAGGTGAACTCAAACTGTCTGGGGATGTTTTTCAAATCAGACAAAATCAATAAATAAGACACTATTTGACTATGTTTCATTCACCCCTATACTATAACAATAACCAAGCACCATTTAGTTGCATTTGAGACTCTATTAAGTGGTTAATTCTTGATTTTTGTGGTTTAGGATTACTGTTCTGTTAAACTTAGAAAATGGCTGTTTGAGTTCAAAAATTGCACTGAGTTCACTATCCCAATGGTGAACTCAAAACATTGAGGAACTGGCTTGAGTAAACTCAAATTATTCTGGAACAGAAAAATGAACTCAAATGCGAACTCAGGCGAACTCAAGGATTGAGGAACGGCCCCCAGGTCTGATGCGGCTCCCACTACCTGGAGCTGTAAGACGACTGGTACAGCTCCTGCTGCAGTAGGGGGGGTAGGCCCGGGGGTAGGGGCCATGCCGGCACACAGACACCGGGCCAAGCACCGACCACGCAGCCCGGATATGGTCTCACGAAATGCCCTCCTAAAACCCTTGTCACGCCAAGCATAGATGAACGGATTGATCAAATAATTGATGTCGTAGATGGAGATAGTGGCTAGGTAGAAGTTGCGCTGCCATTCGGGGGATCTTGGAGACATGGTGACGCTGACCAGGATGAAGGGACAGTTCAGAGCAAAGAACACCCCCACCACCATGGCCATCATCTTGGTAATCTGCATGTCCTTCTTACGGCGGTTTTGCTGTGTTATCAAATTGATGGTGGTGACTTGGCGTTTGCTCTTGTAGGCCACCCAGGCGATGTGGCTGTAACACGCGGTTACCAGCACGGATGTGACAGCAAAGGCCGCAGCTCCCACGTACGGGGCCCTTGATGGGGGGGTTCCCATGTCGCATGTCGATTTTAAGAAATGGCCATGTCGCATGTCTATGTCGCTAAAAATGCTCATGTCCCATGTCGATTTTAAGAACTGTCCATGTCCCATGTCACTATCTTTTTAAGCCTCATGTCGCATGTCACTAGGCCTCATGTCACATGTCGAATTTAAGAAATGCCCATGTCGCCATGTCGAATTTAGGGGTCTAGGGCCATACGTACGTGTTGACAGCTGCCGCATAGCTGGGGAGGTAGCAGCGCGTTCCTACCGCAACGTCCTGAATGACCACGACCATGCCCACATTGTAGCCGACCACCAGCACCCAGGCGGACACCAAGATGGCCGCCACGCTCCTGCAGCTCCACCTGTAGCCTCTATTCAGCTGGAACAGCAGAGAGTTACGCCTTTCTAACGCTAGCATGGAGTAGGTGACAAACTGGCACAGCAGGGTGGTTCCCCCCAGACCGATCCTTGTCAAACAGAGGGCATGAGACACGGGCCACGATGTGGTGAGGACTGATCTGATTGGGAGGATGATGGCGGTGAGTACGCCGTGCAGGAAGTCACAGAACGCCAGGCTGGCTACCAGCATGTTGGCGGACGACCTCAGGTAGCGCTTCCTCAGCACACACACCAGCGTGAACAGGTTGGTAGCCATGCCAACAGCACCCATGACACCTCTTATCAGCTGAATCACCAACCGAAAGCTGAACATTTTGACTGTTGAAGGTAGCTTTGCCTGATTAGGATATCTGCATTGACATTAAATAAAAGATTTTTTGTGTTGATAGTCTACTCTTTAAACTCCTCAGTATGTCTCATCACAGTCAATCCATTGACCAAAATGGGGAAATGTAACTTGACACCCAGAGCGTCTGTGGTGACCAGTACACTGAGAAAAGGAGAGGTACAGGGGGCCCAGTGTAGCTTACATAACAGGTTGATGTATGAGGTGGGCAAGATAGGCCACTGTCCCGAGCTAGACTGACCTGGGGGATTTGAAGTTGTCTGTCTTGAGTAAGTCAGGATGGAGAAGTCACTACTACTGTTTTCTCCTGACAGGAAAAGCAGGGTAAGGCAAAGCTTCAAAACAGCCCTGTTTTAGTAGTATATTATATTTAAGTAGCTATAGTACCTTAGCCGTTAGTAGTAACCAGGCAGTGAAAAATCTGGAAATGAGTGGAAAAATCCAGAATTTGTGATTCCTTTGATGCAAGTGTATGTGTTCCCAAAGGTGGTGTGGTGTTTGTGTTTTTCCCCTTCTCCTATACACTGTAATCTAAGGAACGCTGTGAGGCAGCAGTACATGTGGTGAGGAGATTAGGAATGGTCATTTGTGAGGGTGAGTGGAGTTTATCTTATTGTGACTATACATGGGTAGCCAGAATTATCGGCGTGTCGCCGTGTCGATTTTAAGCTAAGGTGCCGTGTCGCCGTGTCGATTTCTATCCTATACATTCTGGCCTATAATTTCATGTCCGTCGATTTTTAAAGCCCCCGTGTCGCACGTGTCGATTTTAACACCCCCCCCCCCCGTGTCGCCGTGTCGCACGTGTCGAATTTTACCCATGTATAGTCACCTTATTGGGCGTGTTTAACCGCAGTTGGGCTGATGTTCAGCTTTCTGTACCCCTGAGATACACTTCCAGTAGTGTATACCTCAGATACACAACAATCTGACCAATCAGGAGCCAGCACCTGATGCAGCAGATGCATCTGCTGCTTCCAAGATGACTGACCGAAAGTGTATCTGGGATACACTAGGGGAGGAAGTGTATCTGGGATACACTAGGAGAAAGAAGTGTATCTCAGATACACAAGAGGACAGAAGTGTATCTGGGATACACTAGAGGATGGAAGTGTCAAATTCTTTATTGATGGCTCATAACCTTATGTTTCAGGACCCCACTACCCTCTTAGTATATCAGATACATATCAGTCTGTATATTCTTAATGAGTGTATCCCAGATACACTTCTGTCATCTAGTGTATCCCAGATACACTTCTTTCCCCTCGTGTACATGTGTATCTGGGATATACTTCAGTCTCCAAGTGTATCCCAGATACACTCCATCCCCTAGTGTATCCCAGATACACTTCCTCCCCATGTGTACCCAGATACATTTCCAGGTCAGCCATCTTGAAAAGCAGCAGATGCATCTACTGCAGCATCTGCCAGCTTCCTATTGGTCAGTTTATTCTGTATCTCAGATACACTTCTACAAGTGTATCTCAGATGAGCATAAAGCTGAACATCGGCCCCACTGCTGTTTAACCCTTTAAGGACTGCATGATGCATTATTACATCAAACTCTTGATGCATGAATGTAGCCCTGGCAGTGCTGCATTCATGCATCATGCTGACCCTACAGGATGAATTCAATCCTGAAGGGTCAGCATGTTGCACCAATCCTGCGCTGGTGAGCTATTTGTTGGTACATCATGACAAATGTCATCTTTTACTGACTTCAAGGGTTAAAGCAGGTGAATTGTTTTATTAGAGAAAGGAATTTATCTCAGGAAGCTGGATAGAGTTTTTATGTGGTCAGACCACTCCTCCCCTTTGAGTCCAGTTCTTACCAAGTTCAAGAGTGTGTGAATCCCCCAATTTGATCTTCAGTTTTAGTAATACCGTATTAACCCCTCCTTTAAGATGACCTCAACTTTAAGACAGCCCCCTTGAAAGAGAAAAAATTTCAAAATGGTTTTCTCTTTAATCCTATATGAGAAAACCCCACCTTTAAGAAGACTCCCCTAGTTAGGGAAAATATATCCCAAAATAAGGCCATCTTAACGGTGGGGTTTTACACAACTGAACCGCACCGCCCCGGGCCCCCATCTGGCAGCAAATGCCATGTCCGTAAGCTGGCCGGGTGTGAGGCATGTAGTTAACAGGTACAACCCTGCCACATCCTACCCCAATCCTGCCATCCGCATTACTGCAAACGTACATATTTTCGCGTGTATACATTTTTCGCGATTTTACTAAAAAGTGCATTTTCGCGAGTATTTAAAATCGCGATTTTGGGAATATGGTAGTAGTATGACTATATTGGATAAATATACGCTCTGTACACATTTTCGTGATTTTTAAAAATCGCGAAAATATGTACAGCGTGAAAATATCTATGTTTACAGTACTAAGAGTACTTAGGCCACTCAAAAAAATTGTTATTATCATCACCACACGCATCATAGAAATCAGGTTTTGAGAAAAAGTTCTTCAATTTTTAAATAACTTTTACCAAAGATTTTGACGCATAATTTGAAAATATAGGCATATCTTGTATCAAATTAAAGCTGGCCCACTGTAATGAGTTTGGAAAAATTTGTATTTTCACAACTTTCGCGGATTAATGAACTCTAAGGTACTAAAACGTAAAAGTCTATAATTTTCCTACCAACTAGCCTCCCCCGCCCCCAGCATAGAAAAATAGTTTAAAAACTACCCACATTACATTTTTCAGTGCCTGGTGGTGAGAGACCTCAGTAGGAGGCAGTGCAGACACAGTATGTTGAAGGTCGCTATATGTCTGTGTCTCATGAGATTGTAAATTTCTTTTAAATTTCTGATATTTTATACATCTGTACAATGTAAAATCGTTTATGCCAATCCTTATTGCCTATTACTTTACTTTGCGCAGTGCAGCTGTTTAAACTCAAAGTCATATATAAAGTGACGTCTTTGACCAGGCAGAGGGACAAAATAATATTATGCTCTACTATGCAGAGTATGCTTAGTATGTATACAGGATTTGTTTAAGTTCTGTATTTGCCCGACAGATTGCCCTCGAAAGTCCCTGTATTTTGTTGAAACCCTTGAATCCTGCATCATGTATTCCCTATTTGTCCTTTGTTGGAAAGAGCAACACCTAAAGTAAACACAAAATGCTTTTAATGCATGATTCACAGGGGTAGACACTAACTTTTTCATCCATTGGCCACCTGGGCCTACTGCCTCAAGAATATACAGGCCCGGAGCTAAATATTTACTTTTTTCAAAGTAAAAACTATTGATTAAGTTACATCAAAATGTGATCAGAACATCCGAATTCCTGATGATTTTCACTGTCCAAAGACATGTAACATGCCTGTAATTATAACAGTACATTCTTCATGGATTTCCTTTCCCATTCTGTTGGGCCAGCTAGGCCAATAGGAAGCTAATTCTATGGAAAACTACGGGCCCGGGCCAAGAATCATGGGCATTGGTACTCTCGTTCCCAAATCCTTCCAAAGGAAAGCTCTGGGGACAGCCAGCATGACATTGAACTTGGATTTTGCTGGGTTTAGGCAGTCCCTGTAGTTAGCTTGGAACCGGCGAACAGGAACCAGAAATGGAACCAGAAAGTATGATGGGAAATACAGGTAAAACTACCATCATACATTCCGGTTCCTGTCACTGGTTCCAAGCTACCAGCAGGGATTGCCCAAAACCCAGCAAAATCCCAAGTTCAAGGTCATACTGGCAGTCACCAGAGCCTTCCTACAGAAGGATTTGGGAACGAGAGTAGGGCATTGGCTACTGGGCCAGCGTTAGTGTCTGTCTACCACTGATGAATGAGGTGAGCATCTCACGGTGCTGGTTGACTCGAGGTGAGTTTACCCTACAGTGCAGGAGGTGTGGTAGACAAAGCCCCCGCTAAGTCTAAACCTGGGAGTGGAGGTCAGAGCTTATTAGTCTCACCAGATTAATCCAAGTTGATAGTCTATGACCAGGTGCAATCTATGACCAGGTGTAGTCTATGACCAGGTGCAATCTATGACTGACATGAAAGACAACAGCTTATTTAGGCCAATTAAGATAATAAAATGGTTTCTCATCACCACGCGCATCATAAAAATCAGCTTTTGAGGGAAACTCTTTTTATGAAAAGCATGATAAAAAGTAGACAAATACTGGCATATTTGGTATCAAATTAAAGCTAACACAAATGTACTGCAAATAATACAGTAGGATAGAAATGACTTACATTTTCCCCACTTTTAAAGCCCAAAAGGATAGGCAACTCCAAGTTCCCCCTTTGCTTTGAGCATCGCATTCTGGCAAATACACATGCATTTGAATGAATTTAAAGGTAGCATACTCATAATTATGCATAATAAATAGTAGGTACCACAGATATTTTTAAGATGAATGACCTAGAGATTCGGCAATGGAATCGTTAGAAATTTGAAAAGAGCGTGATGGAAGGACATCAGTTATGTTAAGATCCGTTGAATGGTTGTTTTATTATGATTTTTTCAAGAAAGAAAAGTTTTACCATACATGTTTTTTTTTGTCTGATAAGCCAATCGAGCATTTTTAGGTTGTTCATACATCAAATATAACACAGTGAGATTGTGATTGATAGCTAATTCACCCCCATGATAAACCATATGCGTCCTTTGGGAAATTACCTTAGTATAACATCTATTGGCACACACATAGACATAACATGCCCCTTAAAATGTTATAAATGCACAGGAAAAGCTAGTGAAAATAGGCATTCTTCCATTTCAGGCCATATACAACTTCAAGGGTATATATTAGATTGAGCACCTTCATATTGTGGAAAACATATGTACGACTTGTATAAAGTGTCTTGAATTTTTTCCCATCACATTCCCATTGAGCTTGAATGACCTACTGATGTTTAAAAATCACAAAATCACTTATTTACAGCCTTGTCCCAGTCATAAGCCAGTGGCCACCTGCAGGCCGATCCTATGAAAAGGGCCATTACATAGCATCACTACCAGTAGTCGGATCATCTTTGTGAATTTCGAAAGATAGAATATATTGAGAAGAGATTTTGGGAGAGGTTCCAACAATACCCCCCCCCCCAGCCGTGATGTGTAGTACTACACATCACGGTCCTTGATACACATTAAGGTTCTACACCCCCACCCCCTAAAAAGAATTCCCAAATTTCTCAGAGACAAAGCCTATATAATGCTATAGATAAGGGAACACAAACAAATTTTGCCCCATTCAAAGTCAGGACCTTTGGATTGGTAGGCCTGTGTCCTAACCACTCCCCCAGTCTGGACAGCTCACATAAGGAATATTCAAATACCAATCATTCAAAGTTATCACCCCTAAAACTGTCCATTTGGGACAGGCCAGAAACCAGCTTCAGCTATAGGTCTCACAAGAATCTATGCATTTCGCTCGTGTGGAATATGTGGAGGATATATAGGCACATATACAACTACTACGTGTATTAATGCCTACAGGGAGTTGGAGAAGGAGAGAGAGAGGGCTGCATGGTATGCATCATCGTTCTTTACAAATTCATGACAGCAAAAGCATATAGAGCAATGACATACTCACTATCCCTTCCCTATTACTAGTGCATTGTCCTCCAGCATACCATTATACAAGGGATCCTCCAACTGAGTCAGAGTATCCATTATGACATAAGTCTTTCCAAAATTTGCAGGGATGAAAGCGACCAATCTAAACAAAAACGTGAAATGTTCCAATTGAGACCCTGAATGAAGGTCATTTATAGTTAATGCCAGGTCTTCCTGACACAAAATAACTTGAAATCAGGGAAAAACTTGGAGACTTTCATCCCTGCATTTGTAATATTCACGTACCGTAAATTCCCGCGTACTACCCGCGGGTTGTATGCGGACCAAACTCAGCTTTCATTTGCTACCCAACATGCCTATATAGGGTGCGGGTTATACAAGGGTTTTTATTAGTATAGAACAGTACTAAAATTGACACTTTCAAATTCAAAACCGGGTTATTGCATTCTCCTGAGTTGGGGGTGCGGGTTATACACGAGATGCAGGTAGTACGCGGGAATTTACGGTAATGATGGTCAATTTACTATTGCCAAGGGATTTAAAGTATTACATCAAATTTATCAAAAACATTTCTTTAAACTTGTTTTAGAATCCTGGATGTCATATAATAACAGGTTGCATGTCAAAACATCCCCCCACCCTCAGAATGTGGCAAAACGTTCCCAAAGCCTTAGGTGTAAAAACGTCCCCACAGCCTACATGTCAAAAAAGTCCCCACAGCAGTGTCAAAATATATCCACACCCATAGGTGTTAAAACATTACCACACCCTTAGGTGTCAAAATGTCCCCACACCCTTAGGTGGCAAAACGCTAACAGTCAAAATTTCCCCACATTTCCCCACTATCAGAATGTAGCAAAACTTCCCCACACTCCAAAGTGTCAAACGTTCCCACACCCCTAGATGTGTCAAAACACCCCCACTCTCAGAATGTGGCAAAACATCTCCAAACCCTCAGAACGTGTTAATACTTACCCACACAACAGGCAGAAAAATGTTTCCACTCCCTCGGGAGATATCAAGATAATTTGTCAGACACAAATGTTGCATTGATAGTTTGATATTATTGGACAAACAAAGAAAGCAAATTGTACACTGTAAATATGTTTATTATAAAATGTCTACACGTTGATGATAACACTTGGTCATGTGGCACCGTTGGCTGGACTCGCAGTAAAATAGATCTGAATCCATCTCGTACACACCAAATAGGATCTACAGGAAGAAAGATGCAGGTCCTCTCTATAATACATGGGGCAACTCTGGGTAAGCACTCCTGTAGGGCCCTGTGATGCTCTATACACATTTGTCACCATGATGCATGAATACAGCCCTGGTGAGTTACTCACCACAGCTGCATCCATGCATCATGCTGACCCTACAGGCTTGATATACCCTAGAAGGTTTGGTATGATGCATCAATGCAGCACGGGCATTACTCGCCGGTGCTGCATTGGTGCATCGTGACGACAAATGAACATGAAGCCTAGAGGCATCCTCCACACCTTAAAGGGTTAATAGTGCTTGAGACCCTGCAGAGTCATGACACACCGCCCCGCATGTACTACTGGTAGGGAGCTCTACCTGGATTGTCATACAGCTTATACCATGCAGTACCCACATGTTCATACATACACACAACCTCTAGTCTCGGGTACAGGGGTTGAACCATGTTGTCTGAAGCACTCTATAATACACTGTCTCTTTATGTACACTCTCTGACACACATCATCTCATATAAACTATGTATAAACTTTAAACACATGTTACAAAAGTCCATAATAACAGCATTGTATATCCACATCTACACATTTAGCTTTGTGCATAAATAGAGATGCCCCCCCCTTTTAAAAGAGACCCATTTGCTTTCCAATTTTCTGACTGAAACATCCATTGAGTTGAACTTCAAGGATTGGACAGCATTAGTTAAATAGTCAAAGTTGAACACTCATATTGATATCCATCCATGTAGCAACTGGGGAAATCAGAATAACAAACATAATATAGGTAAATTAAGAAAGATAATACCTAAAATAAGATACATAAAACTCAGTCCAAGTAATACAAACTGCACTGTACAGGGGGAATAGTAATCTGATGATCATGTGACCATAAACAGCCAATGGATTGTCAGCATGTGGATCCATCTACCTCAGTAGGTAGAGACTTGGCACAGACACTGGCCACAATGTATTACTAGGATACAGTAACTAGGGTGACACATGGGCCGGTCAGAGAAGTGGATATATTGACTTGTTCAGATGAAGCAATAAAGACGGATTTACCAGAAATGTACTGGACAGATAGCTAAACCTTTTGTGGAGGGAAATGGTAATTTCTTAAAACTAGGAAGGAGGATCATTGTTAAGTGTAAATTCAGAGGACGCTTTTCAGGAATGGACCTAATTTATCCTTTAGTACATGAGGACTTAAAAGAAGGCTGTTATTTTTGCAGAAGTAAGTAGCCTGCATTTTCAAAAGGGAATGGCAGTAACAACAAGTAAAGGTCAAAACTAAAATATTATAAACATCTTGAATACATCCTCCAGCAATACCAACAAGGAATATAACATGGGATCGTGTTTGTTAATTGTATAAAAGGAGGGAAGGGGTTTGGTTGGATAGATAGGGACTATAAAGTACAAATTGCCATCCTATACTGTGGAGTGGCACCACCTCTTGTATGGCACCTCTCTGTACTAGAGCAGCCATGTTCCCCCAGTGCTGTGCCCCCCATGTACATGTTATACCAGAGGTCCATCAGACAGAGGCTACATACGGAGTTGTACAAAAGTCCACACAAGGTGAGAAAGGCTTGTGTGGAAGGCATCGGTCGTACTGTGGTAAACCCTTTATAGACGGCACGTGGAGCGGACGATGACGGACGACACGGTCAGGAGCAACCCCACACTGCTCCTGTTTAACTCTTTGAGGCCTGTATAGTGCAGGTCATCATGATGCATGAATGCAGCCCTGGTGAGTAACTCGCCCAGGCTGCATTCATGCATCATGATGACAACGGCCTTACTTCATTAACACACTATGCGGCCCTTACCAGGTAAAGCAGTGAACAGGTTGCTTGACAAAGCTATCCCAGATTAAGTGCCAAATGGTAATACAAAACTGTTTGCCACACATATCATTGCCTGGCTTAGAATGATGTGACCAATTTGTGCACATCTCGCAATACAATATTTTTCATATCTGGACATTCATAGTCAATATGCCATTTAACAGCAGAGATGCACTTCATGTGTAGAACTACTATTGTCTCTACATGTATCTCCTATGTCCATGATATATTGGATGATAGACTGTATAATTTAGAGGTTGACAATGGATCGGGGAGGAGAGTGTAACATATCATAAGCTGCCTCTACTATAATAATACATTGACATTTGGTTTACAGGAATTTGTAACAGTATTTATTTTATGTGAATATATTATTTGTGTTTGTGTGTCTGTGTGTCTGTGTGTGGCAAGGCTATGGGATCTCATTGGTATGGGGGCCCTATCTCAAATAATGTGGGCTATATTATTCCTTTGTATTACATTATAATTGTAATGTCTTTGAGGTAGGTTCCAATGTGACATATAAACATAGCTCATCTCATCATTATCAGCTGGGAAGTTCACCCTTTATGGGCCGCATGGTGCTTTAAGCTGGTATTTGTCTCCATAATGTGTGAATGTTGCTCTAGTGAATCTACTTGCCAGGGCTGTATTCATGCATTATGCCGACCCTTCGGCAGCTTATTAGCCCTGTTAGATCGGCATGATACATTCATGCAGCCTTGTCAAGTCACTCGCTGGGTCTGCATTCACGCATCATGACAAACAAAGGCTAAAGCACTCTGTGGCACTAAGGGTTCAGTAACACCTTCATCATCACTTGTAACCAAAGTTATAATCACCCACTCACTCACTCTCCTGCCATAGCTATACACAATATACATCTACCCACATGATAGACCTATTAGTAAGCTATATAGTGACAAGAGCCATACAGTATCCGGCTACTGCTCATAATGTCTGCTAGTGTAGCCCCAACAAAGATTAATCTACATACAGATAATCAAAATCAACCTCTGAATCAGTTCTCCAACTGTACAATGTGAATTAAAAGTATCCTCATTGGATAATCAAACCCAGAATTCATGTCTATATACCATGGGAAGAGGATGACTCAATGATAATACATTAATTGATAGTTTTTCATACATAATACAATATAATCACTTCTGCATATGATGGGGGTGGGTTGTTTCTAATAAACTTTTCATGCACACATCCTCACGGCATACAAGGGGTTGATCGTCTATACAAAAGTAATGTATCGTTTAACACATACACATCCGTAAACGAATATTGTATAGTCCCCGCCATACACATCCATACTAATAATGTAGAGTCCCCCCATACACATCCATACACTAATGTATAGTCCCCCCCATACACAACCATACAACAACCACCCTAGAATGGGGCTGGTGTCTCAGTAATAAGGGTGGCTACATGTTTACAGGCTAATCAGTAAGAGCACCTTCTGCACCTGGGAGGTTTCTATAGTAACACAGTTAACCCTTTAACAGCAGTATAGTGCTTTAATATTCTATACCCTTCAGTTATAATGATGTGTGAATGACAGGTTTGAGAGTAACTTGCTACGGCTGCATTCATGCCTCATGCTTACCTCGCAGGGTTGATACACTCCTGAAGGGCTGATGCATGAATGTAGCCCTGTTAAGTAGTCACAAGGGCTGCATTCTTGTATCATGAGGACCAAATGGTATGATGCACTAAAGCACTATGCAGCCCTTATAAGGCTAATACTCAACAAGACAACTTATAATATTGCCACTTCTCATGCATCGCAAGCAAATGAAAATCTCATTGTTTTAGACAAAAATTAATTTTTGTAACTCTAGAATAGCTTTTACAGTTTGGAATATTTGATGTTTTTGAGGTTTTACCTGCAAAATATCAATAATCCTTTATGATATACTTTAGAAAAATGATCTAGTCTCGGAAGCTGCCTCCTAATTCTTATTAAAATATTTTACCTTGAGATAAGCAGTTTTACGACTGTTGAGAAGTGGAGATCTATAAGTTAGCAGGTGGGCGGTTCTATATAAGCACCTAGTCTAAGTATAATATAAACTCACTAACAATTATAGCATCTACGGGAACTGATCAGAATAAGCAGTAAACAACAACAGGAGTCTATACCATATACATGTACCGGCAGCATAATACAAGACTGCAATGCTGATTTCTGTGTCAAATAAACAAAGAAGATGAAAAAGGGTCCTTTTCACTTCAGGGAAAAAAACAAATGGTGTTGAGCAACTAACAAATAAAACTGTAAATTGATCATAGCCATTGTAACACTGGAAACATATGTCCCCAGTGTTGTAGCCTAGGTGTATGATGATTGGGTCCAATATGATGTATAGCATATGTATAAATAATAATAATAATGGGTGCTCTGTGGAAAATATGGAAACCGCACGAGCTCCAATAGGGAAACTGTCATGGTCTGATGAAGTTATAAGATCAGCGTTTTCGTATATATCTTTTTCTGTCTATGTAATAATGCATGTATTTTTGGATGACTTTGGCGATGGCATCCAAACTACGACATGGTACTAACAGTACATCTATTGAAGTATGGATGTGTTCCTTCGGCTAGGTGATGGCTGAAGTTAGGGATGTCGTGGTGAGGTGAGATCCAGTTGGCAGTGGTAACCATAGTAACTCATCATGTAATCCTGGTTTTATGTTGAGGTTGACACAACACGACAACTTGGTGTTTTGGTTTTGGTTGACACTGAACGTATGGTTTGTGTAAAATGGCATCTTCCAACACTGATGCTGTGCACGTGCAAAAATATATATAACTTGATGTTGGCCTTTTATGAGTGCTAGTTGAAAAGAAGAATATTTCCATGATGTCTGCGATGAAAGAAACTTGCATGAACTGTGTGTTGATGTACTATTTGGGGATGATAACTTAACGGTTAGGTCTAGTCAGTTAAACCTAGGGTGGTTATAAAGGTGTTAAGTAGAAGCAACATGAGCCTCTCATAGAAGCCACTGTGGACCTCAGCCGGGGCTCAGGCATCCTCGCTCCTGATTCGCCAGAGTTAAGCGTCATGTGACCAGCACTACCCAATGGATGGCCTCAGAGCGCGGCTGTTTAATATCCCATAATGACCGGACACAACGCAGGATGGGCAGTTTAACATAATGCAGGGGGTCAGTTCCCGGTTAAACCCTCCATATGTCATACACGTCTAGTCCTGTGTCCTGAAGCACTCGGTGTAGGTACAACAAGTAGTAAACCCACGTCCCCGGTAACTGACGTGTCAAACTCATGTCCCCCACCCACCGGTAGTTAGCGGTTCAAGTCAGTATGGCCACATAGTCTGTCCACACCCAGTATGGCCATATAGTCTGTCCACAACCAGGCGGGGTCAGTTCCCACTCAGTCTGTGTGCCTGGTCTGTGTAGGGGGTGTGTAGGGTGGCCTGTGTCTGGACAGGTCCATATAGTGATGCCTGGACAGGTCCATACATTGGTGCCTGGACAGGTCCATACATTGGTGCCTGGAGAGCACCCTATAGTGGTGCCGGGACAGTGGTGGCCAGCAGGGAGGACGGCTAGTGGGTGTCCACCATATGGACCTGCACGTTGGCTATAACATGGTGTGGCAGGGTTGTCTCTGGTAACACCGTCTGCCCGGGCGGCAGCATGGTCTGTCCGGGTGGCAGTTCCGTCTGCTCGGGCAGCAGGGAGGACTGCTCGGGTATGGTGGCGTGCTTCCCCAGCTGGGTGACCCCTGGCGGGGTCGGGGAGCGGCTGCGATGGCTGTGACTGGGGGGCGGAGGCGGCAACATGGGGGTTGCCTTGACGACCGTCTGTGGGCGGTAACGGTCGCGCCCTATGATGAGCAGCTCTACACAGGTGGTACTGGCCTGCTCGCTGTCCTCGTGAGGCGTCATGGTGCTGTAACCATGGTCACTGTCACCCGTGGTGGGGCGGCGGTATGTTGTGTTGACCCGGTACGGGGATATACTCGCTGCTGGGTTGTCAAACGTGGCCAGCACAATGTTGGTGTGTCCTGTGGGAGAGAAAGGAGGCAGTGGTATTACAGCATGCAGACAGGGATATCAGACATACAGATGTCACTCTCTGAGGTAGGAAAGGTAGGAAATCCGAAGATATTAAAAACTATGTTGGTGTGCCCTGTGTGATAGACCGTATAAGCTTAGTTCTACAAATATGACTTAGACTGTAAGAATGCCAATCATCAACCGAAAGTCATTCTTGTATGGCCCTTTCTGGTAGTTTCACTGGCATAAATAGAAAGACATTTTGGGTTATTTATTGATTCAGCCAAAATAAGGTGCTTATTATAAAAACTCTCTTCTAAGCCGACTTTATTTGGGGATTTTGGAACTGATTTGGCTTAAAGTTTCTTCTCAAAATGGGGGGTTGGCATAAAAGCGAGGTTTTTTAATTCAATATATGACTTTCTTTTACACAATATATGACTTTGCTATAAAGTGTTAACACATGTGTAACGCACTGACCGTTATTGGGGTTGTCATCGGGGTGCTCTGCCTCCTCCAGGTCATTGTCTAACTGGTTCATCCTCATGTGGTTGTCGGGTATGGAGGCCATGTAGTGGTGGGAGGCGCGGTGCACGTGGTGCCTGTAGCAGTACACCCCCAGCGCTAACACCAGGAAGCAGCCCATGATGCCCCCCGCCACCGGGCCCACCGGGGTCGACTTGGTGCTCACTGCCTCCACCGACCGCAGCGCTGGGGAAGGAGAGAGGCAGGTTAGGACATGTTATATGGTTTTATACCACTATTGGTGTCCAAAACTTTCAACTTTCCACTCAAAATTTTATGATTTGTACAATATTAGATTTGTTGCCTAAGAAATATTTTTGTATTTCTTAGCATTCCACTTATCAGTATGGGGTAAAAATGGTCAATCCCACTAACTTAGACCATGAATCAAACCAGGGGCATTAAGATCTGCAACCTTGTGCTTTCTACTATATCATTTCAATGTGGTTTGCCCATTTATTTAAAGGACCAATACAGGCCCGGTGAGTATCCCAACCCTTTGGTACATCACTCAAAAGACGCGAAATGATGCTTGAATGCAGCCATGAGAACAAAGGGCATGACACATGAGCACACTATACACCATAACAGGTTAACCCCCGTTACTGCTCACCTTTAATCTCGTCGTGGTAGGGGGTGTGGGCGCCCAGGACGCCAGCGAAGCAGACACGCTGAGTAGAACAGAAGGGCTCTATGAGCGGGGTATGGCCGTCATTCTCCAAGGCACACCACTCACAGTCCACGATACCCAAACACGACCTGGGAAACAAGGCAGGAGAACATATGGGGAGGGATCCATTTGGTCGAATCAGCAATAATATGCTAGATTTTCATATTTCTCTTTTATATAGTAAGATAGATTAAACAAATCAGTAGACATATTAACTAACAATATGTAGAAAACATCTATAAGCTGAACACCTATTTTGAGAAGAAAATTCAGCTTTAACCAAAAACACATTTGTTGTAATCTCTACCATTGGCTTTCGGATGCCTTCTTCAGTTCAAAAACAATACCATCTATGTGTAAAAGCCCTGCCTGTCGAACCGTACATTTGGAAAAGCTGTTTTACAGTACAAACAAATTTTTTCTTTCTCTGATGACATCAGGGCCCAAATGCCAAACCCTCACCCTTAGTCCTGTTGAAAACTCTCATTTCCTCTTAATGTGTGTATTTTCTTAGAAGTACAAAAGTGGAGGGTACCTCTTTGTATTGTGGGAGCTGCAGGTGACGTGGTAGCACTGCGGCAGTCCCTCTGACACCTCCTCCGGCACCTCCACCAGCCGGGTCTCCTCCGGGTGGGGCCGGCAGCTAGGGTTCCTGTTCTCAGCCTCCATCAGCAGCCCCGTGCAGAAGTTCATGTCCAGGGGGCACTCACACGGACACTCACACTCTGTCTGCTCCATACGGTGACAGTTCAGGCACAGCCGGTCGTACTAAAACACAGACACACTTAGTAAGCATTATATTAACTATCCTGTACTAAAAATGTGCACAGTAAAACCTCGTGGATAAACCTCATATCCCATGAAATAAAGTATGACCACAGTTCTCTGTTTATCCCGTTCTCCGCTTATCCCGTTCTCCATTAATCCCGTTCTCCGTTTATCCCGTTCTCCGTTTATCCCGTTCTCCATTTATCTCATTCTCCGTTTATCCGGTTCTCTGTTTATCCCGTTCTCTGTTTATCCCGTTCTCCGTTTATCCCAATTAATCCCATTCTCCGTTTTTCCCGTTCTCCTTTTATCCCATTATCTGTTTATCGCCTTCTCCGTTTACCCCGTTCTATGTTT
Source organism: Harmothoe impar (assembly GCA_947462335.1). Taxonomy (NCBI): domain Eukaryota; kingdom Metazoa; phylum Annelida; class Polychaeta; order Phyllodocida; family Polynoidae; genus Harmothoe; species Harmothoe impar. The sequence continues at coordinate 10,593,409 of OX381705.1, read as the reverse complement.
ATCCCATTCTCTGTTTATCCCGTTCATCCCCCTCTCCCTTCATCCCGTTCATCCCCTTCTCCCTTCATCCCATTCATCCCATTATCTGTTTATTGCCTTTTCCATTTATCCTGTTCTCCATTTATCCCGTTCTCCGTTTATCCCCTTCTCCGTTGGACAGGTCCATACAGTGGTGCCTGGACAGCACCCTTCTCCGTTTATCCCCTTCTCCATTTATCCCCTTCTGCATTTATCCCTTTCTCCTTTTATCCCATTCTCTGTTTATCCCCTTTTCCATTTATCCCGTTCTCCATTTATCCCGTTCTCTATTTATCCCAATTATTCCCTTCTCCGTCTATTCCGTGCTCCGTTTATCCCATTCTCCGTTCATCCCCTCTCCGTTCATCCCCTTCTCCCTTTAACCCGTTTATCCCTTTAACCCGTTTATCCCTTTAACCCGTTTATCCCATTCTCTGTTTTTCCGATTCTCAGTTTATCCTGCTCACTTGCAATCCTGTTCTCCCTTTATCTCGTTCTCCCTTTATCCCGTTCTCCCTTTATCCCGTTTTCCTTTAATCCCGTTCTCCATTGAAAAGTTCTCTCCTTATCTCATTCTCTCTTTATCCCGCTCTCCCTTTATCCCGTTCTCCCTTTATCCCGTTCTCCATTCATCCCGTTGTCCGTTCATCCCGTTCTCCATTCATCCCGTTCTCCATTCATCCCGTTCTCCGTTCATCCCGTTCCTTGTTCATCCTGTTCATACCGTTCCCTGTTCATCCCCTTCTCGACTAATACCCTTCTCCCTTAATCCCATTTATCCCGTTCTCCGTTCATCTCGTTCTCCCTTCATCCCGTTCTCTCCTCATCCTGATCTCCCTTCATCTCGTTCTCCATTCATCCCGTTCTCCGTTTATCCCATTCTCTGTTCATCCCCTCTCCGTTCATCCCCTTCTCCCTTTAACCCGTTTATCCCTTTAACCCGTTTATCCCTTTAACCCGTTTATCCCATTCTCTGTTTATTCGATTCTCAGTTTATCCTGCTCACTTGCAATCCTGTTCTCCCTTTATCTCGTTCTCCCTTTATCCCGTTCTCCCTTTATCCCGTTTTCCTTTTATCCCGTTCTCCATTGAAAAGTTCTCTCCTTATCTCGTTCTCCCTTTATCCCGCTCTCCCTTTATCCCATTCTCCCTTTATCCCGTTCTCCATTCATCCCGTTCTCCGTTCATCCCGTTCTTCATTCATCCCGTTCTCCGTTCATCCCGTTCTCCGTTCATCCCGTTCCTTGTTCATCCTGTTCATACCGTTCCCTGTTCATCCCCTTCTCGACTAATACCCTTCTCCCTTAATCCCATTTATCCCGTTCTTCGTTCATCTCATTCTCCCTTCATCCCGTTCTCTCCTCATCCTGATCTCCCTTCATCTCGTTCTCCATTCATCCCATTCTCCGTTTATCCCGTTCTCTGTTTATCCTGTTCTCCCTTTATATTGTTCTCCCTTTATCCCGTTCTGCCTTTATCCCTTTCTCCTTTTATCCGTTCGTCCCCTTCTCCGTTTGTCCCATTCTCCGTTTATCCCATTGTCTGTTCATCCCCTCTCTGTTCATCCCCTTCCATCTTCATCCCCTTCTCTCTTTAACCCGTTTATCCCATACCCCGTTTATCCCATTCTCTGTTTATCCCCTTCTCTGTTTATCCCATTCTCCATTTATCCCATTCTCCGCTTATCCCCTTTTGTGTTTATCCTCTTCTCCATTTTTCCCATTCTCCGTAATCTTTAAAGCAGAACAGGATGAACAGGATAAAGGGAGAATGGGATAAAGGGAGAACGGGAGAAAGGGAGAACAGGAGAAACAGGGAACAGGATGAACAGAGAACAGGATAAACAGAGCTCGGGATGTACAGAGTTCGGGATAAAGAGAGCACAGGATAAAGAGAGCACAGGATAAACGGAGAACGCTACAAACAGAGAACGGGACAAAGGGAGAATGGGACAAACAGAGAATGGGATGAACAGAGAATGGGACAAACAGAGAATGGGATGAACAGAGAACGGGACAAACGGAGAAAGGGACAAACGGAGAACAGGATAAACGGAGAGTGGGATGAACAGAGAGCGGGATCAACGGAGAACGGGATCAACGGAGAACGGGATCAACGGAGAACGGGATAACGAAGAACGGCATAAACGGACAATGGGGTAAACGGAGCTAGGGATGAACAGAGCTCGGGATAAACAGAGCACGGGTAAAACAGAGCACAGGATGAACGGAGAATGGGATAAAAGGAGAACGGCACAAACGGAGAACAAGACAAACGGCGAACCGGACAAACAGAGAGCTGGATAAATGGAGGACTGGATAAACAGAGAGCGGAATAAATGGAGAGTGGGATAAACGAAGAACAGGATGAACAGAGCTCTGGATAAACAGAGCTCGGGATAAACAAAGCATGGGATAAACTGAGCATGGGATAAACGGGATAAACGGAGAACGGGATAAACGGAGAATAGAACAAACGGAGCACGGAACAAACGGTGCACAGGATAAACAGAGGATGTGATAAGCAGAGGATGTGATAAACAGAGAACCGGATAAAAGGATAATGGGATAAATGGAGAACGGGATAGCGGAGAACGGGTTAAACGGGAAATGGGATAAACAGAGCTTGGGATGAACAGAGCTTGGGATAAACGGAGCTTGGGATAAACGGAGCATGGGATAAACGGAGCATGGGATAAACTGAGCTTGGGATAAACAGAGAACGGGACAAACAGAGAACGGGACAAATGGAGAACCGGATAAATGGAGATCCGGACAAACAGAGAACTGGATAAACGGAGTGCGGGATAAATGAAGAGTGCGGGATAACTGAAGAGTGGGATACACAAAGACAGGATGAACAGAGCTCGGGATAAACAGAGAACGGGATAAACGGAGAACGGGATAAACGGAAAACGGGATAAACGGAGAACGGGATAAACAGAGAACGGGATAAACGGAGAACGGGATAAACAGAGAACGGGATAAACGGAGAACGGGATAAACGGAGAACGGCATAAACGGAAAACGGGATAAACGGAAAATAAGATAAACAAAGCTCAGGATAAACGGAGCTCGGGGTAAGAGGGGGGCACGATACAGAGGGAGAATGGGACAAACGGAGCATGGGACAAATGGAGCATGGGATAAATGGAGAACAGGATAAACGGGGGCCGTTGGACCGGGGACGGGAAAAAACGGGGGTTGGGGGATGGGGGTGGGGGATAAAGGCAGAACTGGATGAACGGAGAAGGGGATGAACGGAGGACAGGATAAACTGAGAATGGGATAATGGGAGAACGGGATAAAGGGAAAACGGGTTAAAGGGAGAACGGGAGAAAGGGAGAACGGGAGAAACAGGGAACAGGATGAACAGGGAACAGGATGAACAGAGAACGGGATGAATCGGATAAACGGAGAACGGGATAAACGGAGAACGGGATAAACGGGGGCCGTGGGACGGGGGGCAGGATAAACGGGGGCAGGATAAACGGGGGCGGGATAAACGGGGCGGGATAAACGGGGGCGGGATAAACGGGGGCAGGATAAACGGGGGCGGGATAAACGGGGGCGGGATAAACGGGGCAAGATAAACGGGGGCAAGATAAACGGGGGCGGGATAAAAGGGGGCGGGATAAACGGGGTGGGATAAACGGGGGTGGGATAAACGGGGGTGGGATAAACGGGGGTGGGATAAACGGGGGTGGGATAAACGGGGGTGGGATAAACGGGGGTGGGATAAACGGGGGTTGGGGGACCGGGGGTGGTGGAGCGGGGGGGGGGGGACTGGGTTGGGGGGAAGGGGGGGGGACTGGGGTGGGGGGACCGGGGTTGAAACGTAAAACGTTGACTCGCTTTTCAGCCGAGACATAAAGACGGAGAGGCCTAAACTTTTACACATGTTAATACAACAAAGATTTTGCTAAATTACCATGGAAAGATACTATTGACATTTGAAATATTTGGCATATTTCCATATTCTCAAGTAAGCCTTGAATTCAGGTTCCAAACACCCTTTAATATTATTCCAATCTCTAAACCTTTACATGTGCTAATACAGAGAAGATTTTGCTAAATTACCATGGAAAGATACTATTGACATTTGAAATATTTGGCATATTTCCATATTCTCATGTACCCCTTGAATTCAAGTTCCAAACACCCTTTGATATTTTTCCAATGTTTAAACCTTTACACATGCTAATACAGGGAAGCTATTGCTAAATTACCATGGAAAGATAGTGTTGACATTTGCAATATCTCTATTGTTTTATTAGTATAAGCCATGTCATATTCTAAGCATGAGATACCAAAAATGGCATATTTCCATATTCTCATGTACGCCTTGAATTCAGGTTCCAAACACCCTTTGATATTTTTCCAATGTCTAAACCTTTACACATGCTAATACAGGGAAGCTATTGCTAAATTACCATGGAAAGATAGTGTTGACATTTGCAATATCTCTATTGTTTTATTAGTATAAGCCATGTCATATTCTAAGCATGAGATACCAAAAATGGCATATATCCGTATTCTCATGTACCCCTTGAATTCAAGTTCCAAACACCCTTTGATATTTTTCCAATGTCTAAACCTTTACACATGCTAATACAGGGAAGCTATTGCTAAATTACCATGGAAAGATAGTGTTGACATTTGCAATATCTCTGTTGTTTTATTAGTATAAGCCATGTCATATTCTAAGCATGAGATGCCAAAAATGGCATATTTTCATTCCTCATATATATACTCCTTGAATTCAAGTTCTAAACACCCTTGATATTTGTCCAATCTCTAAGCCATTTTACATGCCAATAGAGGGAACCTATTGCCAAATTACCATGACAAAAATGTTGTTGACATTTGCAATATTCATATTCTTTGTAAAGATACTTGGACTCGATTTTACTCCTACGACAAGGATCTGGTGTGTGTGGCTGGACCGTTGACCAATCTGTCCACTTTTGCACCAGCCGTTTTTATTTGTATATAAATATACATAGATCAACGCCGGGAATCGAACCCAGCCACCACACACACCATTTCCTTCTCACCCGTATCGCTCCGACCTCTGCCCTTTGCTTAAACATGCACTCCTCTGACTTACCTGTGCTTGAAGGGAAAGATGCATATCGAATCTGATCTTTCATCTATAGGGCTATAGTAATTGTGCAGATACGGATATACACCCGGGCTCGACTTGTACAAGCATGCCTTTAGTGAGAGTCAACTCCGCTAAGCATCAGTATAAGCTGAAAGGGATTCTAATATTAGCTCCAGATACAGTGGTAAGCCTCAATACGAACTGAAAGTAATTCTTATTTTAGCTCAGATACGGTGGTGGGTGTATCCTCAGCGGATACCCTGAAACTGATACCATAGTTAAGCCCCTGTCCTCAGACTGATACTCTTAAACTGAGACCATATAGTGTAGTCTCACAAAATCTCCAGTCCTTAAAGGGCTAGCTGAATGCTCAATATATACCAAACCCTGCCCTGTTTCATGTTTCTCAAAATAACAAGAACTACTGATGTATTTGAATTAGTTGCAACATTCAACATTCTATTTGTGGACCAGGGATCTCCATATCTCCGTGTCAACTTTAATAAATGTCCCATGTCACTTTCTATCTATTCCTCCTGTCCCATGTCACTAAGCCACCAAAGAGTCTATGTCCCCAACTCAGATTCAGGGGTGTGGGGTGTGGGGGCAGGCAGATGGCAGGCAGGCAGGCAGGCAGGCAGGCAGGCAGACAGGCAGGAAGGCAGGCAGGCAGGCAGGCAGTCAGGAAGGCAGGCAGGCAGGCAGGCAGGCACAGAGTTAGCAAGCAGATACCCTCCCCCCAACACACACACACACCTCTCCCTACCACCATGCCAGACCATGCGCTAGTTTTGTGTGCTGCCCCTGCACCAGTGAGAGACAGTGTGGCAGGGGCAGGGTGGGGTGGGTGGTAGAGGGGGTCACACAACTACATACCACATGACATTTACAAACTAGATAGACTCCTGGGTTCTAGGTATAGTGCATGTAGGTTTAATCCTGGGTGTGTATCCTCCTGTGTCTGTGTGTGTCTGTGTTGGGGCCTTACCTCTGTGGGGGAGGGGGTGTCTGGGGCAGGCACTGGTGGGGCCTCTCCCTGCTACCTACACTAACACACTGCAGTCTGCTGCTACATACACACACTTACACACAGTCAGGCTACTGTGTCTCCCCTCTTGTCTGCTCCTCTCTCTACCTTCTACAATCCTGTCTTCTCCTCTCCTCTGCCCTCTCCTCCTCTCCAAAAACAACAATGTCTGCCATCCATCCATCCCATAATAGCAGGCCAGTCTGCAGCAAAATCTCCAAGCACATGTTACCATAGGCTGACTGGAACCCAACATGTGGCCTGGTGAGTGGAGGACTTTCTAAAATCAAAAACTACAAGATGCACACAACCTAGCCCTGCCTGTGCTATTGTTGGATTTGTTTTATGCCCTTGGGAAGCTTTCCATGCCAATATTCTCTCACTCATCCCACACATGCCGACGTGACCCTTGTGTATTAATAGACCAATAAAGATTGGGAAGAACTTGACCCCGCAGCAAATGGGGTCAAATGCCATTCCACACCAGACCAGCATCACCAATATCCCTCTCTGACCATGCCAAACCCGTAGCACAGCCATCACAGAGGCTACCACAGCACTCATCTAGGCTCAAACTCGGTTCCCATCAGTTACCCTGCCTCACCCAATAGTGGCTAAACATGTCTGTCTCCCTGTAGAGAGGTGTTCAGCTCAGTGGTGCCACCCCTTGTTACAGAATGTCCTATAGAAATCAGGCCTGACCACAGGCTCTGTGTGGGCCATCTGGTGGCATTAAGAGGCAGCCTGACCATGCTGCAGTGTTTTACACGGGTTTCTCCCCATATTTTCAGTTAAATACTGTGCTTCTCACAGTCACCAGGAAAATGCTATTACTTTCTTTGATTCCTTTTCCCAATTTTCATTTAGACTTGGCTAAATATATTGTGCTCCATATAGTGACCAGGAAAATGCAGATTCTTTCTTTGATTTATTTGAAATCTTTGAATTACAATCTTTAAATCAAAGAGTCTTCTTACCTTGATATCAATCTAGATGATGGTTTAGTACCAGGTTGCAGACTTCCTTCCTCTTTAGCATTGCAGATTATTGGTAGATGCCAAGATAATTTGTCAGACACAGACGTTGTGTTGATAGTTTGATGTTTGATTTTATTGGACAAACAAAGAAAGCAGATTGTACACTGTAAATATATTTATTATAAAATGTCTACACGTTGATGATAACACTTGGTCATGTGGCACCGTTGGCTGGACTCGCAGTAAAATAGATCTGAATCCATCTCGTACACACCAAATAGGATCTACAGGAAGAAAGATGCAGGTCCTCTCTATAATACATGGGGCAACTCTGGGTAAGCACTCCTGTAGGGCCCTGTGATGCTCTATACACATTTGTCACCATGATGCATGAATGCAGCCCTGGTGAGTTACTCACCACAGCTGCATCCATGCATCATGCTGACCCTACAGGCTTGATACACCCTAGAAGGTTTGGTATGATGCACCAATGCAGCACAGGCATTACTCGCCGGTGCTGCATTGGTGTATCGTGACGACAAATGAACATGAAGCCTAGAGGCATCCTCCACACCTTAAAGGGTTAATAGTGCTTGAGACCCTGCAGAGTCATGACACACAGCCCCGCATGTACTACTGGTAGGGAGCTCTACCTGGATTGTCATACAGCTTATACCATGCAGCACCCACATGTTCATACATACACACAACCTCTAGTCTCAGGTACAGGGGTTGAACCATGTTGTCTGAAGCACTCTATAATACACTGTCTCTTTATGTACACTCTCTGACACACATCGTCTCATATAAACTATGTATAAACTTTAAACACGTGTTACAAAAGTCCATAATAACAGCATTGTATATCCACATCTACACATTTAGCTTTGTGCATAAATACAGATGCCCCCAACTTTTTTTCTTAAAAGAGACCCATTTGCTTTCCAATTTTCTAATTGAAACATCCATTGAGTTGAACTTCAAGGATTGGACAGCATTGGTTAAATAGTCAAAGTTGAACACTCATATCAATATCCATCCATGTAGCAACTTGGGAAATCAGAATAACAAACATAATATAAGTAAATTAAGAAAGATAATACCTAAAATAAGATACTCAGTCCAAGTAATACAAACTGCACTGTACAGGGGGAATAGTAATCTGATGATCATGTGACCACAAACAGCCAATGGATTGTCAGCATGTGGATCCATCTACCTCAGTAGGTAGAGACTTGGCACAGACACTGGCCACAATGTGTTACTAGGATACAGTAACTAGGGTGACACATGGGCCGGTCAGAGAAGTGGATATATTGACTTGTTCAGATGAAGCAATAAAGACGGATTTACCAGAAATGTACTGGACAGATAGCGTAACTTTTTGTGGAGGGAAATGGTAATTTCTTAAAACTAGTAAGGAGCATCATTGTTAAGAGTGAATTCAGAGGACGCTTTACAGGAATGGACCTAATTTATCCTTTAGTACATGAGGACTCAAAAGAAGGCTGTTATTTTTGCAGAAGTAAGTAGCCTGCATTTTCAAAAGGGAATGGCCGTAACAACAGGTAAAGGTCAACACTAAAATATTATAAACATCTTGAATACATCCTCCAGCAATACCAACAAGGAATATAACATGGGATTGTGTTTGTTAATTGTATAAAAGGAGGGAGGGGTTTGGTTGGATAGATAGGGACTATAAAGTACAAATTGCCATCCTATACTGTGGAGTGGCACCACCTCTTGTATGGCACCTCTCTGTACTAGAGCAGCCATGTTCCCCCAGTGCTGTGCCCCCTATGTACATGTTATACCAGAGGTCCATCAGACAGAGGCTACATACGGAGTTGTACAAAAGTCCACACAAGGTGAGAAAGGCTTGTGTGGAAGGCATCGGTCGTACTGTGGTAAACCCTTTATAGACGGCACGTGGAGCGGACGATGACGGACGACACGGTCAGGAGCAACCCCACACTGCTCCTGTTTAACTCTTTAAGGCCTGCGTAGTGCAGTAATGTGTTATAAATGCCCTTGGTCATCATGATGCATGAATGCAGCCCTGGTGAGTAACTCGCCCAGGCTGCATTCATGCATCATGGTGACAACGGCCATACGTCATTAACACACTATGCAGCCCTTACCAGGTAAAGCAGTGAACAGGTTTCTTGACAAAGCTATCCCAGATTAAGCGCCGAATGTTAATACAAAACTGTTTGCCACACATATCATTGCCTGGCTTAGAACGATGTGACCAATTTGCGCACATCTTGCAATACAATATTTTTCATATCTGGACATTCATAGTCAATATGCCACTTAACAGTAGAGATGCACTTCATGTGTAGAACCACTATTGTCTCTACATGTATCTCCCATGTCCATGATATATTGGATGATAGACTGTATAATTACAGAGGTTGACAATGGATGGAGGAGGAGAGTGTAACATATCATAAGCTGCCTCTTCTTTAATAATACATTGACATTTGGTTTACAGGAATTTGTAACAGTATTTATTTTATGTGAATATATTATTTGTGTTTGTGTGTGTGTGTCTGTGTGTGGCAAGGCTGTAGGATCTCATTGGTATGGGGGCCCTATCTCAAATAATGTGGGCTATATTATTTCTTTGTATAACATTATAATTGTAATGTCTTTGAGGTAGGTTCCAATGTGACATATAAACATAGCTCATCTCATCATTATCAGCTGGGAAGTTCACGCTTAAAGGGCCGCATGGTGCTTTAAGCTGGTATTTGTCTCCATAATGTGTGAATGTTGCTCTAGTGAATCTACTTGCCGGGGCTGTATTCATGCATTATGCCGACCCTTCGGCAGCATATAAGCCTTATAGGATTGGCACGATGCATTCATGCAGTTTTGTCAAGTCACTCGCTGGGGCTGCATTCACGCATCATGACAAACAAAGGTTAAAGCACTCTGCGGCACTAAGGGTTCAGTAATACCTTCATCATCACTTGTAACCAAAGTTATAATCACCCACTCACTCACTCTCCTGCCATAGCTATACACAATATACATCTACCCACATGATAGACCTATTAGTAAGCTATATAGTGACAAGAGCCATACAGTATCCGGCTAATGCTCATAATGTCTGCTAGTGTAGACCCAACAAAGATTAAGCTACATATATAGATAATCAAAATCAACTTCTGAATCAGTTCTCCATACTGTACAATGTGAATTAAAAGTATCCTCATTGGATAATCAAAACCAGAATTCATTTCTATATACCATGGGAAGAGGATGACTCAATGATGATACATTAATTGATAGTTTTTCATACATAATACAATATAATCACTTCTGCATATGATGGGGTTGGGTTGTTTCTAAAAACCTTTTCATGCACACATCCTCACGGCATACAAGGGGTGGATCGTCTATACAAAAGTAATGTATCGTTTAACCCATACACATCCGTAAACGAATATTGTGTAGTCCCCGCCATACACATCCATACACTAATAATGCATAGTCCCCCCATACACATCCATACAACCACCACCCTAGAATGGGGCTGGTGTCTCAGTAATAATGGTGGCTACATGTTTACAGGTTAATCAGTAAGAGCACCTTCTGCACCTGGGAGGTTTCTATAGTAACACAGTTAACCCTTTAACAGCAGCATAGTGCTTTAATATTCTATACCCTTCAGTTATTATGATGTGTGAATGACAGGTTTGAGAGTAACTCGCTACGGCTGCATTCATGCCTCATGCTTACCTTGCAGGGTTGATACACTCCTGAAGGGTTGATGCATGAATGTAGCCCTGTTAAGTAGTCACAAGAGCTGCATTCTTGTATCATGACGTCCAAATGGTATAATGCACTAAAGCACTATGCAGCCCTTATAAGGCTAATACTCAACAAGACAACTTATAATATTGCCACTTCTCATGCATGGCAAGCAAATGAAAATCTCATTGTTTTAGACAAAAATTAATTTTTGTAACTCTAGAATAGCTTTTACAGTTTGGAATATTTGATGTTTTTGAGGTTTTACCTGCAAAATATCAATAATCCTTTATGATATACTTTAGAAAAATGATCTAGTCTGGGAAGCTGCCTCCTAATTCTTATTAAAATATTTTTCCTTGAGATAAGCAGTTTTACGACTGTTGAGAAGTGGAGATCTATAAGTTAGCAGGTGGGCGGTTCTATATAAGCACCTAGTCTAAGTATAATATAAACTCACTAACAATAATAGCATCTACGGGAACTGATCAGAATAAGCAGTAAACAACAACAGGAGTCTATACCATATACATGTACCGGCCGCATAATACAAGACTGCAATGCTGATTTCTGTGTCAAATAAACAAAGAAGATGAAAAAGGGTCCTTTTCACTTCAGGGAAAAAAACAAATGGTGTTGAGCAACTAACAAATAAAACTGTAAATTGATCATAGCCATTGTAACACTGGAAACATATGTCCCCAATGTTGTAGCCTAGGTGTATGATGATTGGGTCCAATATGATGTATAGCATATGTATAAATAATAATAATAATGGGTGCTCTGTGGAAAATATGGAAACCGCGTGAGCTCCAATAGGGAAACTGTCATGGTCTGATGAAGTTATAAGATCAGCGTTTTCGTATATATCTTTTTCTGTCTATGTAATAATGCATGTATTTTTGGATGACTTTGGCAATGGCATCCAAACTACGACATGGTACTAGCAGTACATCTATTGAAGTATGGCTGTGTTCCTTCGGCTAGGTGATGGCTGAAGTTAGGGATGTCGTGGTGAGGTGAGATCCAGTTGGCAGTGGTAACCATAGTAACTCGTCATGTAATCCTGGTTTTATGTTGAGGTTGACGAAACACGCCAAATTGGTGTTTTGGTTTTGGTTGACACTGAACGCAAGGTTTGTGTAAAATGGCATCTTCCAACACTGATGCTGTGCACGTGCAAAAATATATATAACTTGATGTTGGCCTTTTATGAGTGCTAGCTAAAAAGAAGAATATTTCCATGATGTCTGCGATGAAAGAAACTTGCATGAACTGTGTGTTGATGTACTATTTGGGGATGATAACTTAATGGTTAGGTCTAGTCAGTTAAACCTAGGGTGGTTATAAAGGTGTTAAGTAGAAGCAACATGAGCCTCTCATAGAAGCCACTGTGGACCTCAGCCGGGGCTCAGGCATCCTCGCTCCTGATTGGCCAGAATTAAGCGTCATGTGACCAGCACTACCCAATGGATGGCCTCAGAGCGCGGCTGTTTAATATCCCATAATGACCGGACACAACACAGGATGGGCAGTTTAAACGTAATGCATGGGTCAGTTCCCGGTTAAACCCTCCGTATGTCATACACGTCTAGTCCTGTGTCCTGAAGCACTCGGTGTAGGTACAACAAGTTGTAAACCACGTCCCCAGTAACTGACGTGTCAAACTCATGTCCCCCACCCACCGGTAGTTAGCGGTTCAAGTCAGTATGGCCACATTGTCTGTCCACACCCAGTATGGCCATATAGTGTGTCCACAACCAGGCGGGGTCAGTTCCCACTCAGTCTGTGTGCCTGGTCTGTGTAGGGGGTGTGTAGGGTGGCCTGTGCCTGGACAGGTCCATATAGTGGTGACTGGACAAGTCCATACAGTGGTGACTGGACAGCACCCTATAGTGGTGCCGGGACAGTGCTGGCCAGCAGAGAGGACGGCTAGTGGGTGTCCACCATATGGACCTGCACGTTGGCTATAACATGGTGTGGCAGGGTTGTCTCTGGTAACACCGTCTGCCCGGGCGGCAGCATGGTCTGTCCGGGTGGCAGTTCCGTCTGCTCGGGCAGCAGGGAGGACTGCTCGGGTATGGTGGCGTGCTTCCCCAGCTGGGTGATCCCCGGCGGGGTCGGGGAGCGGCTGCGACGGCTGTGGCTGGGGGGCGGAGGCGGTAACATGGGGGTTGCCTTGACGACCGTCTGTGGGCGGTAACGGTCGCGCCCTATGATGAGCAGCTCTACACAGGTGGTACTGGCCTGCTCGCTGTCCTCGTGAGGCGTCATGGTGCTGTAACCATGGTCACTGTCACCCGTGGTGGGGCGGCGGTACGTTGTGTTGACCCGGTACGGGGATATACTCGCTGCTGGGTTGTCAAACGTGGCCAGCACAATGTTGGTGTGCCCTGTGGGAGAGAAAGGAGGCAGTGCTATTAAAGCATGCATACAGGGATATCAGACATACAGATGTCACTCTCTGAGGTAGGAAAGGTAGGAAATCTGAAGATATTAAAAACTATGTTGGTGTGCCCTGTGTGATGGACCGTATAAGCTTAGTTCTTACAAATATGACCTAGACTGTAACAATGCCAATCATTAACCGAAAGTCATTCTTGTATGGTCCTTTCTGGTAGTTTCACTGGCATAAATAGAAAGACATTTTGGGCTATTTATTGATTCAGCCAAAATAAGGTGCTTATCATAAAAACTCTCTTCTAAGCCGACTTTATTTGGGGATTTCGGAACTGATTTGGCTTATAGTTTCTTCTCAAAATGGGGGGGTTGGCTTAAATGCGAGGTTTTTTAATTCAATATATGACTTTCTTTTACACAATATATGACTTTGCTATAAAGTGTTAACACATGTGTAACGCACTGACCGTTATTGGGGTTGTCGTCGGGGTGCTCTGCCTCCTCCAGGTCATTGTCTAGCTGGTTCATCCTCATGTGGTTGTCGGGTATGGAGGCCATGTAGTGGTGGGAGGCGCGGTGCACGTGGTGCCTGTAGCAGTACACCCCCAGCGCTAACACCAGGAAGCAGCCCATGATGCCCCCCGCCACCGGGCCCACCGGGGTCGACTTGGTGCTCACTGCCTCCACCGACCGCAGCGCTGGGGAAGGAGAGAGGCAGGTTAGGACATGTTATATGGTTTTATACCACTATTGGTGTCAGAAACTTTCAACTCACAATTTTATGATTTGTACAATATTAGATTTGTATTTCTTAGCATTCCACTTATCAGTATGGAGTAAAAATGGTCTAACTTAGACCATGAATCAATCCAGGGCCATTAAGATCTGCAACCTTATGTTTTCTACTATATCATATCAATGTGGTTTGCCCATGTATTTAAAGGACCAATACAGGCCCGGTGAGTATCCCAACCCTATGGTATATCAATCAAAAGACTCAAAATGATGTTGAATGCAGCCATGAGAACAAAGGGCATGACACATGAGCACACTATACACCATAACAGGTTAACCCCTGTCACTGCTCACCTTTAATCTCGTCGTGGTAGGGGGTGTGGGCGCCCAGGACGCCAGCGAAGCAGACACGCTGAGTAGAACAGAAGGGCTCTATGAGCGGGGTATGGCCGTCATTCTCCAAGGCACACCACTCACAGTCCACGATACCCAAACACGACCTGGGAAACAAGGCAGGAGAACATATGGGGAGGGATCCATTTGGTCGAATCAGCAATAATATGCTAGATTTTCATATTTCTCTTTTATATAGTAAGATAGATTAAACAAATCAGTAGACATATTAACTAACAATATGTAGAAAACATCTATAAGCTGAACACCTATTTTGAGAAGAAAATTCAGCTTTAACCAAAAACACATTTGTTGTAATCTCTACCATTGGCTTTCGGATGCCTTCTTCAGTTCAAAAACAATACCATCTATGTGTAAAAGCCCTGCCTGTCGAACCGTACATTTGGAAAAGCTGTTTTACAGTACAAACAAATTTTTTCTTTCTCTGATGACATCAGGGCCCAAATGCCAAACCCTCACCCTTAGTCCTGTTGAAAACTCTTATTTCCTCTTAATTTGTGTATTTTCTTACAAGTACAAAAGTGGGGGGTACCTCTTTGTATTGTGGGAGCTGCAGGTGACGTGGTAGCACTGCGGCAGTCCCTCTGACACCTCCTCCGACACCTCCACCAGCCGGGTCTCCTCCGGGTGCGGCCGGCAGCTCGGGTTCCTGTTCTCAGCCTCCATCAGCAGCCCCGTGCAGAAGTTCATGTCCAGGGGGCACTCACACGGACACTCACACTCTGTCTGCTCCATACGGTGACAGTTCAGGCACAGCCGGTCGTACTAAAACACAGACATTTAGTAAGCATTATATTAACTATCCTGTACTAAAAATGTGTACAGTAAAACCTCGTGGATAAACCTCATATCCCATGAAATAAAGTATGACCACAGTTCTCTGTTTATCCCGTTCTCCGTTCTCTTCGTTTATCGCTTGCTCTGTTCATCCCGAGCTCTGTTCATCCCGTTCTTCGTGTATCCTACTCTCCATTTATTCCGCTCTCAGTTTATCCCGTTCTCCATTTATCCAGCTCTCTGTTTGTCCGGTTCGTCATTTGTCCTGTTCGCCGTTTGTCCCATTCTCCGTTTGTCCCTTTCTCTGTTTGTCCTGTTCTCTGTTTGTCCCGTTCTCTGTTTATCCCATGCTCTGTTTATCCCATGCTCTGTTTATCCCATGCTACGTTTATCCCGAGGTCCATTTATCCCGTTTTCCATTTATCCAGCTCTCTGTTTGTCCGGTTCGTCATTTGTCCTGTTCGCCGTTTGTCCCATTCTCCGTTTGTCCCTTTCTCTGTTTGTCCCGTTCTCTGTTTATCCCATGCTCTGTTTATCCCATGCTCTGTTTATCCCATGCTACGTTTATCCCGAGGTCCGTTTATCCCGTTTTCCATTTATCCAGCTCTCTGTTTGTCCGGTTCGCCATTTGTCCTGTTCGCCATTTGTCCCATTCTCCGTTTGTCCCTTTCTCAGTTTGTCCCGTTCTCTGTTTATCCCATGCTCTGTTTATCCCATGCTCTGTTTATCCCATGCTACGTTTATCCCGAGGTCCGTTTATCCCGTTCTCCATTTATCCAGCTCTCTGTTTGTCCGGTTCGCCATTTGTCCTGTTCGCCGTTTGTCCCATTCGCCATTTGTCCTGTTCGCCGTTTGTCCCATTCTCCATTTGTCCCGTTCTCTGTTTGTCCCGTTCTCTGTTTATCCCAAGCTCCGTTTATCCCATGATCCGTTTATCCCATGCTCCATTTATCCCGAGGTCTGTTTATCCCCTTCTCCGTTTGTCCCATGCTCCATTTATCCCGAGCTCCATTTATCCCAAGCTCCATTTATCCCGAGCTTGGTTTCTCTGTTTATCCCGTTGTCCTTTTATCCGGTTCTCTGTTTATCACATGCTCTGTTTATCACATCCTCTGTTTATCCTGTGTTCCATTTGTTCTATGCTCCGTTTATCTCAAGCTCTGTTCATCCAGTTATCTGTTTATCCATCTCTCCGTTCATCCCCTTCTCCTTTAATCCTGTTCTCCGTTTATCCTGTTATCTGTTTATCCCGCTCTCCATTTAACCCGTTCTCTGTTCATCCCATTCTCCGTTTGTCCCGTTCTCCGTTTGTCCCGTTCTCCGTTTGTCCCGTTCTCCGTTTGTCCCGTTCTCCTTTTATCCTATTCTCCGTTCATCCTGTGCTCTGTTTAACCCGTGCTCTGTTTATCCCGAGCTCTGTTCATCCCGAGCTCCATTTACCCCAATGTCTGTTTATGCTGTTCTTTGTTACCCCATTCTTCGTATTTCCCATTCTCTGTTCATCCCGTTCTCCGTTCTGAACGGAGAACGGGATGAATGGAGAACGGGATAAAGGGAGAACGGGATAAAGGGAGAACGAGATAAACGGAGAACGAGATAAATGGAGAACGGGATAAATGGAGAACGGGATAAACGGAGAACGGGATAAATGGAGAACGGGATAAACGGAGAACGGGATAAACGGAGAACGGGATAAACGGAGAACAGGATAAACGGAGAACGGGATAAACGGAGAACGGGATAAACGGAGAACGGGATAAACGGAGAACTGGATAAACGGAGCATAGAACAAACAGAGTACGGAACAAACGGTGCACAGGATAAACAGAGCATGTGATAAACAGAGAACCGGATAAAAAGACAACGGGATAGCGGAGAACGGGTTAAACGGGGAATGGGATGAACAGAGCTTGGGATGAACGGAGCTTGGGATAAATGGAGCTCGGGATAAACGGAGCATGGGGTAAACAGAGCTTGGGATAAATGGAGCATGGGACGAACAGAGAAGGGGATAAACAGACCTCGGGATAAACGGAGCATGCGATAAACGGAGCATGGGATAAACGGAGCTTGGGATAAACAGAGAACGTGACAAATTGAGAACTGGATAAACGGAGAACCGGATAAACGGAGAACCGAACAAACAGAGAGCTGGATAAATGGAGAACTGGATAAACGGAGAGCGGGATAAATGAAGAGTGGGATACACAAAGAACGGGATAAACAAAGCATGGGATAAACGGAGCATGGGATAAATGGAGCATGGGATAAACGGAGAACAGGATAAACGGAGAACGGGATAAACAAAGAACGAGATAAACAGAAAACGAGATAAACAGAAAACGGGATAAACGGAAAACGGGATAAATGGAAAACAAGATAAACAAAGCTCAGGATAAACGGAGCTCGGGTTATGAGGGGGGCACGGGACAAAGGGAGAATGGGACGAACGGAGCACGGGACAAATGGAGCATGGGATAAATGGAGAACAGTATAAACGGAGCCGTTGGACCGGGGACGGGAAAAAACGGGGGTTGGGGGACGGGGGGCGGGGGACTGGGGCGGGGGGACCAGGGTTGAGACGTTTTATTTAAAACAGAACGGGATGAACGGGATAAAGTCAGAACTGGATGAACGGAGAAGGGCATGAACGGAGGACAGGATAAACGGAGAATGGGATAATGGGAGAATGGGATAAAGGGAAAACGGGTTAGAGGGAGAACGGGAGAAACAGGGAACAGGATGAACAGGGAACAGGATGAACAGAGAACGGGATGAATCGGATAAACTGTGAACAGGATAAACGGGATATACGGAGAACGGGATAAACGGGGGCCGTTGGACCGGGGACGGGAAAAAACTGGGGATGGGGGACGGGGGGCGGGGGACTGGGGCGGGGGGACCAGGGTTGAGACGTTTTATTTAAAGCAGAACGGGATGAACGGGATAAAGTCAGAACTGGATGAACGGAGAAGGGCATGAACGGAGGACAGGATAAACGGAGAATGGGATAATGGGAGAATGGGATAAAGGGAAAACGGGTTAGAGGGAGAACGGGAGAAACAGGGAACAGGATGAACAGGGAACAGGATGAACAGAGAACGGGATGAATCGGATAAACTGAGAACAGGATAAACGGAGAACGGGATATACGGAGAACGGGATAAACGGGGGCCGTGGGACCGGGGGCGGGATAAACGGGGGCGGGATAAACGGGGGCGGGATAAACGGGGGCGGGATAAACGGGGGCGGGATAAACGGGGGCGGGATAAACGGGGGCGGGATAAACGGGGGCGGGATAAACGGGGGCGGGATAAACGGGGGCGGGATAAACGGGGGCGGGATAAACGGGGGCAGGATAAACGGGGGCGGGATAAACGGGGGCGGGATAAACGGGGGCGGGATAAACGGGGCGGGATAAACGGGGGCGGGATAAACGGGGGCGGAATAAACAGGGGCGGGATAAACGGGGCGGGATAAACGGGGGCAGGATAAATGGGGGCGGGCTAAACGGGGCGGGATAAATGGGTGTTTGGGGACCGGGGGCGGGGGAGCGGGGTGGGGGGACTGGGGTGGGGGGACTGGGGTGGGGGGACCGGGGGGACTGGGGTGGGGGGACCGGGCTTGAGACGTAAAACGTCGACTCGCTTTTCAGCCGAGACATAAAAACGGAGGGGCCTTAACTTTTACACATGCTAATACAACAAAGATTTTGCTAAATTACCATGAAAACGTACTATTGACATTTGAAATATTTGGCATATTTCCATATTCTCATGTACGCCTTGAATTCAGGTTCCAAACACCCTTTAATATTATTCCAATGTCTAAACCTTTACTCATGCTAATACAGGGAAGCTATTGCTAAATTACCATGGAAAGATAGTGTTGACATTTGCAATATCTCTATTGTTTTATTAGTACAAGCCATGTCATATTCTAAGCATGAGATACCAAAAATGGCATATTTCCATATTCTCATGTACCCCTTGAATTCAAGTTCCAAACACCCTTTGATATTTTTCCAATGTCTAAACCTTTACTCATGCTAATACAGGGAAGCTATTGCTAAATTGCCATGGAAAGATAGTGTTGACATTTGCAATATCTCTGTTGTTTTATTAGTATAAGCCATGTCATATTCTAAGCATGAGATGCCAAAAATGGCATATTTTCATTCCTCATATATATACTCCTTGAATTCAAGTTCTAAACACCCTTTGATATTTGTCCAATCTCTAAGCCATTTTACATGCCAATAGAGGGAACCTATTGCCAAATTACCATGAAAAAAATGTTGTTGACATTTGCAATATTCATATTCTTTGTAAAGATACTTGGACTTGATTTTACTCCTACGACAAGGATCTGGTGTGTGTGGCTGGACCGTTGACCAATCTGTCCACTTTTGCACCAGCCGTTTTTATTTGTATATAAATATACATAGATCAACGCCGGGAATCGAACCCAGCCACCACACACACCATTTCCTTCTCACCCGTATCGTTCCGACCTCTGCCCTTTGCTTAAACATGCACTCCTCTGACTTACCTGTGCTTGAAGGGAAAGATGCAAATCGAATCTGATCTTTCATCTACAGGGCTAGAGTAATTGTGCAGATAAGGATATACACCCGGGCTCGACTTGTACAAGCATGCCTTTAGTGAGAGTCAACTCCGCTAAGCATCAGTATAAGCTGAAAGGGATTCTAACATTAGCTCCAGATACAGTGGTAAGCCTCAATACGAACTGAAAGTAATTCTTATTTTAGCTCAGATACGGTGGTGAGTGTATCCTCAGCGGATACCCTGAAACTGATACCATAGTTAAGCCCCTGTCCTCAGACTGGTACTTTTGAATTGAGACCATATAGTGTAGTCTCATATTGGGGAAACATGACGACAAAATCTCCAGTCCTTAAAGGGCTAACTGAATGCTCAACATATACCAAACCCTGCCCTGTTTCATGTTTCTCAAAATAACAAGAATTACTGATGTATTTGAATTAGTTGCAACATTCAACATTCTATTTGTGGACCAGGGATCTCCATATCTCCCTGTCAACTTTAATAAATGTCCCATGTCACTTTCTATCTATTCCTCCTGTCCCATGTCACTAAGCCACCAAAGAGTCTATGTCCCCAACTCAGATTCAGGGGTGTATGGTGTGGGGGCAGGCAGATGGCAGGCAGGCGGGCAGACAGGTAGGCAGGCAGGCAGGCAGGCAGGCAGGCAGGCAGGAAGGCAGGCAGGCAGGCAGGCAGGAAGGCAGGCAGGCAGGCAGGCATACACAGAGATAGCAAGCAGATACCCTCCCCCCAACACACACACACACACCCCTCCCCCCAACACACACACACACCTCTCCCTACCACCATGCCAGACCATGCGCTAGTTTTGTGTGCTGCCCCTGCACCAGTGAGAGACACTGTGGCAGGGGCAGGGTTGGGTGGGTGGTAGAGGGGGTCACACAACTACATACCACATGACATTTACAAACTAGATAGACTCCTGGGTTCTAGGTATAGTGCATGTAGGTTTACTCCTGGGTGTGTATCCTCCTGTGTCTGTGTGTGACTGTGTTGGGGCCTTACCTCTGTGGGGGCCCTTGGGGGGAGGGGGTGGGGGTGTCTGGGGCAGGCACTGCTGGGGCCTCTCCCTGCTACCTACACTAACACACTGCAGTCTGCTGCTACATACACACACTTACACACAGTCTGGATACTGTGTCTCCCCTCTTGTCTGCTCCTCTCTCTACCTTCTACAATCCTGTCTTCTCCTCTCCTCTGCCCTCTCCTCCTCTCCAAAAACAACAATGTCTGCCCTCCATCCATCCCATAATAGCAGGCCAGTCTGCAGCAAAACCTCCAAGCACATGTTACCATAGGCTGACTGGGACCCAACATGTGGCCTGGTGAGTGGAAGACTTTCTAAAATCAAAAACTACAAGATGCACACAACCTAGCCCTGCCTGTGCTATTGTTGGATTTGTTTTATGCCCTTGGGAAGCTTTCCATGCCAATATTCTCTCACTCATCCCACACATGCCGACGTGACCCTTGTGTATTAATAGACCAATAAAGATTGGGAAGAACTTGACCCCGCAGCAAATGGGGTCAAATGCCATTCCACACCAGACCAGCATCACCAATATCCCTCTCTGACCATGCCAAACCCGTAGCACAGCCATCACAGAGGCTACCACAGCACTCATCTAGGCTCAATCTCGGCTCCCATCAGTTACCCTGCCTCACCCAATAGTGGCTAAACATGTCTGTGTCCCTGTAGAGAGGTGTTCAGCTCAGTGGTGCCACCCCTTGTTACAGAATGTCCTATAGAAATCAGGCCTGACCACAGGCTCTGTGTGGGCCATCTGGTGGCATTTAGAGGCAGCCTGGCCATGCTGCAGTGTTTTACACGGGTTTCTCCCCATATTTTCAGTTAAATACTGTGCTTCTCATTGTCACCAGGAAAATGCTGTTACTTTCTTTGATTCCTTTTCCCAATTTTCATATAGACTTGGCTAAATATATTGTGCTTCATATAGTGACCGGGAAAATGCAGATTCTTTCTTTGATTTATTTGAAACCTTTGAATTACAATCTTTCAATCAAAGAGTCTTCTTACCTTGATATCAATCTAGATGATGGTTTAGTACCAGGTTGCAGACTTCCTTCCTCTTTAGCATTGCAGATTATTGGGAGATGCCAAGATAATTTGTCAGACACAGACGTTGTGTTGATAGTTTGATGTTTGATATTATTGGACAAACAAAGAAAGCAGATTGTACACTGTAAATATATTTATTATAAAATGTCTACACATTGATGATAACACTTGGTCATGTGGCACCGTTGGCTGGACTCGCAGTAAAATAGATCTGAATCCATCTCGTACACACCAAATAGGATCTACAGGAAGAAAGATGCAGGTCCTCTCTATAATACATGGGGCAACTCTGGGTAAGCACTCCTGTAGGGCCCTGTGATGCTCTATACTCATTTCTCATCATGATGCATGAATGCAGCCCTGGTGAGTTACTCACCACAGCTGCATCCATGCATCATGCTGACCCTACAGGCTTGATACACCCTAGAAGGTTTGGTATGATGCACCAATGCGGCACGGGCATTACTCACCGGTGCTGCATTGGTGCATCGTGACGACAAATGAACATGAAGCCTAGAGGCATCCTCCACACCTTAAAGGGTTAATAGTGCTTGAGACCCTGCAGAGTCATGACACACCGCCCCGTATGTACTACTGGTAGGGAGCTCTACCTGGATTGTCATACAGCTTATACCATGCAGTACCCACATGTTCATACATACACACAACCTCTAGTCTCAGGTACAGGGGTTGAACCATGTTGTCTGAAGCACTCTATAATACACTGTCTCTTTATGTACACTCTCTGACACACATCGTCTCATATAAACTATGTATAAACTTTAAACACATGTTACAAAAGTCCATAATAACAGCATTGTATATCCACATCTACACATTTAGCTTTGTGCATAAATACAGATGCCCCCCACTTTTTTTCTTAAAAGAGACCCATTTGCTTTCCAATTTTCTAATTGAAACATCCATTGAGTTGAACTTCAAGGATTGGACAGCATTAGTTAAATAGTCAAAGTTGAACACTCGTATCGATATCCATCCATGTAGCAACTGGGGAAATCAGAATGACAAACATAATATAAGTAAATTAAGAAAGATAATACCTAAAATAAGATACATAAAACTCAGTCCAAGTAATACAAACTGCACTGTACAGGGGGAATAGTAATCTGATGATCATGTGACCATAAACAGCCAATGGATTGTCAGCATGTGGATCCATCTACCTCAGTAGGTAGAGACTTGGCACAGACACTGGCCACAATGTGTTACTAGGATACAGTAACTAGGGTGACACATGGGCCGGTCAGAGAAGTGGATATATAGACTTTTTCAGATGAAGCAATAAAGACGGATTTATCAGAAATGTACTGGACAGATAGCTAAACCTTTTGTGGAGGGAAATGGTAATTTCTTAAAACTAGTATGGAGCATCATTGTTAAGAGTGAATTTAGAGGACGCTTTACAGGAATGGACCTAATTTATCCTTTAGTACATGAGGACTCAAAAGAAGGCTGTTATTTTTGCAGAAGTAAGTAGCCTGCATTTTCAAAAGGGAATGGCTGTAACAACAGGTAAAGGTCAACACTAAAATATTATAAACATCTTGAATACATCCTCCAGCAATACCAACAAGGACTATAACATGGGATTGTGTTTGTTAATTGTATAAAAGGAGGGAGGGGTTTGGTTGGATAGATAGGGACTATAAAGTACAAATTGCCATCCTATACTGTGGAGTGGCACCACCTCTTGTATGGCACCTCTCTGTACTAGAGCAGCCATGTTCCCCCAGTGCTGTGCCCCCCATGTACATGTTATACCAGAGGTCCATCAGACAGAGGCTACATACAGAGTTGTACAAAAGTCCACACAAGGTGAGAAAGGCTTGTGTGGAAGGCATCGGTCGTACTGTGGTAAACCCTTTATAGACGGCACGTGGAGCGGACGATGACGGACGACACGGTCAGGAGCAACCCCACACTGCTCCTGTTTAACTCTTTAAGGCCTGCGTAGTGCAGTAATGTGTTATAAATGCCCTTGGTCATCATGATGCATGAATGCAGCCCTGGTGAGTAACTTGCCCCGGCTGCATTTATGCATCATGATGACAATGGTCATACTTCATTAACACACTATGCGGCCCTTACCAGGTAAAGCAGTGAACAGGTTTCTTGACAAAGCTATCCCAGATTAAGCGCCGAATGTTAATACAAAACTGTTTGCCACACATATCATTGCCTGGCTTAGAATAATGTGACCAATTTGTGCACATCTCGCAATACAATATTTTTCATATCTGGACATTCATAGTCAATATGCCATTTAACAGCAGAGATGCACTTCATGTGTAGAACTACTATTGTCTCTACATGTATCTCCCATGTCCATGATATATTGGATGATAGACTGTATAATTAGAGAGGTTGACAATGGATGGGGGAGGAGAGTGTAACATATCATAAGCTGCCTCTACTTTAATAATACATTGACATTTGGTTTACAGGAATTTGTAACAGTTTTTATCTTATGTGAATATATTGTTTGTGTTTGTGTGTGTGTGTGTGTGTGTGTGTGTGGCAAGGCTGTGGGATCTCATTGGTATGGGGGCCCTATCTCAAATAATGTGGGCTATATTATTTCTTTGTATTACATTATAATTGTAATGTCTTTGAGGTAGGTTCCAATGTGACATATAAACATAGCTTATCTCATCATTATCAGCTGGGAAGTTCACGCTTTAAGGGCCGCATGGTGCTTTAAGCTGGTATTTGTCTCCATAATGTGTGAATGTTGCTCTAGTGAATCTACTTGCCAGGGCTGTATTCATGCATTATGCCGACCCTTCGGCAGCATATAAGCCTTATAGGATTGGCACGATGCATTCATGCAGTTTTGTCAAGTCACTCGCAGGGGCTGCATTCACGCATCATGACAAACAAAGGTCAAAGCACTATGCGGCACTAAGGGTTCAGTAATACCTTCATCATCACTTGTAACCAAAGTTATAATCACCCACTCACTCACTCTCCTGCCATAGCTATACACAATATACATCTACCCACATGATAGACCTATTAGTAAGCTATATAGTGACAAGAGCCATACAGTATCCGGCTACTGCTCATAATGTCTTCTAGTGTAGCCTCAACAAAGATTAAGCTACATAATTAAAATCAACTTCTGAATCAGTTCTCCATACTGTACAATGTGAATTCAAAGTATCCTCATTGGATAATCAACCCCAGAATTCATTTCTATATACCATGGGAAGAGGATGACTCAATGATAATACATTAATTGATAGTTTTTCATACATAATACAATATAATCACTTCTGCATATGATGGGGGTGGGTTGTTTCTAATAACCTTTTCATGCACACATCCTCACGGCATACAAGGGGTGGATCGTCTATACAAAAGTAATGTATCGTTTAACCCATACACATCCGTAAACGAATATTGTATAGTCCATACACATCCATACACTAATAATGTAGTCCCCCCCATACACATCCATACACTAATGTATAGTCCCCCCATACACATCCATACAACCACCACCCTAGAATGGGGCTGGTGTCTCAGTAATAATGGTGGCTACATGTTTACAGGTTAATCGGTAAGAGCACCTTCTGCACCTGGGAGGTTTCTATAGTAACACGGTTAACCCTTTAACAGCAGCATAGTGCTTTAATGTTCTATACCCTTCAGTTATTATCGTGTGTGAATGACAGGTTTGAGAGTAACTCGCTACGGCTGCATTCATGCCTCATGCTTACCTTGCAGGGTTGATACACTCCTGAAGGGTTGATGCATGAATGTAGCCCTGTTAAGTAGTCACAAGGGCTGCATTCTTGTATCAGGACGACCAAATGGTATGATGCACTAAAGCACTATGCAGCCCTTATAAGGCTAATACTCAACAAGACAACTTATAATATTGCCACTTCTCATGCATGGCAAGCAAATGAAAATCTCATTGTTTTAGACAAAAATTAATTTTTGTAACTCTAGAATAGCTTTTACAGTTTGGAATATTTGATGTTTTTGAGGTTTTACCTGCAAAATATCAATAATCCTTTATGATATACTTTAGAAAAATGATCTAGTCTGGGAAGCTGCCTCCTAATTCTTATTAAAATATTTTTCCTTGAGATAAGCAGTTTTACGACTGTTGAGAAGTGGAGATCTATAAGTTAGCAGGTGGGCGGTTCTATATAAGCACCTAGTCTAAGTATAATATAAACTCACTAACAATAATAGCATCTACGGGAACTGATCAGAATAAGCAGTAAACAACAACAGGAGTCTATACCATATACATGTACCGGCCGCATAATACAAGACTGCAATGCTGATTTCTGTGTCAAATAAACAAAGAAGATGAAAAAGGGTCCTTTTCACTTCAGGGAAAAAAACAAATGGTGTTGAGCAACTAACAAATAAAACTGTAAATTGATCATAGCCATTGTAACACTGGAAACATATGTCCCCAATGTTGTAGCCTAGGTGTATGATGATTGGGTCCAATATGATGTATAGCATATGTATAAATAATAATAATAATGGGTGCTCTGTGGAAAATATGGAAACCGCGTGAGCTCCAATAGGGAAACTGTCATGGTCTGATGAAGTTATAAGATCAGCGTTTTCGTATATATCTTTTTCTGTCTATGTAATAATGCATGTATTTTTGGATGACTTTGGCAATGGCATCCAAACTACGACATGGTACTAGCAGTACATCTATTGAAGTATGGCTGTGTTCCTTCGGCTAGGTGATGGCTGAAGTTAGGGATGTCGTGGTGAGGTGAGATCCAGTTGGCAGTGGTAACCATAGTAACTCGTCATGTAATCCTGGTTTTATGTTGAGGTTGACGAAACACGCCAAATTGGTGTTTTGGTTTTGGTTGACACTGAACGCAAGGTTTGTGTAAAATGGCATCTTCCAACACTGATGCTGTGCACGTGCAAAAATATATATAACTTGATGTTGGCCTTTTATGAGTGCTAGCTAAAAAGAAGAATATTTCCATGATGTCTGCGATGAAAGAAACTTGCATGAACTGTGTGTTGATGTACTATTTGGGGATGATAACTTAATGGTTAGGTCTAGTCAGTTAAACCTAGGGTGGTTATAAAGGTGTTAAGTAGAAGCAACATGAGCCTCTCATAGAAGCCACTGTGGACCTCAGCCGGGGCTCAGGCATCCTCGCTCCTGATTGGCCAGAATTAAGCGTCATGTGACCAGCACTACCCAATGGATGGCCTCAGAGCGCGGCTGTTTAATATCCCATAATGACCGGACACAACACAGGATGGGCAGTTTAAACGTAATGCATGGGTCAGTTCCCGGTTAAACCCTCCGTATGTCATACACGTCTAGTCCTGTGTCCTGAAGCACTCGGTGTAGGTACAACAAGTTGTAAACCACGTCCCCAGTAACTGACGTGTCAAACTCATGTCCCCCACCCACCGGTAGTTAGCGGTTCAAGTCAGTATGGCCACATTGTCTGTCCACACCCAGTATGGCCATATAGTGTGTCCACAACCAGGCGGGGTCAGTTCCCACTCAGTCTGTGTGCCTGGTCTGTGTAGGGGGTGTGTAGGGTGGCCTGTGCCTGGACAGGTCCATATAGTGGTGACTGGACAAGTCCATACAGTGGTGACTGGACAGCACCCTATAGTGGTGCCGGGACAGTGCTGGCCAGCAGAGAGGACGGCTAGTGGGTGTCCACCATATGGACCTGCACGTTGGCTATAACATGGTGTGGCAGGGTTGTCTCTGGTAACACCGTCTGCCCGGGCGGCAGCATGGTCTGTCCGGGTGGCAGTTCCGTCTGCTCGGGCAGCAGGGAGGACTGCTCGGGTATGGTGGCGTGCTTCCCCAGCTGGGTGATCCCCGGCGGGGTCGGGGAGCGGCTGCGACGGCTGTGGCTGGGGGGCGGAGGCGGTAACATGGGGGTTGCCTTGACGACCGTCTGTGGGCGGTAACGGTCGCGCCCTATGATGAGCAGCTCTACACAGGTGGTACTGGCCTGCTCGCTGTCCTCGTGAGGCGTCATGGTGCTGTAACCATGGTCACTGTCACCCGTGGTGGGGCGGCGGTACGTTGTGTTGACCCGGTACGGGGATATACTCGCTGCTGGGTTGTCAAACGTGGCCAGCACAATGTTGGTGTGCCCTGTGGGAGAGAAAGGAGGCAGTGCTATTAAAGCATGCATACAGGGATATCAGACATACAGATGTCACTCTCTGAGGTAGGAAAGGTAGGAAATCTGAAGATATTAAAAACTATGTTGGTGTGCCCTGTGTGATGGACCGTATAAGCTTAGTTCTTACAAATATGACCTAGACTGTAACAATGCCAATCATTAACCGAAAGTCATTCTTGTATGGTCCTTTCTGGTAGTTTCACTGGCATAAATAGAAAGACATTTTGGGCTATTTATTGATTCAGCCAAAATAAGGTGCTTATCATAAAAACTCTCTTCTAAGCCGACTTTATTTGGGGATTTCGGAACTGATTTGGCTTATAGTTTCTTCTCAAAATGGGGGGGTTGGCTTAAATGCGAGGTTTTTTAATTCAATATATGACTTTCTTTTACACAATATATGACTTTGCTATAAAGTGTTAACACATGTGTAACGCACTGACCGTTATTGGGGTTGTCGTCGGGGTGCTCTGCCTCCTCCAGGTCATTGTCTAGCTGGTTCATCCTCATGTGGTTGTCGGGTATGGAGGCCATGTAGTGGTGGGAGGCGCGGTGCACGTGGTGCCTGTAGCAGTACACCCCCAGCGCTAACACCAGGAAGCAGCCCATGATGCCCCCCGCCACCGGGCCCACCGGGGTCGACTTGGTGCTCACTGCCTCCACCGACCGCAGCGCTGGGGAAGGAGAGAGGCAGGTTAGGACATGTTATATGGTTTTATACCACTATTGGTGTCAGAAACTTTCAACTCACAATTTTATGATTTGTACAATATTAGATTTGTATTTCTTAGCATTCCACTTATCAGTATGGAGTAAAAATGGTCTAACTTAGACCATGAATCAATCCAGGGCCATTAAGATCTGCAACCTTATGTTTTCTACTATATCATATCAATGTGGTTTGCCCATGTATTTAAAGGACCAATACAGGCCCGGTGAGTATCCCAACCCTATGGTATATCAATCAAAAGACTCAAAATGATGTTGAATGCAGCCATGAGAACAAAGGGCATGACACATGAGCACACTATACACCATAACAGGTTAACCCCTGTCACTGCTCACCTTTAATCTCGTCGTGGTAGGGGGTGTGGGCGCCCAGGACGCCAGCGAAGCAGACACGCTGAGTAGAACAGAAGGGCTCTATGAGCGGGGTATGGCCGTCATTCTCCAAGGCACACCACTCACAGTCCACGATACCCAAACACGACCTGGGAAACAAGGCAGGAGAACATATGGGGAGGGATCCATTTGGTCGAATCAGCAATAATATGCTAGATTTTCATATTTCTCTTTTATATAGTAAGATAGATTAAACAAATCAGTAGACATATTAACTAACAATATGTAGAAAACATCTATAAGCTGAACACCTATTTTGAGAAGAAAATTCAGCTTTAACCAAAAACACATTTGTTGTAATCTCTACCATTGGCTTTCGGATGCCTTCTTCAGTTCAAAAACAATACCATCTATGTGTAAAAGCCCTGCCTGTCGAACCGTACATTTGGAAAAGCTGTTTTACAGTACAAACAAATTTTTTCTTTCTCTGATGACATCAGGGCCCAAATGCCAAACCCTCACCCTTAGTCCTGTTGAAAACTCTTATTTCCTCTTAATTTGTGTATTTTCTTAGAAGTACAAAAGTGGGGGGTACCTCTTTGTATTGTGGGAGCTGCAGGTGACGTGGTAGCACTGCGGCAGTCCCTCTGACACCTCCTCCGACACCTCCACCAGCCGGGTCTCCTCCGGGTGCGGCCGGCAGCTCGGGTTCCTGTTCTCAGCCTCCATCAGCAGCCCCGTGCAG
This sequence comes from Harmothoe impar, assembly GCA_947462335.1. NCBI lineage: Eukaryota > Metazoa > Annelida > Polychaeta > Phyllodocida > Polynoidae > Harmothoe > Harmothoe impar. The sequence goes on along the minus strand of OX381705.1, from coordinate 10,563,535 downwards.
AAGTTCATGTCCAGGGGGCACTCACACGGACACTCACACTCTGTCTGCTCCATACGGTGACAGTTCAGGCACAGCCGGTCGTACTAAAACACAGACATTTAGTAAGCATTATATTAACTATCCTGTACTAAAAATGTGTACAGTAAAACCTCGTGGATAAACCTCATATCCCATGAAATAAAGTATGACCACAGTTCTCTGTTTATCCCGTTCTCCGTTCTCTTCGTTTATCGCTTGCTCTGTTCATCCCGAGCTCTGTTCATCCCGTTCTTCGTGTATCCTACTCTCCATTTATTCCGCTCTCAGTTTATCCCGTTCTCCATTTATCCAGCTCTCTGTTTGTCCGGTTCGTCATTTGTCCTGTTCGCCGTTTGTCCCATTCTCCGTTTGTCCCTTTCTCTGTTTGTCCTGTTCTCTGTTTGTCCCGTTCTCTGTTTATCCCATGCTCTGTTTATCCCATGCTCTGTTTATCCCATGCTACGTTTATCCCGAGGTCCATTTATCCCGTTTTCCATTTATCCAGCTCTCTGTTTGTCCGGTTCGTCATTTGTCCTGTTCGCCGTTTGTCCCATTCTCCGTTTGTCCCTTTCTCTGTTTGTCCCGTTCTCTGTTTATCCCATGCTCTGTTTATCCCATGCTCTGTTTATCCCATGCTACGTTTATCCCGAGGTCCGTTTATCCCGTTTTCCATTTATCCAGCTCTCTGTTTGTCCGGTTCGCCATTTGTCCTGTTCGCCATTTGTCCCATTCTCCGTTTGTCCCTTTCTCAGTTTGTCCCGTTCTCTGTTTATCCCATGCTCTGTTTATCCCATGCTCTGTTTATCCCATGCTACGTTTATCCCGAGGTCCGTTTATCCCGTTCTCCATTTATCCAGCTCTCTGTTTGTCCGGTTCGCCATTTGTCCTGTTCGCCGTTTGTCCCATTCGCCATTTGTCCTGTTCGCCGTTTGTCCCATTCTCCATTTGTCCCGTTCTCTGTTTGTCCCGTTCTCTGTTTATCCCAAGCTCCGTTTATCCCATGATCCGTTTATCCCATGCTCCATTTATCCCGAGGTCTGTTTATCCCCTTCTCCGTTTGTCCCATGCTCCATTTATCCCGAGCTCCATTTATCCCAAGCTCCATTTATCCCGAGCTTGGTTTCTCTGTTTATCCCGTTGTCCTTTTATCCGGTTCTCTGTTTATCACATGCTCTGTTTATCACATCCTCTGTTTATCCTGTGTTCCATTTGTTCTATGCTCCGTTTATCTCAAGCTCTGTTCATCCAGTTATCTGTTTATCCATCTCTCCGTTCATCCCCTTCTCCTTTAATCCTGTTCTCCGTTTATCCTGTTATCTGTTTATCCCGCTCTCCATTTAACCCGTTCTCTGTTCATCCCATTCTCCGTTTGTCCCGTTCTCCGTTTGTCCCGTTCTCCGTTTGTCCCGTTCTCCGTTTGTCCCGTTCTCCTTTTATCCTATTCTCCGTTCATCCTGTGCTCTGTTTAACCCGTGCTCTGTTTATCCCGAGCTCTGTTCATCCCGAGCTCCATTTACCCCAATGTCTGTTTATGCTGTTCTTTGTTACCCCATTCTTCGTATTTCCCATTCTCTGTTCATCCCGTTCTCCGTTCTGAACGGAGAACGGGATGAATGGAGAACGGGATAAAGGGAGAACGGGATAAAGGGAGAACGAGATAAACGGAGAACGAGATAAATGGAGAACGGGATAAATGGAGAACGGGATAAACGGAGAACGGGATAAATGGAGAACGGGATAAACGGAGAACGGGATAAACGGAGAACGGGATAAACGGAGAACAGGATAAACGGAGAACGGGATAAACGGAGAACGGGATAAACGGAGAACGGGATAAACGGATAACTGGATAAACGGAGCATAGAACAAACAGAGTACGGAACAAACGGTGCACAGGATAAACAGAGCATGTGATAAACAGAGAACCGGATAAAAAGACAACGGGATAGCGGAGAACGGGTTAAACGGGGAATGGGATGAACAGAGCTTGGGATGAACGGAGCTTGGGATAAATGGAGCTCGGGATAAACGGAGCATGGGGTAAACAGAGCTTGGGATAAATGGAGCATGGGACGAACAGAGAAGGGGATAAACAGACCTCGGGATAAACGGAGCATGCGATAAACGGAGCATGGGATAAACGGAGCTTGGGATAAACAGAGAACGTGACAAATTGAGAACTGGATAAACGGAGAACCGGATAAACGGAGAACCGAACAAACAGAGAGCTGGATAAATGGAGAACTGGATAAACGGAGAGCGGGATAAATGAAGAGTGGGATACACAAAGAACGGGATAAACAAAGCATGGGATAAACGGAGCATGGGATAAATGGAGCATGGGATAAACGGAGAACAGGATAAACGGAGAACGGGATAAACAAAGAACGAGATAAACAGAAAACGAGATAAACAGAAAACGGGATAAACGGAAAACGGGATAAATGGAAAACAAGATAAACAAAGCTCAGGATAAACGGAGCTCGGGTTATGAGGGGGGCACGGGACAAAGGGAGAATGGGACGAACGGAGCACGGGACAAATGGAGCATGGGATAAATGGAGAACAGTATAAACGGAGCCGTTGGACCGGGGACGGGAAAAAACGGGGGTTGGGGGACGGGGGGCGGGGGACTGGGGCGGGGGGACCAGGGTTGAGACGTTTTATTTAAAACAGAACGGGATGAACGGGATAAAGTCAGAACTGGATGAACGGAGAAGGGCATGAACGGAGGACAGGATAAACGGAGAATGGGATAATGGGAGAATGGGATAAAGGGAAAACGGGTTAGAGGGAGAACGGGAGAAACAGGGAACAGGATGAACAGGGAACAGGATGAACAGAGAACGGGATGAATCGGATAAACTGTGAACAGGATAAACGGGATATACGGAGAACGGGATAAACGGGGGCCGTTGGACCGGGGACGGGAAAAAACTGGGGATGGGGGACGGGGGGCGGGGGACTGGGGCGGGGGGACCAGGGTTGAGACGTTTTATTTAAAGCAGAACGGGATGAACGGGATAAAGTCAGAACTGGATGAACGGAGAAGGGCATGAACGGAGGACAGGATAAACGGAGAATGGGATAATGGGAGAATGGGATAAAGGGAAAACGGGTTAGAGGGAGAACGGGAGAAACAGGGAACAGGATGAACAGGGAACAGGATGAACAGAGAACGGGATGAATCGGATAAACTGAGAACAGGATAAACGGAGAACGGGATATACGGAGAACGGGATAAACGGGGGCCGTGGGACCGGGGGCGGGATAAACGGGGGCGGGATAAACGGGGGCGGGATAAACGGGGGCGGGATAAACGGGGGCGGGATAAACGGGGGCGGGATAAACGGGGGCGGGATAAACGGGGGCGGGATAAACGGGGGCGGGATAAACGGGGGCGGGATAAACGGGGGCGGGATAAACGGGGGCAGGATAAACGGGGGCGGGATAAACGGGGGCGGGATAAACGGGGGCGGGATAAACGGGGCGGGATAAACGGGGGCGGGATAAACGGGGGCGGAATAAACAGGGGCGGGATAAACGGGGCGGGATAAACGGGGGCAGGATAAATGGGGGCGGGCTAAACGGGGCGGGATAAATGGGTGTTTGGGGACCGGGGGCGGGGGAGCGGGGTGGGGGGACTGGGGTGGGGGGACTGGGGTGGGGGGACCGGGGGGACTGGGGTGGGGGGACCGGGCTTGAGACGTAAAACGTCGACTCGCTTTTCAGCCGAGACATAAAAACGGAGGGGCCTTAACTTTTACACATGCTAATACAACAAAGATTTTGCTAAATTACCATGAAAACGTACTATTGACATTTGAAATATTTGGCATATTTCCATATTCTCATGTACGCCTTGAATTCAGGTTCCAAACACCCTTTAATATTATTCCAATGTCTAAACCTTTACTCATGCTAATACAGGGAAGCTATTGCTAAATTACCATGGAAAGATAGTGTTGACATTTGCAATATCTCTATTGTTTTATTAGTACAAGCCATGTCATATTCTAAGCATGAGATACCAAAAATGGCATATTTCCATATTCTCATGTACCCCTTGAATTCAAGTTCCAAACACCCTTTGATATTTTTCCAATGTCTAAACCTTTACTCATGCTAATACAGGGAAGCTATTGCTAAATTGCCATGGAAAGATAGTGTTGACATTTGCAATATCTCTGTTGTTTTATTAGTATAAGCCATGTCATATTCTAAGCATGAGATGCCAAAAATGGCATATTTTCATTCCTCATATATATACTCCTTGAATTCAAGTTCTAAACACCCTTTGATATTTGTCCAATCTCTAAGCCATTTTACATGCCAATAGAGGGAACCTATTGCCAAATTACCATGAAAAAAATGTTGTTGACATTTGCAATATTCATATTCTTTGTAAAGATACTTGGACTTGATTTTACTCCTACGACAAGGATCTGGTGTGTGTGGCTGGACCGTTGACCAATCTGTCCACTTTTGCACCAGCCGTTTTTATTTGTATATAAATATACATAGATCAACGCCGGGAATCGAACCCAGCCACCACACACACCATTTCCTTCTCACCCGTATCGTTCCGACCTCTGCCCTTTGCTTAAACATGCACTCCTCTGACTTACCTGTGCTTGAAGGGAAAGATGCATATCGAATCTGATCTTTCATCTACAGGGCTAGAGTAATTGTGCAGATAAGGATATACACCCGGGCTCGACTTGTACAAGCATGCCTTTAGTGAGAGTCAACTCCGCTAAGCATCAGTATAAGCTGAAAGGGATTCTAACATTAGCTCCAGATACAGTGGTAAGCCTCAATACGAACTGAAAGTAATTCTTATTTTAGCTCAGATACGGTGGTGAGTGTATCCTCAGCGGATACCCTGAAACTGATACCATAGTTAAGCCCCTGTCCTCAGACTGGTACTTTTGAATTGAGACCATATAGTGTAGTCTCATATTGGGGAAACATGACGACAAAATCTCCAGTCCTTAAAGGGCTAACTGAATGCTCAACATATACCAAACCCTGCCCTGTTTCATGTTTCTCAAAATAACAAGAACTACTGATGTATTTGAATTAGTTGCAACATTCAACATTCTATTTGTGGACCAGGGATCTCCATATCTCCGTGTCAACTTTAATAAATGTCCCATGTCACTTTCTATCTATTCCTCCTGTCCCATGTCACTAAGCCACCAAAGAGTCTATGTCCCCAACTCAGATTCAGGGGCGTGGGGTGTGGGGGCAGGCAGATGGCAGGCAGGCAGGCAGGCAGGAAGGCAGGCAGGCAGGAAGGCAGGCAGGAAAGCAGTCAGGAAGGCAGGCAGGCAGGCAGTCAGGAAGGCAGGCAGGAAGGCAGTCAGGAAGGCAGGCAGGAAGGCAGGCAGGCAGGCAGGCAGGCAGGCAGGCACAGAGATAGCAAGCAGATACCCTCCCCCCAACACACACACACACCTCTCCCTACCACCATGCCAGACCATGCGCTAGTTTTGTGTGCTGCCCCTGCACCAGTGAGAGACACTGTGGCAGGGGCAGGGTGGGGTGGGTGGTAGAGGGGGTCACACAACTACATACCACATGACATTTACAAACTAGATAGACTCCTGGGTTCTAGGTATAGTGCATGTAGGTTTACTCCTGGGTGTGTATCCTCCTGTGTCTGTGTGTGTCTGTGTTGGGGCCTTACCTCTGTGGGGGAGGGGGTGGTGGTGTCTGGGGCAGGCACTGGTGGGGCCTCTCCCTGCTACCTACACTAACACACTGCAGTCTGCTGGTACATACACACACTTACACACAGTCAGGCTACTGTGTCTCCCCTCTTGTCTGCTCCTCTCTCTACCTTCTACAATCCTGTCTTCTCCTCTCCTCTGCCCTCTCCTCCTCTCCAAAAACAACAATGTCTGCCATCCATCCATCCCATAATAGCAGGCCAGTCTGCAGCAAAACCTCCAAGCACATGTTACCATAGGCTGACTGGGACCCAACATGTGGCCTGGTGAGTGGAAGACTTTCTAAAATCAAAAACTACAAGATGCACACAACCTAGCCCTGCCTGTGCTATTGTTGGATTTGTTTTATGCCCTTGGAAAGCTGTCCATGCCAATATTCTCTCACTCATCCCACACATGCCGACGTGACCCTTGTGTATTAATAGACCAATAAAGATTGGGAAGAACTTGACCCCGCAGCAAATGGGGTCAAATGCCATTCCACACCAGACCAGCATCACCAATATCCCTCTCTGACCATGCCAAACCCGTAGCACAGCCATCACAGAGGCTACCACAGCACTGATCTTGGCTCAAACTCGGTTCCCATCAGTTACCCTGCCTCACCCAATAGTGGCTAAACATGTCTGTCTCCCTGTAGAGAGGTGTTCAGCTCAGTGGTGCCACCCCTTGTTACAGAATGTCCTATAAAAATCAGGCCTGACCACAGGCTCTGTGTGGGCCATCTGGTGGCATTTAGAGGCAGTCTGGTCATGCGGCAGTGTTTTACACGGGTTTCTCCCCATATTTTCAGTTAAATACTGTGCTTCTCATTGTCACCAGGAAAATGCTGTTACTTTCTTTGATTCCTTTTCCCAATTTTCATATAGACTTGGCTAAATATATTGTGCTTCATATAGTGACCAGGAAAATGCAGATTCTTTCTTTGATTTATTTGAAATCTTTGAATTACAATCTTTGAATCAAAGAGTCTTCTTACCTTGATATCAATCTAGATGATGGTTTAGTACCAGGTTGCAGCCTTCCTTCCTCTTTAGCATTGCAGATAATTGGGAGATGTCAAGATAATTTGTCAGACACAAACGTTGTGTTGATAGTTTGATGTTTGATATCATTGGACAAACAAAAAAAGCAAATTGTACACTGTAAATATATTTATTATAAAATGTCTACACGTTGATGATAACACTTGGTCATGTGGCACCGTTGGCTGGACTCGCAGTAAAATAGATCTGAATCCATCTCGTACACACCAAATAGGATCTACAGGAAGAAAGATGCAGGTCCTCTCTATAATACATAGGGCAACTCTGGGTAAGCACTCCTGTAGGGCCCTGTGATGCTCTATACACATTTGTCACCATGATGCATGAATGCAGCCCTGGTGAGTTACTCACCACAGCTGCATCCATGCATCATGCTGACCCTACAGGATTGATACACCCTAGAAGGTTTGGTATGATGCACCAATGCGGCACGGGCATTACTCACCGGTGCTGCATTGGTGCATCGTGACGACAAATGAACATGAAGCCTAGAGGCATCCTCCACACCTTAAAGGGTTAATAGTGCTTGAGACCCTGCAGAGTCATGACACACCGCCCCGTATGTACTACTGGTAGGGAGCTCTACCTGGATTGTCATACAGCTTATACCATGCAGTACCCACATGTTCATACATACACACAACCTCTAGTCTCAGGTACAGGGGTTGAACCATGTTGTCTGAAGCACTCTATAATACACTGTCTCTTTATGTACACTCTCTGACACACATCGTCTCATATAAACTATGTATAAACTTTAAACACGTGTTACAAAAGTCCATAATAACAGCATTGTATATCCACATCTACACATTTAGCTTTGTGCATAAATACAGATGCCCCCCCCCCACTTTTAAAAGAGACCCATTTGCTTTCCAATTTTCTAATTGAAACATCCATTGAGTTGAACTTCAAGGATTGGACAGCATTAGTTAAATAGTCAAAGTTGAACACTCATATTGATATCCATCCATGTAGCAACTGGGGAAATCAGAATAACAAACATAATATAAGTAAATTAAGAAAGATAATACCTAAAATAAGATACATAAAACTCAGTCCAAGTAATACCAACTGCACTGTACAGGGGGAATAGTAATCTGATGATCATGTGACCATAAACAGCCAATAGATTGTCAGCATGTGGATCCATCTACCTCAGTAGGTAGAGACTTGGCACAGACACTGGCCACAATGTGTTACTAGGATACAGTAACTAGGGTGACACATGGGCCGGTCAGAGAAGTGGATATATTGACTTGTTCAGATGAAGCAATAAAGACGGATTTACCAGAAATGTACTGGACAGATAGCTAAACTTTTTGTGGAGGGAAATGGTAATTTATTAAAACTAGTAAGGAGCATCATTGTTAGGAGTGAATTCAGAGGACGCTTTTCAGGAATGGACCTAATTTATCCTTTAGTACATGAGGACTTAAATGAAGACTGTTACTCTTGCAGAATTAAGTAAACTGCATTTTCAAAAGGGAATGGCAGTAACAACAAGTAAAGGTCAACACTAAAATATTATGAACATTTTGAATACATCCTCCAGCAATACCAACAAGGAATATAACATGGGATTGTGTTTATTAATTGTATAAAAGGAGGGAGGGGTTTGGTTGGATAGATAGGGACTATAAAGTACAAATTGCCATCCTATACTGTGGAGTGGCACCACCTCTTGTATGGCACCTCTCTGTACTAGAGCAGCCATGTTCCCCCAGTGCTGTGCCCCCTATGTACATGTTATACCAGAGGTCCATCAGACAGAGGCTACATACAGAGTTGTACAAAAGTCCACACAAGGTGAGAAAGGCTTGTGTGGAAGGCATCGGTCGTACTGTGGTAAACCCTTTATAGACGGCACGTGGAGCGGACGATGACGGACGACACGGTCAGGAGGAACCCCACACTGCTCTTGTTTAACTCTTTAAGGCCTGCATAGTGCAGTAATGTGTTATAAATGCCCTTGGTCATCATGATGCATGAATGCAGCCCTGGTGAGTAACTCGCCCAAGCTGCATTCATGCATCATGATGACAACAGCCATACTTTATTAACACACTATGCGGCCCTTACCAGGTAAAGCAGTGAACAGGTTTCTTGACAAAGCTATCCCAGATTAAGCGCCGACTGATAATACAAAACTGTTTGCCACACATATCATTGCCTGGCTTAGAATGATGTGACCAATTTGTGCACATCTCGCAATACAATATTTTTCATATCTGGACATTCATAGTCAATATGCCATTTAACAGCAGAGATGCACTTCATGTGTAGAACTACTATTGTCTCTACATGTATCTCCTATGTCCATGATATATCGGATGATAGACTTTATAATTAGAGAGGTTGACAATGGATGGGGGAGGAGAGTGTAACATATCATAAGCTGCCTCTACTTTAATAATACATTGACATTTGGTTTACAGGAATTTGTAACAGTTTTTATCTTATGTGAATATATTATTTGTGTTTGTGTGTGTGTGTGTGTGTGTGTGGCAAGGCTGTGGGATCTCATTGGTATGGGGGCCCTATCTCAAATAATGTGGGCTATATTATTTCTTTGTATTACATTATAATTGTAATGTCTTTGAGGTAGGTTCCAATGTGACATATAAACATAGCTCATCTCATCATTATCAGCTGGGAAGTTCACGCTTTAAGGGCCGCTTGGTGCTTTAAGCTGGTATTTGTCTCCATAATGTGTGAATGTTGCTCTAGTGAATCTACTTGCCAGGGCTGTATTCATGCATTATGCCGACCCTTCGGCAGCATATAAGCCTTATAGGATTGGCACGATGCATTCATGCAGTTTTGTCGAGTCACTCGCTGGGGCTGCATTCATGCATCATGACAAACAAAGGCTAAAGCACTATGCGGCACTAAGGGTTCAGTAATACCTTCATCATCACTTGTAACCAAAGTTATAATCACCCACTCACTCACTCTCCTGCCATAGCTATACACAATATACATCTACCCACATGATAGACCTATTAGTAAGCTATATAGTGACAAGAGCCATACAGTATCCGGCTACTGCTCATAATGTCTGCTAGTGTAGCCCCAACAAAGATTAAGCTACATACAGATAATCAAAATCAACTTCTGAATCATTTCTCCATACTGTACAATGTGAATCCAAAGTATCCTCATTGGATAATCAACCCCAGAATTAATTTCTATATACCATGGGAAGAGGATGACTGAATGATAATACATTAATTGATAGTTTTTCATACATAATACAATATAATCACTTCTGCATACGATGGGGGTGGGTTGTTTCTAATAATCTTTTCATGCACACATCCATGGCATACAAGGGGTGGATCGTCCATACAAAAGTAATGTATAGTTTAACCCATACACATCCATACACTAATATTGTATAGTCCCCCCCATACACAACCATACACTAATAATGCATAGTCCCCCCCATACACATCCATACACTAATATTGTATACTCCCCCCCATACACATCCATACACTAATGTATAGTCCCCCCCATACACATCCATACACTAATAATGCATAGTCCCCCTATACACATCCATACAACCACCACCCTAGAATGGGGCTGGTGTCTCAGTAATAATGGTGGCTACATGTTTACAGGTTAATCAGTAAGAGCACCTTCTGCACCTGGGAGGTTTCTATAGTAACACAGTTAACCCTTTAACAGCAGCATAGTGCTTTAATATTCTATACCCTTCAGTCATTATGATGTGTGAATGACAGGTTTGAGAGTAACTCGCTACGGCTGCATTCATGCCTCATGCTTACCTCGCAGGGTTGATACACTCCTGAAGGGTTGATGCATGAATGTAGCCCTGTTAAGTAGTCACAAGGGCTGCATTCTTGTATCATGACGACCAAATGGTATAATGCACTAAAGCACTATGCAGCCCTTATAAGGCTAATACTCAACAAGACAACTTATAATATTGCCACTTCTCATGCATCGCAACCAAATGAAAATCTCTAGAATAGCTTTTACAGTTTGGAATATTTGATGTTTTTGAGGTTTTACCTGCAAAATATCAATAATCCTTTATGATGTACTTTAGAAAAATTGATCTAGTCTGGGAAGCTGCCTCCTAATTCTTATTAAAATATTTTACCTTGAGATAAGCAGTTTTACGACTGTTGAGAAGTGGAGATCTATAAGTTAGCAGGTGGGCGGTTCTATATAAGCACCTAGTCTAAGTATAATATAAACTCACTAACAATTATAGCATCTACGGGAACTGATCAGAATAAGCAGTAAACAACAACAGGAGTCTATACCATATACATGTACCGGCCGCATAATACAAGACTGCAATGCTGATTTCTGTGTCAAATAAACAAAGAAGATGAAAAAGGGTCCTTTTCACTTCAGGGAAAAAAACAAATGGTGTTGAGCAACTAACAAATAAAACTGTAAATTGATCATAGCCAGTGTAACACTGGAAACATATGTCCCCCAATGTTGTAGCCTAGGTGTATGATGATTGGGTCCAATATGATGTATAGCATATGTATAAATAATAATAATAATGGGTGCTCTGTGGAAAATATGGAAACCGCATGAGCTCCAATAGGGAAACTGTCATGGTCTGATGAAGTTATAAGATCAGCGTTTTCGTATATGTCTTTTTCTGTCTATGTAATAATGCATGTATTTTTGGATGACTTTGGCGATGGCACCCAAACTATGACATGGTACTAGCAGTACGCCTATTGAAGTATGGCTGTGTTGCTTCTGCTAGGTGCATACTGAAGGTAAGGATGTCGTGGTGAGGTGAGATCCAGTTGGCAGTGGTAACCATAGTAACTCATTATGTAATCCTGGTTTTATGTTGAGGTTGATGCAACACTACAACTTGGTGTTTTGGTTTTGGTTGACACTGAACGCAAGGTTTGTGTAAAATGGCATCTTCCAACACTGATGCTGTGCACGTGCAAAAATATATATAACTTGATGTTGGCCTTTTATGAGTGCTAGTTAAAAAGAAGAATATTTCCATGATGTCTGCGATGAAAGAAACTTGCATGAACTGTGTGTTGATGTACTATTTGGGGATGATAACTTAATGGTTAGGTCTAGTCAGTTAAACCTAGGGTGGTTATAAAGGTGTTAAGTAGAAGCAACATGAGCCTCTCATAGAAGCCACTGTGGCCCTCAGCCGGGGCTCCTGATTGGCCAGAGTTAAGCGTCATGTGACCAGCACTACCCAATGGATGGCCTCAGAGCGCGGCTGTTTAATATCCCATAATGACCGGACACAATGCAGGATGGGCAGTTTAACGTAATGCAGGGGGTCAGTTCCCGGTTAAACCCTCCATATGTCATACACGTCTAGTCCTATGTCCTGAAGCACTCGGTGTAGGTACAACAAGTAGTAAACCCACGTCCCCGCTAACTGACGTGTTAAACCCATGTCCCCCACCCCCCGGTAGTTAGCGGTTCAAGTCAATATGGCCACATAGTCTGTATACACCCAGTATCGCCACATAGTGTGTCCACAACCAGGCGGGGTCAGTTCCCACTCAGTCTGTGTGCCTGGTCTGTGTAGGGGGTGTGTAGGGCAGCCTGTGGCTGGACAGGTACATATAGTGGTGCCTGGACAGGTCCATACAGTGGTGCCTGGACAGCACCCTATAGTGGTGCCGGGACAGTGCTGGCCAGCAGGGAGGGCGGTTAGTGGGTGTCCACCATGTGGACCTGCACGTTGGCTATAACATGGTGTGGCAGGGTTGTCTCTGGTAACACTGTCTGCCCGGGCGGCAGCATGGTCTGCCCGGGCGGCAGCATGGTCTGTCCGGGTGGCAGTTCCGTCTGCTCGGGCAGCAGGGAGGACTGCTCGGGTATGGTGGCGTGCTTCCCCAGCTGGGTGACCCCCGGCGGGGTCGGGGAGCGGCTGCGACGGCTGTGGCTGGGGGGCGGAGGCGGCAACATGGGGGTTGCCTTGACGACCGTCTGTGGGCGGTAACGGTCGCGCCCTATGATGAGCAGCTCTACACAGGTGGTACTGGCCTGCTCGCTGTCCTCGTGAGGCGTCATGGTGCTGTAACCATGGTCACTGTCACCCGTGGTGGGGCGGCGGTACGTTGTGTTGACCCGGTACGGGGATATACTCGCTGCTGGGTTGTCAAACGTGGCCAGCACAATGTTGGTGTGTCCTGTGTGAGAGAAAGTAGGCAGTGGTATTACAGCATGCAGACAGGGATATCAGACATACAGATGTCACTCTCTGAGGTAGGAAAGGTAGGAAATCTGAAGATATTAAAAACTATGTTGGTGTGCCCTGTGTGATGGACCGTATAAGCTTAGTTCTACAAATATGACCTAGACTGTAACAATGCCAATCATTAACCGAAAGTCATTCTTGTATGGTCCTTTCTGGCAGTTTTACTGGTATAAATAGAAAGACATTTTGGGTTATTTATTGATTCAGCCAAAATAAGGTGCTTATCATAAAAACTCTCTTCTAAGCCGACTTTATTTGGGGATTTCGGAACTGATTTGGCTTATAGTTTCTTCTCAAAATGGGGGGGTTGGCTTAAATGCGAGGTTTTTTAATTCAATATATGACTTTCTTCTACACAATATATGACTTTGCTATAAAGTGTTAGCACATGTGTAACCCACTGACCGTTATTGGGGTTGTCGTCGGGGTGCTCTGCCTCCTCCAGGTCATTGTCTAGCTGGTTCATCCTCATGTGGTTGTCGGGTATGGAGGCCATGTAGTGGTGGGAGGCGCGGTGCACGTGGTGCCTGTAGCAGTACACCCCCAGCGCTAACACCAGGAAGCAGCCCATGATGCCCCCCGCCACCGGGCCCACCGGGGTCGACTTGGTGCTCACTGCCTCCACCGACCGCAGCGCTGGGGAAGGAGAGAGGCAGGTTAGGACATGTTATATGGTTTTATACCACTATTGGTGTCCAAAACTTTCCACTCAAAATATTATGATTTGTACAATATTAGATTTGATTGCCTAAGAAATATTTTGTATTTCTTAGCATTCCACTTATAAGTATGGGGTAAAAATGGTCAATCCCACTAACTTAGACCATGAATCAAACCAGGGGCATTAAGATCTGCAACCTTTTGCTTTTACTATATCATATCAATGTGGTTTGCCCATGTATTTAAAGAACCAATACCGGCCCGGAGAGTATCCCAACCCTTTGGTACATCAATCAAAAGACTCGAAATGATGCTTGAATGCAGCCATGAGAACAACCGGCATGACACATGAGCACACTATACACCATAACAGGTTAACCCCCGTTACTGCTCACCTTTAATCTCGTCGTGGTAGGGGGTGTGAGCGCCCAGGACGCCAGCGAAGCAGACGCGCTGGGTAGAACAGAATGGCTCTATGAGCGGGGTGTGGCCGTCGTTCTCCAAGGCACACCACTCACAGTCCACGATACCCAGACACGACCTGGGGAACAAGGCAGGAGAACATCAGGGGAGGGCACCATGTGGTCATATCAAATGGGGCAAAAAAACATCAATGGTTATAATCGAATGCCTTACTGCTGGTTTTCCGACACCTTTTACAATACAATATATGTGTCAAAGCCCTGCCTTTTAGGGAAAGAAATCTCGTATGACAAATAACAGCACAAGAATTTGGCTGTGTTTAACGGTACATAGAAATTATTACTTTTTAAACTTTCTGATGATATAATAGCCATAATACCAAAGCATCATTAGCTGTCGTTGCATCGTGGGGAATCATATTGTTCAGCTTAAGCACTGTCAAAAACTCTTTTATTTCTTCTAAATGTTTCATTTTTTGTTAAAGTACAAGAGAGGGGGTTACCTCTTAGTGTTGTGGGAGCTGCAGGTGACGTGGTAGCACTGCGGCAGTCCCTCTGACACCTCCTCCGGCACCTCCACCAGCCGGGTCTCCTCCGGGTGCGGCCGGCAGCTCGGGTTCCTGTTCTCAGCCTCCATCAGCAGCCCCGTGCAGAAGTTCATGTCCAGGGGGCACTCACACGGACACTCACACTCTGTCTGCTCCATACGGTGACAGTTCAGGCACAGCCGGTCGTACTAAAACACAGACACAGGGTAAGAACCATATCTCACATTATAGATGCACACTTTGTAAAACCTTGTCTGTGATAAGTCAATTTTACATTGGGTGTATTTTTTCTCAATTTCACGCAACATTTTAATTCTTATTTTTTTCAGAATTTTGTGCCATGGAAAGGTTGTTGAGCAGAATTAAACTATTAATTCTCCTGTACTAGAAATGTCCAGTGTGAAAGTATTTATATTCACAGGTGTATATTTTCCAAATGTATTTGGCAGTTGCGCAGGTATCTATTGCATACTCTACCATATAAAAAAAAAAATTTTCAGCAAAAATATTTACGAGCAAAGTATGCGTATAAATATTATATATCTGACTAAAATCCTAACTCACCATACTGCAGGGACAGAAGGCGCGCATCATGCTGCAGGTGTGGTTCACGACTCCCAGGAAGGCGTTGGTCCCGTGTATCGGGGTCACCTGGTACTTAGAGCAGTGCTCCCCGTGTACCAGGTTAGTCAGCACGTAGTCCACACTCGTGTTGAACTGTGTAAAACAAATACATTACAGTTTTAAAGAAATATTACTAATAAAATGCCATGTAATTAGGTCGAGTACAGTAACCATACCCCTGAGTACGGTAGCCATACCCCTGAAACCGGAATAAGCCATTTTAAGCATAATAGCAAACGAATCCATTTTTTAACATTGAAACATACATACATAATTTAATGCATCACACAAAAATAGCTAGGGTGGGATGATACTCTTTGCACTTTACCCCCAAAAAATTATTTAAAATTGAGAAAATGTATATTTACGTGGTAGAAGCGCTGTATGGTGCGGTCGGTGTAGCTGTTACACAGCTGCTTCTTGACAAACCCTTTGTGGCCCAGGATGTCGTTAGCCACCAGCGGCTCCTGAAACACACATGGGTTAACAATGTCAGACATGGTCATAGTCATTCAGGGGAAAAGTTAAAGCACTTATCGCAACACAAATTAAAATGAATGGTATTGGCGATTGGCATCACATGTGACCCAGGGGAGGGAGAGGGAGAGGGAGAGGGAGGGAGGGAGGGACGGAGGGAGGGAGGGAGGGACGGAGGGAGGGAGGGAGGGACGGAGGGAGGGAGGGACGGAGGGAGGGAGGGAGGAAGGGAGGGAGGGAGGGAGGGAGGGGGGAGGGACGGAGGGAGGGAGGGAGGAAGGGAGGGAGGGATGGAGGGAGGGAGGGGGGAGGGAGGGAGGGAGGGAGGGGGAGGGAGGGAGGGAGGGAGGGAGGGAGGGAGGGAAAAAAATTGGAAAAAAAAAAGTTTGGAAAAAAAAAAAGTTTGGAAAAAAAAGATTGGAAAAAAAAAAGTTTGGAAAAAACGACGTTTGGAAAAAAAAAGTTTGAAAAAAAAAAAAAAAAAAAAGGGAGGGAGGGAGGGGGGAGGGAGGGAGGGAGGGAGGGAGGGAGGGGGGAGGGAGGGAGGAGGGAGGGAGGGAGGGAGGGAGGGAGGGGGGGAGGGAGGGGGGGGAGGGAGGGAGGGAGGGAGGGAGGGAGGGAGGGAGGGAGGGAGGGAGGGAGGGAGGGAGGGAGGGGGGAGGGAGGGAGGGAGGGAAAAAACAAGTTTGGAAAAAACAAAGTTTGGAAAAAACAAAGTTTGGAAAAAACAAAGTTTGGAAAAAAAGTTTGGAAAAAAAAAAAAAAAAAAAAAAATTAATTAGAGGGAGGTAATCACAAGGCGTCTCATATACCGTCTCAAAAAGCGTTCCCCAAGCCTTTAACATGGAGCTCTATGGGTTCAACAAGTTGGTGGAGGGCATCAGAGGGAGGTTTTTCCTATACCAGCAATGCTAAAGAAATTAGTGAAAAAAAAGCCAAAAGTGACACTTTTTTAAATGCCTTTTTTGAGAATTTGAGGAAACGCACATTTACAATATTGGTATCGGGAGATCGGCATTGAGCTGTACAATTGAAAACACAGATATTTGTTTGGCAGGAAAATTTATTTGCTGAAATATTTGAGGTACAAGTCATGGGAAAAATGTCTTAATTTTGGTTGAGAACCGTCGTATAAGACCCTGAGGCACAGCAGTGCCCCTGGGTCAAAAATACCACAATTATTGAGCATTATAAAATTGGGATACATACTGGTAGGCCAAGTTCTGACCTCTCTTTTGTTGTCAATAAAAGCAATATTTAATTTTTACTCAGTATATTTTTCGCACATTTCATCAATACATATATATATACATATATATATACATATATATATATATATAACTCCTTCATATGAATACATCAATATATAGGGTATAAATGCCCCCAACTCGCTTACATATATATACATCAATATGGCATACATGCCGCCCATACCTTGCGTGTAATATGTTGTTGCTCCAGTGGCCCGCGTCCAGCCGGCTCTATAAGCCCCTGGTGTGCAATAAGGTAACCGCGGTCGTCCATGATGAAGCACCTGATGTGCTCCTTCTCACACACGGGAACCTGGTCTATCAGTAACCGGTAGAAGTACCCCAGCGTCATGTCCATCCCCATCACGGCCACCACCCGGTCTGAGGGGGCGTGCAGGGCCGCCGACCTGACAGAAACAAAATAAACAGTGAGTTCACTTTGCATTACGCCACATTGTTCTTTTTTTCTTAGGCTAAAGAGGGTTTGGATATGATTAGCAATCTTCCCATTATGTTGTTTTTTTCCAATGAAATTGTAGTTGTCTCACTAGGATGTTTAATATATCAATGTACCGTATTGTTATCATATCCAGTACATTCGGTATAAAAAAGTAATGGGTTTCGATACCCACTATAACCTCAGCTTTCAAGCAGTCGAATAATTCTTCAAACATTATCCATTCAATGTAAGACAGTACTGTGCAGGTGTTACTTACTTTCCCTCGTAGATGGTGTGGCTGATGGTAACGATGTAGCCGGCGCCTCCCGTGTCCAGGTATGGAGCTGTGAGGGTCACCTTCCCCGGGTACTGCATGGCACGTCTGTACCTGTATGGAGAAGGATAGGGTCATTACAAACATGTTGAAACATCAGGGTCCAACTGTTCAAGCATGGGACTGGGCTTTGAAGAAATTTCCAAGATGGGCAATAAAAACACTTTTCTAAGAGGTATTTCAGAAGAACTCCCCATTATTAATGCTAATATACTTCTTTTTTTCCCCATTGTGATAGTAGGTCGTATCCACCCCTAGCTCTGTAGTAAACATCGGATACAAATCACACCAGTGGTCCTTTTAGCCTTCAAAATTCCAAATTTCCAGAAATATCCTGAAGAATCCAATCCCTGACTGTTTCATGTTATTTTAAAAGCTTAGCTTGAATTCTATAAAAGCTTTTTGCATTGAATAGATTCTGTTATAAAACATTTGTTTCAAGAAATCCATCAGATACAGTGATGGTGTTATCTAACAATAAATTCTTTGCTGAGACATTTAATTCTAGAACTCTGCCATCTATTATATATACATGACACTTACCACTCTCGTTTGGACGGGTCGTAGTTTTTGTGCATCAGGCTGCCCGGGTACATCCTCATCGTGCCACTAGGGGTCGCCACATACCTGTGGGAACAGTGAGTATTTAGACATATGATCCCAATCTCTTTCAGGTTCTCTTCAAGAGTATTTATACATGCTGTAACAAAGTACTGTAGGTGCAAATTGTCTATACCTATACCATGCTTCCTACATGGTGTAGAATTATTTGTTTCTGATATTCAATGTATGGGGCCATCTCTACTTCAACAGCATTTGAACAACTTACATGTTTGTCTATACCTCCAACACACAGATATCATATCAGAAAATGAACATGAGGGCTACCCCTATGCTGAAACTCTATTCGATGATAATAATTTGTGATGTTACCAAGCATTTTACCCTTCCCTCTGTATATGCAATGTAGAAATGCCTTGAATCTTGCTTGAAATGCTGTGCACATGTTACTGATTGGCACAGCTAATATGGTTGAGGCCATTATGAACATTTCAGAGGTGTATTCATCGACAAACAGATCCACTGCTGAAAAACATCACTCATTGTTTGGACTGTATGCTGCTTACCACCGCTGTCCACACTTCTCTCGCACCCACACATACAATATATGTTTTTAATCAAGTCAAATAGAGGCTGGAGATTTTAGGCAATTTAAAGAGCTGTAATTTTAACACAAGAAAAATCTGCAGAAAAAAGGCAAGAACTTTTTGCAGTACATTCTTACAAGTTAAGAAAGAAATTCCACCTAAATTCTAGGAATTCCTGTAGAGCAAGAAAAGTGGCATCTCTGAACTGTTAACCCTTTAAGGCCTTTAATGCAGTATGCAGTATGTGGTCCTTGAATGAAGCCCTGACATTAGTGCTGCAATAATGCATCGTGCCAACGCTTTAAGAGTGTATCGACTCTGAGCATGATGCATCAATGCAGCATGTATCATGAGGAAAAAGGGCATGATGCATTGAAGCACTATGTGGCCCATAACCCTTTAAGGATGGCATAATGCATTGATGAATCAATCCCTTGGTCCTCACGATGCATGAATGCAGCCGGGCTGCATTCAAGCATGATGCCAACCCTACACAGTTGATACACTCTCCTGTTGTCTTGTTACCCATGTTACCCACCTCCTTATGATGAAGTCATTGAGGTGTGACCGGCGGAACTGTCGCAGCCAGGGGTCGTTGATCTGAGAGAGGGCGTTGACGTCCTGCCGGATGTCCCGCAGCCCAGGGCTCGTCACCAGATTGGTGTTGTCTGACAGGTAGGCCAGGTAGTTCTGGACCACCGGCTTGGTCTCCTCCTGGGACAGGTGCAGGAAGGGAGCGTTGAAGCTGAGGGCCGACAGGAACAGGGTACTCGTGTCTGTAACAAACAGGGAATAGGGTTAAATCTGAGACAGATAAAGCTGGGACGGGGGCAGGAAGGGAGGGTTAAAGCTGAGACAGGTGCAGGAAGGGAGCGTTGAAGCTGAGGGCCGACAGGAACAGGGTACTCGTGTCTGTAACAAAGAGGGAATAGGGTTAAATCTGAGACAGTTGAAGCTGAGACGGGGGCATGAAGGGACGTTGAAGCTGAGGCAAGGGCAGGAAGAGACTGTTGAAGCTGAGACAGTGGCAGGAAGGGACCGTTAAAACTGTGATGGTTAGGGAGTGTTAAAGCTGAGACAGGGGAAGGAAGGGAGTGTTAAAGCTGAGACAGAGGCAAGAAGGGAGCATTGAAGCTGAGACAGTGGTAGGAAGGGAGTGTAAAAGCTGAGACAAGGGCAGGCAGGGAGCACTTAAGCTGAGACAAGGGCAGGAAGGTAGGGTTAAAGCTGAAACAGGTGAGGGAAGGGAGGGTTGACCCTGAGACAGGGGCAAGAAGGGACTATTGCAGCCATGAGAGGTGAAGCTGAGATGAGGCAAAGAGGGAGCATTGAAGCTAAGATAGGGGCAGGTAGGGAGTATTGAAGCTGAGACTAGTTTCTACTTAAACCTTTTTAGGGTTGATTGATCTAAATAACTTACCGTGAGTAGCGAGTTGTTTGAGGTGCATGCAGGTCTTGACGGTAGGACGGTCTAATAGGTCCAGACGGTGGTACACCAGCGGGCGCTGAGGGGTTTCTGTAACACAAAGATGCAGAAGGTGAATCAACAGGACAAGGTAATCGGGAAAACTATATTAACATTTGATACTTGTTTGTTGAATCGGGCCCAATAGTTTAAAAGGGAGGGGCCAAATGTTCTCATTTGAAGCACTCAGATATCCTCTTGTATACATATTGACACTTACCAAACTATTCTTTGTACTTTAATATTGATAATTAAATTTGTGGTTAGCATTCTGTAACTTTGAGGGACTTAAAATGCTGCAACTTACCTGAAGTTCTTCTTTGAATATCTCGTTGCTTTAAACCGTCTTGGATGGTCTTAATTGCGACTATGAACGGCCTTTCTCCCCTCATCTGTCAGAATGTAAGGATGCACATATTTGTGACTTATTCAAATCTCACATTGCTGTTTCTAAATGGTCCGTTGGAATTAATTCAATTAATTTCATAGACCTCAACGACAACCAATCTTTGATCAGGTTGGTTGAAATAGACTTCATCAATAACAAATATGCTTAATATTCATGTATCATATAGGTGATAATATTTCTCTTCATGCAGATATGAGATGTTTCCGTTTTGTGTTGCTCACCATCTTGGGTTTGATGGCCTTCCACATGTAGCGTATGGTGATGTAGTGAGGCAGGTCGTTAGGGTGTGACACGTTGTCACGGTGACGAGGGATCTCGATGTGCTGTTCACCCTGGTCCTGACTACAACGTCAACAACACAATAATTAGTTAGCTAGTCTAAAAGCTACTGATATTCTCATCAATCATTACATTCTTTTTTTCTTCTTATCCTTTACTACATATATTCGGGTATCATTTTTGGTGAAAATTCTAAGCCTAATGCCTACCTCCCTCCCATGGTACTTAGAACCAAGGGGTATGCAACTTTCTTTGGAAGTAGATATAGTTTTGAAAGAGAAAATTATTTCCAACCTTTTCATTTGATATTTTGTCCTATATTACATGTTTGATACAACCATCTCTAAGTACAGACATATCAAAGTGATATCACTTTACATAGTAAGGAAACAAGGTAAATTGCATCGTTCTTCACAAGTTTGACCAATGCGTTATAACGGATGAAAATATCTCCCAATCCAGTGCTTGTGTGTGTACTCACGTGAGCATCTTGTGTCGGATGGCCCTGAACTCTGGGTAGTGTTCAAACTGGCCGATGTCAGTGTAGAGGGGCTGTGTGCGCGACATGATGGGACGACTCAGGTGGGGGTGCATCACCGTGTAACCTGAGGGTAGAGACACAGTATGGACATGTATATAGGGAGGTATAGAGGTGGATGTAGGCATACTATAGATGATGATGTATTCAACTGCTCATATTAGAGGCCCCAGAAATATGGAGTGATTCACATAGGGCAATTATTTCAGCGCTTTTGTGATAAGTGCTTAAATGGACATAGAAGGGCAATGACACCAGCAACTGGCACTGAAACTAAGCTTTGCATTGGGTATTTGAGAAATTAACTGATGTATTTCATAATTCACTTCAAATAATCTATAGATACAGAGGTATGTATAAGAGGGCATAGCATATATAGCTCATAATAGGGCCCTATTAATATGAACTGAATCAATTATTTCAGGGCTCATCCCCTTAGTCTTAAAATGGCACTGAAAGCAAGCTCTGAGTGTACTGTGTGCAGTATTCATTTAGAAAGTTGGGTATTACTATTAGATATTATATATAGATAGATATTATTTCCCTTTATTTAGGGTCATTTCTCACATATACATTTCTATAAAACGGGGTAGGGGAAATCCTGCAATTTTTCATTGATTTTCTTACCTTCACTGTCGACGACGAAGGCGTAGGATGTCTTGTCAGATTTGTTGAAGTAAGTAACGGCCTCCAGCAGGTCGCTCGCCTGCACATCAAAACCCGCCACCCCCAGAAGTGTGGCGTCGTCAAAGCACGGCCAACTCACTGCCACCACCAGGCCTAAACACAGGATAGAGAATACAAGTATGAATATAAAACTGATGGACATTATTTGTACACTTTGGGTGACTTGACATCACAATAAGGTGGTGTTAACAAAACAGGGCCAACTCACTGCAATACAGCACAGTATTTTCTACATTAAGAAGTAGACATTGTTTTAACGGTGGTTTGGATTTCTGAATATATTTCACACCCCTTGGTTCATATTTTACATGGTATTTCTTTTTTAACATTACTAAACCAATTACCTGAATCTACCTTTAAAATAGTCAAGTATTCTCCTCAGTGTTTAAAAATAAAGATGCTTTACCTGATCTTGAAATAATGGGATTGTTTTCGAAAATTACTACAGTAGGGAGATTATTTATAGAGGTGCTACATAACCTCCCAGTTCACTCATGTTCAATGCTATATACAAGTAAAAAAGAAAGGCAATGTATAACAGTATTCATTAGGCCACTTAAAGTCAATTATCGGTTTTGAGGACACTTTTGAAGGAAAAAGGGTGCGAGAGGGTGCCTTTTAATTTATTTTGTATGGCTTTTTTCTCGAGGTGTAGGAGGGCCTTTTTCTTTTTCTTTAGAATATTGATGGTCTGCATATTGAAATAAGGTCTAAAATGCCGTTTCTACCTCAATTAACGGCTGAGATATCAAACATTTTGTAACTGCTATTCTGCTCATTTTTTAGATGTGGCGTTTTTTTGGACTTTTTTTTCTCAATACATTAAAAAAAAGCACAATGCGGCCCTTTTTAAAGGATGCGCGTGGTATCCACAAAGTTGATAATCGACTTTAAG
This sequence comes from Harmothoe impar, assembly GCA_947462335.1. NCBI lineage: Eukaryota > Metazoa > Annelida > Polychaeta > Phyllodocida > Polynoidae > Harmothoe > Harmothoe impar. The sequence continues at coordinate 10,540,314 of OX381705.1, read as the reverse complement.
TGGCCTTAGGAGTAATGACAAGACAGAAGTGAGATTGCAGACAAGGCCCTTACCTGATGCTACCTGGTCCTTGTAAGGCAGGGAGATGTGGGGCACGTCGGGCGTGGATCGGTTAAAGGCCAGGAAGAACTTGCCGACCGTGGAACTCATATCCCGCTGTGAGTTTACTGCCGTCATGGTGCCACGCTGTGAAGGGACGCAGAACCCAATTAGTTTCTTGACAAATACCGTAATACGTGAAATCTTGTTATACGGAGGACTGATATAAGGAACTTCCTGTTAAGTTAACACATTTCCATTACCGTAATTTCCATTAGCGTATAAGCCGCGGCTTTTACGCGAATCAGACTCAGCTTTCTTTTGATACCAAACATGCCTATATAGGGTGCGGCTTATACTAGTTTTTATAAGTATACTACAGTACCAAATTAACCATTCTCAGATGGCATCTGCGGCTTATAGGATCGCACCAAACTCGGGGTGCGGCTTATACGCGAGTTAGGCTTATACGCGAGGTTTTACGGTGGCAAGATTGCCCATTCCCTCTTTATCTAGTATTGGTTATAAGAAACATTGCTTATAAGGAGCAAATTTGCCTTGCCCCCTTATAACTAGATTTCACTCTACCTCTCTTATTAACCGACTTTTGGGGGAATTAGAAGCACAATTCCGCTTATAAGGGCGGTTTTTCCTCTGGGACAAATTGGAAAATGTTTTATAAATTGGAAGAAATTTATGCAAGAACTAAACCTAGTCTCATGGAAGAAATAGACTATTTCCACCAAAAGTGGTGTAGAAAGTGCAAAAACGGAGAGGAAGGAGAAGTAAAATTGTCCAAAAATCTCTAAGTAGGGGGTTCTATTAGGGTGGTTTTCCTATTCTCTTAAGTTCCAGTATGGTAGATTCGGCTCATAGCATTTGCTCAAAATGGGGGGGTCGGCTTATAAGGCGGGTCGGCTTATCACAAGAGGTTTTACAGTAGACCTTTATACCTGTAATTTAGGAGGCAACATTTATCAGCACTACAGGGGTGTGATTGTATATACCGTATTTCCCCGTTTATAAGCCGGACCCTGAATATAGGCCTGCCCCATTTATAAGCCGGGTCAAAAAGGGCACTAGGTCCAATTTAAGCCGGGGCCCGAATATAAGCCGGGTAGGAAATCATAAATCATCAGGTAACAATTATCTGATCATAACTTTGCATCTAATTGGAGTATTGGTATACACATCACAGTGAAATTCATAAACCATAGAACTATTTATAAAAGTGATCAACTTATAGTTTGACAAAGTTTTCGAGATTTATTCAAAGATATTATTGATAAGTACTGAATTAATAAGATGATATGATACGATGTCAGAGAAATTCCCCTAGCAAAATATTATAATCCTGCCCCGATTATAAGCCTGCCCTGTTTATAAGCCGGGTCAATATACCACTTGAAATCAATATAAGCCCAGGCTTGTAAACGGGAAAATATGGTAGCCCATGACAGACGACACTAGTTTCTCGGTTGCTCTTACCTTGATCGGGTTGGGGTTGGTCACGTTTAACGTGTATTTGCTGAAGTTCTGATGAGCTATGTCTTCAAGGAAACTCTTCTCATACATGATCGGCTTGCCATCTGAGAATTGTGGAAATGTCATGTTTATTACATTGTCACTCAGTGACCCTATAGGAGCATTTATGTCATGCATTTATCATTTATATCCACAACTATTCAGAACAGATGATATGGAATGAACTAATGCCCCCGTTAATAACATGTAATGTATCCAATATTGGCATGAAGCATTAATAGAACCCAGAGCTGCAACCATGCATCATGACCCTACTGTAGTGTATTAACCGAATAGGATCCGCATGATGCTTGAATGCATTCATGTATCATGACGACTAAGGGCATGATGAATTACACTGCAAAATGCTATATTTGGTCCCCATGCTACATCCTTATTGGCCCAAGATAAAATTGCATTGTCCCCCATCCTCCAAATATGATACTGTAATTTCATTTGGAACATATTCAAGTAGCAGGGGTAGACACTAACGCTGGCCCGGGAGCCAATGACCCGTAATTTTGAGTCCGGGCCCGCAGTTTTCTTCAGAATAACCTTCTCATGGGCCCGGCCCGGTGCAAAATATTTGGAAGGAATATACTTGATGAGTATAGTCATGTAATATGTCGTTGGAAAGAGAAAAATGTGAGCAATTGAGGCAATTTGGTCTCATTTTAACATAGATAAATCAGAAATATATATGGTTTTCTCTTTTTTTTTTAAGTAAAATGTGGCCTCTGGCCCACAGCTGAAAATCCGGGCCCATAGATTTTTGGAGCTACGGGCCTGGGTGGCCCACAGCTAATAAAGTTAGTGTCTACCCCTGAAGTAGGATTTGAAACATTGAAAAAATAATTGAGTTTAAAGGATGAAAGAGTTGTACAAACTGACCGTCGATGACGGCGTAGGTGTTGATGATGACCCGGTTAGCGAGTTCAGCGTTCCCCTCCATGATGGTCTGTAGGACCGTCTTAGCATCCGTAATGGCCGACAACAGGCCGCGACTGATGTACACAATCAGCGCGTCTTCTGGAAATAATATACAAGAATTTAGCGAAAAGAGGGTAAGCGTTTATTAGAGTATGATCCCACTTATGACATTAAATACAGCTCATGATCCCAGCCAAAGTAGGGATATGTGATAATGTACCTATTCTTCAGATTTTACATTTTCTGTTTTTCACCTATAATAAATCCTCACAATCACAATGTAGTTCATAAAAAGTTTGCCTCATGGAAAATGTATTTGACTGCAGGTATGAAAAGTGATGCACCTTTTATTGAAAAGTGAGTAGCCAGGCAGAAAGGATAATTCACGCACTGCCGCACAGAGACTGATTTCATTTTGAATATTTGTTACATTATTCTACATCTAAAACACAGAGCTTTTACCTAGACATTGAAAATATTGGAAGGATTCTGTACTGCAGAACAACCGGCAATTCTGGAGCATACTAGCTGCAAGTACTTTATGCTAACCCTTGGATTACACACGCATGTATGAATTGCCATTGAGCTGGATGCTGGCAAGAAGGGGCCTGAAGTATTCAGGATAAATATAAGAAAATCAAACTCAACTCTAACAGAGCTAGTTTACGCTATCTTAGGCCCCTTAAAAATGATTACCAGCTTTGCTGATACCGCCCGCATCCTTGAAAAGGGGCCGCAATGGACCTTTTTTCACCTCTTTATAAAAATATTGCCAAAAAAGGGCGTATGGAAAAATAATTCAGCAATACAATTTGAAAAATATCAATATCTCAGCCAATAATTGATGTAGAAACAAAATTTAAAGATCATTTTTGTCCTTATCCCTTCGTGCAGACCATCAATGACCAAGAAAAAAAAGGAAAAAGCCCCTCCCGCATCCCCTCCAAAACGTTATACAAAATAAATTAAAAGGCGCCCGCCCCCGCATCCTTTTTTCCTATAAAGTGTCCGCAAAGCTGATAATTGACTTTAAGTGGCCTCACCTTTCGGGGCCGAGTTGTGGCTGGTGAGGGAGTTCTTGATGATGGAGAAAGCCTGCCAGAAGCCGAGCGAGTGGTCCGTCGGCGCATCTGTGTAACAAATACAAACATTTAGCGTGTGATTTACATCCCCAAAAGACTCAGGGTCAAAGTTGAAGTTCTCAGTCATTTATTTCTAACTTTCTGCTATTTTATTTTGGCTGATACCTGTCCCCCTACATGTTCTCTTTTTTTGTCTTGGTCTTGTACTAGTTGTAGGTCTGGGTGACCTACTGTGACCTACAGACGAGTTCTACAATGGCACAGAAACGTGTTAATTTGACTCTGAAACCATCCATGTGCCCCAGGGATAGAAACCCTGAGTCAACATTGAACATGCCATCTCAAAGCAGCAGCAAATTTTGGAAATATCTACAATATTACATGATTGTCGTACAATTGAGTTTTCATGCTTCTCAGTTTTTCTTCCTTCTTTCCATTTTCACTAAACAATGGCATAAGTATCAGATTTATTAAAGAGTAACCTATTAAAGAATGCAGATGATGCATGAATGTAGCAGTGGCGAGTAACTCGCCAGTGCTAAATTCAACCATCATGCCAACCCTACAGGGTTGATACCTTTCCGAAGGGTCGGTATGATACACCAATGCTGCATTGGTGTATGATACCGACCAATGTCATGTTTTAACGACATGCGTCTTTAAAGGTTTAAAGAGTGAGCGCTAACATATGAGAACACTTACTAGGTTGTTTGGTGAGGCCCTTTATGAAGCTGTTGAAGTAGTCTCGTGCCTCGTCTGTCAGAGCCACCAGTGAGTTAGCGAGGCAGTGGTCCTCCCGGGCGTACCGTACCACGTTAGACAACCCGACCACCGACACCCGGTCTGTCTCGGACAGAGACTCCAGCACGTGCAGCGCGATGGCCTTAGCCGTCTCCAGCTGCGTGCTGCTTAATGAGTTACCGTGGTCGATCATCAGCACGATGTTCTTACGGCCCGGAGACACGCTACGCACAAACAGCTCTCTGAGGGAGGAAGAGGAAAATATGTTTATTCATTAATTTGTTCTGTTATGAATTTGGAAAGAGGGAGAAGTGACATTAGTTTATTTACGAGGCCAAATATTTGATACTAAATACGGCAATTTGTTCGCTTTTTAACCGATTTTTAACAACAAAAAATCTAGAAAAAAGGTTTTCCCAAAATCACAATTTTCATGATCATGCACGCGGTGATGAGAACAACTTTTTTTTGAGTGGCCTTAATTTGTTCTCAACCCCTTACGCCGTTACGGTCAGCATGTTTCATAAAAGCAGCCCTGGTTTGTAACTCACCATTATGCCACATTATGCCGACAGAAGGGTATACTGCATTTAAGCACTTTGCTGCTGTTAAGGCCAATAAAAAAAAAGTTGTGTTAAGGTATCCCCAGCGACCCTATTTTTGATTACGAAAACCGGAGGAATTTTGTCTCCAAATACTTAAAATAATTTGTTAAAACAAAAGAAAATCGACCTACCTACCCCATTTTTTTGGCCCATGTTACCTGAACACAACTATTATTTTTTTTTGGCCTAAAGGGTTGACCTACCTGTGCCTTGAGTCGTGCATGTTGCGACACTGTTTGTAAGTCATGTCTGAGAACTTGTGAGCCGGGTACTCGTTATGGATCCCCGCCATGGTGATGAAGTACTGCCACTTCACGGACGGAATGTACTTCATGTTGGACTGGAACACTGCGGGAACAAGCAGCATTAGGGTATTTGGTATTGGTGTCAAAAAACAAATCGTTTTTTATTTTTATTTTTAGACACGTACAGAGACTGAAATACTACCCATTTCTCTAAGGAATGCTTGATGGGTTTAAGGATTGGTTTAAGGGTGGGTCTAGCCTGAAATAATACTGACAATTGATAAATATCATATGCCATCAGATTAACACGGCTAAAAGGCAACATATGTCTTCATGCCATCAATGCAGCCCTGGCGAGTAACTCGCCGGTGCTCCATTGGTGCATCATGATGACCCTTCAGATGTGTATCAACAATGTAGGGTCAGCCTGATGCAGTAAAGCAGCACTGCTGAGTTACGCATTATGCCATCCTTAAAGGGTTAAATTACCATATTCGAAGTAATAAGCGCCCTCCCCCTAATAAGCGCCCCCCTCCCTTTTTCAGATTTTTTCCAGATTTTTTTTTTCACATTTTTTATGTGTGAGATGGAGCACCTGTGCAGGTGTTAAGGCCAAGCCAAGTGTAAAGTCGTAGGGGTATGCAGAGGCCAATAATCTGTATTTGACTATTTTTTCCAGGGATTTGACAGCCATGGGGGGCACTTATTAGAATGAATATTTGAGGTTGATTTTTTCCCTCAAAATAATTTTTAAGCGCCCAGGGCACAAGCTTTATGTCGAATACAGTAATTTGAATTTAAGGCCACACAAAAAAAAAAGTTGGTCAATGGATTTCACTTTTCAAAAAATGGTGCGAGTGAGCGAATTTTTTTTTGTCAATGGATTTTGTCGGTGGAAAACTGGAGCGAGCGACAATTTTTTTATTTTTTTTTAACCAGCCTCCGACAAAAGTTCTTAGTGGACCCCTAACATAAAAATTTATTGGCTGATCTGGGGGAATTACTGGAAGAAAATTTGAAAAAAAAAATTGAAAAAAAAATTCCGAAAATAAGGTGCGCGAAATCCATTGACCCAGCTTTTTTTTTTGGTGTGGCCTAATTAATGAACTTACTGTCGGTGAGGTTCCTGCCGGGGTTGAAGGCGTTGGAGGGCACCCCAGGAGGCAGCAGGTCACACGTGGCACGCTTCGTGATGTACAACTCGTAGTCCGCGTCCCACCTACAACACACATAGGGCAATGTGTTAAATAGACACCAATTTGTAATATACATCAACTTAGGTCAAGCCAAAAGAGACAATGTTGGTGTAAAGATTCTTTGCATCATATTCTTAAAAGAGGAAAATTTTGTTCCATTTGGGAAAAGACATTGTTAATGAATTTTGCCCTTTCCTTTTCGGATGGTTTCTACTTTGTGACATTCATGCATGATACCGAAAATTTGGGGGTGTATCAACCCCATTCGGCCCTGGCGAGTAACTCGCCAATGCTGCATTCAATCATCATGCCGACGCTACGGGGTTGAGACACTCCCGAACTGTGGGTATGATGCACCAATGCAGCACTGGTTACTCGCCGGGGCAGCATTGGTGCATCATGACAGCAAATGTCATTTTTTAGCGAGATGCTGTCTTTAAAGGGTTAAAGTGTTAATCTCTATTCCTACGTGAGTGCGGTGGTGGGCAGGGAGCAGCAGCCCCACTGGTGGGTCATGGGTTGTTAGTTACTATAATTTAATCCACGGTGAACGGCTAAGACAAAGGATTTGCACCTTGGTTATTTCGCATACCCGAGGGTTAAATCAGGTAGATGACACCTGGCCAGGGTTGTTCCACATACCCACTGCCCACTGGTCAGCGACTCGGTGTATAACACCTCGTCTCGACCTGGTGGGGCAGTGGGTATATGGAACAACCCTGACCAGGTGTCGTCTATCTAACACATATACATGAGTTCTGTCTCTATACATACGTGAGTGCGGTGGTGGGCAGGGAGCAGCAGTCCCACTGGTGGGTCATGGGTTGCTGGTTGTGACGGCTGTACAGGTTCTGTACCGTCAGCTTCATCGTGTTCAGAAACTGCAAGTAGTGCTCGATCTTGCTTTCTGTAGCCTTCGCAATCTGGGAACAAGAAAACAATCAAAATTGTCATTACAGATTGTACAGTTTATGGAATAGTGGAAAAATGAAGATATTAAATTCTCGTGTATAAATCAAAACCTACAAACCACACAGGGGGTCTGAAAATTGCAAAAAAAATATACAATTTTTTTTTTTTAATTTAATTTATTACTGATATATTATACCTTTGTGATGGGCGCACACTATACAGGCATGTTTGATATTAAATCAACAGAGAGCCTGAGACTTGCGTACAAGCCGCGACTTATAGGCATGAATTTACTGTATAGCCTAATTTGATTGAAATAATCAGTCAAACCTAAAATAGTTTCTTGAAGCATCTTTTTGAGGCATTTAAGGATTAGATGGGAAAATGTTTTTTAAAAGTCCACTTTTTCAGATCCTAGTCCAAGAAGTGTTACATGAACATGCATTATTATATTTAGGTTACATCAAAACTCTTACCTCGTGCAACTTTTCTGACATATCTGGTGTAACTTCTTCAAACTGCATAGAATCAAATATTCTCTGAAATGGGACAAAGAGGACAGTCAATGAATATATTCTATACAATGGACAAAAAGACTCCACGACAAGGCCAAGAAAAACGATTTGTTGTGTTCCTGTAACATGGCCATAAAGAAAGTACATTTTGTAGATATTTCGTCATATTTAGGCCCCAAAAACACTTTTACCCAATCGCAATATTTTTTAGGCTAAATCACTTTGACACATAGTATGAGGATAGCACCGCCAAAGTGTGAGACATTGTGGCTTGACCCTCAAAACATTATGCAGAGGGGATCCATGTACATCATCTTAGTGAGACATTTATGAGTTGACACGAGAGGTGTGGATTAGATTAACAACCCAGAGCCATGTCGGCTTAAACGCTTCATGATAAAGCGTAATAAACAATAACTCGGCGCCATTTGACGAGATTAGCGCTTGTCATTAGCGCTCGCTGCGTGTTGATGAGATGTATTAAGGCCTTCACTGTCTCCATAACTGAGTATTAGCACCCACCTCACACCACAACCCCCCCCCCCCCCCCGCCGCACACACACACACAGTACCCACCACACACTCCCCAGTCAACACTGCTCCGTCCCCTCTGCTGAGCATGGTATGGGAGCAGAGCTTATCTTCACTTGCTACCTATTTGCGCCAGATTGGTGGCGCAAATGGGTGTGTATTGGTCGATACCCGGTACACATCCAAGTACGGAGAGATTCTAATCTTGATCAAAGGGGTAATTAAATAAGCTGGGGCCTACTGTGTGATTAACACCTATAGTTGACAGAGGTAGGTAAAAGATGTGTATTGGAATAGGAAAACAGCCTGCTCCCAGGCTATCCAACTGGTTAGTAGAGCCGCTGGCCGAGGCTGTACACTCCCCCCCTCCCCCCGCGCGCGGTGCTGGCACGCACGACAGGTAGCCCGGGGGCATGTAGACACTGGTAACGGAGTTGGGCTCGTGCCTTAAGACATTGTCATATCTGATATAATGTATTCAGTCCTGGGGAGGATCCAGTCAGCGTGTAACTTACTGTAAGACTCTCATGTTGTATTTGGAAAGGCCCAGGTGGAGGGGCGTGGCAAGAAGTTTCAAAGTAGGGGGCAGTAAAGGGTATTTTGACCATTTTTGACCCCTTTTTACTTGACCTTTTAAGTTTGAACTTTTTTGGGGTTGGTAAAAAGTGTCCCCTTGCCCCTTGCCACGCCCCTGTAAATGTAGCATCACCCTTTTAGGGCCGAATATTACTTTAAAGCACCACCCGTGTGTCCTTGGGCCTAAAAAAAAAAAGTTGTGTTCTGGTAACATGGCCAAAAATAAAGAGGGTCCTGCGACAATGTTCAGGGTTCCCATAAAAAAAATCAGATTGAATTCCATGACATTTCCATGACATTCCATGACAAAATCTCAATTTTCCATGACATTTTTGCGGAGGTCGGGGACTTGGCCCCCGAGAAAATTTCAAAAATTTAGATAGCAAAAGGTACATTCTAGGAGATTTTGTAATATTAATTCCATTTTTTTCTAATTCCATGACATTCCATGACACACAGCAATTTTTTACAAAATTCCATGACATTCCATGACTTTCCAGACAACTTTCAAATTTCATGACATTCCATGACATTCCATGACACGTGGGAACCCTGATGTTGTCACGAGGGGCGTGCGGCGTGCGAGTAAAATCGCAGAAATCTTTGATTTTTGCGAATATACTCACAAGCCTTGCCCATACGAGCGGATTCGCGGGAGACTCGTGGCAGTGGATCACCGCCTATTGGCCAATGGGATCGGCTGAGCGAGCTTGTCGATCGGATCTGGCCTGTTTGTGGTGGGCTTAAAGGCGACTGCAGATAGACCCGATCCGATCATTGTGTTTGATTGTCCCGACTCGATCAGGAGAATGTCGCCGCCAACAAGTCTTGTGTCCCTAGAATCTAGGGACACAAGACTTGTCGGCGGCGACATTCTCCTCGATTTGTATCTAGGCTAGATACCGATCGAGTGCGGTGGTGTTAAAGCCACAGACCTCATTTGAATGAACCTGTGATGCGCACAGATTGTTTCTTTAAGGACGGTACCGATGGAGTCAGTCAAAGCGGTCGGCCACTGGGTGTGAGACTGACTGACAGATAGACAACCTGGAAGACTGAAGGCAGTAGCCGTAGGCTACGGGGTATTTAAACTTATTAAAGTTATGGGTTTATCATTATGTGTATTGTGCGGGTATTGTGATTAGATCATGTGTATTGTAACATTAAACACTTTAAAACCACCCCCTGTACTTACCTGCATACTTAACACGCCCATCTCTGTGTTGCTCAGAGACCTGAGAGTAGAGCCCAGCCTCTTGGCCTCCTCCCCTATCCGGATCCCACCAATGTTCCTGGGATCCACTTCTTGTTGGGAAGTGTCGTAAACTCCGTCTGCATCCCCGTCCTCTCCTGCACTCAATCCGGACTCAAGTAGCCCGGGGTTGTTGAAGTTCAAGTGGACGCTGTACTGGTCCTCACCCTGCCCTGTCTGGTGGGGGCCTTGTTGGGCAGATCCAAGGAGAAGTGGGCAAACCAACAACAAGAGAAAGACCACCCAAGCACAATAATACGAGGGCGCCATATTGGAGAGAGGGGGACAGTGTCAGTGCCCCCAAAACACCACAAACAAAACGGGCGCTAACAAACTTGCCGAGTATCCACGAGTCTTAGAAGTGATGCGCCTCCATTGGGCACCAAATGACAGTGCATATTTCCTGTGGTGTATTCCGTGTGTTGCAGGGGCGTTGTTGTGGTTACATTATTAGAGATTTGGAGTTAAAGTCGGGGGTAAGATCCAAAGCTGCATCGCCCCAGGCATGAATGCGGCATGAATAGCAGTGCATACAGAGCCAGCCGCTGAATACGACAATTGCCTTTAGTTACGCATCTGACCTAGTTTTTCAAGAAGTACATGATTTTCTAATACATTTTCTATTTGTCATTCAATGTGAAACGAACATTTTAATGAATTTTACTTAGAAAACCCGTGCCTGAATTCAGGATCACTTTTTAATAGGAAACTAACTTCCCAAATGTGAGCTGAAGGTCTCAAAGATGGCGGTGGCAAGAGCACGAGCGGTTTGCTCTGCTTGTAAACAATGCAGTATTCTGCGGTTTTGTAACAGGACAGTTTGTAATAGTTCACAAATATTGTCTAGAGATGTCACTGGAAACAAGTGGAACAACGTCAACCCGCCTACGTTGGTGTCTATAGCTCGAAATATCCACACGGCCAAAGGTTAGTCCACCCAGCCTCGCCCTGCCCAGTAGCCTCTATTTAATTTTAAAGCAGCTCTGTGTACTCGGCCGATCCGCTACTAAACGGCAGCCAGTGAGAGCGCAGCCCGTGAGAGAGATGATACTTAATCTACCTGCCCAGTCTCTGACTCTGAGTCTGACTCCAGTCTCTGGCCTAGGGAGTGTTCTTTTATAAGTTACAGGGGGGAGGCGTAAAAATATCCGACCCCTCCCGAGGGGGGGGGCATAAAAAATTCTAAACCTCTTGAGGGGGGGGGGCACAAAAATTGAAGCCCCTTTTTAGCAAAAAAAACCCGCACGTTACTATACAGGTAGTTTAAAGGGGGGGCGAAAAATGTTCGCCGCCCTCGGCGAGGGGGGGAGGCATGGAACGCTCCACACGCTCTTCAGGGGGGGGGGGGGCTTAAAAAAATGTGGCCCCTCCGCGCGAAATCTCACCACCCCTCTGTAAATAATAAATGAACACTCCCCTAGACTAGACTAGTCAGGCCAAAAAAATAAAATAGTCGTGTTCAGGTAACATGGCCCAAAAATGGTAGGTCGATTTTTTTTATTTTTTTTTACCAAATTTTTTAAAGGATTTTGAGGCAGATTTCCTCCCGTTTTCGTATAATTTTTCGGGGAAAAAATATTTCAGGAAAAAAATGTATTTTTTTGTAGAAAAAATACAAAAATGCCTTCCAAAAATTTTTTAAAAAATAATAATAAATTTGGGTAGGGCCAAATAAATAGGGTCGCCAGGGATACCTGAACACAACCTCTTTCTTTTTTTTGGCCTCTTGAGTGTCTCACTCACTCTAGTTGGATCATTTCATTTCTGGCATGCCCATAGGCTCATATAGCAAATCAGAGATATGGATCCATGAGTAAATAGATTCGTTTTTGGTTTTTTTGATAAAATTCAAGATTATTTCACTTTGCCTGTTAGACCCATGCCTGCAGTTTCATTGAGAAATTCTTGGGGGATTTTTTTCAGTGTGGAAAATTGTAGAAAAATATGATTTTCTCATGAGGGCCTATTATGTATAGGCTATAGCGAAGTCTCGGATTTCTCCGTATGGGCAGCCATGTTAGTTCTGAGCTCGCAATGTATCGTGAGACTTGGGCAGTGACCAGACACTCACACACCATAGCTTCCAGGCAACAAGCTGCAGCACGAGAGCAGAGACAAGGTCTCACGAAATTGCTGGTGTCAGTGTAAACATTGCAGTTGCGGGAACAAGTCCACACCAGTTAGAGAGCTATACATAATGCACTCAAATGTGAATGCCCTCCAAAAGGCAAAGAAACCCTGTGGCAAAGCCTTTTTTTTAAATCTTTTCTTTGTGTTCCCTAAGTGTCAGGCTAATATCCTCATGAGTCATTAAGAAAAATTGTTGGTCATTCTAAAATAAGCTAGATTGTGTTGTATACCTTTAACGGCATAATTTTACTTGTCCATTGCAGGTCCGTGTTTAACTGGGGAATACGAGTGGCAGGATCCCAAATCGGAAGATGAAGTGTAAGTACATTTGTAGTTTATTTGAATCAGATTTGATTTTATCCTGGGACAATTTTTCAGTCTAGAGCTTATACAGTTATAGCTCTGGTCCCGATCTCCCTGCGTCATCCCAGTTGGCCTATGTGTGTATTTAACCCTGCAGTTCATTGTTCCTCTTTCAGTTTTTAAGGTTATGTGCAAACACAATATTAACTAACTAAATATTCTATCAACTTAGTGTTAACGGTGAATCCACCTACACGACAAACTGGACATACAGTGGTGTGGTTTCCGCGCCCCTCTTCTATTCTACTGGGAGATCAGTTAACAATGGGACCTATCAAATCCGTTCCCTACTTACCGACCTTCCAGCCATTAACAATAGCTGTACAGTCACTACCCTGCTACAGTTGTACTGTAGATTGTAATATTGAGTGATGGTGTATGAGCAGTTCTGTGACTGCAGAGGGGTTTTCGGCGACCTGGGCCGTTTTCCAGGCGACTTTTCGACCTGGGGCAATGATTTAAGCGACCTAGCGACTTTTGCACAAAATTGATTATAGGACAGAGGGTCTAAAAAAACGACCTTGCGACCTGGAGGTCTTAATTTCGGCGACTTGCCGACCTGAGGGGGGACCCCTCTGCACCCCCAGTTCTAGTAACTTCTACGACAAGCGGCAGAGGAGGGGCGACTAAGGGGGGCCACCCTCGGCCGGTGTCCATTATTTTGATGTTTAGACCAGAGGCCTTCGGCCTCTGGCGAGTGACATCGCTACTAGTCCGTGCCACTGACGCTAGGTGGTCTGGCTACCGTCAGTTCCAGCCTGCCGCGGCCATGTGCAATAGCCGGGAGTTCCCTGCTTTTCTGCTGGCTCAACTCGCTCCTTATGTAATAGAATAGAGATTGGCGGAAGTCACGTGATCAGACAGTTAGAGGAGGAATCTATTTATAGAAGGTCACGTGACAAATGACGTCAGACCACAAAATGGCGCTAGGCCTCCATAAACCTAAGAACAGGCGACACGGGAGCAATCTTTGTTTAGCTCGATAAACTACATCGCTACCCTCTTCTCTACTCCTCAGTCTCACCCTCATTTGTGACTGACCATAGCCCAGCCCCATGCCCAAATAAGGCAGACTGCACTAACCACTCAGTCTCACCCTCATGTGTGAGTGACCATAGCCCAGCCCATGCCCAAATAAGGCAGACTGGGTCATGAACGGACGTGCGGTGTACGTCTAATGAACGGCACATGGTGGGATGTCTGTCCGTTTGTCGCTGTTGGGCGCTATTCGCCAATCGGCGCAGAATGCCAATCTCCAGTGCGCTGTATACAAATAGGTGCGAGATTCTAATCAAGTTATTTGATATTGATTAAAATGACTTTGCCTATTCCGTTTTTTAGAAATGAATGAATACAATTCATTAATCTTTAGGGAACGGCCATTGAATTTCCGCACATTTTGGTTAGATTGATTAAGAAAGTTACAAATGAAACAGGTGCTCGCACATTCACTGATATTTGTATCCCGCGCAGATTGCCGTTCTGCGCGGCGCTGATCCGGCGCTATTTGTAAATGGCGCAGCGCAGAATGCCAATATTGGCGTTCTGCGCCGATTGGCGAATAGCGCCCAACATCGCCGACCATACGATCTAGGTCACACTACCCTCCGATGATCCGTTATAAGAGACTGTATTTAATAAGACTTGAATGAGGCTCCCCAGGTCTACCCCTCACATAACATTACCCTTAATGTGTCCTCTGACCCAGTTGTGGTCCTCCTTTTCACCATTGTTTCACCAAAACCCCAATCACAACACTAGCCCGCTGGTGTAGAGCCCCAAACTACCGACCACCAGCTGTCTGGGGCTCCCTTGGTAAGTGGATAACATTGATCCACACTGAATCTGGTAGTCGTAAGCCTGTGAGGGCCGACTGATTTATACCACCAGTGCAAAAATTCCCTACAATTGTAAGTAAATTGTCACTTCCTTTAAATCGATAAATACTTGTTCATCTTTTTTGTTTTGTCAATATAGAGAATATTTTCAGTATCTTCACTTGCTTTGAAACTATCTAAAATTGAAGTTTCCAATTGCAGGGTTAATATTGTATTCATCGCCAAAGACGGAACGCGACAAAACATCCGTGGGAAAGTTGGAGACAATGTTATGTATCTGGCACATCGATATGAGATACCACTAGAAGGTAAGTTATATTTTGACAAACAGCTCCAGCAATTTTGCTTCTTGGCCCAGACCCAGAAAAAAGTTGGTCAATGGATTTTACGTACCTTACTTTTGTAAAATTTAGATAAATGTTTGTCTCTGAGAACTACTGGTAATGTCGAGGGCAAATCCTTTTTTTAACAAAGGATTTCCTCGCTCCACTTTTTCAGATTCAAAATCCATTGACAAAAATTAATTCTTAGAAAATATTAACATCGAACCATATTAACCATATTAATAGCGAACCATACTGTAGTTGTTTTTGTGGCCTTATAAAGACTTGCTTTTGAAAATCGCAGTTTAAACTATATGCGACCTATCGTAAATTCCTGCGTGACCTAGTTTGAATAAAACTCTTGCACTCTTACTTAACGCCCAGGTGCGTGTGAGGCGTCACTGGCCTGCTCAACGTGCCACGTCTACGTCCAGTCCGACTTCTACGACAACCTGCCCGAGCCCGAGGAAGGGTGCGTTGTTTTAAAGTATTACCGTAAAACCCCGCCTGGAAGACGAATTATATTTTGGCGTTTTTATTTCTATAAGCCGAATTCTTTTCTTAAGTTGGAGGTTCGGCTTATCTATGGGTTTTCAATACATAAGTTTAAATAGAAAACGATTTTTAAACCTTTTTAATACAGGACGATTTTTTTTCTCAAATTGGGGGTTTGGCTTACCAGGGTTTTACGGTACCGTAGATTCTCGCGTAGAAGCCACGGCTAGTACATGAGTCAGATCGCCAGTGCGGCTTATAAGATCGGCCCAGAGTCGGGGTGCGGCTTATATGCAAGTTTTTCCTACTATAGTACAAAACTAAAGTCACCATAATCAGATCGCCAGTGCGGCCTATAGGATTGGCCCAAACGCTGGGGCGGCTTATAGGAATTTAGGCTTACACGCGAGAATTTATGGTAGTTTAAAAGCTGTCTTTTAGTTTAAAATTAGTGTACCAGAATTCACAGAAATACCAGTAACTGCACCTATTTTGGGTGTTTAGAAATAATGTGGTCTTTAGACATTATCGAAAATGTTAATTGAGCTGTTTTTTTGCGAAATAAGTGTTTATTTTGAATATTCTAACTTGATTTCCTTATGACAACCTAATGCACAGACCACATGAAAACATGTCTTCCGTCTGAAATATGGAAGAAATCAAACGGACAATAATTGACAAGTTTTATAAATATTGTTCCTCTTCTCCTTGTTTATTAGGGAAGAAGATATGTTGGATTTAGCCGTCTTCCTAAAGGACAACTCAAGACTAGGTAAGCAACAATAAAATGATCTGTAATATTACCCATATCCAAGATACCAAAATATTACCCGAAAAATACACCTCTTTCTCTACCTCCCGCCGACCAAAACAAGGCAGTACAATTTGTGCACTGCAAAAAGCATAATTAAATGAAAAATATACATTTATTAAAGATTATATAGCACCCTAGGTTAAAGAACATATATATATTTGACCGTATTTTTGGCACTGCCCATTCCTGTGCTACATTACTATGAATTGAAGATTGTCGACTTTTTTCAGGATGCCAAATCAAGTTAACCAAGGAGATGGAGGGGATGGAGCTGACGCTGCCGTCCGCCACACGTAACTTCTACGTGGACGGTCACGTGCCGGAGCCACACTGAGGTCAGACCGGGGTCAGGCCAAGGTCAGACCGGGGTCAAGCTGAGGTCAGACCGGGGTCAGGCCAAGGTCAGACCGGGGTCAGGCCAAGGTCAAGCTGAGGTCAGACAGGGGTCAGACCAAGGTCAAGCTGAGGTCAGACCAAGGTCAAACTGAGGTCAAACCGAGGTCAGACCAAGGTCAGACCGAGGTCAAACTGAGGTCAGACACGGAGGTTACCACTGTGATGTGAGCTACAAGTTATAATGCTGATCAATTTGCTGTACTAAACAAGAACAATAAGGCTGTGTCTCACGACCTTGAGCCAATGTTTTTGTCTCTGACCAGGTGCCGTCTCTGACCGGGTGCCGTCTCTGACCGGATGTCACTTTGGTAGTTTAGTTATGTTCTACCAACAGCAGGAGGCTAATGATAATTACATAAGAGCTGCCATAACGCTTTTACATATCCTTATATATATGAGTATAGGTTAACATTAAAAAAAACACGTTTATCTGACACCAGGTCAGAGACGGCACCCGGTCAGAGACGGCACCCGGTCAGAGACGGCACCTGGTCAGAGACGGCACCCGGTCAGAGACAAAAACATTGGCTCAAGGTCGTGAGACACAGCCATAAGAGAGCAGTCATTGTTTAACAACAGGGAGTTAAGATGGGGCCTTGTACGAAAATACATTACCCGACCCTGTTGTTAAATAATGATCAGCCCAATGAGAACTGTGCGGCTATTAATATATCGACAATATTTGTCAGGTTTGCTATTTTGTTTTCATGGCTTGTGAAATAGTATTATAAGTGGACAAGGTTGGGTGAAGTGATACAAACCATAATTGCAGAAACAAAGATGAATGCACTTAGGATAACATCGCTCAATAAAGCAAAGTTGCGTTCACGTTTGTTTGTTTTTTTCGAATGAATTTTTGGTTTCGATCTCTGAAACGATGTAAAATCCATTTATATAAGAATTGTTTAAAAAATATATATTCTTGAGTCGAGCTCCCGACTCTCAGGCCATGTGACCTGAATGCAACTTTGCTCAGGCGCCTGTAATTATTACAAAACTTGGTGGTGCCTGAGTGTGCCCAGTCCCACCAACTTGTTAGTCCAAGCAGCTGAACACGATCAAACATGGTACAGCAGGGTTATATTATTTGGATGATTATAACCGTTCATTTATTTGTGGTAATTGCATAATCGTGTGTCATCATTGTTGAATTAGCATTTAAACATTTGTTTGATCATGTATTACAGTGGAATCTCGTTATAAGGAGGACTGATATAAGGAACTCTCTGTCATAAGGAGCACATTTGTACAGCCAAAATTGTCCATTTTCCCTCTATTCAGTACTGGTTATAAGGAACATTGCTTATAAGAAGCAAATTTGCCTTGACAAAAGGCCCTCATGCTGACGAGATTTCACTGTAAATTGTTATCCAAGGCGGTGCCTATTGTGTACTGCTTTGTAAAGGGACACTCATTGAGAGGGAATATGGCACATTATGACATGTTTGTAGATACATGATGCATTATCTTGGGCAAGATGGCGCATTAGGAGATTCTTGTAGATAAATACTAATTAATTGTTAAATTAACATTTGTGTGATTATTTCTCGACCCTATGAGGGTAGCCGAGTGTGCTATACCAATTTGTCGTCATGATGCATGAATGCATTTGTCGCAAGTATGTTACCAATCTTGCATTTATCCAAGATACCGACCGTACGGGGTTGATGCACTCCCGAAGCGTGGTCACGAGTGCATCATGACGATGATTTGTTAACGTGTTATCGGCGTGGTGCCTCCAGTGCCTGCGTTAGTCCCAGGAGGGGGATGTGACGAGACATTCACGGCCAGTAACGGGGTTAGACGCCCCAATCATGTTTAATGTAAGATGCCAATTAAAGATGTGTTATGAGATAATAAAGAATGTACCTGATTTCAACCTTGTTTGACTTGCTGTTTATTTTACAATAACTAATGGAGAACTACAAGCTATAACACTATCAATGTGTCGGAGCAAGATATACATGACCCTACCCCTTTAATGGTGTTGTGTGATCATTGTAATCACCCACACAGCATTGACATGGATTTGAAGTCAGAATCGCAGGATTGTTGGACCAGTTTAAACCACTCCCCCAATCTGAATTGATGACAAAGAGGCGTAGGAAGCAAATCTTCATTGGGTGGCCCAGGGGGGGGGGGGGGGGCACTCCAACCAACTTAAAGCTTGACCGTCATGGTTCAAGGGAGGCCAAAAGCACCTTTGGATATAGTTCAGTTTTCATTCACAAGCTGGCTGCTTAGCTCTGTGGCGAAGGGTAGTTCTATGTTTACTCGTAGTGTGGGCCTTTTGGCTTTGTAGCATATTCATGTATGGGTTTTTCACTGAAAAACAAATACCTAGAGTACAGACTCGTCAAAATAATTTTGATCCCCCCCCCCTCATATCCACACCCCTGCCCTGGATAAATAGTCCCCAACCACATTTTAAACGTTTAACAAGCACAATTTAATCAAGAGCTGGGGACAATAGCGACGCCAATCATGTGAACGTGGCAAAAACTGAGCAAAAAACATAACTGAGCAAAAACAACATAATCAAGGGGTACTGAAAAGATTCCCTTTAATGAATTATGAGATTTAAAGAAATAACCCGAAAATGGTAGGTCTAACCCTTTCTCTGTGCATAAATATGTGTCTTAAATTAATCAAGTTAATGTTGAGAAAATCTTGATTTTTCAAGTACAATGTAATAGCCATAAAATGTACCCCTTTTCCTCCAAAATTGTCTAAAAAGCACCCCTTTTCAATTCAGGTAGGGGGTACAGGGGTGGGGGTAGAGGGCCCAAAACATACCCTTTCCCTTGGAATCGTGATCAAACATAGTCAGTAATGCTGAGGGAACGTGGTGAAACTGCCCAGATCTCTGAAACCAAAATTTGAGGCGGGAAAACGGGTGGCGCCATCTCGTGAGTAGAATTGAAAACTAAGAAACGCCGCGCGGCGAACATTTGACGTGACAGCACGTTTTGCGCTTGCGCACTAAGGGCGCCTTTGAAAATGGGCGCCGAACTTTGTTTGGATGTCAACAATGCCTCAAAACCTTAAATATTACGGATTTACAGCGAATGGAAACCTTCTAAAATAATCAAGAATGTCACAGGCGTAGAATAACAAGGTAAGAATATATTACGACCAAAATATGGCTGGATTAATTGATGTTGCAAGTGAGAAGTTGCGGTGACCGGGCCGAGGTGTCAGTCGGCAAGTCGCCCACTCGGTTACCACTTGGACTTGTCTAAACTTGTCCAAAACACGGAGCTCAATGATCGGATTGTATATATGGCTGTCACTATATGTAAGTGAACCAACCTTGGATATACTGTCGCTAAGATCTTGGGGGAATTAAGGAAGTATGACGATCAATGCTCGGTAGGTGTTCTTTGTGTTAAAAATCGAGTTGTGACCAGTGTTTTTGTTCCCCTCCCGACTCGAACTCGAAGAGTGGGACCCCCGTCGACATGCCCAACCCCCTTTGAGTTTGACAACTCAACCTCTAACTTCTAAGTCAAGTCGGGCCGTAAAGTCAAAGGCTTTGTCTTTAAGTGTGAATACTTCCTCAAAGGTGAAGCCAAGGCCTTAAGAGTTAGTTTAGTTCATACATCATTTGTGTCAATACATTCGTTTTAAATGTCTGGAACTTCAAAAGTAAAAGAAACCACTGGCACGGGGAGTTATGGACGATTCGCACTACTGTCAGTTCGCCCTAGATGATTCGCACTACTTGCTGGACCATTCGCACTACCCCTAGGCAGGAGTAGGGGGCTGGATGATTCGCCCTACTGCTCCCGGGGGTGTGGGCCTCCACTCCCCGAGGGTGTGGGCCTCTACTCCCCGGGACACCTACACTATGAATCTGTTTGGATTTAATCGAAAAATCATCATTTTTTAAGTGTAGGGTCTTGTTATGGGGGGCTCTGCCCCCCAACCCCCGTCTTTTTTTTTTCTCTCTCTTCTTTTCCCTTCTATAAACTCTTTGAAACCTGACTAGTGCGAATCATCCAAAAAGTAGTGCGAATCGACTAGGGCGAATCATCTAGTAGTGCGAACAGACAGTAGTGCGAACTGACAGTAGTGCGAATCATCCATTTTCCGGCACGGGCACTGTAACAGTGTTACAGTGTTTAGTGAGTATCATTGTTGTCTGTATGCTTATGAGTGTAGATCTATGTGTATAAGTTATACTATAACTCTGATATTCATGTACCCGGTATATGTGTTGCATTGATTCATTGATTGGCTGATGTTGAAATCAAATAGCCCTATTAGATCTAGTATTAAATCATAGTGATCATCAAAAAAATTTTCACCCCCTCCTAGAGGGGTCGAAATTTTTTAGCCCCCCCCCCCCCCGGCAGGTCGAAAATCGCGTGCGTTCGCGCCCTTTGTAGCATAGTAACGCGCGGGCTTTTTCCCTCACAGGTTGAATTTTTTTGACCCCCCCCCCCCCGGTCAAGGGGTCCAAATTTTGTAACCCCCCCCCCCCCAAAATCCACCCCCCACTGTTGTTAAGAAATGAGCACTCCCCTACTATGTGCTAGGCCTATTGTGAACAGAGGGTTTGTCTTATATAACAGTTATAAAGTAATAAACCACTGGTGTACTATCATATCATCAACAAACAGGCACATGTCTGAGTGAATACAGAAAGCTAAGTGTCCAGAGATAAGCATGGAACCTTCTTTGGCCCTGTAAACCGTTTAGTACTTTGTCTGTAATGAGGCCCTGTAGTTCACCCACAGTCAAAACATGGGGATCTCTCACCAGCCCAGTATGGCAATACTGGGCTGGCTCGCTAGCTATGTACATGCTAGCAGCTACATAGTCTAGTCATACCCGGAGTCATACTAAGTTTATTATTGTACTAATTTGTAGTAGATGTTGTAATAGATGTTCTATTCAGACTATTAGTACTGCCACTACTGGAGCTAGACAATTAGTACAACCCTGTCAAACCTTGTTGTGATCATGCTTTTAAATATATGATATAGTCTTATCACCTGTCTTAGACTGGTCCAGTATTAGGCCAAACAAAAAAAAAAGTTGTGTTCAGGTAACCCGACCAACCCTATCATTTTGGCCCGACCCTAATCTTTTTAGATTTTTTTTTTAGACTTTTCCTGATCTAGGTTATCACCAAACGGGAAAGGACGTACCTAATAACCTTCAGCTATCCTAATTGCCATCCTTTGAAAGATTAAAAGGGAGGAAATCCTGTGTATGACAAAAACAGAACTGATAATGGCTTAATTGGACAGATATTGGTTCTACACTATCAAATAACCACTCTATAAAATGTGATTCTCCCATACCACCCATCTCAAGACCCTAAAAAAAAATCAAAAAAATCGACCGACCTACCCTAGATTTTTTGTCCATGTTACCTGAACACGGATTATTTTTTTGTTTGGCTTTACTAGTTAACCTCTTGTAGCTGAGGCCCCAAAAAAAAAAAGTGTTCAGGTATCCAGTGTTGCCGAAATGATGCCGGCACGCCGGCTTTTGCCGGCGTAGAATCTTAATGGCCAGCGTAGGGCCTTGAGACGCAGGCCAGAATGGCCTGCCATTATCTCAGCTTCCTAATGGTAAAAGAATTTTTCAAATCGGCCGATTATTAGCGAAGTTAGAGATTACCTTGATATTCAAAGATTTTGCCATGACTTTTGTAAGCTTACATGTAAGGCAACAACCAAAATATGTCATTATTAGTTCCCTGTCAGTTAAGAGAAAGTTTCTGCAAAATACCAAAGTACATTTGACCTGCGTCACAGGAAAATGGCCTGCGTAAGATCCCAAGACGCAGGCCACTTTGGCCTGCGTCCGGAAAAAGTTTTCGGCAACACTGGGTATCCCTAGCGACCCTATTTTTTGGCCGTAACCAGTTTGTTTATTTATTTATTTATTTATTTATTTGGAAGGCATTTTTGTGTTTTATCACCTTATTTTGATAACTTGGATTACGGGCTTTTGGCTCCAACTTTTTCGAAGGGCAGAGGGAAAAAAAAAAAAAAAGCTGCCCTATGGGAGGAGCCAGATCAAAAAATTTCCCGAAGGTCAGAGGAAGAAGAAAAAAAAAGGCATGCAAAACCTCATTTTTAGGGTAGTCTAAGGAAGATATGTTGAGAAATATCGCCAATCTGAAAGGCCTCATTCTACCTTTAACTGGTCAACATGTACTTTTCTTTTTTTTTAGGAAAATTCTCAAAAAAAATCTCGGAGTGCAAAATGCCAAAAATCTCGGCGGCGGATCTGTAATCCAAGTTATCAAAATAATAAGGCCCTACCAAAAACCTTTTTTTTTTAACTGAAATTTTTTCCCCGAAAATTATTTTTAAAACATGGGAGGAAATTTGTCTAGAAATCCTTAAAAAAATTTGGTTAAAAAAAAATTAAAATCGACCTACCTACCCTATATTTTTTTTGGCCATGTTACCTGAACACAACTTTTTTTTTTTTGGCCTGAACAAAAATATAGGCCTATCTAGCTCCGTCAGCAAATCAGCTGTAACACGAATTAAACATGGACCCATAAGGCATATCGCTGGTGATATTAAGTCAATTTACAGGGGTGTGAAATCTCCACGGAAACACGGAAATCCGCGTTTTTTATCTTCACAGGGACAGTTCCTGAGATTTGTCCAGATCCAATGAGAAATCATGAAATGTATTTCCCTTTATGTAGGGGGAGGGGGGGGGGGACTTTGAAGTATTGTCAAACCAGAACACCAAAATACATGAAATTTCACCATTATGCTTCTAGATTTTCAAAATTTGCTTGGGGGGGGGGGGGGCATGCCCCCTAACCCCTCAAGTAATGTAAAAGTATATAATTTGCAAGGGTTTGGAGTCACATCGTCACTTCCAGCAGCAGCTTCACCATTTGAGCGGTAAAATTGACTTACCTGGTCAGATCTGGATGTAGTAGCGGAGCACCAACAACCCCGTCCTTTCACCATCTTCAGAGGAAACCTTTTTTTTTTTTTTTTTCACGCCCCTGGTCAAATGCAAGTAGCTTGTACAGTACACATTACAATGCACAGTACACAGAGCCGGTGGTCAAGCACTATGATAATCAACCTTATCTGACCAATGGGCTTAGTTTTGAATAGGTGACTAAGGTCCTCTTTCATTTTCACTAATTCAGTGAGAAGATTCCTTCAAGTCCTTTTTTGATGATTTAAAGTTATTCTGGCAATGTTAGAAGTCTTATTTGGTTAACATTGTTAAGACAGTGTGTCGTGTATGCCATACAGTATGACTATTATTTTAAAATACACGACTGACTTCACACCCCTGCCTCAAGATGATAAACATCTAACAGCACACAGCCTCATGTGCTCCGCCTTTTAAAGCCAACTTTCAAAAGCGAATCTATCATCCACTCCTCGCATTTTAATACTCTACTGCAGTTTGTAGAATGACCATGTATAACAATTATTGTATTTAATCCCCGGACATTGGGCCCATGTTGTTGCTCCTTAATACCCGAGGTGTACACCTCCACAGTTGGCACATCTCACACAGCCTCACACAGTGACTCACACTGTGTCTCAACCAAGCTACCATTCAATCTGCAATCTATTGCATGTACATATATTGGGAAGGGCTCCCATTGCAGGGGGGAGGGGGGGGGGTCAGGGAACGTCAGGGGGAAGGTGGTCATGGAAAATATAATTAATAAATACCGTATTCGACGTAATAATTAAGTAGCGATACACTACAACTGCTGTGGAATACTACAAAACATTCTATAACGGATATGTATCTCCTCAGGATAATCAGAAATAAAATATCAATCAATCAAGTGCCCTGGGCGCTTATAAAATTATTTTTATGGTATTTTAAGTACTTTAATTATCTCCAAAATTGGGAAATTTGAGCCTTAGTTCTAGTCTAAAAATGCCCCAGAAAGGGGAGGGGCGCTTACTAGGGGGAGGGCACTTATTACGTTGAATACAGTATATGTAATAAGATACACGGAAATGTATCATTCACTTTCTATCCCCTCCTTTGTTAAGGATGCCCCTGTGCCACAATTTCATCAAACTCACACTTGTAAGCCTGTGTGCATCAAAAGGTTGTTGGCAACACTGACTGCTACACATGTACTTAATGCCACTACAGCGGGGCTTGTTGTGCATATTTATAGCTTTACATGTAGGGCCTACTTATACATCATATATCCTTAGCACAACCATAGCGTACTGATGTGGGGTGTAAAAAGGGGCTTCCAAACGCCAGTGCTTTATGTCAGGGGACCCCCAGAACGTACTGATGTGGGGTGTAAAAAGGGGCTTCCAAACGCCAGTGCTTTATGTCAGGGGACCCCCAGAACGTACTGATGTGGGGTGTAAAAAGGGCCTTCCAAATGCCAGGGTTCTGGAGATAAGAAAGCCCCAAACGCCAGTAGTTTTCACACATTTCAAGGATTTTAATGTAAGAAATAAGGTCAAAACTACACAAGATTATTACTTTTTCTTCTACAACATATATCTATGACAAAAGGTACCAAGACTACTGCCTTTCTGTACTACATAGCATTATGGGTTATCTATGATAATTAACCTTGAAAATGGCTTAGATCCTAATTATGCAATATTTCAAATATAATATCAAATTTAGTACTGCATCTTGTTATGATATAATATCTCAATTCAAATTATTTTGAGTTGTTAGTATGATGGAATACTTCAGGTTTAGCATCATGATATCATTTGATCGATTATACCATATGATATCATACATTTCATGCTAATTAGCATTTGTTCCCAATACACATTAGCAGGACTTGGCACTTCTGTCTGTGATATGCATCAGATGGAATTAAAACATTTTAATACGTTTTGGTACATTGTGGCAACCTGCTCCTATACTAGATATTTGTGCTCTTTCACTACAAATTGAAAGTAAAACGTTTTAGAACGTTATGGCAGAGCAATATCTACAGTTCTTTTATATCACAAATTGAAAGTAAAACGTTTTAGAACGTTATGGCAGAGCAATATCTACAGTTCTTTTATATCACAAATTGAAAGTAAAACGTTTTAGAACGTTATGGCAGAGCAATATCTACAATGCTCTTATACCACAAATTGAAAGTAAAACGTTTTAGAACGTTATGGCAGAGCAATATCTACAATGCTCTTATACCACAAATTGAAAGTAAAACGTTTTAGAACGTTATGGCAGAGCAATATCTACAATGCTCTTATACCACAAATTGAAAGTAAAACGTTTTAGAACGTTATGGCAGAGCAATATCTACAATGCTCTTATACCACAAATTGAAAGTAAAACGTTTTAGAACGTTATGGCAGAGCAATATCTACAATGCTCTTATACCACAAATTGAAAGTAAAACGTTTTAGAACGTTATGGCAGAGCAATATCTACAATGCTCTTATACCACAAATTGAAAGTAAAACGTTTTAGAACGTTATGGCAGAGCAATATCTACAATGCTCTTATACCACAAATTGAAAGTAAAACGTTTTAGAACGTTATGGCAGAGCAATATCTACAATGCTCTTATACCACAAATTGAAAGTAAAACGTTTTAGAACGTTATGGCAGAGCAATATCTACAATGCTCTTATACCACAAATTGAAAGTAAAACGTTTTAGAACGTTATGGCAGGATGATGTCTATAGTGCTTCATACTAAAACTTGCAAGTAAAACGCCTTAGAACGTTATGGCAGAGGGGTATCTACAGTGTCCCAAAACAGTCAGACGATGCTAATTAACCACATCTAATGAGCTGTGGTCCCATGTAATGCCGTAAAGCATGATATGGCCCCATCAAATAATATCTACAGTGATATGGGGTGGACCCCAGTAACGACATCTAAAATGATGTGGTTCCCAGTAACGACATCTACCATGATGTGGTCCCAAGTAACAACATCTAACATGATGGTACATATACATATGTACTTATCAGGATATTCAGAGGACAATTATCTTTTGTACAGAATACAGGATTTTGAGATTATGTTTATGTATTTGTCGGTCAGACTTCAGAAATGTTCAAAAACGTTATCAACAATTTTTTATGAAAAGTCACCCTTGGTGCACCTTCCCAGTAAACATACTTGCGTTACTTAACGTTTTAAGAACGTCATTTGTATGTCTGCATTACCAGATTACGTCATTTTACTATGTTCATAAACGTTGAAATGTAAGGGTTCTTTTACATTATTAAACCTAAATGAACGTTAATGATGTATGGGTTCGAATGCAAGGGGTTCTAACACTGAAAACAACGCACAAAACGTTTATTTTACTGGGTATTTTACATAAAACTCATTTACATTCATACATTTTTTACAGTTGGTTCTGCCGAGACTTGAACTTGGTTCCCTCTGATCGTGAGATAGCTGTCATATCGAGGGCCAGTGCCCTAACCATTGAGGGTACACATTCTCAGTCTACAATTGCCACCTCATTTCCAACTGTAGGATAGGGCCTGCAAACCGGACATATCTGAAGAGGAAGGGGATATGGGGGGGGGGGGATATGATATATCATTCAATAAGGCTGTCCTAGTTACTGGACATCGATTCTCTGTCTCTTTGTAGCTCTATAGTGATCGATGCCCAGTTTTATACTTCAGACCAGTGGCTCATTTTGGCTGTTTTTCGCCTCACAGATTGCTCCTAGCGCAAAATCCTGACTAGGTGTCAATATGTTCTCTATGCCAATGTGTAATATGAGGGTAGAAAACAGTGGAACCTCAGTTAGAAAAAATCCTACTGAACAGTTTTTGAGAAAATTAGGGTTTTGTTGCCCTTTTTTGCTGTTTTTAGTACATTTCCTACATAACCCGTGAACGTCAGCATTTCTCAATTTTCAGGTATTTAGAATTAGAATTTGACATTTTTTTATTCGCAGTAGGATTCCTGAATACCGAGCCATTCTAGAAAAGCTATTCTTTGGAAAAAATACTTAGTATTTCTTGATGATTTTCGTTGCACAAATTTAGGTTGTAATATAAAAACTGCATTGTCATCCAATCAAAGTGTTTATGCACTGTTGATGGTCACCCCCTCCCACCCTCTTCACTGTGCATTGAAGGAGAACAGGCAGGGGAGGTACACGTGTCTGTATATAGCAGTTGACCTGGGTGCTGGGTGCATTTTTAATTTATGGGGTGCCAACTGTTCATGAAAGAAAATTCAAATAGATTTTTTCTTTTTTTAGTATCAGATTAATGCAACTACTACGAATGAGTCGTGATAGCACTTAAAGCATTCTATTTGCATTAATATGAATGGTGGCCACCTTATGGGGTGCCAAATATTCATGAAAGAAAAATTGATAAGAATTTGTTTTTTATTAGCATTAAATTGATGCAACTACAATTCGAGATTGCATTTCAAGCATCGGGGCATTCAATGAATGGTAGTCATCTTAAATATATGGGGTGCCAACTGTTCATAAATAAAAAAAAGA
Source organism: Harmothoe impar (assembly GCA_947462335.1). Classification (NCBI taxonomy): domain Eukaryota; kingdom Metazoa; phylum Annelida; class Polychaeta; order Phyllodocida; family Polynoidae; genus Harmothoe; species Harmothoe impar. The sequence continues at coordinate 10,512,354 of OX381705.1, read as the reverse complement.
ATAGAATTAGTTTTTTTATTAGTATCAGATTAATGCAACTACAATTTGTGATTGCACTTAAAGCATTGTGGCATGCAATGACTGGTAGCCACCTTGAATGTATGGGGTGCTAACTGTTCATGAAAGAAAAAAAAGAAAGTTTTTTTTTTAAGAATCAAATTAATGCAACAGCAACTCAAGATTGCATTTAAGCATTATGGCATTCAATGATTGGTGGCCATCTTGAACCTATGGGGTGCCAACTCTTCATGAAAAAAACAACTAAATTGGATGTTTTTAACAGTTTAAAATTAATGCAACTACATTTCAAGATTGCATTTAAAGCATTGTGGCATTCAATGAATGGTGGCCATCCTAAACCTATGGGGTGCCAACTGTGTTTGAAAAAGGTATCAAAAAGAAAGGTTCTTATATAGATATCAAATTAATGCAACTACAATTCTTCATTGCACTGAAAGCATTGTGGCATTTAGTAAATGGTAGCCATCTTGAATGGGTTGAATGAAGGAAAAATCAAATAGGATTTGTTTTTTTGATAGTATCAAATTAATGCAACTACAAGTCAAGATTGCATTTCAAGCATCGGGACATTCAATAAGTGATAGCCATCTTGAATCTATGGGATGCCAACTGTTCATGAAAGAAAAATAGAATAGATTTTTTTCTATTAGTATCAAACTGCAATTCGAGATTACATTAAAAGCATGGTGGCATTCAATCAATGGTTGCAATCTTGAATTTCGAAATGAACATACACACAGACATATAGGCATGAACATGGTGTTCTCCTTCATATAGATATTCATGGATTTCTACTTCTAATAAATATAGCTTTCTGTTACATGGATGTCGATGTCCAGTTTTAGATATATATCCATATAGTGCATTGGAGTGCTATAATGTTGGACTGCTGTATATTAAAAGGAGACCTTGCCTGTGTGCAGATGATTCCGCATATAGTGAGCTTATTTAGAAATCAATAGAGAACTTTAGAAAACCGAACATAGCTCCTTAAATGTAAAAGTAAGTGTCTCTATGTGCATTAATGTGATAGTGGCAATGGTAAAAACTGATATAGTTGATATGGTTTTAAAACCAACACGGCCGAAGGCTGGTCAGCAGATCCACAGGGCCCATACGGACCGAACCTGACGTAAAAACCTACATTATGTCTATCTTTATGAGCTTCGTCTGGTTTGCTAAAGGTCCCCATTTAATTGGTGTGTGTGTGTTGAAAGGACAGTTGTCTCCATGGTTCACTCTGTAGAGCAGCAGTCTTGTAATCAGAAGGAACCGGGTTCAAGTTCTGTAGTGGCAGAACCCTGTGGAGGGAACATAATTTATGTCATAATGACAAATGAGAAAATCTCTACTCATATACAAATACGTTGGCGATGGAAAGGGTATATCTTTTCCTTCAGCACTAGCAATGTTAACTATCTGGATAGGAAAATGTGGGTTCAAGTCCTGTAATAAGGACGTAAATATATAAAATTATTAAGATCCTTAGCAATCTTGACGTAGCCTGTTCAATGTAGACATACCCTATGATTTACGCACTACTACATCTGCATTTAAATAACTATGTGGGGTTCGCTAAAGGTCCTATTAGCAGAATCGTTGCATTAACCCTCCCTTCCCTCATAAGCCCCTTCCTTTTCTAGACTCTGTCTACCTGTCTATGTGTCTATCTCACACACAATCATAATGTGAAATTCATGTGACAATTCTTTTGTGACATAAAGGAATCGCTGGTTACAGGATTCAAAACCACATGATCATATTTACATAACGTAATTTAACGTAGCATCATATTGTGAAATTCGATTAGATAACGTAGGTGCGTTTACTGGGTTATTGACACGTTATTAACTTCTAAGACTTTTATCAGTGTTGTCAGCTGGTGGCAGCAGGTGGGGGCCTGGGCCCGGGGCCATGAGGTCATGGGGGGACATGACAAATACTTGATAAATACTCTAAACATGTCAATGCCGAATGCTCCTCCCTTCTGATCCGTTCCCCTCCCCTCCCCTCCCCTCCCCTTCCCTCTCCTCCCCTCCCCTCCACTCTCAATGAGCAGCAAATATATTTGTGACCTTTTGGGAAGGCGATGGTTTAACCCTTTTTTTACCGGAAAAATACTGCACTGCTATATCTAATACTACGGTAGTAGTCGTAAGCCGGGGGGGGGGGGGGGGTAGAATGAGTATCAGTCTGTATCCAAAGGGCGTTGAGACGTGAGAGGATCGGGAGGCTTAGTAGGGTTACGAAAGTGGCTGCAGGGGGGGGGGGGGTTGAGGAAAATCCACTAACCCCCAAGTTGTTATTAATGACTTGTCCCCTGGAGTGTGGAGGTGAGCAGGTTGGGCAGGACCCAACTGGTCGTCCCGAGAGCTGCCTCTGGTACTCTGTAGACCTTTACATACCCCCCCCCCCACACACACACACACACACATACACACCTCCCTACTGTACCCGGGCTTAACCCTTTAAGGACAGACGTCACGAAAAGATGACATTTATCGTCATAATGCAGCCCCAACGAGTAACTCGCTGGTGCTGCATTGGTGTATCATACCCGACCCTTCGGGAGTGTCTCAACCCCATAGGGTCAGCATGATGCTGGAAGCACTGGCGAGATACTCGCCAGGGCTGCATTCATGCATCATGACGACCAAGGGCATAATGCATTATGCCGTCCTCAAAGGGTTAACTAAGGGGCAGGATTTAATCAGAACCTTCCCCACCCACACTGTTTGTACAGCTATAGACCAATGTTAGCAGTACTGGAGACCTAGACCTGGTAATATTAGTACAACTATAGACCTAAAATTAGCCCTTTGAGGACTGTATAGTGCTTGAATGGGTTATGCCCTTTATTGTGTGATGCATGAATGCAGCCATGGCGAGTAACTCGCCAGGGCTGCATTCATGCATCATGCCGACGCTATGGGGTTGAGACACTCATGAAGGGTCAGCAATGCAGCACCGGCGAGTTACTCGCCAGGGCTGCATTGGTGCATTATGATGACAAGTGCCATCTTTTAACAACAACTGTCCTTAAAGGGTTAGCACAACTCTAGACCCATACAGGTTACAGACCTAAGGTCTGAACCCTTCAGTAGTCCACCAAAGTGAAACCCCTCCCGGTGACACCCCTGTGTGCTGTGTGTAGTGTGTGGGTGATTATATCTGTCCAAGGGGCTGGAGGCATTTGGCTCTGTGTCAGACTTGGTGACTTGTCAATCACACAAAGAATGCAATTGATATTAAACCTGAAGCAATTGGGTTCTAATCCTTTCTATTCTGACCAATGTGAATAAAAATATCCATACCAGTATCAGATACTAGACCCTACTTTCCTGCAAGAACCTCCAGCTCATATATAGACAGAGGTCCACGATAATCTGTCTGAACGACAGGTTTCTCCACGAGTGGGACCTTGGGTCGTATCACACGAAGCGCAGCCGAGCGTGGTACAACCAAAGGTCTCACGAGTGGAGAAACAAGGAGTTCAGACTGATTTGAGTGGATCTCTGTGTTTGTTTCATGTGGATGTTGATCAATTCCATTTTAAAACGATATTTAAAGATTGGTTTCACAATTATACCGTGGAGAATGAGCACCAGTTTCTCCACAGGGGTGTGGGGAACGCCCGTTCTAGTACTTAAGCATAGTAACTTTGTTTCTGCACATGGAATAAATGGACTTAACACCATGAACCTTGAGGCATCAACCAGCTAACAAAAATTTTTTATTTTGCGTCAAAATTATGTTTTAAATTTTACATAACGTTATGTCATACTAAAGAGCCTTAGAAAAACGTTGACATATAACGTTATAAAATGGTGTATAACATTATTTGTTTACTGGGCAGGGCGTCCTTAAATGTGAACAGGTTCAAGTTGAACTGGTTCAATAGGCAGGCTAGCTATGCCATCAGAATGGAGTTAAATCTCACCACTAGCACCTAAACACATAGTAGACTAGAACAGTACTAGAATTGTGAGTGGGATACGCTCGGTGATTGTGCCACTTTAAACCCGCAGATCTTACTGCACGTCCAGTAACAGTCAGAGTGAAGTCGGGACAGGTACTCAGCCCTATATATTGGAGCGCTAGGGGTTTAACACATGAGGATAGGCGCTGTGTCCAGACGACCACATCGGTGTATCCATACTGCCTGATATCTATAAGTACTGTGTGTTGGTGGGGGTGGGGGGGATTACTGTTCTGGTCCGTACTTACACCGACTGATCTCTGGCTGACAGGCCCAAGTGTTCAGGTAACATGGCCCAAAAAAATTTGGGTAGGTAGGTCGATTTTTTTTTTACCATCGTTTTAAAATGATTTTGAGACAAATTTCCTCCCATTTTGGTATAATTTTTGGGGAAAAAAATATTTCAGGGAAAAAAATGTATTTTTTGGTAAAAAAAAACACACAAAAATGCCTTCCAAAAAAAAAAAAAAATTTGGCCAGGTCCAAAAAAATAGGGTCGCTAGGGATACCTGAACACAACTTCTTTTTTTTTGGCCTGACGGGCATACACACACGATACACGGGCATACAGGCAGCTAACTATTGTTGTATTAGGCACTCACACAGGTTGTGGTTTCCTCCTTTGCAGCAGAGCACCAGTGTTTTCAGATCGTGTACATCATTATTATCATGATACTAGTATATCATATGCGTACTGGGTTGAATCGATTGAGAGAGAATTGATATACAAAAAACAGTGTATCAGTATTAAGATCATGACATTTTCTAGAGACAGTGAAGTTACAAATAATCAATGCTCTTGTTCAAAATAAACGCACAGAGTTGTAAGTGGTCAGGAATTTATCTGAATATAGTTATTTCAAACTCCTCCCCCCTGTAAGTAAACCTAACATCGAGAGATGACCGGGTTACTTGATTACCCTTTCAAGGATTCTGTCAATACCTAGCTGATTTACATCTCTGAACACATGAGGAACAACAAAATGTATTGAAAATTAGAGCAATAATCATAGGCTACATTTCTCTGTGAAATGTAAAAAGTTTATGAAAAATCCCACAATAAAAAACAGTAGTAAAGGAGAAGTCAATCATAGGCTACATTTCTCGTTCAAACATCCAGCTTCAATCTTGGCATGGCTCATAAGAGAAGAGCTCAATTCGATTTTCTGAAGAACAGTCAAGGCTAACCTTAGGGAGTGCTCATTTTTTAACAACAGGGGGGGGGGTGGTGGATTTTGGGGGGGGGGTAAAAAATTTGGACCCCTTGACGGGGGGGGTAAAAAATTTGGACCCCTCTTGGGGGGGTCAAAAAAATTCAACCTGTTTTGAGGCAAAAAGCACGCGCGTTACTATGCTACAAAGGGGCGCGAATTCGACCTGCCGGGGGGGGGGGTAAAAAATGTCAACCCCTCTAGGGGGGGGGGTGAAAAAAATTTGTGCGCTCCGTGCAATATCGCACCGCCCCCTCCCCCCCGCCTGTTGTTAAAAAATGAGCACTCCCTTACTAAGAGGCCCTATCCTGAGGCCGGTGCCATATCCCGAATGTGGCCCCACCCAGTGGTGCAGGATAATCCCTGCCGGTATTTGGGTCAGTAGGCGGGAGTTAAAGGTGTCAGGGATTAGGATTCGGTCCTGGATTAGACTGCCTACATGCATTGCTGATTCATGCGTGTATTGTCAAAGTTTCTCTTGCTCTTTACAAGTTTAAACCACAGCAGAGGGCTAAGACAAAGCAGTTCACACCTTGGTTATGTAATAGATAGACAATGGTTATGAAAAGGTATGTAGAATTAACCACAGTTTTCTGGTGGGGGCCAGACGAGGGAGAAGCCCAAGTCGCCCTACCAGAAAGCTGTGGTTAATCTACATACCTTTTCATAACCATTGTCTATCTATTTTAAACCAGGGTATGCAATATAACCAAGGTGCGAACTCTATTGTTCTGCCCCACCGCCGTGGTTTAATTCTGTGTAGACACCCATAACCTTACAGCTGTGGTTTAAGGGTGCCAGCCAGTTTACTGTGGTTATTTTGAGGTAGCCTCACATAACCATAGTCTATCTATTACTTAGCTGAGGGAGTCCATGTTTAATTCCCATCACACACACAACCGAAAAAGCTTAACAACCTCAATCTTCATAATGCATTGGTCTTCATAATGCATGAACTGGCCAGTGCTGCATTCAAGCATCATGCGGGGTCAGCATGATGTATAGTGAGTTACTCGCCAGGACTGTATTGGTGCATTATGACAACAAATGTTATCCTAACAGTGTTGCTGAAATCACGCCGGCCCTTGCCGGCGTAGAATCTTAATGGCCTGCGGAGGCCCTCCAGACGCCGGCCATAATGGCTGGCCGTGATCTCAGCTTTCTAACAGTGAAATAATTTTTCAAATACTCCAATTAGTAGCGAAGTTAGAGCCAACTTAAGATGACATTGATATTCAAAGATGAAATTTGTAAGCTCACATATACGGAAACAACCAAAACATGTGATTATTAGTTTCCTATCAGTTAACAGAAACTTGCTGCAAAATGCCAAAGTACATTTGACCTGTGTGATGGGAAAATGGCCTGCGTAAGATCCCAAGACATAGGCCAAAGTGGCCTGCGCCCGGAAAAAGTTTTTGGCAATACTGTCCTAAAGTACTTAAAGGGTTAACTTCTGTGCCATAACTATTTGTCGACCAATTGAAAATACTGTAAAACCCCGCCTTTAAGACGGATTTATTTTGGGATTTATTTTTTCTACAAGACGGATTTTTCTCTATAGTTAGGGGGTCGTCTTAAAGGTGGGGTTTTTATACATTAGATTAAAGTGAAAACGATTTTCAAAGGTATTTTCTACAAGACGGATTTTTTTCCAAAGTTAGGCCGTTTTATTTTGATAACTTGGATTACGGATCCGCCTCCGAGATTTTTGGCATTTTGCAAAAAAAAAAAAAGTTTTTTTGTTTTTTTTTACCTTTCCCCTTCGAGATTTTTTTGAAAATTTTCCTTAAAAAAAAAAAAAGTACATGTTGACCAGTAAAATGTAAAATGAGGCCTTTCAGATTGGGGATATTACTCAATATATCTTCCTTAGATTACCAAAAAATGATGTTTTCCTCGTCTGCTGCAGGCGTGAATGGATGTGATGCGGCCGCACGGGCCGGGGAGGGACAGCTTTACCTCCAGTAGGGTCCACTTCCCACAACAAGCTCAGAAAAGGTGAGACAGTTAGATTATATTTGCCAAGGCATGGTAACTTAAAAATAAAAATAAAATAACGGTGATATTTCCTCTCAAGATAATAAAGATTTTAAAATAAATTATTTATACTGGTAATTAATTTGAATTGAAATAATAATGAGATTAATTTGAAGTAAAAAGATGACCAATAATAAAGAAATTTCCCACTGTTCTATCTATTAACTTCTTATTCTTTTGGTTTGGCCTAAATTAAGGGAGTGGTCATTATTTAACAACAGTGGGTTGGGGGTTAGATTTCCGCAGGAGTGTGAGAACAAATTTTAGACTCCCCCCACGGTGGTGAAAAAAATTGCGGCACCCCAAGAAGAATCAAAAAAAATTTGGACCCCCCCTTTTTTTTTTTAATATTAAGATAATGACGACTCCCTTACAATGTGTGTGTGTTTGTGTACCAGGCCGGGTGAGGAGAGACCCAAAATGCTGTCCTTCCCCTCCACGCGCTCAGTGCTGTGGGACCAGCGGCCGAAGGGGCAGCCCACTGTCATACACCTCACACAGTACCGGTAAGTGTTCAACAACAAGATATACCGTATTCCACGTAATAAGCGCACAGAAAATTATTTTAAACTGAAAAAACAAAAGCAAAATTTTGTTCTAATAAGTGTACACCCTCACATTCATTTTTGACCCAGGGTAACTGAGTAATACTAAACGACCCAACCAAGGTTTAAGACGTTTTTGTTACATGGGAGAAGTGCTCTCATTTAATGTCCATGTCCCACAGCCATTAAATAAGACCATGGAGAGACAGGCAAGATCGGGGGACAAATGTTTCCTTCGAAAAGAAATTTGAAATGTCTTTCCTTCTTGCTGTAATTGGCCTGCGATCTTTAGGTAGTGATTTCTCTCTTTTCCTTAAACTCCTAAGTATTCTTAAATTGCTACCCTCTAAATGAAAGGTACATAGGCTTTAATGTTAAAGCAAAGATAGAAATGACTACTTTTGCCAATCTGTCCCATATTTCTCTCTTCACACGCAGAAATGCCATCTTCTACACTGGAAATACCCTCTAACACACAATAAAAACCATCTAAAACGTTTAAATTAAATTTAAATGAAAGTTTGCAACACAGAGCATTGCTAGGCTGGACTACCTGCCCTGGCCAGTCCCACTGACGTTCTCACTGTAGGCCTCACCTCCCCCAACTGCAGGCATGGGGGCAGTGGTGTGTCACCGGCAAGGGAAGGAGGGGATGTGTATATTGAAGATGTGTATTCTTGGAATGTGTATTCCCTATACACGGCCAAACTGAGCCAGACACACATGACATCCAGTGTAGGCGGTATCAGGCATGCCAGTCTAGAGCATCACTTACATCACAAACAAATATTTTAGTTCCTATATCGACCGTACAGAAAAGGGTGGCGTCACCCCTACTTCTCGTACACTCCAAGAAGTCCACGATACAACACGAGAGTTGGCAGCAACAGCGTCAGGATAAAAGGAGAGTCCAGAGCAGTTCAAAACTGTACCACCCATATCGTCGCCGTTTATCGTCCGATCGACTGGCTTTTTGATAGGGACAGAAGGCGGTACATGCCCGCAGCCTGCAACCGTCGCCCACACCCACCTGCTCTCCCACACCCTGCTCACCCACACCCACCTGCTGGCCTTAAATGGAATAACATACATGTATGACACATGACTTTAGGGTACTTTTTAACAAGGAATTCATTTCTGATGCCAGAATGGACCAATGAATGATTATAACAGAATACTATATCTAAGTACATGATAAGCTACAGATTCAGCTTAGGGAGTGGTCATTTTTTAACAACAGGGGGGGGTCGGTGGATTTTCGCACGAGCGGGTCGAAATTTTTTTGGTCCCCCCCGCAGAAGGGGTCACAAATTTTTCAGTCCCCCGCCTAGGCAGGTTGAAAATGAGCGCGGCCGACCCCTTTGAGCTATAGTAACACAAGGGCTTTTTCGCTAAAAAGGGGTGTAATTTTTTTGGTCCCCCCCTCAAGAGGGGTCCAAATTTTTTTGGTCCCCCCCCTTCAAGGGGTCCAAATTTTTTTGGTTCCCCCCCCCAAATCCACCAACCCCCCCCTGTTGTTAAAAAATGACCACTCCCTTACCCTGAGTCATCTGTGAAGCCACTCACACGCTCAATCTTCCCGATTTGAATTTGATGTTGAAGTCCTTTATTCGACATAACCAGCACACAACGCACCTAACAAAGTAGTGTTTTACATGTTCCTATTAACTTAATAGCACATTTGGGCTAAAAATATGACACAATGACATTCTCCGAGTTTTACAACCTAAAATCAAAGAAATAAATTCTCAAGCCGAGTGGCAAATTTTTGATGAAGAAAAAAAAATTTGAAAAAATCTGAAATCTATCCTGATACCGTTCAGGAAACCTGCGGCACTTAAGTTTGGCATGATGCTTGAATGCAGGCCTTGTGAGTTAGTCAAACGTAAGATATGCATTCAAGCATCATGACAGTAGTTAGTAGGGAGTGACAATGGCATACTTTGGTTAAATGAAGAATTTTTAGATAGAACCACAATAGATATGGCTTTGATTCTTAGATGTATGAATTGGAAATATGTTAAGGTGTCTGAATATGCAATAAAAGTCAAAGTAATGGAAATATAAATGGAGTAGTTAGAAGGTGGTTATTGGAAGATTTTCCATGATGTTCACCTAGTGTCAGTGGATGGTGAAATGTTAAAAGAAGATGTATGGTTGGATTGGCTGAAAGGAATTACTTGATTCTTTGTGATAACATGCCTTATGTGAAGATACATGTGTATGTGAGATTTAAGGAGGATTGGAGATCAATTAAGGGAGTAATTAAAGACTCAATATTGTAGAGTGTGGAGAATCCAAGATGGCCGCCCTCAGTGCTGGGTGCCGGCACCCAACCGGTTGACCTACATCTGGTCTGGAGCGGTTGACCTACATTCCGTTTGAATGGTGTGGCTGGGTGACTTGAATTCAGTTGGGTTACCCTGCATAATCTGTTGGCATACATGTGACTTACAAAACAATGTTGAATGGAGTTTAACTGGGGGAGTAATTAAAGATTGAGTGTATGATACTTTTGTGTATGGAGGAGAATGCAACATGGCTGCCACCAGTGCTAGGTGCCGGCACCCCAACCAGTTGACCCACATCTGTTTCAAAACAGTTGGCCTATATTCCGTTTGAAAGATGTGGCTAAGTGAGTTTTAGTGGAAAGTCTGTTGGCATACTTGGAGCTTACAAAACAACAATGAAATAAAATTCAATTTAGTTACTTATTGAAGATAAGAAATATACGTTACTCCTTTCTATGGTAGAGAAACCAAGATGACAGTATCCAGGGGGAGTTGTTATGTCTGGTGGATTATTTAAATAATGGGGCAGACAACCACTGTACCTAGCTGACCTGTTGTCAGTTGAGCTTTGTGTGGGAAGTCAGTTGCCATGCTGTCATAGTTTGGTTAAGGGAAAGGTTTACAGATACTATGAATATGCTTTTGATCTTTGCATGTACTTGTTGGGGAGAAGTTAAGAAATCTGAAGATGCAATAACAGTTGAAGGAATTAAAGTATAAATGATGAAGTTGGGGTGTAGAGGTGGAATGATTTGGGGTAATTTTCAGCTATACTCTGTGGATAGTGAAATGATAAAACAAGAGCTAGCATTGGTTAGTTAAAGGGAATTACTGATTGCTTTAAGATATGTTTTCTGCTTTATGTCTAGATGCATAAGTATGTGACATTAAGGCTGATTGGAATCCAATTATGGGAGTAATTCAAGATTCAATGTATGCATTTCAATGTATGCTGTATAAGCATGTATTTGGCGTCCAAAACAATAATAGTTGAATAGAATTATATTTAGAAAGTTATTATATTATGTTGCTCCTATCTATAGTACAGAATCAAAGATGGCAGTACCCAGTTGCAGTTGTTATGTCTGGTGGATTATTCAAACAATGGGGCAGTCAACAACTGCACCTAGCTGACCTGTTGTCAGTTAAGTTTTGGCGGGAAGTCAGTTGACATGCTGTCATAGTTTGGTTAAAGAAGGGATTTAGAGACAAGTACAGTGAATATGTTTTTGATTGCTATGTATATATTTCTGATCAATTTTAAGCCTTAAGGTGTCTGAATATGTCATATAAGTTGAATCAAAAATATAAATAGTGTAGTTTGAGAGCGAAAGTGGGATGATTTTGGCTGACATTCCGCTAGTGTTAGTATATGCTGAAATGTTGAAACAAAAGAATAGGTCGAATGGAATTACTTATGATTTTGAGTTATGTTGCTTCATGTGCGTATACAAATGTATTTGAGAATCAAAGTTAATTCAAGTTCAATTAAGGGAGTAATTAGAAATTAAAGTATGATACTTATGTCTATGGTAGAGAATCCAAGATGGCTGCATGCAGTGCTGGGTGCCACCACCCCAACCTACATATAGGACTTACATATATTTTGGAGCAGTTGACCTACATTCTGTTTGAATGGTGTGACCGGGTGACCTTTAGTCAGTTAAGTTTTGGCTGGAATGATGGCATGTATGTTTGCAAAACAATTATGTACATGAATAGAATTCTATTAGGAAGTTGCTATGGATAGAGTATATGTTACCCTTATATATGGAACAGAACCCAGGGTGGAATTGACTAGTTGTAGTTGTTATGTCTGGTGGATTATTCAAACAATGGGGCCAACAACTAATGCACCTAGGTGACCTATTGTCAGTTGGGTTTTGGCGGCAAGTCAGTTGACATACTGTCATAGCTTAGTTATAGGAAGAATTTAGAAAGAACTAGAGAGACTATGGTTTCTATTGGTATGTGTTGGAAAAAAACTAATGGCAGCTGAATATGCAAGAATTAGAATATATATGCTATAGTTTGAGGCTAACATTTGGATGATTTTGGATAATTTTCATTTATTTGAATCTTTTTAAAATTTATTTGCATATTTCGATCTCAGCAGTTTCACAACACATAAATATAGCAATCAAAGCCACATTCACATTATTCGTCTCCTTCCCTTTACCAAACTATGATAGCATGACTTCCCACCAAAATTCAACAGACAACAAATCAACTAGGTGCATTGATTGTCTGCCCCATTATTTGAACAACCTAATTAGACATACCACCTACCACTAGCCACTGTCATCTCAGACTGTATACCCTAAACAAGACTGACATATATTTCATTATCACCTTACTGCCCAAAACTCAACTGAATGCAAATCACCCTATAAAACTGTTCAAACAAAATGTAAGTCAACTGTTCCAAAACAGATATGAGTCAGCTATTGGGGTGCTGGCACCTAGCCTTGGAGACAGCCATCTTGGATTCTCCATCATATAAACAATAGCATACACCTAATCTTGATTACTCCCTTAATTAGACTCCAACCAACTTTAATCCTCACAAACATATGTATGCATACATAAAGCACCATATCACAAATACATAATAAGTATATAAGTGTATTGTTAACTTCCCGCCCAAAACTCAACAGACTAAGTCAACTAGGTGCATTGATTCTCTGACCCATTGCTTAAACTTAATAACACACATAACACCTATCACTAGCCACTTCATCTTGGACTCTGTACCTTAGACAAGAGTGACATTTGCTCCACCTTTAGCAACTGCTCAAGACTCAACTGAATGCAGCTCATATGGTCAGACTAACAGAATGTAGGTAGTGGGTGTTATGTCTGGTGGTAAGTTCAAAACAATGGGGCAGTCAGCCAGTGCACCCAGTTGACCTGTTGTCAGTTGAGTTTTGGTGGGAAGTCAGTTGACATGTATGTAGTTTGAATTGTAGCTAGCAGGTTTGAATGCTGTTTGCAGGTTATATTCATTCAGAGAGAGAAATAGGCATATAGAGAGGTAGGCAGGTGGACAGGTAGGCATGTAGGTAGGCAGATAAACGGTAGGTATATAGAGAAATAGGAAGGTAGGCAGAGAGGGAGGTAGGCAGATAGAGAGAGGGGGGTAAGCAGATAAGGAGGTAGGTAGATAGAGAGAGGGAGGTAGGCAGATAGGGAGGTAGGCAGATAGAGAGAAAGACGGAGGCTGATAAAGAGATAGGAAGGGAGGCAGATACAAAGGTAGGCAGATAGGGAGGTAGGCAGGTAGAGAAATAGGCAGATAGAGAGGCATAAATGTAGGTAGAGGGGGATGTAGGCAGGTAGTGAGGTAGGTAGGCAAAGAGAGAGGGGGTAGGCAGATAAAGGGGTAGGAAGGTAGGCAGATAGGGAGGTATGCAGATACAGAGGTGTGCAGATAGAGAAAGGGAAGTAGGCTGATAAAGAGGCAGGAAGGGAGACAAATAGGGATGTAGGCATATATAAAGAAATGGGCAGATAGAAAGGAAGGCAGATAGGGAGGTAGCTAGTGAGAGGGGGAAAGTAGGTAGATAATTGCTGTAATTTCAGTTTTGAATCAAATGTTTTGCACTCTTGCTTCTCTCTTACCCCTTGCTTTACTGAAAAACATAAAGAGCTAGATGCATAGAGAGCTAAGTCAATTGATAAGTAGAAGCAGAACTAGGTATATGAGAGAGGTAGGAAGATAGAGAGGTAGCTAGATAGAGAGGTAAGCTGATAAAGAGGTTGGAAGAAAGGCAGATAGGCAGGTAGGCAGAGAGAGAGAAATAGGGAGATAGAGAGGTAGTCAGCTGGACAGGTAGGCAGATAGGAAGGTAGGCAGCTAAGTGGTAGGTATATAGAGAAATGGGGAGGTAAGAAAGTAGACAGATAGGGAGGTAGGCAGATAGAGAAGTAGGCAGATAGAGAGATAGGAATGTAGGCAGATATGGAGGAAGGTAGGCAGATGCGGAGGTAGGCAGATAGAGAGAGGGAGGTAAGCAGATAGGGAGGTAAGCATATAGAGAAATATGCAGATAGAGGGATAGAAAGGTAGACAGACAGGGATGTAGACAGGTAGGGAGGTAGGAAGAGAGAGGGGAGTGGGCAGATAAAGAGGTAGGATGGTAGGTATATAGGGAGGTATGCATATATAGATAAATAGGCAAATAGAAAGGTCTGGAGATAGGCAGGTAGGCAGATAGGGATGTAGCAGATAGAGAGGGAGGGAGGTAGGTAGAGATAGGAAGGTAGGCAGAGAGGGAGGTATGCATATAGATAAATAGGTAAAATAGAAAGGTAGGAAGATAGGCAGGTAGGCAGATAGGGAGGTGGCAGATAGAGGGGGGTATGTAAAGAGATAGAAAGGTAGGGAGATAGGGAGGTAGGCAGATAGACTGGTAGGAAGGTAGGCATAAAAAGGGAAATAGGTAGCTAGGGAGGTGTGCATATAGATCAATAGGCAAAGAGAAAGGTAGGAAGATAGGCAGGTAGGCAGATAGGGAGGTAGCAGATAGAGAGGGAGGTCGGTAGAGATAAGTAGGTAGGTAGATAGGGAGGTATGCATATAGATAAATAGGCAAATAGAAAGGTAGGAAGATAGGCAGGTAGCGGATAGAGGGGGAGGTATGTAAAGAGATAGGAAGGTAGGCAGATAGGGAGGTAGGCAGATAGAGAGAGGGAGGTAAGCAGATAGGGAAGTATGCAGATAGAGAGAAGGAGGTAGGCTGATAAAAAGGTAGATAGGGAGGTAGGCAGATAGGGGGTAGGAAGGTAGGCAGGTAGATCTAGGATTGGATAATGCATTGTGTTGACAAATGCTTTATAAATGAGTTTAATGCACTGCGATCAGGACTGCATTCAAGCACCATGATGATCAAGGATATGATGCATTAATGCATTATGCCATCCTTAAAGGGTTAAGATATTGTAACTGGGCATGAACACCACTTACACTTTCCACTAACAATGCTAATTGTCAAGCAGCCTCCATACTCCAACTGCCATTTTTAAGAAACTGTGTGGTTATAGTTCATTTGATCATAGGCACCCAGTTGAAAATACACCTCAAGCAGTATAGGTGGTTTGAAAGCTGTCACTGTTTGGGGACACAGTTACAGTTACGTCGATGTTAGGGGTCACGTAAAGTAAACTACCCTGCTGGGTCACATTTGTTTATCTGCAGGGACAGAGCGGTTATTTTGATTTCCTGCACATGTGCGACCTGCTCACTGACTGAGGGTGTGGTATCAAAAACACAGGGATGGAGCCCTACATCTTTTGGTTTCCTCATAACAGACTCCTTTTCTATTGACTCTTAAGACATCCAAGCAAAAGGAGATACAGAATAATCTCTCCATAAGACATACTGCATATATATATTATAAACAGTATTGTAAAATCAGTTTTGTGCTGTAAGAAAGGTTTTCATGCAGAGAAATGAGAAGATAGGCAGACAGAGAGGGGTAGGCACATGTATAATGAGGTGAACATGTAGAGAGATATGCAGATAGGGAGTAGGCAGATAGAGAAATGGGCATATAGAGAGTTTGGAAGATGGCAGATAGAGAGGTATGCTGATAGAGAGGTAGGCAGATAGAGAATAGGAAGAGAAAGAGGTAGGAAGGTAGGCATATAGAGAAATAGACATATAGAGAGACAGGAAGATAGGCAGATAGGGAGTAGGCAGATAGAGAAATAGGCATAGAGAGAGGTAGGAAGATAGGCAGACAGGGATGTAGACAGGTAGGGAGGTAGGCAGATAGGTAGGAAGGTAGGCAGATAGGAAGGTATGCATATAGATAAATATGAAATAGGCAGATAGGGATGTAGGCAGATAGAGAGGGAGGTAGGTAGAGAGACAGGAAGGCAGGCAGATAGGGAGGTAGGCATATAGAGAAATAGGCATAGAGAGAGGTAGGAAGATAGGCAGACAGGGATGTAGACAGGTAGGGAGGTAGGCAGATAGGTAGGAAGGTAGGCAGATAGGGAGGTATGCATATAGATAAATAGGGAATAGGCAGATAGGAATGTAGGCAGCTGGAGAGGGAGGTAGGTAGAGAGGCAGGAAGGCAGGGAGGTAGGCATATAGAGAAATAGGCAGACAGATAGGTAGGAAGATAGGCATATAGAGAAATAGGCAGATAAATAGGTAGGAAGGTAGGCAGATAGAGCTAGGCAAATTATAAAGAGAGGGAGATATGCAGATAGAGAGGTATGCAGATAGGGAGGTAGGCATATAGAGAATTAGGCAGACAGAGAGGTAGGAAGGTAGGCAGATAGGGAGGTATGTAGATTGAGAATTATGCAGACACCATATAGAGAGGTATGAAGATAGGCAGATAGGGAGTAGGCAGATATAGAGAGGGAGGTAGGCAGATAGGGAGCTATCCAGTTAGAGAGGTAAGCATATAGAGAAATAGTCAGATAGAGAAATAGGCAGGTAGGCATATAGTGAGGTAGGCATATAGAGAAATAGGCAGGTAGACACAAAGAGAGGTAGGAAGAGGAACATATAGGAAGGTAGGCAGATTGAGAAATATGCAGATTGAGAGGTAGGAAGGTAGGCAGATAGGGAGCTAGGTAAATATAGAGAGGTAAGCAGATAGAGAGGTAGGCATTTAGGGAAATAGGCAGAGAGAGAAATAGACAGGTAGGCAAGTAGAGAGCTATGAAAGGGGGGGGATAGGGAGGTAGGCATATAGAAAGGGATGTAGGCAGATAGAGAGGCAGGAAGGGAGGCAGACAGGGAGGTAAGCAGATATGGAGCTAGGCAGATAGAGAAAGGGAGGTAGATAAAGAGGTAGGCAGGTAGGTAGATAGGGGGATGATCTCAGAATAAACAAATAGATCAGCAAAAAGAAAGATAGACAAATAGAAAGGTAGAAAGTAAATAGGGAGGCAGAAAGAGAGGTAGACAGATAGGGATGTAGGTGGAAACAGTGGATGACATATAGAAAACCTGAAGGGGACAGATGTAGCCAGATAAGGTGGTAGGCTGTCCAACTATAGGCAGATAGAGAGGTATGTAGATAGTAAGACAAGTCCATAGAGGTAGGCAGATAGTGAGGTAAGCATAGGGATATAGAGAGATGGGTTTGAAAGTGTTTGGGGACACTAAGTTTTCATGACATTTATGCACACAAACTGCCCATTTGGGACATGATGCTTATCTGCAGGGACTTACTGGATTTCCTGCACATGTGTGTCCTGTTTCTAGCTATTTTGAACACTAGTCAAAAGAATTTAAGTTTGCTTTTTTCTCAGTCATCTGACTAGGGATCTGGGTACCCATACTAGGGATGTAAATTCTTTTTAAAAAAAGAAAAAGTTCAATCCCTTACTAATTTTCTGATTTTCAAGTTCTATGCATTTCAACACATCCTGAACAACTCTTTCAAAAATCTATTTATTAAGGGAAATTAGAAGAGTACCAATATACTTAATT
Organism: Harmothoe impar; assembly: GCA_947462335.1. NCBI lineage: Eukaryota > Metazoa > Annelida > Polychaeta > Phyllodocida > Polynoidae > Harmothoe > Harmothoe impar. The sequence goes on along the minus strand of OX381705.1, from coordinate 10,494,808 downwards.
GACTGTAAAATGTTGGCCATGTTGAATTGATAACAGACATTTCCTCTGTCAATTTCTATTATTCACTGATGGAAGTTTCCATTGTGATGATTATAATGGGGTGGAGGGAGTTAAATGGAACAGCCCATTGAGACGAGGTAGTAAGGTGGGGGGGGGGAGATGCTCTTAACCTATGCACATGGGAGTTGAGCTCATAACACAGCTGGCATTTGAGAAGATCACGGACCTCTTAGAGTCTCATCACTTGTACCCTGGAGCAGACACTATACATGAATCACAGCTCTTGTTGATTGGATTAACATATTTACCGATTGCATCATTCAATTGTACTTGGAGCTAATTAGTCCTGAAACATAAATGGCTTTACTGATTGAACTACTTCTAACAATGGATGTAGACCAGACCAGTTTCTCAGTAGGACCTGTTGAGAATGGAGATCCAGTAAGTTGCGTCATTTTCAGTATATATAGGTAGAATATTAGAACACACATCCACATTAATCTGGGTATTTAAATATGTAACAGTTGAAAAATGTGTATATCATTATATCATTGATTCCCTACTAAACATTTATGTATTTGAATCACTTGAATATTTTCTCAAGTCTCCACCTGTGCATCTTGCTAAGGTGATGCATACTACAGAGGTGTTTCAATTTCCAATTCCAGAATAAGAAGTGCTTGCAGTATGGCAAGAGCTTCCCTACCACTGTGGGATGGAAAAGCATCAAGGCCGTTGCAATGGACATATTATATGAGTAGTAGGACTACCTCTCAATCACACTCACAATAATCAATTATTTCTGATGGGGTCATTCAGTAGATTTTTAGCTAAAGTTATCACCTACTGGAGAGGGGTGGTGGAAGCATTGGTGTAATCCACAACCACATCTGGCGGATTAAATAGACCATGACAAATTGAGAACACCAACCACATTTGGTATCAAGTACACTGCAAGGATGAATCAATACATCATTTCGATTAGTTTTGTCTGAGTGTAGTAAATTGGTTATTCAAACACGCTTGTTAACCCACATACAAACACACACCCTAGACAATAACTCTTCATGTTTCATAATAAGCACTCACCATTGTGTTAAGTAACCCAGAAGTGTGAGTTGTACGAACACATGCATCATATGTATATCATATGGACCATATTAGACACTGAATGTGTTCTAAAATGCCGGTCACAGAAGTCAGTGATGGTGATAAATGGTATAATGATTATTGATTATGGCTCAACGATTTGCATCTGGCTTGCCCTCCAGTGATATTGTTGCTGTCCGAAAATGAAAGAAAAACTATTTTGAACATCATAGGATAATGGGCGACTTTACAGGAGATGGAGAATTATTACTAATACTAGAAGATGCTACAGATGATGGTATGGATTGTTTGGAAGGAGATTACGTACCAGAAAATAATGTATTTTCTTATGATAATACTAAGTTGATCACATTTGTATTAAAGTCTGATCTGATGGATGAGGTAAAGTCAATATGGGATGGAGGAGAAATGAATATAATTTCTGAGGAATTATATCGATTTGCATCCAGTTTACATTCTATTACTTGTATGATGAATAGCAATGTAGATTATTTTGCTGTGGAATGGCATAATGATCAGAATGATACATCAAAGTCGATGTCATTGGTTTTACATGGCGGTGGGAATGTACACAACCCAGAGGATGGTTGTTTAGTAAATGTGATTGACACAAAAGAGTATGCTGAACTACTCCAAGCTGGAGAACACGCCAATTTAGAATCTTTTAAATGTCACTCAATTGAGTCAAAAAGTGATTTTAGAACCACTTTGAAACTTATGTGTGAATATTCTACCACATTCATGACTGATATGGAGTGGTTATGGGCGTTTCATGGGTGGAGTAAGTAACTAAACAGATGACCAGAGATACATCCTTCACTGCAATCCTATGACCTGATAATCTAGTATGTAGTGAAGTTGTTTATAACTATATAGCTACTTCAGTTTGACCCTTGTATAACTCTACACTTGCTGTGACTCTGGATACATATGTTGTATAGCTATAAAACTCAGACATCTTAGATTTAGTTCATAGCCTCCTCATCTGCACTGTGATTCACAATGGCGTCATCTGGTCCAGGTATTAACCTTACTATCAAGGTGTGGCCATGTGCAGAAAATGAACTCCATGCTGAAGAAATAAGGTTTGAATATAAACTATCTTCATCTCTTAGACTTCATATCGTACAAAAAGAAGGCAGTGGTGTGCATGTGATATTCAACAACAATGGAAGAGAGAATTATCTTTGTTTGGCCACATGGAAGGACTTAATCAACAAGTCTGAAGATATAGCTCGTTTGTATGAATGCTCTGCACATCTTTTTGAGAGAGTGAAACTGAAGAAGTACCATGTTGTTAAACTAGAGCAATCAACTGTTTACTTTATATCTCAAGTAAACAATGATAGATTTGCAATGTCTAAGGAAGAAATGGTTGTTTTCCTGGTCACTATGAAAGAAGCAGAGAGGATGCAAGCAGATGATTTCCTCAGCTTTGCTAAAGAAAGGGCAAAAGAAGAGGAATTAAGAAGAGCTAAAGCACAAAAAAATGAAGAAAATGTTAAGAAGAAATCAAAAGAAAAGTAAGTTTAACTACCAATTAAATATATACCTAACATATTGATATCAATATTATAGATATATATATATATTTACCTAGCATAGCCCTATGTATGTATGTATGTATGTATGTATGTATAAACCCTGGAGTAGGGAGCCATTTGGCGCCCTATGACATTCATATATTTAGTGTGGTTTATAACTAGTAATATATCATGTGTATTTGGATAGTTTTAATAGATGTCAAATATCAACAATAATAAATGTTTATCTATTTCAGATGATGTCATTGGGCTAACTGTTGGCTAAGTCACACACAAAGTGGTGTTGAACCTGATTTAAATCTGATGCATCAGAAACTACACGACTGAAATTGGACTGAAATTGAACTGTGGTGATGATGCAGCAAACACTCCTATAACATTGATAGTTGAGTGATATAACCAATTTAATCACAATTGACGTCATATATTAAATGCTGTCCAATCACTGGGTTGTTTTTTGTATTGTAATTTCTTTTATTTATCCTGGCAAGGATATATGACCTAGTAGGTTGTCTAACACAAACACCAGCAGTTTCCTGATGATTGGAGATAATAAAAGGCAATTAAGCCTTTGTCTTTAGTTGTATAGCAGGAAAATGCGCATTCAGGAGCATGTTCCTGCCATGTATACCTTACCTCGATTGTTGGATACTTAGATATTAAAGATCATGTATTTTGATTAAATTCATTGTGTTGTTGGAATCTTTATCACACATTACATGGTTGTGCATAGGATGGATTTGAGAAAGTAATGACCCAAGAATGTAAAAAGATGTCAAAGAAAGGAGAACAGGGGAATAACAACATTTCATTAATCTAGTAAAATCAGAGAAAACAAACTAGTGGTTTGTATTGAACTGTAGATGATACATTATTTATTACTCTGGAATCATCCCCACATCTATACATCTGGACTACATAAACAATAATCATTATCAATACCAATAAACATGTTAGATATAGAAGTGTCACACAGATACAATCTCAGCTAATTGACAGATTGATATGGACCAATTCCTCTTCTGGTATCCAGGTGTCATATTGGTCTGACCAGCCTAGCCAGCTGACTAGGACCTCCTGTCTCCTTTGATTCCCAAGTACTACGGTCCTCCACATCAGAATGTCTTCAACTTCATACACATTTTCTTCACTGATGACATCAGGTGTTGGGAGGGGACTCTCTGCTCTTGTAGACTCTACTTCTGGGCCTGTACTATTCTTTGGATTAGGATCATTCTGGAGTTGCAAGCGGGAAGCTGGTGGTATTTCTTTAATGCTGATTCTTGTCTCCTTTACATCATTAGGGATGTTCTGTCTCTCCGAACTGTGATGCATAAAATTTAAGCCGTGCACTGTCCCCTGTTTAGTAGATACAGAATTCCTCTGCAAGTTGGAAAGGTTTCTTACCTTGCTTGATGCATTGGAACAAAAAGAAGATAATTGGGTAGAACCCCCTTCTAGTTCAGGTGGTCTGGAGGCACCTTGCACTGTCACTGGTGCTACTGCCAGCTCCTCTCTCAATTCCCACAGTGCTTGTTGGAGCTCAGCATGGGATACTGTGTCTTCTATTCCCTTGCTTCCTTTGCTCTGATGCTTGATAGGGGTGCAGATCTTGTCAGGGAGGGGATATGCTTCAGGCATGGTCGACCTGTCTTCAATCCACTGGTGTTTCCCAGCTTCTTTAGACCTTTGGCAATGGTTGAGATGTCTCAATAAGTCAGATCGGCGAGCAGTGGAATAACCACACGCTTCTGGGCAGAGCCACCCCTCCTGAACACTGCCATGTATCAAAGAGATATGTCTTGTAAGACTATACTTTTTGGTGAAATACTTTGCGCAATCAGGACAGAAATACCTCTTTTTCGGCTTCATGGTGATCTGTTGCCTTGTTGTGTCTTCTCTGGTACTGTGTTCAGCTCTGTTGAGAATGTCTCTGGGCTCAGCTTATATTCCTCTGCATGCGGAGGTATGATGCAGAGGAGCAGTGTGGAGGGGGCATCTCACTTTCTATTCCTCCGCATGCGGAGATGTGGTGCAGAGGAGCCGGAGGAACAAATTTTAGCCCTGCACCTCTGCATCACATCTCCGCATGGGGAGGAATAGAAGGTGGGATGCCCCCTCCACACTGCTCCTCTGCATCATACCTCCGCATGCAGAGGAATATAAGCTGAGCCCAGAGACATTCTCAACAGAGCTGAACACAGTACCAGAGAAGACACAACAAGGCAACAGATCACCATGAAGCCGAAAAAGAGGTATTTCTGTCCTGATTGCGCAAAGTATTTCACCAAAAAGTATAGTCTTACAAGACATATCTCTTTGATACATGGCAGTGTTCAGGAGGGGTGGCTCTGCCCAGAAGCGTGTGGTTATTCCACTGCTCGCCGATCTGACTTATTGAGACATCTCAACCATTGCCAAAGGTCTAAAGAAGCTGGGAAACACCAGTGGATTGAAGACAGGTCGACCATGCCTGAAGCATATCCCCTCCCTGACAAGATCTGCACCCCTATCAAGCATCAGAGCAAAGGAAGCAAGGGAATAGAAGACACAGTATCCCATGCTGAGCTCCAACAAGCACTGTGGGAATTGAGAGAGGAGCTGGCAGTAGCACCAGTGACAGTGCAAGGTGCCTCCAGACCACCTGAACTAGAAGGGGGTTCTACCCAATTATCTTCTTTTTGTTCCAATGCATCAAGCAAGGTAAGAAACCTTTCCAACTTGCAGAGGAATTCTGTATCTACTAAACAGGGGACAGTGCACGGCTTAAATTTTATGCATCACAGTTCGGAGAGACAGAACATCCCTAATGATGTAAAGGAGACAAGAATCAGCATTAAAGAAATACCACCAGCTTCCCGCTTGCAACTCCAGAATGATCCTAATCCAAAGAATAGTACAGGCCCAGAAGTAGAGTCTACAAGAGCAGAGAGTCCCCTCCCAACACCTGATGTCATCAGTGAAGAAAATGTGTATGAAGTTGAAGACATTCTGATGTGGAGGACCGTAGTACTTGGGAATCAAAGGAGACAGGAGGTCCTAGTCAGCTGGCTAGGCTGGTCAGACCAATATGACACCTGGATACCAGAAGAGGAACTGGTCCATATCAATCTGTCAATTAGCTGAGATTGTATCTGTGTGACACTTCTATATCTAACATGTTTATTGGTATTGATAATGATTATTGTTTATGTAGTCCAGATGTATAGATGTGGGGATGATTCCAGAGTAATAAATAATGTATCATCTACAGTTCAATACAAACCACTAGTTTGTTTTCTCTGATTTTACTAGATTAATGAAATGTTGTTATTCCCCTGTTCTCCTTTCTTTGACATCTTTTTACATTCTTGGGTCATTACTTTCTCAAATCCATCCTATGCACAACCATGTAATGTGTGATAAAGATTCCAACAACACAATGAATTTAATCAAAATACATGATCTTTAATATCTAAGTATCCAACAATCGAGGTAAGGTATACATGGCAGGAACATGCTCCTGAATGCGCATTTTCCTGCTATACAACTAAAGACAAAGGCTTAATTGCCTTTTATTATCTCCAATCATCAGGAAACTGCTGGTGTTTGTGTTAGACAACCTACTAGGTCATATATCCTTGCCAGGATAAATAAAAGAAATTACAATACAAAAAACAACCCAGTGATTGGACAGCATTTAATATATGACGTCAATTGTGATTAAATTGGTTATATCACTCAACTATCAATGTTATAGGAGTGTTTGCTGCATCATCACCACAGTTCAATTTCAGTCCAATTTCAGTCGTGTAGTTTCTGATGCATCAGATTTAAATCAGGTTCAACACCACTTTGTGTGTGACTTAGCCAACAGTTAGCCCAATGACATCATCTGAAATAGATAAACATTTATTATTGTTGATATTTGACATCTATTAAAACTATCCAAATACACATGATATATTACTAGTTATAAACCACACTAAATATATGAATGTCATAGGGCGCCAAATGGCTCCCTACTCCAGGGTTTATACATACATACATACATACATACATACATAGGGCTATGCTAGGTAAATATATATATATATCTATAATATTGATATCAATATGTTAGGTATATATTTAATTGGTAGTTAAACTTACTTTTCTTTTGATTTCTTCTTAACATTTTCTTCATTTTTTTGTGCTTTAGCTCTTCTTAATTCCTCTTCTTTTGCCCTTTCTTTAGCAAAGCTGAGGAAATCATCTGCTTGCATCCTCTCTGCTTCTTTCATAGTGACCAGGAAAACAACCATTTCTTCCTTAGACATTGCAAATCTATCATTGTTTACTTGAGATATAAAGTAAACAGTTGATTGCTCTAGTTTAACAACATGGTACTTCTTCAGTTTCACTCTCTCAAAAAGATGTGCAGAGCATTCATACAAACAAGCTATATCTTCAGACTTGTTGATTAAGTCCTTCCATGTGGCCAAACAAAGATAATTCTCTCTTCCATTGTTGTTGAATATCACATGCACACCACTGCCTTCTTTTTGTACGATATGAAGTCTAAGAGATGAAGATAGTTTATATTCAAACCTTATTTCTTCAGCATGGAGTTCATTTTCTGCACATGGCCACACCTTGATAGTAAGGTTAATACCTGGACCAGATGACGCCATTGTGAATCACAGTGCAGATGAGGAGGCTATGAACTAAATCTAAGATGTCTGAGTTTTATAGCTATACAACATATGTATCCAGAGTCACAGCAAGTGTAGAGTTATACAAGGGTCAAACTGAAGTAGCTATATAGTTATAAACAACTTCACTACATACTAGATTATCAGGTCATAGGATTGCAGTGAAGGATGTATCTCTGGTCATCTGTTTAGTTACTTACTCCACCCATGAAACGCCCATAACCACTCCATATCAGTCATGAATGTGGTAGAATATTCACACATAAGTTTCAAAGTGGTTCTAAAATCACTTTTTGACTCAATTGAGTGACATTTAAAAGATTCTAAATTGGCGTGTTCTCCAGCTTGGAGTAGTTCAGCATACTCTTTTGTGTCAATCACATTTACTAAACAACCATCCTCTGGGTTGTGTACATTCCCACCGCCATGTAAAACCAATGACATCGACTTTGATGTATCATTCTGATCATTATGCCATTCCACAGCAAAATAATCTACATTGCTATTCATCATACAAGTAATAGAATGTAAACTGGATGCAAATCGATATAATTCCTCAGAAATTATATTCATTTCTCCTCCATCCCATATTGACTTTACCTCATCCATCAGATCAGACTTTAATACAAATGTGATCAACTTAGTATTATCATAAGAAAATACATTATTTTCTGGTACGTAATCTCCTTCCAAACAATCCATACCATCATCTGTAGCATCTTCTAGTATTAGTAATAATTCTCCATCTCCTGTAAAGTCGCCCATTATCCTATGATGTTCAAAATAGTTTTTCTTTCATTTTCGGACAGCAACAATATCACTGGAGGGCAAGCCAGATGCAAATCGTTGAGCCATAATCAATAATCATTATACCATTTATCACCATCACTGACTTCTGTGACCGGCATTTTAGAACACATTCAGTGTCTGATATGGTCCATATGATATACATATGATGCATGTGTTCGTACAACTCACACTTCTGGGTTACTTAACACAATGGTGAGTGCTTATTATGAAACATGAAGAGTTATTGTCTAGGGTGTGTGTTTGTATGTGGGTTAACAAGCGTGTTTGAATAACCAATTTACTACACTCAGACAAAACTAATCGAAATGATGTATTGATTCATCCTTGCAGTGTACTTGATACCAAATGTGGTTGGTGTTCTCAATTTGTCATGGTCTATTTAATCCGCCAGATGTGGTTGTGGATTACACCAATGCTTCCACCACCCCTCTCCAGTAGGTGATAACTTTAGCTAAAAATCTACTGAATGACCCCATCAGAAATAATTGATTATTGTGAGTGTGATTGAGAGGTAGTCCTACTACTCATATAATATGTCCATTGCAACGGCCTTGATGCTTTTCCATCCCACAGTGGTAGGGAAGCTCTTGCCATACTGCAAGCACTTCTTATTCTGGAATTGGAAATTGAAACACCTCTGTAGTATGCATCACCTTAGCAAGATGCACAGGTGGAGACTTGAGAAAATATTCAAGTGATTCAAATACATAAATGTTTAGTAGGGAATCAATGATATAATGATATACACATTTTTCAACTGTTACATATTTAAATACCCAGATTAATGTGGATGTGTGTTCTAATATTCTACCTATATATACTGAAAATGACGCAACTTACTGGATCTCCATTCTCAACAGGTCCTACTGAGAAACTGGTCTGGTCTACATCCATTGTTAGAAGTAGTTCAATCAGTAAAGCCATTTATGTTTCAGGACTAATTAGCTCCAAGTACAATTGAATGATGCAATCGGTAAATATGTTAATCCAATCAACAAGAGCTGTGATTCATGTATAGTGTCTGCTCCAGGGTACAAGTGATGAGACTCTAAGAGGTCCGTGATCTTCTCAAATGCCAGCTGTGTTATGAGCTCAACTCCCATGTGCATAGGTTAAGAGCATCTCCCCCCCCCCACCTTACTACCTCGTCTCAATGGGCTGTTCCATTTAACTCCCTCCACCCCATTATAATCATCACAATGGAAACTTCCATCAGTGAATAATAGAAATTGACAGAGGAAATGTCTGTTATCAATTCAACATGGCCAACATTTTACAGTCAATTAAGTATATTGGTACTCTTCTAATTTCCCTTAATAAATAGATTTTTGAAAGAGTTGTTCAGGATGTGTTGAAATGCATAGAACTTGAAAATCAGAAAATTAGTAAGGGATTGAACTTTTTCTTTTTTTAAAAAGAATTTACATCCCTAGTATGGGTACCCAGATCCCTAGTCAGATGACTGAGAAAAAAGCAAACTTAAATTCTTTTGACTAGTGTTCAAAATAGCTAGAAACAGGACACACATGTGCAGGAAATCCAGTAAGTCCCTGCAGATAAGCATCATGTCCCAAATGGGCAGTTTGTGTGCATAAATGTCATGAAAACTTAGTGTCCCCAAACACTTTCAAACCCATCTCTCTATATCCCTATGCTTACCTCACTATCTGCCTACCTCTATGGACTTGTCTTACTATCTACATACCTCTCTATCTGCCTATAGTTGGACAGCCTACCACCTTATCTGGCTACATCTGTCCCCTTCAGGTTTTCTATATGTCATCCACTGTTTCCACCTACATCCCTATCTGTCTACCTCTCTTTCTGCCTCCCTATTTACTTTCTACCTTTCTATTTGTCTATCTTTCTTTTTGCTGATCTATTTGTTTATTCTGAGATCATCCCCCTATCTACCTACCTGCCTACCTCTTTATCTACCTCCCTTTCTCTATCTGCCTAGCTCCATATCTGCTTACCTCCCTGTCTGCCTCCCTTCCTGCCTCTCTATCTGCCTACATCCCTTTCTATATGCCTACCTCCCTATCCCCCCCCTTTCATAGCTCTCTACTTGCCTACCTGTCTATTTCTCTCTCTGCCTATTTCCCTAAATGCCTACCTCTCTATCTGCTTACCTCTCTATATTTACCTAGCTCCCTATCTGCCTACCTTCCTACCTCTCAATCTGCATATTTCTCAATCTGCCTACCTTCCTATATGTTCCTCTTCCTACCTCTCTTTGTGTCTACCTGCCTATTTCTCTATATGCCTACCTCACTATATGCCTACCTGCCTATTTCTCTATCTGACTATTTCTCTATATGCTTACCTCTCTAACTGGATAGCTCCCTATCTGCCTACCTCCCTCTCTATATCTGCCTACTCCCTATCTGCCTATCTTCATACCTCTCTATATGGTGTCTGCATAATTCTCAATCTACATACCTCCCTATCTGCCTACCTTCCTACCTCTCTGTCTGCCTAATTCTCTATATGCCTACCTCCCTATCTGCATACCTCTCTATCTGCATATCTCCCTCTCTTTATAATTTGCCTAGCTCTATCTGCCTACCTTCCTACCTATTTATCTGCCTATTTCTCTATATGCCTATCTTCCTACCTATCTGTCTGCCTATTTCTCTATATGCCTACCTCCCTGCCTTCCTGCCTCTCTACCTACCTCCCTCTCCAGCTGCCTACATTCCTATCTGCCTATTCCCTATTTATCTATATGCATACCTCCCTATCTGCCTACCTTCCTACCTATCTGCCTACCTCCCTACCTGTCTACATCCCTGTCTGCCTATCTTCCTACCTCTCTCTATGCCTATTTCTCTATATGCCTACCTCCCTATCTGCCTGCCTTCCTGTCTCTCTACCTACCTCCCTCTCTATCTGCCTACATCCCTATCTGCCTATTTCATATTTATCTATATGCATACCTTCCTATCTGCCTACCTTCCTACCTATCTGCCTACCTCCCTACCTGTCTACATCCCTGTCTGCCTATCTTCCTACCTCTCTCTATGCCTATTTCTCTATCTGCCTACTCCCTATCTGCCTATCTTCCTGTCTCTCTATATGTCTATTTCTCTATATGCCTACCTTCCTACCTCTTTCTCTTCCTATTCTCTATCTGCCTACCTCTCTATCAGCATACCTCTCTATCTGCCATCTTCCAAACTCTCTATATGCCCATTTCTCTATCTGCCTACTCCCTATCTGCATATCTCTCTACATGTTCACCTCATTATACATGTGCCTACCCCTCTCTGTCTGCCTATCTTCTCATTTCTCTGCATGAAAACCTTTCTTACAGCACAAAACTGATTTTACAATACTGTTTATAATATATATATGCAGTATGTCTTATGGAGAGATTATTCTGTATCTCCTTTTGCTTGGATGTCTTAAGAGTCAATAGAAAAGGAGTCTGTTATGAGGAAACCAAAAGATGTAGGGCTCCATCCCTGTGTTTTTGATACCACACCCTCAGTCAGTGAGCAGGTCGCACATGTGCAGGAAATCAAAATAACCGCTCTGTCCCTGCAGATAAACAAATGTGACCCAGCAGGGTAGTTTACTTTACGTGACCCCTAACATCGACGTAACTGTAACTGTGTCCCCAAACAGTGACAGCTTTCAAACCACCTATACTGCTTGAGGTGTATTTTCAACTGGGTGCCTATGATCAAATGAACTATAACCACACAGTTTCTTAAAAATGGCAGTTGGAGTATGGAGGCTGCTTGACAATTAGCATTGTTAGTGGAAAGTGTAAGTGGTGTTCATGCCCAGTTACAATATCTTAACCCTTTAAGGATGGCATAATGCATTAATGCATCATATCCTTGATCATCATGGTGCTTGAATGCAGTCCTGATCGCAGTGCATTAAACTCATTTATAAAGCATTTGTCAACACAATGCATTATCCAATCCTAGATCTACCTGCCTACCTTCCTACCCCCTATCTGCCTACCTCCCTATCTACCTTTTTATCAGCCTACCTCCTTCTCTCTATCTGCATACTTCCCTATCTGCTTACCTCCCTCTCTCTATCTGCCTACCTCCCTATCTGCCTACCTTCCTATCTCTTTACATACCTCCCCCTCTATCCGCTACCTGCCTATCTTCCTACCTTTCTATTTGCCTATTTATCTATATGCATACCTCCCTATCTACCTACCTACTTATCTCTACCGACCTCCCTCTCTATCTGCTACCTCCCTATCTGCCTACCTGCCTATCTTCCTACCTTTCTCTTTGCCTATTGATCTATATGCACACCTCCCTAGCTACCTATTTCCCTTTTTATGCCTACCTTCCTACCAGTCTATCTGCCTACCTCCCTATCTCCCTACCTTTCTATCTCTTTACATACCCCCCTCTATCTGCCACCTCCCTATCTGCC